>BTHU01000023.1:54971397-56171397 GCA_036184795.1 Tokudaia tokunoshimensis
ATTGATATGCGAATTGTGTCTAGGGTATTCCGAGATTCTGGGTTAATATCCCCTTATCAGTGACTGCATACCATGTGTGTTCTTTTGTGATTGGGTTACCTCACTAAGGATGATATTTTCAAGTTCTGACCATTTGCCTAGGAATTTCGTGAATTCATTGTTTTTAATTGCAGAGTAGTATTCCATTGTGTAGATATACCACATCTTCTGAATCCATTCCTCCGTTGAGGGACATCTGGGTTCTTGCCAGCTTCTGGCTATTATACATAAGGCTGCTATGAACATAGCGGAGCATGTGTCCTTATTGCATGCAGGTAAAGCCTCTGGGTAGATGCCCAGGAGTGGTATAGCCGGATCCTCTGGGAGTGTCATGCCCAGTTTTCTGAGGAAACGCCAGACTGCTTTCCAGAGTGGTTGTACCAGCTTGCAATTCCACCAGCAGTGGAGGAGTGTTCCTCTTTCTCCACATCTTCGCCAACAACTGCTGTCTCCTGTGTTTTTGATCTTAGCCATTCTGACTGGTGTGAGATGGAATCTCAGGGTTGTTTTGATTTGCATTTCCCTAATGACTAAGGATGAGGAACATCTCTTTAGGTGCTTCTCAGTCATTAGATATTCTTCAGGTGAGAACTCTTTGTTTAGCTATGTACCCCATTTTTTAATAGGGTTACTTGCCTCTCTGGAATTTAACTTCTTGAGTTCTTTGTATATAGTGGATATTAGCCCTCTGTCGGATGTAAGGTTGGTAAAGAACATTTCCCAGTTAGTTGGTTGCCGCTTTGTCTTTTTGACAGTGTCTTTTGCCTTGCAAAAACTTTGTAATTTAATGAGGTCCCATTTGTCTATTCTTGATCTTAGAGCATAAGCTATTGGAGTTCTGTTCAGGAAATTCTCCCCTGTGCCCATATGTTCAAGGTTCTTCCCTAGTTTCCTTTCTATTAGTTTCAGTGTGTCTGGTTTTATGTTGAGATCCTTGATCCACTTGGAATTGAGCTTAGTGCAAGGAGATAAGGATGGGTCAATTTGCATTCTTCTGCATGTTGACCTCCAGTTGAGCCACCACCATTTGTTGAAAAGGCTATCTTTTTTCCACTGGATGGTTTTAGCTCCTTTGTCAAAGATCAAGTGACCATAGGAGTGTGGATTCATTTCTGGATCTTCAATTCTGTTCCATTGATCTACATGCCTGTCACTGTACCAATACCATGCGGTTTTTAACACTATTGCTCTGTAGTACAGCTTGAGGTCCGGGATACTGATTCCCCCAGAGGTTCTTTTACTCTTGAGAATAGTTTTAGCTATTCTGGGTTTTCTGTTATTCCAGATGAATTTTTGAATTGCTCTTTCTAACTCTATGAAGAATTGAGTTGGGATTTTGATGGGGATTGCATTGAATCTGTATATTACTTTTGGTAAGATGGTCATTTTTACTATATTAATTCTGCCAATCCATGAGCATGGCAGATTTTTCCATCTTCTGAGGTCTTCTTCAATTTCTTTCTTCAGAGACTTGAAGTTCTTGTCATACAGATCTTTCACTTGTTTGGTTAAAGTCACGGCAAGATACTTTATATGGTTTGTGGCTATCGTGAAGGGTATCATTTCTCTTACTTCTTTCTCAGCCTGCTTATCCTTTGAGTATAGGAAGGCTACTGACTTGCTTGAGTTGATTTTATATCGGGCCACTTTGCTGAAGTCGTTTATCAGCTGTAGGAGTTCTCTAGTGGAGTTCTTTGGGTCGCTTAAGTATACTAGCATATCGTCTGCAAATAGTGATAGTTTGACTTCTTCCTTTCCAATTTGTATGCCTTTGACCTCCTTTTGTTGTCTAATTGCTCTAGCTAGAACTTCAAGTACTATATTGAAAAGATATGGAGAGAGAGGGCAGCCTTGTCTAGTCCCTGATTTTAGTGGGATTGCTTCAAGTTTCTCTCCATTTAGATTGATGCTGGCTACCGGTTTGCTGTAAATTGCTTTTACTATGTTTAGATATGGGCCTTGAACTCCTGATCTTTCCAAGACCTTTAGCATGAAAGGATACTGAATTTTGTCAAATGCTTTCTCAGCATCTAATGAGATGACCATGTGGTTTTTTTCTTTGAGTTTGTTTATGTAGTGGATTACATTGATGGACTTTCTTATGTTGAACCATACCTGAATCCCTGGGATGAAGCCTACTTGATCGTAGTGAATGATCGTTTTGATGTGTTCTTGGATTCGGTTGGCAAGAATTTTATTGAGTATTTTTGCATCGATATTCATAAGAGAGTTTGGCCTGAGATTCTCTTTCTTTGTCAGATCTTTGTGTGCTTTTGGTATTAGTGTAATTGTGGCTTCATAGAACGAGTTGGGTACTGTTTCTTCTGTTTCTATTTTGTGGAACAGTTTGTAGAGTATTGGTGTTAGGTCTTCTTTGAAGGTCTGATAGAATTCTGCACTAAAACCATCTGGACCTGTGCTTTTTTTGGTTGGAAGACTTCCACTGACAACTTCAATTTCTTCAGGGCTTATAGGACGGTTTAGATGGTCTATTTGATCCTGATTTAATTTTGGTATTTGGTATCTGTCAAGGAAATTGTCCATTTCCTCAAGGTTTTCTAGTTGTGTTGAATACAGGTTTTTGTAGTAGGATCTGATGATTTTTTGAATTTCCTCAGTTTCTGTTGTTATCTCTCCCTTTTCGTTTCTGATTTTATTAATTTGGATACTATCTCTGTGCCCTCCGGTTAGTCTGGCTAAGGGTTTATCTATCTTGTTGATTTTCTCAAAGAACCAACTCCTCATTTTGTTGATTCTTTGTATGGCTTTATTTGTTTCTACTTGATTGATTTCAGCCCTGAGTTTGATGATTTCCTGCCTTCTATTCCTCTTTGGTGTATTTGCTTCTTTTTTTTCCAGGGCTTTCAGGTGTGCCATTAAGCTATTTGTGTATGCTGTCTCCTGTTTCTTTTTGGTTGCACTCAGGGCTATGAATTTTCCTTTTAGCACTACTTTCATTGTGTCCCATAAATTAGGGTATGTTGTGCTTTCATTTTAATTAACTTTCAAAAAGTCTTTGATTTCTTTCTTTATTTCCACCTTGACCAAGTTATCATTGAGTAGAGCATTGTTCAGACTCCATGTGTACTTGAGTTTTCTTTTGTTTTTGTTGCCATTGAAGACCACCCTTATTCCATAGTGATCTGATAGGAGGCATGGGATTATTTCTATCTTCTTGTATCTGTTGAGGTCTGATTTGTGACCAATTATATGGTCAATTTTGGAGAAGGTACCATGAGGTGCTGAGAAGAAGGTGTATTCTTTAGCTCTAGGATGAAATGTTCTATATATATCTGTTAGTTCCATTTGGTCCAAGACTTCAATTAGATTCACTTTGTCCCTGTTTAGTTTCTGCTTTCCTGAACGATCCATTTCAGAGAGCGGGGTGTTGAAGTCACCCACCATTATTGTGTGCAGTGCGATGTATGCTTTGAGCTTTAGTAAAGTTTCTTTTACGAATGAGGGTGCCCTTGCATTTGGAGCATAGATATTCAGAATTGAGAGTTCTTGATGGTGGATTTTTCCCTTCATCAGTATGTAGTGTCCTTCTGTGTCTTTTTTGATGACTTTAGGTTGAAAATCAATTTTATCTGATATTAGGATGGCTACTCCACCTCGTTTCTTGGGGCCATTTGCTTGTAAAATTGTTTTCCAGCCTTTTACTCTGAGGTAGTGTTTGTCTTTGACACTGAGGTGCGTTTCCTGCATGCAGCAAAATGCTGGGTCCTGTTTATGTATCCAGTCTGCTAGTCTATGTCTTTTAATTGGGGAATTCAGACCATTGATATTAAGAGAGATTAAGGCATAGTGATTATTGCCATCTGCCATTCTTGACGCTATCTTTATGTTTGAGAGGTTATCTACTTTTGGGTTTAATTCAAGAAGGTTATTATCTCATTTTTTCCAGGGTATTGTTTCTCTCCCTGTATTGGAGGTTTCCACCTATTATCCGTTGCAGGGCTGGATTTGTGGAAAGATATTGTGAAAATTTGGTTTTATCATGGAATATCTTGGTCTCTCCATCTATGGTGATTGAGAGTTTTGCTGGGTATAGTAGTCTAGGCTGGCATTTGTGCTCTCTTAGTGTCTGCATGAGATCTGCCCAGGATCTTCTGGCTTTCATAGTCTCTGGTGAGAAGTCTGATGTGAATCGGATAGGTCTTCCTTTGTATGTTACTTGGCCCTTTTCTCTTACTGCTTTTAATATTCTTTCTTTGTTTAGAACATTCGGTGTTTTGATTATTATGTGACGGGAGGTATTTCTGTTCTGGTCCAGTCTGTTTGGAGTTCTGTAGGCTTCTTGTACGTTCATCGGCATCTCTCTCTTTAGGTTAGGAAAGTTTTCCTCCATAATTTTGTTGAAGATGTTTACTGGCCCTTTAATTTGCATGTCTTCACTCTCATCTATACCTATAATCCTTAGGTTTGGTCTTCTCATTGTGTCCTGGATTTCCTGGATGTTTTGGGTTACACGTTTTTTGCATTTTGCATTTTCTTTGACTGTTGAGTCGATGCTTTCTATGGAATCTTCAGCACCTGAAATTCCTTCTTCCATCTCTTTCATTCTATTGTTGATGTTTGCATCTATGACTCCTGATGTCTTCCCAAGGTTTTCTATCTCCAAAGTTGTCTCCCTTTGTGATTTCTTAGTTGTTTCTACTTCCTTTTTTAGTTCCTGGATGGATTTGCTGAGATCCTCCACTTGTTTGTTTGTATTTTCCTGTATTTCTTTAAGGTATTTTTGCATTACCTCTTTCAGGATTTCTGCCTGTTGACCCACGTTCTCCTGCATTTCTCTGAGCGATTTTTGTGTTTTCTTTGTAAGGGCTTCTAACCGTTGATTCATGGTCTCCTGTAATTCTTTATTAGATTTATTTGTGTCCTTCTTGTGATCCTCTAATAGCATCATGAGAAGTGATTTTAAATCCAGATCTTGTCTTTCGGGTGTGGTGGGGTATCCAGGACTTGCTGCTGTTGGAGAGTTGGGTTAGGATGGTGCCATATTACTTTGATTTCTGTTAGTAACGTTCCTATGTTTGCCTTTTGCCATCTGGTTACCTCTGGTGTTAGTTGGTCCTGCTGTCACTGGCTGTTGGTTGGACCTCCTGTGAGCCTGCAAAGCTATTTCTGCCCCCCCCCCCCGGTTTACCAGGATTCCCCTGGCACAGATTTCTGGGGCCTGCCCTGCTCTTGAGTGACTTTGGAGCCTTGATGTGCCTTGCCCCAAGTGATGTTATATTGGGGAGTCCTTGCACATCCAAAGGCTCAGCGTAGTGGATTCCTGGAGCAGAGGTCGCCAAAGGGAGGCTGGTAGGCTCCTGCCCTGTGCAGGGGTGTGTGATCTCTCTTAGAGTGGAGGGGGGGAGGGGGCGTCCCTCTGCCAGGCAGAAGTCCCACAGCAGAGCTCACATGCTGGTTACTGCAGATCTGCCCAGCTCTTGGGAGCCACGTACACACAAGCTGCCTGAGACCCAAGCGATATTATGCCTGTCTGTCTCTGAGCCTGGCAGTCCCAACTTCCCGGCCACTGGACAAAGATGGCGGAGTGCACTCTGCACTCTCTCCATGGCACTGGTCACCCTGCAGAGGCGATGGCCTACAGCAGATCTGGCACCCAGACGACCACAGCGCTGTCCTGTTCTTGGGCGCAGGCGGAAGCCCCAACAGGCCGTGTCCCAAGCGATGTTATATTGGGATGAACCTGGGTACCTGTCTCTTCAGTGCAGTCTACCGGAACAGTGGTCGCGGAAGGGAAGCTGGTAGGCTCCCGCCCAGTGCGGGGTCCCTCTGCCAGGCAGAAGTCCCACAGCAGAGCTGGCGCGCTGGTTACTGCAGATCTGCCCAGCACTTGGGAGCCAGGTACACACAAGCCGCCCGAGACCCAAGTGAATTTATGCCTGTCTGTCTCAGAGCCTGGCAGTCCCAACTTCCCGGCCACTGGAGCAAAGATGGCAGAGTGACAAGTTCTCTTTTTAATTATGATTTATTTTAAGTATGTGAGTGCTCTAACTTCATGTATGCCTGCAGACCAAAAGATAGCATCAGAACTCATTATAGACAGTTGTAAGCCACCATGTGGGTACTGGGAATTGAACTCAGGACCTCTGGAAGAGCATCCAGTGCTCTTAACTTCTGAGCCATATCTCCAGTCCCCAAAACAATGTTCTATTTTTCTTTTTTCTTTTCGTTTTTTTTATTTTAAACTCCAAATTTTATTCCCCTCCCTGTCTACCCTCTGACTGTTCCACATCCAATACCTCCTCCCCATCCCCCGTCGCCATGAGGATGATGTCCCCATCTCCCACCCCATCAGACCTCTAAACTTCCTGGGGCCTCCAGTCTCTTGAGGGTTAGGTGCATCTTCTCTGACTAAACCCTGCTGTATGTGTTGGGGGCCTCGTATCATCTGGTGTATGCTGCCTGGTTGGTGTTCCAGTATTTGAGAGATCTCGGGGGTCCAGGTTAATTGAGACTGCTGGTACTCCTACAGGGTTGCCCTCCTCCTCAGCTTCTTCCAGCTCTCCCCTAATTCAACCAGAGGTCAGCAGCTTCTGTCCATCGGTTGGGTGCAAATATCTGCATCTGACTCTTTCAGCTGCTTGTTGGGTCTTTAGCATTCAGTCACCAGGGATACCTAGTAGCAAGTCTTGGTTTGATGAGTATGAGAATGAATGATATGGATACCTGCGATTTATTCTAGAGCACCTCATGTTTATCTTTTCCTTTTTCTCTCATCTACCTCATCACATATCCTTAAGTTTAGAATAAGTTTGAACTTGAGAAACTAAAAACAAAGAGGCTAATATTTCACTGTAAGAACACCAAACTTCAATGCGTAATTAGAATCAATTTGGTCAGAATATAGTAGTTTAAACTGAAAAATCATCTTGCAAATAGATCAATTTTTACAAATTGAGGTATCTGATCTGCAGTGCCTTATATTAAAGCATTTATAACCATCTACCAAGATTAGGGTCTAAGACAAAAGAAAAGTAATGCCTTTGACAACATAGGTTATACTTCTTTATGTCTAAATGCTTCCTCCAAGAAGAAAACAAAAGGCAATAGAACTCAATGAATTCCCCCTGTGGAAACCCACACCACCCACCTCTGTATTTTCATATTTATATTGAGTTATCCAAAAGAAGGTATATTATTATTTTGTAAAATGTTGAATCAAAATTCTTTACAAAAGCAACTTACAAATGAATGGTTTATTTTATAGTTCAAGGGTATATAGTCCATTAAACTGGGGAAGTCATGGTGGCTGGAGTTTGAAGTTGCTGGGCACATTGAATTTGCTGTTAAGCAGAGGGATGAATACACATGCTCAACTCAATTTCTGCTCTTCATTCAGCTCAGGACACTGAGCCATGACCTAAGTTAATCTAGGAAATTATTCACAGATGTATCCAGTGTTTTGTTTGCATCATGTTTCTAAATCCTGTCAATTTGATTTTAACCATCACAGGAGAAAACCAAATCCTGTGACAACATAAGAAATGGAGCTTGCAGTTATCTGCCTAACTCTGTGGCTACAACATTCACCTAAGGTTCTTGGGAATAATTAAAATTCATGCCCCCTTTCAGTCACTGACCTCCAGTAATACAAGGATATGCTAAGCTAAGATGATGTTCTCAGGAACCATTTTGATTTACTATTAGTTTTCAGACATTGCCTTTAGTATATGATACATACTATCTTACACAGGTGGGTGTATACTATATCCTAATAACCAAGGGTGATCTTGAGAAAAATTAGAGGTTCTTGGATACAGTTAAAAAGCATGCAGTTTTGTTAAAAATTCTACTGACTGTCAATACCTCAGCCCCTTCTATATCAGAACCCTACTACTTTGGATTGTAATATCCCAACACAACTCATAGACAAAGGGTATTGATAAAGACTCTCAGCAAAAACATGCCATATTCCATGACAGAATCAGAAAGGAAGGAGAAAATACAACTCAGTATTGACATTCAGACTCTCATTTTTATTTATTTATTTATTTTTTATTTTCTAAGTTTTTTTATTTACATTCCAAATCACTTCCCCTTTCCCGTTTCCTCTCTCCCCGAAAGTCCCATAAGCCCCCTTCCCTCCCTCTGTTTCCCATTCAACCCCCTCTCTCTTCTCTGTCCTGGCATTCCCCTACATCCAGTCTTTCCAGGACCAGGGGTCTCTCCTTCCATCTTCTTAGAAATCTATTGATATGCGAATTGTGTCTAGGGTATCCCGAGAGATTCTGGGTTAATATCCCCTTATGAGTGACTGCATATCATGTGTGTTCTTTTGTGATTGGGTTACCTCACTAAGGATGATATTTTCCAGTTCTGACCATTTGCCTAGGAATTTCGTGAATTCATTGTTTTTTTTTCTTTATTTTCTAAGTTTTTTTTATTTACATTCAAAATCAGAATTCATTGTTTTTAATTGCAGAGTAGTATTCCATTGTGTAAATATACCACATCTTCTGAATCCATTCCTCCGTTGAGGGACATCTGGGTTCTTTCCAGCTTCTGGCTATTATAAATAAGGCTGCTATGAACAGAGTGGAGCATGTGTCCTTATTGCACGCAGGGGAAGCCTCTGGGTATATGCCCAGGAGTGGTATAGCAGAATCCTCTGGGAGTGTCATGCCCAGTTTTCTGAGGAACCGCCAGACGCTGCTTTCCAGAGTGGTTGTACCAGCTTGCAATCCCACCAGCAGTGGAGGAGTGTTCCTCTTTCTCCACATCCTCACCAAAAACTGCTGTCTCCTGTGTTTTGGATCTTAGCCATTCTGACTGGTATGAGCTGGAATCTCAGGGTTGTTTTGATTTTCATTTCCCTAATGACTAAGGATGTTGAACATCTCTTTAGGTGCTTCTCAGCCATTAGATATTCTTCAGGTAAGAACTCTTTGTTTAGCTCTGTACCCCATTTTTAATAGGGTTACTTGGCTCTCTGAAACTCTTTGAAACTAGAGTTCATTCATCCATAATGAAAAAATAAAAGTATGTCATTTGCGTGTAAATAGACTGAAATGGAGAACACTGTAAAGCATAATATGCAAGATTCACAAAGACATCCTTTCATGTAATAGAAACACTCCCTTTCTACTATCTCCATTTGGATGTCTATTTTGTATCAATTTACATGCATTTTAGGTATCTTGGACATAATCTTAATTGAAATTTTTATTGATTATTTTTTTTTGTGCTTGATCAATGTTAATCAGCCCTTCTACAGTCTTTCTCATAGCTGAAGGATCTGGTCACTTCTTTGCATATAGTTATTATCCAGATCTAAGTCACGAGCATCTTTCTTCTGATTTTTTAAAAATAAAGATGGTTTCCATAATTATTAACACAAAAATCTGAGTGATCTGTTTTCTTCAAAGCCCTCTCAAATATATCTCAAGTCCAAAATAAAAAACAAAACAAAACTGCCTTACCTGGGAGGCCTCTATCTGTTACCCACCAGTATCTGGGTGCCCTTATCTGTTTGGTCACTCTATTCACAACTGACTTCTATGAAGGTCTTTTGATGTGTCGGATATCAAGCTTGACAGTGGTGATGGACACCTTTAATCCCAGCACTTGGGAGGCAGAGTTCTTGGCCAGCCTGGTCTATAGAACTAGTTCCAGAATAGCCAGGGGTACACAAAGAAACCCTGTCTTGAAAATTAAAGCTAACTAAATAAATAAATACCATGCACCTTTTCTTCTTTAGGGACACAGTATATGTGATAGACTATTCTTTTTCCTGATACATAAATGGTATCACATCTTTGCCTTTCCAAGCCTACTCAAATGTTGACAACTCAAAGAGGTCCTAAACTTTTATCCTAACTTAGATTTCTACTTCTTTAATATTTTATTTTCAACTTACTAGTTTTATTATTTTCATTTAGCATTTACTAAAAAACATTTACTAAATAAGGATATTGATGTAAATTTTAGTTTGTGATTTGTATACTTAGACAAATTCTTTGTACTAAATCTTTAGATTTATTCTACATTATTTCACTTGGATATCATCTCATTTATACTAAAGAAGGGGAAAAACCTAGATAATTTCCTGGATATCTGTGAGTTCTTTCCACTGGATTACTGAGCAGAAAAGAAAGAATAGTCATTGGAATAATTTGTTTCCAAAGATAATATGGTAACTGATTCACTTTAAATGTAGTATGAAAAAATTGTTCCCTGAGGAATCAGAAATAGGTGATTCAGACCCTAAAGTTCTGTGTAGTGCTATGAAAACAGTGTTTTTTTTTCAATCCTGAGAAAAGGTATAGAGATATCTATACCTTTATACTTTGCACTTTATTTGTCCATACTTCTATACTTTAGACAACAGAGATTATATCTGAAGACATTTTGGGTTTTTTTTCACTTAATTATGTACCAGTATAGCTTGGTTTGTTGCATAAAGAAGGTGCTGGGTAAGGTGCTTGCTCTTAGAATTTAGGGGTTTGTAATATGTAGAATCTTAGGTAAAGTCCATTGTGTACAGAGAAGAAAGAAGCTTGAGAAACTTCCACTTTCCTTCATTGCTTCTTTGGGTTTAGAAGCAGCACCTAATCCCATCCCTATTCTTGACCATTCCATTAAAAGCCTGAAGTACTACTCTGTACTTTTCAAGCTTTGAAGTTGTTCAACACATTAGATACCTATTACGATGGAATATTTTGACATATTATGAGTCCTATGTTCCAATACTTTAAGAAGTAAACTTGCATTTTCTCCCCAGTCAATGGTGGTTGAAAATGTGGTATCTATTATGTGACTCCTATTCCCAGATGTATGCTTTTTGAACATTTTTGGGGTTGGATCTGAGCCTTATTTTTATTTTTCAGAAATGTATCATTACAATCTTTGTATGTATATCCCTATTCATATCAATAACAAAAATCCCATAAATTGCCTAATTTTTCTAAAAAGATTTTTTAATCTAATTTAAACAACAGTTTGCTTTCCAAGCATGTTATAACCATTCACTTCTACCCACCAGTTTATGGCAGCTCTGCATTTACACAGAAATTTAAAAAGACATTATTTTGGTAAAGAGTTTGTTACTTTTCAGCTACGGCTTACATTTGGAGAGAGAGAGAGAGAGAGAGAGAGAGAGAGAGAGAGAGAGAGAGAGAGAGAGAGAGAGAGAGAGAGAGAGAGAGAGAATGTGTAGTATACTTCCAACTGTATTGTATATCAGGAAAATAACTTAGCCCCTAAGGCCTCCACTGATGTAGCCCTGAGACAAGTGCTTTTTTTCATCAGATTCAGAAGATAAGAAGAGAACAGGTATTTATCCTTTATTTGCAAGAAATCTGGCAGGATCTTACAGAAGGTCTCCTGCAGAGGCAAATTAGGAGTTTGGTTCCACTGACTGTTAGTTACAGAATAACAAAATGATAGTCTTTTCCTCTTTACACCTTCTGGCTATACTTTTAAGATTGCTCCTCTATAATTCAAGAACCTTAAAGAGTTTGATCCCTAACACCACCATAAATAAACACAAGAAACATGAACTTATCACTTCCATAAAAACCTTGCATTCCTTTCTGTCACTCCTGCACGTTACCATAGCTCATGGAACATAGGTTTAGCACAGCATTTATTTACAATAATGCACTCTAACTAATGGAGTATGTATCTTTCTTTTATATTTGACATATGAAATCATTCAGTGAATATGATATGAATTATCTGAACAATTGTATATAACCTGTATTGGGAACTCACTAAGTTCTAAGAATTGTTCTAAATTCACCTCTAATAGAAATTAACAATCAAACCATATTAGATAAGTTTAGTGAGTCCTTAACTCTTCCATTTTAGAAATAAGGAATGTGAAGGCAAATCTCTATATTTTTCAAGATCATCAGGGAAATTATTTATATTTTGTTTAATTGTGTAAGATCTTGTATAGAGAAAGGGATGTTGAACGCTAATGACTTCAGATTTCCCAACCAGCTCTTAAAAGAGATACATCGGGGCAAGGTGACTTATGGTATTGAATGATTCGAGACATAAGAGCACTGGGTTCTATAGTCCTGGGGCTGGCGTTATGTTATCAAGATTTTAGTTCTCATGGTTTTACTTTTCCTGGTTCTCCAACTTGACATCCTCCAAATGTTTGTTCAACACCTTAGGCTTTAGTTTAGTATGGACTGAACTTACTGGACAGCAAAAGTCAAGATTCATACATTGCTGAGAATCTGCAGTAGCATGTACTGCTTGATTCCAGTGTCATTTTGTTTGATAAGATTCAAAGCGAAAAAGCTTACTTGGAATCAAAATAGTATGCTTCCCCCTCAGTTCCAGAGATACCTTAATTGACAAGGATTAAGGTTTTTGACCTACAAGGGCCAAAAAACATAAGCCATAATAACTGTCATGGATCAGGGTTTGAATTTTCCTCTCATAGAAATGCAAAGACATTATTGTGTGTGGTTCTCTCTCTCTCTCTCTCTCTCTCTCTCTCTCTCTCTTTCTCTCTCTTTCCCTCCCTCCCTCCCTTCCTCCCTTCCTCCCTCCCTTCCTCCCTCCCTTCCTCCCTCCCTCCCCCCTTCTCTCTTTCTCTCTCTCTCACATGTGTATGCGTGTGTATGTAGACATGACACACATATCTACTCACCCTATTGCAGGGAAATTGTGACAGGCCAAAGAAACAATCGCACCAAATTCTAACTTATTGGATCAATGAGTTTACTGGGATTACTAATAGGACTAAAGGTGAGAGGTTACTCACGGAAAGCAATAATAACTCCCAAACAGCTATATCGCTGAAAGTCCCACCAGTGATAGCTTATGTAAGCTTCAACCATGATGCTCTTTACATGGCTTACAGGCAGCTCAACATAGCCGAGAAACTTTTCTCAGCAATAGGGCTGGGCAGCCTCTTTCCCCAGACGTTATTTACTGTTTCTATAATCCAGGCCTTTTGAATTTTGCAAGTTTCAGATTTCCTAGATGTATAAAATTTCCCTCATAAATCCTCCTGTAAAAACATGATACTACTTGAAAGAAGCGGTAATATAATGGGAATGATTTCCTTTCCCAAGCATGGCATTCATTTCCTTCCTGTATATGGAAAGGAAACCAAAAGAAGAAAGAGCCACTTATTTTGTTACAATGTATAATAAGAGAATTTCTTTCTTCTTTTCCAAGTCCAGGTGTCAACTGAATATCACTTTGGTCTCCGCTGGAGTCTTAGGTCTCCTTGAACAAGAACCCATGCAAGGAGCAAAGAAATGTCTCAAAACCAGAAAAGCCCACCAAGGAGGGCTAGTATTAATTATACAGGGAACATCACTTGGCGTCTTATTACTTGGTAATGGAGACACCTAGAAAACATTAAACAGTCAACACCTGTTTGGGGGGAAAGGAGTGCCTTTGTTAGGTTACCATAAATGTAGCAGGAGACAGTACTTTAAGAACAAGAGACAGTGGCTGTACAAGTTTGCACTTCCACCAGCAGTGGAGGAGTGTTTCCGTTGCTCCACATCCTCTCTAGCATGTGTTGTCATTTGAGTTTTTGATCTTAGGCATTCTGACTGGTGTAAGATGAAATCTTAGTTTTAATTTTCATTTCCCTGATGACTAAGGATGTTGAACATTTCTTTAAGTGCTTCTTGGCCACTTGAGATCCCTCTGTTGAGAATTCTGTTTAGCTCTGTACCCTATTTTTAATTGGATTACTTGGTTTGTTGATGTCTAATTTCTTGAGCATTTTTAAAAAATATTGATGGTATCCTTAGCCTCACAAAAGCTTTTTAGTTTCATGAGGTCCCATTTATTAATTGTTGATCTTAATGCCTGCGCTATTAGTGTTCTGTTCAGGAAGTTATCTTATGTGCCAATGCATTAAAGGCTATTCCCCACTTTCTCTTCTATGAGATTTAGTGTGTTTGGTTTTTATGTTGAGGTCTTTGATTTATGTGGACTTGAGTTTTGTGTAGGGTGATAAATTTGGGCTCAGGTTAGTTGACAATTTGAGCAGGAGGCTATCTCTGATTCTGTTGCCTGCTGTTGGATCCCCTTCCCCTACCTGGACTGCCTGGCTAGACCTCAGTGGGAGAGAAGGTGCTTAGTCCTTCTGGGACTAGATGCTCCACAGTGGTATGGTACCCAAGGGGGACGTCCCCTTCTCTGAGGAGAAGGGGAGAGGTAATGGGGTGAGGGACTTGCAGGGGGGAATACTTGCAAAAGAGAAGGGAGGGGGCTGCAATTGGGATGCAATGTGAATAAAAAAGTAAATTATGGGGAAAAAAACTGAACAATAAACAGTGGCTTGAAATGTGTAGGCCTGAAACAGAAAGGAAAAAGGAATTATGTGTGAAAATAACTTATGAGAGAACATTATGATCACCACAGTTTCTTAAGACGATTAAGATTATAGTGAATCCTCTAACCCACTGACCCTGAGAAAGATCTTACTGGGAAAGACTCTTGATGCCAAGGCAAAGCAGGGTAGGGTTTTCAAAGTGGAAAAGCAGCAATCACATTACACCAAGTGCTAGATGAAGGAATTTTTACAATGTAATCATTGATCTTGCAAAAATCCTACAAGCCATTCCTCCAGAAGAACCAAACTATGTGTATACATCAGGGCCTTCTCTCAACAGGGAATAAGCCATTTGTTTACAAACAAATGTGGGTTCCAAGTGGAGGGGCTACCAGGTGAGGGCAACCTGACTCTTTCTAAGTCCTTTCAATTGTCTCAAAGAATCAAAGAGAGAAGAGTCTATATAACTTACCACAAGCACCAAGGCTGTCACCTTGATATCATTTTGATCTTCCCTAGATTCCTAGGTCTGCTGGGTCAGGATATAAGGTATCTGCACTCAAACTCTTCCTTTTATTTTTAAATTATATTTTTATAATAACTTACTAAGTAGTGGTTTCCATAGTGTAGTTTTCATAACTTTTCCTCTGTACTCTAGCTACTGATTTTTGACATGTCAATTTTGTATGCTGCAATTTTGCTGAAAGTGTTTATCAGTTCTAAGTGTTTTCTGGGATTTCTTATGTATATAATCATGCAAATTACAAATAAGAGTACTCACGCTTTTTTCTTTCCTGTTTGTATCCATTTATTGTTATTGTTTTCAAATTATTGCTCTAGCTAAGACTCCAGAACCTCACTGATTAAGAAATGAAGAAAGGAGATTTTTTTTTCTTGTTCCTGATTTAATTGAAAATGCTTTCACTTTTCCCCACTTAATATAATGTTTATTGTAGGTTTGTCACATATAGCTTTTATTTCTGTGGCTTGTGATCCTCTCTTTCTAGTTTTTCAAGACTATTATTACAAAGGAATGCTGAATGTTGTCACAAAGCCTGTTTCTATCAAGATGATCTTTTAATATTTGTGGTTGAGTCTATTTACACGATGTATTACAGTTATAGATTTGCTTATGATGAGGAACAGTCTGTCTGGAATTTATCCAATTTGGTCATGGTAAATGATTTTTTGATATGTTCTTGAATTCAGTTTGCAATTATTTTACTCAGATGTTCTATATTCATGTTCTTCTGGGAGATTGATCTATAATTTTGTTTTAAAATTGTTTTAATGTTTTATAGTTTAATATATTTATGCAATGTATTTAAATCTTTTCTTTCCCATTCCCCTCTCTTATTTCCAATTCCAGTTAAAATTCTTCTTCTCAACAAGTACATTTCCAAAAACATTAAAGTTTTTGTTTTTCTGTGTGTGTGAATTTAATTTTGCCTGAATGTGGATGGCCATTATTTACTGGAGGAAGAGCAAATTATCAGTGGCCACACCATTAGATAATATAACTCCCTTCTCCCAACAACTGTTAACTGCCAATAGTTCCTTAGGAAGGAATGTAGTTTCGTGGGTCTCTCCATGATCTATGATGCGATGTTCATGAGATCAATCATTTGCAGGTCTTGTAAAGATAACCAGATCTCTAGAAATTGCATGAATGCAATGGCTGTTTCATGTCCGGAAGATGTATTTTTGCAGTATATCTTCCTATTCTTTAACTTTTACGTTATTCCTCCTCCTTTTTGGAGAGTTGTAGAGTGGCTGATATAAGTGTCTGTTTTAAGCTCAAGCATTCCACCACAACTTATTTTTGGCACATTGGCCAGTTATACATTTCTGTACTAACTGCTACTCTCTACAGTAAGAGGCTTCTCTGTGTAAAACTTAGTATAACACTAATGTATGGGTATGATCATACTTATATAGAAGGCAGTTTGAAACCTTATCAAAACAATAGCAATTGGTTCCATTCTAGATTCTATGACTTCCATAATAACAGACTCTTGACCAGGTTTGCAGAACCAAGAATCATTTTTGTTTAAGTATCATATCCAATCAGAAAGTGATTGGCTAAGCCCATAAAAGTAATGCAACAATTCTACTAGACAGGACAAGTCTTGCCTTGCGGGTCATTGATGTAGTTTGTCAAATTCACAGCAGGGTGTTCCTGAAGGCTAGCCAGCAGAGAGGAAGATTTCAACTCTGTTCCAGCTTTATGTATCTTTAGCCTGTGGCCAAAGTGTGCAATACCTTATAATCAAGTTCTGCTGGGACTCCAAGACTAGTAGCCTGTACTATTTGAGGGTCCTCTAGGAATTCTCTGATAAAAAAATATCAGAGGCATCCCCAATACCTGGTACTGTGGTTTTAGTTTAATAATCTATCAGTTCTAAAAGAAACATTATCTATCCATCAAATTTTACATGTATATTAATATAAATTACATAATATATACTTATATATAATTTCATTTTTATTTATGTGTGTGTGTTGAGGCACAATTCCCACAACATTAATGTCAGAGGTCAGAGGACAACTTTGTGGAGATGGTTCTCTCTGTTCACCTTTATTTGTGTTTAGGGCCCTGATTTAGGTCATCGGGATTATGAGGCTTGGTACCTGAGTCTCTGTTAATACAGCAATTCTGGAAAAATGTGGTCAGGTTGCCCATAAACCAACTAGCTGTCTAGTTGTGGGGTGGGGAGGGAGACCAAGTTTAACCACTAATAATGAGGTAGTCTGATATACTTAAGTCACACCTATGATCCCACCATAAAATCCTTTGATGATGTGTTTCAGGGATCATTCAGGTTGTTGAAACATGGAGGTACTGGGTAGGTGGCACATTCTGAGGGGTTGTGGCAGTTCCTACCCCTCCCTCAGTTCTACCTCTATTATCTCTTCCAACAAATTGTGTAAGGTTGTATCTCTTATCAGTACATTCTGGAGTTTTGAGAGTCACCCTAGTGAGCTATTGAAACTGAGGAGAGAGCATGGGAAACCTTGAATAAGGAGCTGAGAAGACAGAAGGATGGGTGGCCTAGGTACCCACTTATAAGGGGTGCCAGAAGTTGGAACAATTTTGTGAATCTGAGTCTATAGTCTATAATCTCATATACTATATACTAGCATAGTGTTTGGTGTATATGCTATATGTTTACTCTGGGTAATTCATGTTAGACAAGGATTGAACTGAATTGTTGGTTACCACATTGATACTGGAGAATCTAAAAGAGCAAGACAGATGTCCAAAAATAACTGTCATTCTTCAAAGAAGCTATTGACAATAGGGCCAATGACCACAACAGGGTTTGGAATAAGCAGGTGCTATGGGTGGAGCAGAAACACAGGATGAGGTAGAACTGAATGCAGAGGAATAGTGACAGCTTCTGTCACTCTATTTGATCCTCTTAACAAAAATTTAATTCTGGATTTCTGTGTCTTCTGATGTACCACAAGGTATGTGGTAAGTTCTGATCTAATAATTGTGGGCACAAACTAGCATGAGCTATGGGTAGGGCGAGGAATGCATTATATATTTTCAATTTTATTTATTTTTACTTTATATGTATGTTTATGGGTATTTTGCCTACATGTTTATCTGTGTACCATGTATGTACCTGGTGCCTATAGAGGCCAGAAGTTACAGATGGTTTTGTCTTGCCATGTGAATGGTGGGAATTGAATCTGGGTGCCCTGGAAAGGCAAACAATGCCCTTAACTGTTTTGCCATCTTTCCAGCTTCTAGATTATATTTTTAAGTAAGTTTATAAAATAATAGGTTTCCATATGGTATTTTCACATACCCTTAGTTTTTGTTACTTTGACCTCCTTCAACATTCTCTTCCCTATTCTGTCACTCACTTCCCAGCTTTGGCCATCAGGTTTCTTTCCCTCCTCCACTTTCATAAATGATGTATTTTACTACCACTTTCTCTTAAAGCTTCTTCTTTTCCCTCTGGTGGCATCTATATTCTTATCCCTTATTGGCACTTAAACACAATGTTCTCAAAGTTCATAAAGAAGTGTCTGCATGTAAGGGAGAGCATGAAGCATTTGTCATCTCAGACCCTTGTTATTTCACTCAGCATGTTTTCTAGATCCATTATTTTCCCTGAAAATTTTATTTTCCTTTATGGCCGAATAAAACTTCATTGTGCACATGTACCACACTTTCACCATTCATTCATTTATTGATAGATGCTGAAGCTAATTCCATTTCCTAGTTATTGTAAATATAGCCACAAATAATCTGAAAGTACAGGTATCTCTGTAGTAGAAGTGGACACTTTTGTGATGCCCAGGAGAATTTTGTCTTTTTTTTTCTTTTTTACTGTGTGTCAGGGTTTGGTAATATTTCTTCCTGCCCTATTTTATGAAACAGTGGACAAACTTTGATTTTATTTCTCATTTGATGCTCTGGTAGAATTCAGCAGTGAATCCAGGTGAACCATATTTTTACTAAAGGCATTTTAACTTATTGTTTAACTACATTAAGCTATTAATCTCTCTTTGTTTGAGTCCCTAATTTTTTTGGGGGAGGGGGGTAGTTCGAGACAGTGTTTCTCTGTATAACGCTGGCTGTCCTGGAACTCACTCTGTAGACCAGGCTGGCCTCGAACTCAGAAATCCGCCTGCCTCTGCCTCCCAAATGCTGAGATTAAAGGCATGCACCACCGCTGCCCAGCTGAGTCCAGAAATTTATTTCTTTTAAAAACCTTACACTTTTGCCTCCATCAATTTCTCACAATGATGGACTGTGTATCCTCAAACTGGATGTCAAAATAAATTCTTCAGTTCCTTCTTGCCAGGTCACAACAATGTCAAAGTTATCTGATATATTAAATTTTCATTTTCAGTACTGTTTATATATTTTCTATATTTGCTGATGTTCTGTCTATTTATTCCATTAGGTGGTTGGAGTAGAATAATTATTTCATAAATATAGCCATGAGCTCTTTTAAACCTTTCTCAGCTTTTGCTTTAGGAATTTCGTTAAGGCTGGTTTTCAGTGCATATTAGTGTGAAATCATTGATTTTCTTGCATGTTGATACTTTTAGCATAATAAAAATGTCTTTTTTGTTAGTGGAGTTCAAAGAATTTTAGAAATATACTTAATTTAATATCTGTATATTATAGTCAATTCATTTTTATGATTTTTGGCTTGGCATATCTATTAATTTATTTTTATCAAAATTTTTATTATATAATATTTTATCATGTTTCCCCTACCCCAGCTTCTTGGAGATCCTTTCCACCTTTTCTACCCACCTAATTTCATGCTTTTTCCTTCTTTCTTTCTTCCTTCCTTCCTTCTTCCCTCCCTTCCCTCTTCCCTCCCTCCCCCCTCCCTCCCTCCCTCCCCCCCTCTCTCTCTTTCTTTCTTTCTTTCTTTCTTTCTTTCTTTCTTTCTTTCTTTCTTTCTTTCTTTCTTTCTTTCTTTCTTTCTTTCTTTCTTTCTTTCAAAACAAAACCAAAAGTGAAAGTCAAAGATTAAAAAACAATGAGACAAAATTTATACCAAAACAAAGAAAAATGAAACCAAGTCCTACCCTTCACAAAAATTTGGAACTTGGATTTTGTTGGCCAACTACCCTTGGGCATGGTACCTGAGCTGGTGTGTGGTTGATATACCCATTGATCCTCCATTGAGAAAAACTAATTTTTCCTTTCCCATAAAGTATCAATTGCAAATAACTTCTTGGTTGAGGGTGGAATTTTGTGTTCATTTTCCCTTCTCAGTCTTTGAATTCTGTCTCATTTGAACCTGTATAGGTCTTATTCAAGTTGCCACCCTCTTCTGTTGAATATCAGTTCTGTTGAGTCTGGAAGATGCTGTTTCCTTGGAATCATCCACCACCTCTGGGTCCTACAGTCTTTTCACCTTCTCTTCTTTATAGATCCCTAATTCTTGAGAAAAAAAAGTTTGATGAAAATATCCATTTAAGACTGAGTTTTTAAAGACTTTCACTCTCTGAACACTGTTCAGTTGTGAGTTTCTGTGTTAATTTCCATCTATTGTAGCTAAATTGCTAAAGTGGACAAAAACCCAAGACTAGATAGGTTATAGATCTAGGGGAATACCTAATACTATTATTCTGATAAAGGAACATGGTAATAAAATGATTCCTAATGAAACATTGCTATAGCCACATCAGTCAACCCTCATCGGAGAAGCTTCCATTACTTTCAATTTACCAATATCATGATGATGTTAGGAATGAAATTCTTATAGACAAAACATTGGTACATTATTATTTAAAAAATTATTCTTCCGATTTTGCAGCAGGGAACCAGACAGCTCCATAGCCTTCTGTGCTTAGCCCACCAGGAGAGAGTGATCTCCCAGCAGCAATTTCACTTCTGAGTGCGGAGGTGAGATCTCTACATTCTCTCTGGAGGGGTACAGCTAGGAATGCAAAGGGCATATGATCAGTGTTGCTTTTGGGACAGGAGTCTTCCCTTCCAGCTGCCATTTGCAGAAGGGAACCAGACAGCTCCATAGCCTTCTGTGCTTAGCCCGCCAGGAGAGAGTGATCTCCCAGCAGCGAACTCACTTCTGAGTGTGGAGGTGAGATCTCCACCTTCTCTCGGGAGGGGTACAGCTAGGAGGGCACAGGACATAGGATCAGTGGAGCTGCTGGGACAGGAGTTATCCCTTCCAGCCCCATTTGCTTCAGGGAACCAGACAGCTCCACAGCCTTCTGTGCACAGACCCAGCCAGAAGAGAGTTGGTCTCCCAGGAGTACAGACACAGGTTTACAGGCCCACAGGAGGGACAAGTTCCAGCCAGACACAACAAGACCAACTAACACCAGAGATAACCAGATGGCAAAAGGCAAGCGCAAGAACCTTACCAACAGAAGCCAATGCTACTTGGCAACATCAGAGCCCAGTTCTCCCATCACAGCAAGTCCCGGATACCCCAACACACCGGAAAAGCAAGAGTTGGATTTAAAATCACATCTCACGATGCTGTTAGAGGAAATCAAGAAGGACATAAGTAACTCCCTTAAAGAAATACAGGAGAACATGGGTCAAATGGTAAAAGCCCTTAAAGAGGAAACACAACCATCCCTGAAAGAAATACAGGAGAGCATGGGTGAACAGGAAGAAGCCCTTAAAGAGGAAACACAAAAATCCCTTAAAGAATTACAGAATACAAACAAACAAGTGAAGGAACTGAATAAAACCATCCAGGATCTAAAAATGGAAGTAGAAACAACAAAGAAATCACAAAGTGAGACATCTCTGGAGATAGAAAATACGGGAAAGCATTCAGGAGTCATAGATGCAAGCATCAACAACAGAATACAAGAGATAGAAGAAAGAATCTCAGGGGCTGAAGATACCATAGAAAACATTGACTCAACAGTCAAAGAAAATGCAAAATGCAAAAAGCTCCTGAGCCTAAACATCCAGGAAATCCAGGACACAATGAGAAGACCAAACCTAAGGATTATAGGTATAGGTATAGGTATAGAGCGAAGATTTCCAACTTAAAGGGCCAGTAAATATCTTCAACAAAAGTATAGAAGAAAACTTCCCTAACCTAAGGAAAGAGATGTCCATGAACATACAAGAAGCCTACAGAACTCCAAACAGACTGGACCAGACCAGAAAGTCCTCCCGGCACATAATAATCAAAACACCAAATGTACTAAAAAAAAAGAAAGAATATTAAAAGCAGTAAGGGAAAAAGGTCAAGTAACCTATAAAGGCAGGCCTATCAGAATTACACCAGACTTCTCACCTGAGACCGTGAAAGCTAGAAGATCCTGTGCAGATCTCATACAGACCCTAAAAGAACACAAATGCCTACCCAAACTACTATACCCAGCAAAACTCTCAATAATCATAGATGGAGAAAACAAGATATTCCATGATAAAACCAAATTTACACAATGTCTTTCCACATATCCAATCCTACAAAAGATAATGGATGGAAAACACCAACAGGAGGAGGCAAACTACTCACTAGAAAAAGCAAGAAAGTAATCTTTTTCCAACAAACTCAAAAGAAAGTAACCACACAAACATAAAAATAACATCAAAATAACAGGAAGGAACAATCACTATTCCTTAATATCTTATAATATCAATGGACTCAATTCCCCCAACAAAAAACATAGTCTAACAGAAATATTTTTCATGTGAATCTTCAATTTTATCAGAAAATGTTTGTGATTCCTCTTTCAATTTAGTAATGTTTTTTATGTCTACCATTTTAACTGTAGTATTTTCCATGATAATCTTTAATTTTAACATTTTTTCTATATAGTTCTTCAATTTTATCAGAAATATTTTCCATGTAAACCTTCAATTTTGTCAGAAAATGTTTATAATTCCACTTTCAATCAATTTAGGAATACTTTTATGCCTACCATTTTATCGGTATAATTGTTCATGATAACCTTCAATTTTAACATTTTTCTATAATTTTCTTCAATTTTATCAGAAATATTTTCCATGTAAATCTTCAATTTTATCAGACAATATCTATAATTTTACTTTCAATCAACATAGGAACATTTTTATACCTTCTATTTTATCTGTATAATTGTCCATGAAATAGTCAGTTTTAACATGTTTTTCTATATATTTCTTGAATTTTATCAGAAATATTTTCCTTGTAGATCTTCAATTTTATCAGAAAATGTTTATATCCCACTTTCAAAAAACTTAGGAATATTATTATGCCTACCATTTTATCTATATAATTTTTCCATGAAATACTCAATCTTAATGTGTTTTTATATATTTCTTCAATTTTATCAGAAATATTTTTTCATGTAAATCTTCAAATTTATCAGAAAATTGTTATAATCTACTTTCAATCAACTTAGGAATATTTTTATTCCTACTAATTTATCTGTATAAATTTCTTCAATTTTATCAGAGATAGTTTCCATGTAAATCTTCAATTTTATCAGAAAATGTTTTTAATTTTACTTTCAATCAATTTAGGAATATTTTCATGCCTACCATCTTATATGTGTAATTTTTCATGAAATAGTTTTAACGTGTTTTTTATATATTTCTTGAGTTTTATCAGGAATATTTTCCTTATAGATCTTCAATCTTATCCAAAAATGTTTATAATTCCACTTTCAATCAACTTAGGAATATTTTTATGCCTACCATTTTATCTGTATATTTTTTCCATGAAATAGTCAATTTTAATGTGTTTTTCTATATATTTCTTCAATTTTATCAGAGATATTTTCCATGTATATTTACATAATGGAATACTACTCAGCAATTAAAAACAATGAATTCATGAAATTCTTAGGCAAATGAGAAACAGGGGGAGGGAAGAGGGCTTATGGAACTTTCGGGGAATGGGGAACAGGGAAAGGAGAAATCATTTGGAATGTAAAGAAAGAATATAAAAAATTAAAAAAAAATAAAAAATTATTCTTCCCATCAGTGAGTTTGCTCTCAGTTTGTGTCTCCTAGTGACTTCAGATGCTGTGACCTATGTGACCAATGTGACCTAATGAACGTGAATTGAACACAGTTGGCAAGGGACTTGTCAAAGTGAATGGGGAAAAGCCTATGAGGTCCCAAATCGGGAGCAGGAGAGGTGGTCTTCCCTGTGCACACAAATTCATTATCTAGTGCCACATGATCAACCATGAAAATATATATACAAGTAACATTATACAGACTGAACAGGATATGTTTAGGAATATATATGTATATATAAATATGCATGTAATAATAACTAGTGAAGAAAGAGACTTTGGACTTAAAGGAGTACCAAGTGCTATATGAGAGAGACTGGAAAGAAGAAAAGGGAGGAAAAGTGTTGTGATTATATTATGATCTAAAAAACAAAAAATAAAAATGTATTCTCTGAATCTGTGAATTTTAATTGGTGTATCAAATTTCAGATTATTATTGATATGTTAAGGATTTAATTATACTTTTTGTTATTCACTTCTACTTGATTCCTCTACTTTAAAATTTCACCATTTTTATTTATTCATAATGCATGTACATAGCATGTATATATTTATGTTATTTATCACAGTATCCTGATGGCACCATTTTATAGTACAAAACTTTATTCTCATATAAATACAATTTTCTTAAATATATTCATTACATATATTAAATACCAGTGCAGGTAGTGTTATAGTTTCTGCTTCAACCATCATATATAATTTAAGAAGCACATTAGAATGAATATAGTCTGTTATGTTTACTAGTCCCTACTATGACTAAAGGTCTTCTTTATTTGCTGGAGTTTCAAACTTTATTCTGAAATTTTCTTTCTGTTAATGAAATATTCTTTTTTCCCCTTTTATTTAAAGCATATTTTTTAAAGATCTGTTTTATTTATTTTTAAAATGTATTTATTTATTTATTTTTACAGTCCATATTTCATTCTTCCCCCCAGTCCACCCTCTGACTGTTCCACATCCCATACCTCCTTCCCACCCCCCTGTCTCCATGTGGATGTCCCCACCCTTCACCCCACCTGACCTCTAAACTCCCGGGGACCTCCAGTTTCCTGAGGGTTAGTTGTATCACCCCCACAATGAACACAGACCCGACAGTCCTCTACTGTATGTGTGCTGGGGGCCTCATGTCAGCTGGAGTACATTAAAGCACATTCTTTAGCTTACTTTTTTGCTTTAGTTTTTACCATAATAAATATATGCATATAAGTTAAAATTTACACTTCTAAAATTTTAGGAATATTAGGCCACACAGAGAGATTGCTGGTAAGAATAGCCTTATAAAAAGATCTATTTAATTTCCTAAATAGAATTGTGTAAGTGCTTCACCAGGGGTACAAGATATACACATTTTTAGATGCTAATAGAAAGTAGAAGGTGGGGTATAATGGCACAGAATGTATGTTTTCTTGATTGTAATGAAACCGTGTATACAGTTGGCAGAGGGTATCCTGCACACAGGAAAAGACTGATGTTTTTCTTAAATGCACCATTTAATGAACACCGTGGTTATAGCACAGTAGAGAGTTCAGTTAGAAACAGAATATTTAAAAATAATAAGTGTGACTCTCTTGTCTGGTGGCCCGCACCCATAATCTTAGCATCGTGGAGGAAGAAGCAGGAGAATTCAATGTCCAGGATCTTTGCAGCAACATAGTGAGTTTGAAATTAACCTCACTACATGAGGCACTGTCACAAAAAGAAAAGAAAAATAAGGGAAATGAACAAAGAAAGAAGTGTGACCATATAGTAAATTTTCTGGTACATTGAAATTTAATCTTCTGAGCAATTACTATGTTCCAAACCCTCTACTTAGTGCTAGATACACACAAAACAATTATTATCCATGCCCTAAAAAATATGAGCCTAATAAAAGAGATATACATATAAACAAAAAAGATATAATAGTGGATGAGATTATAATTTTTTTAGACATATGCTAGGAGTATAAGTTGGCTAAAATTAAAATATTCAATATTATCATGCTAATAATGCTCAAATTTTCTTTTCCCACAAAACAGAATAAGTAATTAATTAATTTGCTTATCCATTTATCAATGTAGTAAATATTGGATATTTTATATGCAGATGGTAATGAAACTACACCACTAAACAAAATAAAATTCTAAAGTCCCTTTCACGATCCATATCTAACAGAAGGAGTAAACATTAAAATTTCACATGAGATTGTTAAAGAGTCTATACAGTTGAATCAATGTTGAACTAAAAGTCTAAAGCTACAGGTGTTATATCATCCCATTTCAAAATATAGCAAAAGATGATGGCAATGACAATATAGTGCTGGTATAAAATTTGAATAAATGGCCAAAGGAAGAGAAAGACAGCCCAGATATGAATTCAAATGTTTATATGGACTTTGATAAAAATGCTAATGAAAATAGATATCCATGTACAAAAGATTGAAATTGTAGTCTTTTTAAAATTTATTATTTTAATTTTTATTTTAATTTATTTACAAGTGTTATAACACTTACCCAATTTCCCCTTCTTCTGGAAATACCCTCTCCCATCCCCCTCCCCTGCTTCTATGAGCATGTTCCTCCACCCACCCACCCACCCACTCCCACCTACCCGCCCTTGATTCCCCTACACTGAGGCATCTATCAAAACTTCTGGAGTCTTATATGAGAAGTACGGAAGGAGGGAGAGAGGGAGGGAGGGAAGGACGGAGGGAGGGAAGAAGGGAGAGAGGGGGGAATTGAATTCAATTGAAGAGCTTAGTGGACATTGCTTCAAATAGAATAAACATCAAATATAAGAGCCTAGTAATTTTCTGCAAAGCCAGGAATTTTTATGAACTCTGAGTAAGAAGAGTAATATTAGATGAAGTTGAAGAAGAAGCCAGGCTTCACATTTTGGAAGACTTTATCTTGTTCCTAATAAAAGAGAACCCATTATATAGCTTTGAATAAGGATGATAACTTGTCTGATTTTCAATTTTAAGAATTCATGTTGGCTTCTTTGTAGAAAAACGATACAGACATAAGGATAGAGGTCAATGCCCAGTAAATGTGGTACTGCTGTTGTTCATACAAAAGAAAACAAAATACAACAAACAGGGTGTTGCCTGTGAAGTAAGAGAAAAATGAATGGATTCGGCATAGGTTTCAGAGATAGAAAACTAATTCTAAGTATAGGGACAAGGAGTGCTTATATTCATGTCTTTAGCTTGAATAATAAAATAAACTTTCATTCTAGATTTAACTTAGGCAAAATAGAGAATTGGTCTCAGGTTATGTGTAAGTAGTAGAAAACAAGGGGAAAATCTGACAGTTTTCACAATTTCTAGAGGATAGAAAGATACTAGCTTGTGGTAGTAAAGGTAGTATTGTTGAGGGAGTTTTTGTTTGCATATATATATTCATCTTTTTATGTATTAACACACATGTAAATGTGTATCATCATAGATGTGTGTATGTGTGTCTGTTATGTATGTGTGTGCAGGTCAGAAACCAAGCCTGGGTATCATTTTTTTTAATTAAACTAATAAAATTTATTTTAAAATATACAACTCAGTATTGACATTCAGACTCTCATTTTTATTTATTTATTTATTTTTTATTTTCTAAGTTTTTTTATTTACATTCCAAATCATTTCCCCTTTCCTGTTTCCTCTCTCCCCGAAAGTCCCATAAGCCCCCTTCCCTCCCTCTGTTTCCCATTCAATCCCCTCTCGCTTCTCGGTCCTGGCATTCCCCTACATCCAGTCTTTCCAGGACCAGGGGTCTCTCCTTCCATCTTCTTGGAAATCTATTGATATGTGAATTGTGTCTAGGGTATTCCTTTTTTAATGCATTATTTACATTGTTTTCTTGAGGGCTCCTTCTTGAACAGGAGATCAAGAGGTAGTCTAGGTTAGCTAACAAGTCTAGGAATATGCCTGTCCCCATGCCCCACTGCTGTGCTTACAAGCACACTCTATAATGTCTGACATTTTGTTGCTGTTTGAATTTTGGTGAGGTCTTTATGTTTGTGAAACTTAGCTGTCTCCATATGCGGAATCTCTTTTTAGCTTCATAGCCCTATCATTAATACCATTCTTCTTTTCTGCTTTCAAAAATTAAGCCTATATTATTGGCCTTATTCCTGTATCTCTATCCTCTTAAGAGAAATTATAAGAGAGCAGTTTTTCAAATTCTTGTGATTTTCTTCTGTCTTCATCTCCTATACACACCTAAAAAAATGTGAGTCTTCAGCGATGTGTTGTTGGGGAGTATAAACAAACTAGAAGCTATAACATGATAATTTTAGGTATGCCATATTTTCACCAAGTCTGTATCCAGAAGATAGAAACTCGCTTGAAAGGGTATCATCAGATGTCCATATGATTCTGGGACAAAAATTATATTTTTAAAAATTCAAGTTACACCAATAATGAATGCCTCTTGATAGCATAAGGAGTGATTTTCATATGTACTTTCCTTGGCAATGTTGTATAACAGACACAGATGGAGGCCCTATGAGTCAGACAAAACAAAATCTTCCTCAAGGGTTGCATTAATTTTCTTTCATTTAAAAGCAAAGCAGCATCTGTATGAACCAGTCAACTGTTTTGAGAACAAGCAGAGGTCTCATGACTTCTTTTCACCAGATATTTTCATTGAATTAGAGGTGGAAAGATATCAAGCACTGTACTACTTAAAAAAATCTACTGAACTTCGAATGGAAACATTAGGTTCTGGACATTGAGATGCTCTAGAGAGACTCCAATTTGCATCTATAGCTGCTCTTGCTGCAAAATTTCCCTGTAGAGCACTTGGTCTTATAATTCCTAAACCTTTTTATTGCTCTGTGGGCATCCATCCATCCATTGGCTGATCTGTCTGTCTGTCTGTCTGTCTGTCTATGTGTATGACTGATTTTTTTCTGCATATATGTGTATGCACTATGTGCATGCTTTGCCCTACAGAGGTCAGAAGAGGGTGTTGGATCCTCTGGAACTGGAGTTAATTACATGTTTTGTGAGCTATAAAGTGGGTGCTGAAAATAGAACCCAGGTTCTCTGCAAGAGAAACAAGTGCTTTTAAACCCTTAGCTATCTATCATAGCCCCTGAATGGATTATTTTTATAAAGACAGGAACAATGGAATTGAGGAAATATCTTTTCTTTGGTGAATTAGGATTTCTTCAATGATTAGCTGGTTTTAACTCTGGGATCCTTTACCATTTACTGTCATACTCCTAATTACTCGAGGGCAGTGTTGATGTGCCACTCATTCTAAAGCATCATAAAAATATATTTATATCACTTTTAAAAGATTAGTTTGAAAACATTGATAGGTGCCAAATAGGTACTGGATTAAAAGTTGTCACAAAGAACTTGAAATTTGTACTATGTAGACACAATGGAACCATTAAGGTTTCTGATGACAGTATTGATATTGTCACATCTATATTTCAATATCATTCTGTCTGTTTTAGAAGGTGTGTGTGTATCGCTTCTCGGCCTTTTGGCTAAGATCAAGTGTAGAAGGTGTGTGTGTGTGTGTGTGTGTGTGTGTATGTGCGCGCGCACACATGAGTGTGTGTTGTATAATTGATAAGCCTGAACAATGCAATGGTCCAGATCATATATAATGGGTACCCAGAATTTTAGAATTTAGTAATATTACATGTGAATTCTGGCAACATTTCCTAAGATAATCAATTGGTTTTGTTGAATTGTAAAATGTAAGCATATAAAGTAAAGGAGTGACTGAGATTAATATTACTAGCATGGTAATTAGGAGGATGATCTCATTAATTACCATCTGAAACAAGAGAGTATGATTTCTAGGAAAAACAAACCAGACTCTTGGCCACTTGCTAAATTTGAAGCCTACTAGAATATTAGATTGAGATAATCAACAGGAAGTTAAAAATTTGAGTTTTAGAGATTAGGGATCAAAGGTAGAACCAAATTGATTTATGTGATGTACTTGTCATGAACAGCACATTTAATTATAATAGAGTAACACATTTTGAGACATTGTCTATGTATCTCAGACTGAAGACTTGTGATCCTCCTGCATCAGCCTCCTGAGAGTGCTATGATTGGAATTTTGTACAACAATATGCTATCTACTAAAGATAAAATGTGCTATCTACTAAAGATAAAATGTGCACTAAGCACAATTTAAAGGATTAAAACTAGTACAAAGATCTATAATGAACAAGGCTTTAAACAATGACTGCTCTTCCTTTTACTTCAGGCCACAGTATATTTTAATACACACTTGTGAGAATAGAAAACACAATATGGGAAATAGAAAGTGTCTTGCTGCAGTTTGCTTAACATGGGTTAACAATGAGCTAAGACTGTGCATAAAAAGTGAGATTAGATAAAATAAAATCTTTAAAATTTGGGATATTCTCCTCATTCTCATCAACATTTGCACCCAATTTATAAATTAATAAGACTTTAGTCAGTATGAGAAAACTTAAGTCCAGAAATTGAATATTCCAGAGATTTTCCATAGCACTCAGCAAGAATGACACACAACTCATTATCTAGTATCTAGTGAGCATTGACCTCTACTCTTGCATATCACAACCAAATTGCTAATTCTAAATCCAGGCAGTCTACAGTTACTATAGCTCTCACTTGAGTCTATTTCCATGGCATTTAATTACTTTCCAGCAACAGTTTTACACACACACAAAGAAAGGTAAATTTTACACACACACACACACACACACACACACACACACACACACACACACACACGGTGATATAGAATAGAAATTTGAAGTAGGGTTCTGAAATTGTCAAGTGAAAACATAAATGTTTAATGCTGTGATTTGTTTAGCAAAGCCTCCAGATCCAAGAAACAGAAGGCTATGAAAGAGATGAAGCCTAAAATCAGAGAAACCACACAAGCCATTTCCACAATTTGTGGTGAAATTGGCTATTTAGCAGGAAAGTTCCATCTCTCTTCTGGAAATGTATAAACAAACACATCCATATGCCAAAGTAAGGGAAACAATTGGGGAATTTAAAAGATGTGAAGAAAACAATGTGGACTGAAGGATTTTGGGGATCTGGGATTCTTATCAGACCATAGTATGAGACAGAGGTAGATATATTTTTCTCTATAGATAATCAAATGGCAGGGACTAAAGTATTTTCTGTATTCAAGGAATATTTTATTAGATATATTGTATATTTACATTTAAAATGAGTTCCCCTTTCCTGGTTCCCCCCTCCATGAAAGTCCCATAAGCACTCTTCCCTCCCTGTGTTTCCCAACCAACTCCCTCCTGCTTCCCTGTCCTGGTATTCCCCTACAGTGCTGCATCGAGCCTTTCCAGGACCAGAAGCCTCTCCTTTCTTCTTCTTAGGCATCATTTGATATGAGAATTGTGTCTTGGGTATTCTGAGCTTCTGGGCTAATATCCATTTATCAGTGAGTGCCTACCATGTGTGTTCTTTTGTGATTGAATTACCTCAGTTAGGATGATATTTTCCAGTTCCACCCATTTGCCTAAGAATTTCATGAATTCATTGTTTTTAATAGCTGAGAAGTATTCCATTGTTCAAATGTACCATATTTTTTGTATCCATTACTCTGTTGAGGGACATCTGGGTTCTTTCCAGCTTCTGGCTATTATAAATAGGGCTGCTATGAAAATAGTGGAGCATATGTCCTTATTACATGCTGGGGAATCCTCTGGGTATATGCCCAGGAGTGGTATAACAGGGTCATCTGGTACTATCATGCCCAGTTTTCTGAGGAACTGCCAAACTGCTTTCCAGAGTGGTTGTACCAGCTTGCAATCCCACCAGCAGTGGAGGAGTGTTCCTCTTTCTCCACATCCTTGTCAACAACTGCTGTCTCCTGTGTTTTTGATCTTAGTCATTCTGACTGCTATGAGGTGAAATCTCACGGTTGTTTTGATTTGCATTTCCCTGATGACTAAGGATGTTGAACATTTCTTTAGGTGCTTCTCAGTCATTCTATATTCCTTAGGTGAAAATTCTTTGTTTAGTTCTGTACCCCATTTTGAATAGGGTTATTTGGCTCTCTGGAATCTATCTTCTTGAGTTCTTTGTATATCTTGGATATTAGACCTCTGTCAGGTAAAGATCTTTTCTCAATTTGTTGGTTGCCATTTTGTCTGATAGACAGTGTCATTTGCCTTACAGAAACTTTGTAATTTTATGAGGTCCCATTTGTCAATTGTTGATCTTAGAGCATAAGCTATTGGTGATCTGTTCAGGAAATTTTCCCCTGTGCCCATGTACTCAAGGCTCTTCCCCATTAACTTTTCTATTAGTTTCAGTGTGTCTGGTTTTATGTGGAGGTCCTTGATCCACTTGGACTTGAGCTTAGTACAAGGAGATAAGAATGGATCAACTTGCATTCTTCTGCATGCTGACCTCCAGGTGAACCAGCACCATTTGTTGAAAAGGCCATCTTTTTTTTCCACTGGATGATTTTAGTTCCTTTGTCAAAGATCAAGTGACCATAGGTGTGTGGGTTCATTTCTGGGTCTTCAATTCTTTTTCATTGATCTACATGCCTGTCACTGTACCAATACTATGCAGTTTTAAAGCTATTGCTCTGTAGTACTGCTTGAGGAGCGGGATACTGATTCCCCCAGAAGTTCTTTTACTGTTGAGAATAGTTTTAGCTATCCTGAGTTTTTTCTTATTCCAGACGAATTTGAGAATTGCTCTTTCTAACTCTATGAAGAATTGAGTTGGGATTTTGATGGGGATTGCATTGAATCTGTATATTGCTTTTGGCATGTTGGCCATTTTTACTATATTAATCCTGTCAATCAACGATCATGGGAGATTTTTCCATCTTCTGAGGTCTTCTTTGATTTCTTTCTTCAGAGACTTGAAGTTCTTGTCATACAGATCTTTCACTTGTTTGGTTAGAGTCACACCAAGATACTTTATATTGTTTGTGGCTATTGTGAAAGGTGTTATTTCCCTAATTTCCTTCTCAGCCTGTTTATCCTTTGAGTATAGGAAGGCTACTAATTTGCTTGAGTTAATTTTATATCCGGCCACTTTGCTGAAGTTATCAGCTGTAGGAGTTCTCTGGTGGAGTTTTGGGTCACTTAAGTATACTATCATATCATTTGCAAATAGTGATAGTTTTACCTCTTCCTTTCCAATTTATATCCCTTTGACCTCCTTATATTGTCTAATTGCTCTAGCTAGAACTTCAAGTACTATACTGAAAAGATATGGAGAGAGAGAGGGCAGCCTTTTCTAGTCCCTGATTTTAGTGGGATTGTTTCAAGTTTCTCTCCATTTAGTTTGATGTTGGCTACTCGTTTGCTGTATATTGCTTTTACTATGTTTAGGTATGGGACTTGAAATCCTGATCTTTCCAAGAGTTTTAGCCTGAAAGGATGCTGAATTTTGTCAAATGCTTGTTCAGCATCTAATGAAATGATTATGTGTTTTTCTTTCTTTGAGTTTGTTTATGTAGTGGATTATATTGATAGATTTCCGTTTATTTAACCATCCCTGCATCCCTCGGATGAAACCTACTTGATCGGGGTGAATGATCATTTTGAATGATCGTTTTGATGTGTTCTTAGATTTGGTTGGTAAGAAATTTTGTCCCGACACGCAGGACAGTCGATGGGGGTCTCAGGGGCACCTAGGAGAGAATGGGGACAAGAGACACAAAGAACCAACAGCAAGACAGGAATTCTGATCAAGCTGCAGTTTTTATTTTTTATCACACTGCAATATAATGGGGAGCAAGCAGGATGTAGGGAGGGGGTAGATGTTATCTCAGAAGACACACTCCAATATAAAGAGGAGCAAGCAGGATGTAGACATTATTTCAGGAGACTTCCTTTGACTTGTTCTCAGGACCTTAGAGGGAAGTTGGCTGCAGCTGCAGGATATTTATTACCTAAAAATCAAGGGAAGGTGGGTGCAGGTTGTGTTGCTAGGCGACTCAATCATAGGAGAGCTGTTTGTTCTAACCTACTTACTTTGGTTAGCTAACTTGGCTAAATCAAGAGCTAGTGTCTTTCCAACTTAATTAAGTCTGAATAGCTGAGCCCGCCAGTAACAATGAAAGGGGGCTGAAGATCAAAGTGAGAGTGGTTCCTGGCAAATTTTATTGAGTATTTTTGCATCTATATTCATAAGGGTAATTGATATGAAGTTCTCTTTCTTTGTTGGATCTTTGTGTGGTTTTGTTATCAGCGAAATTGTGGCTTCATAGAACGAGTTGGGTAGTGATCCTTCTGTTTCTATTTTGTGGAATAGTTTGAAGAGTTATGGTGTTAGGTCTTCTTTGAAGGTCTGATAGAATTCTGCACTAAAACCATCTAGTCCTGTGCTTTTTTTGGTTGGAAGACTTTCAATGACCACTCCTATTTCTTTAGGGGTTATGGGATTGTTTAGATGGTCTATAAATACCTCCTGTCACATAATAATCAAAGCACCAAATATACTAAACAAAGAAAGAATTTTAAAAGCAGTAAGAGAAAAAGGCCAAGTAACATATAAAGGAAGACCTATCAGAATTACACCGGACTTCTCACCAGAGACCATGAAAGCTAGAAGATCCTGGGCAGATCTCATACAAACTCTAAGAGAACACAAATGCCAGCCCAGACTACTATACCCCACAAAACTCTCAATTACTATAGATGGAGAAACCAAGATATTCCATGACAAAACCAAATTTACACAATATCTTTCCACAAATCCAGCCCTACAAAGGATAATAAATGGAAAACGCCAATACAAGGAGGGCAACTACACCCTAGAAAAAGCAGGATAGTAATCTTTCAACAAATCCAAAAGAAGATAAACACTCAAACATAAAAATATCCAAAATAACAGGAAGCAACAATCACTATTCCTTAATATCTCTTAACATCAATGGACTCAATTCCCCAATAAAAAGACATAGACTAACAGACTGAATACATAAACAGGACCCAGCATTTTGCTGCATACACAAAACGCACCTCAGTGTCAAAGATAAACACTACCTCAGTGTAAAAGGCTTGAAAACAATTTTAAAAGCAAATGGTCCTAGGAAACAAGCTGGAGTAGCCATTCTAATATCAGACAAAATTGACTTTCAACCTAAAGTCATCCAAAAAGACATGGAAGGACACTTCATACTGGTCAAAGGAAAAATCCACCAAGAAGAACTCTCAATTCTGAACGTCTATGCTCCAAATACAAGGGCACCCTCATTCGTGAAAGAAACTTTACTAAAGCTCAAAGCACACATTGCCCCTCACACAATAATTGTGGGTGACTTCAACACTCCACTCTCCTCAATGGACCAATCAGGGAAACAGAAACTAAACAGAGACACAGTGAAACTAATTGAAGTTTTGGACCAAATGAATTTAACATATATATACAACATTTCATCCTAAAGCAAAAAAAAAAAAAGATACACATTACCTGTGAATAAAGGCAATTTCACTTCATTTTTTATAATCTTTTCTTTTGCTATGCAAGTCTTCATGATAATTATCATAGACTGAGGTTCTTAATAATAGGATTTTATAGTCTCAGCTTTGGAGACTGGAAGTTTGTGATAAAGATTTAACAGGATTTGGGTTTCTGTATTTTTCTTTGCATGGCGTACAGGTGGCCACCATCCCTTTGGCCATCCCATAAGGCCTTTTCTTTGTGCATGAATTGGAGTCCAATTGAATTGGTTTCATTAGTCATTTTTATACATGTATATGATTGTACCCTTATCATATTATTTCCTATTGCCATCTACACACACACACACACACACACACACACACACACACACACACACGTCAGTGTCGCATTCAAAAATGAGAAAAGAGTCCTCCAATTGGAGGAGTTCAGAACAAAAATGAGCCCACATTTGAATTCTCGGCTTTCCTCACTGTTTTTTTCTTGTCAGTTATTGTTTGTGGTCTGTTGACTCTCTGTTGTGTGTGTCTGATGCCTGTCAGTAGCGAAGGACTGTGTTTATATTTATTAAACAACATAAAAAGAAGCTTGGTATTAGAAAGAAATGAAGAATCCTCGAATAAAGAGAAAACAAAGATCTTTAGCAGAGTAATAGCAGATGAGAAATTACTTTATTAACTACAATTGATTCAGAATAGTACTCAAAACTATTAACATGTTGTCCACCTATATCCACATGCTGCTTCCATTATTTATGATGGAAATTTGTTTTATTTAATGTTGGTTCCAACCTCTTGGCTGCTTTCATCAAATGATTACCACAATACACACCTAACACACACACGCACACACACACACACACACACACACATACACACACACACACACACACACACACACACACACACACACACACACGCTATTATGAGTCATGGGTACAGAAAAGTACATCCTTTAAGACTAAACTGATATATTTTGCCGTTTTGTTTTTAATCTCAAATCCATTTCTTGCATGATCTACTAATGAGGACAGTTTGACATTTTCCCAGGTGAAATAATTTCAGTAGAAAGCGTGCGACATTATAATCAATTTAAACAGCTTGATGCCTACTTCAAGTTTGTCAATGTGTTTTCCATTTTAAGCTATATTTAGCTAGCCCTTATAGATTCACTCTGAGGTAGAGAGTTGAATTACTAAGTAAGCTCTATGAAAACAAAGAACAAATAATTTTCTTAAAGATTCAGTCACTTGGGCATATGCATCTTTTGGGAAACGTCACCAAGCTAAATAGATGTGCTCACATCCAAGAGCACAACACAGAATGACACAAAATAAAAATGTTCATTGATTGATTGATTGATTTGAGACATGGTCTCATATAGCTTAGAGTGGCCTTAAACTCACTATATAGACACGGATAAGCTTGAGCTTTTATGCCATGCTTGAATTATGCTGCACTGAAGGTTCAACCCAGAGGGTTCTGCTTGCTAGGCAAGCACTCTTCTAACTGAACTATATTTTCAGTACTATACTTTTATTTGCAATTGTATTAGTCAGGGTTCTCTAGAGTCACATATGGGTAGTCTCTATATAGTTATGGAATTTGTTGATGACTTACAGCTTGTAGTCCAACTCCCCAACAATGGTCAGCAGCAGCTGTGGATGGAAATCCAAGGATCTAGCAGTTGCTCAGTCCCACGAGGCAAGCAGACCAGGAAGAGTCAGAGTAAATCTTCCTTCTTCCAATGTTCTTATATAGGTCTCCAGCAGAGGGTGTGGCCCAGATTAAAGGCATGTGCCACTGTACCATTAATCCCAGATGACCTTGAACTTGGAGATCTCCTTGTTTTAATCTTCTGGAATTCATAGCCACTATGCTTCAAGATCTCCTTGCCAAGATCCAGGTCAGAAACTTGTATCTATGAGCCTCCAGATTAGGATCATAAGTGAGCCTTCCAATTCTTGATTAGTTCATTCCAGATATAGTCAAGTTGACAACCAGGAATAGCCACTACAGCAATTTTAAAAAATTAATATATTATCACATCATTTCTTCATCCTCTATTCCTCCCACCCAATCATATGTTCTCCCTTACAACTTTCAAACCCTTGGCCTCTTTTTCTTTAATTACTATTGTTACCTTTTGTGTAAACGTTGTGCCCTAGAGGTGTCAACTGTCTATGAGCAGCCCATGATTAGTTTTTCTGTGTATTTTGATGAGTTATGGTTTAGATATACATATAAATGCATAAATATATAAATGCAACCTGCCCTGTTAGTTTGGCACTGATTCTATGTATAAAATTTCAGGGCTTCCTTCTGGTAATAGAGAACCACTTGTGGGGAGGGGCAGCTTATCCATGGAGAAGACTAATTTTCCCTCACCCAGCTTTCTTAAATGCCTGTAGGTCTTTTCTACATTTGGGACTCCATGACATTTTCCTTTCTTCATGTCTATTGATGTAATTGTTCATGTCTTGTGTAGGCACCCATTTTGTTGAGGTCTCTTGGGTGTAACTTCCTCATCATTTTTAGGAGATACAGTATGCTAGCAGACTGCCTGGTCCTCTGTTTCTTAAGTTCCTCTTCTAAGATGTTCCCTGAACCATTTGTGTAAATGTTATGCCAAAAAGGTATCAAGTGCATTTGAGCAGCCCATAATTAGTTGTTCTGTGGATTTTGATGAGTTATGTATTTTTTTAATGGTCTCCAACTGTTGCAAAGAGAAGCTTCTTTGATGATAAATGATTGATGAGAGCTACATCTGTCTGCGAGTGTATGGGTAAATATTTAGAGTGCACATAGGACATATACTGGTTTAGAAGTAATCCATGACTTCATTAGCTATGGGTATTTGGTCAGTACCAGGCATGATTTCTTTCCTGTTGAATAGGCTTTAAGTCCAATTTGAAAGCTGTTGGTTACTGAAAACTGCACTTGCCACTACTGCATCTTGAGGGTCATTGTTGTGGTTCTTGGGTATCACACCTGGGTATGACTATGGGCAGTTTGCATAGCACCTTTCAGTAGTATGAAAGATAGTCCTAATGGAGGAGACTTCTGGGTCAGTTTCATCTTTTATCCTTAGAGTGAAGTGTCTGAAATGTATGGTATCTTCAACACTAGGGTTGTATCTTCAGCTCCTGGAGTGCAAATGCAACATCAATAGCTTATATTGTTCGGGAGTTTCTTGGACTCTCCTGGCCAAGGTGAAAAGGAGATTTCTCATTCTTGGTACTGGGACTTTTGTTAGATAATGGTTCCTATGGCGAACAATATCAGCACTAATAGCACCTTCTCCTTAATATGTGTATGTGTGTGTGTGTGTTTGTGTGTGTGTGTGTACATATAAGCTTACATGTATCATGTGCAACTTTAGGTAAATATAGAATAATGTGATTCTGTTGTCTTTTTCTAAAATCCTCTCTCTCTTATGTGTTGACCTCCCTTCCCCTTAGCAATTTAACTACTTTGTTTTTTTCCTCTGTTCTGCTATTTTCATCTCTAGAGCTCCCCCACCCACACATTGTCCCCTTTACTTTCCTAGTTTCTATGGTTACTCCAGGTAATACACTCCTCTGAAAATTTGGAGCTAGGAACCAAAGATAAGAGAGAACATACATACAGAATTTGCCTTTTTCCATTTGAGTTATTTCACACAGTACAATGCTTTCTGGGCTCATTCATTTACTTTCTGGGTTCATTAATTTACCTGAAATTTTCAGGATTCATTTTCTTTTATAGCTGAATAGTATTCTACTGTGTATGTGTACCACATTTTCATTAAGCATTCATCAGTTGAAGGGCACTTAGGTTGTTTTCATTTCCTAGCCATTGTGAATAAGAGCAGCAATGAACATGCCTGGGGAAATATTTGGAGAGTAGGATGTCAAGTCCTCTGAGCATACGCCAAATGGTGGGTGCTATAGTTGGGCCATGGGATAGATTTCTTTTTCTTTTCCTTTGTTTTCTTTTTTGAGAATTCTTCACACTACTAACTAGAGTGGCTGCACTACTTAACATTGCAGTCAGGATGGCTAAGATCAAAAACACAGGAGACAGCAGTTGTTGGCGAGGATGTGGAGAAAGAGGAACACTCCTCCACTGCTGGTGGAATTGCAAGCTGGTACAACCACTCTGGAAAGCAGTCTGGCGGTTCCTCCGAAAACTGGGCATGACACTCCCGGAGGATCCAGCTATACCACTCCTGGGCATATACGCAGAGGCTTTACCTGCATGCAATAAGGACACATGCTCCACTATATTCATAGCAGCCTTATTTATAATAGCCAGAAGCTGGAAAGAACCCAGATGTCCCTCAACGGAGGAATGGATTCAGAAGATGTGGTATATTTACACAATGGAATACTACTGTGCAATTAAAAACAATGAATTCACAAAATTCCTAGGCAAATGGTCAGAACTTGAAAATATCATCCTTAGTGAGGTAACCCAATCACAAAAGAACACACATGGTAGGCAGTCACTGATAAGGGGATACTAACCCAGAATCTCGGAATACCCTAGACACAATTCGCATATCAATAGGTTTCTAAGAAGATGGAAGGAGAGACCCCTGGTCCTGGAAAGACTGGATGTAGGGGAACGCCAGGACAGAGTAACGAGAGGGGGTTGAATGGAGAAAAGAGGGAGGGAAGGGGGCTTATGGGACTTTCGGGGAGGGAGGAAACGAAACGGGAAAGGGGAAATGATTTGGAATGTAAATTAAAAAAATAAATAAATAAAAAAATCAATAGTGAATGAGGGTTCTCTTTCTTTATATCCTAAGCAGTACTGGCTGTCAAATGTTTTGCTGATCTCAAACAGTCTGAATGGAGTGAGATGAAATATCAAGGTTTAAATTTGTATTTCCCTAATTACTAAGAATGGTAAACTAATTTTGGGATATTTCTTAGCCATTTTTGTATCTTATTTTGAGAACACTGTTCAAATTCTTAGCCCATTTATCCATGGGGTTGTTTGTATCCTTGCTACTTTTATTTTTAGTTTGTTATATAGTCTGTATATTATTCTTCTGTCAGATATGTAGCTGTCAAAGTTCTTTTCCAATCTTTGGGCTTCCTCTTCACTCAATTGATTGGTTTCTTAGATTTTCAAAAGGTTTTTAGTTTTATGTAGCCTGACTTGTCAATTATTGGCTTTAATTTCTGGGCATATGGAATTCTATTCAAAAAGATTTTTTTCCCTTAAAACACTGCTTAAGTTTTCTTAGAGCAGTTTTAGAGTTTCAGGTTTCAAACTGAGGTTTTTCAATCCACTTGCAGTTAATTTTTGTGCAAGATGACAGATACTAGTCGAACTTAATTCATCTACATAAAGCTGTCCAATTTTCCAATCATAATCGGTTAAAGAGGCTACCTTTTCTCCAGCATATGTTTTTGACATCTTTGTTAATGTTTATTAAATGGATCTAGTTACTTTACACGTTTGGGTTTTCTATTTTGTTCCATTGTTCTGTGTCTGTTAGTGTTCCAGTACCATACTGTGTTTATTATTGTAGCTGTGCAATACATATCTTTAATTATGGAATAGTAATCTCATTAGCATTACCAGTGTATTTTCTATTAGTTAACTAAAATTTTTAAAATAGTATTTCTTTTATCTTTTTGAAATTATAATTACATCAATTTCTCAATTCTTACAGTATACCACACTGTCCCATATATCCCTGCTTGTTCTTTTACAAGTCAATAGTCTGTTTTTCATTATTGTCATTTTCATTATTTATTGTTACATTCACACACACACACACACTTATATTGTGTGTATTCCTAATATATAATTATAACCCACACAATCTGCATAATACTTGTATGTTTTGTATGTGTGTTTTCAGAGCTGACCATTTTGTATTGGATAATCAATTGATGTGTTCTTCCTTGGGGAAGACTATTTTGATTGCCCTCTGCATTCTTCACCTGACTGCTATTCTTTGTGTAAGGTTGAAGCCTCCTGGGCTTTCTCTCATCCACATTAGCATGTTTACTATTGTCCTTGTTCAGCTCATATTTTGGCAGTCATGTTGGATAGACACACTCTTACAGCAAATTCTCCGTTCTGGCTTTTACAGTCTTCTGTCTTCTCTTGCATAATGATCCATGAATCTTAAGTATGGGAGTTGTGTTGGAGATGTATGCTTTGTGACTGGGCCCCACAGATTTGCATTTAGGCTGATTGTAGTTTTCTGTAATGCATTCTATTTGTTGGACAGAGAAGTTGCCTTGGTGAGGGGTGAGGACCATACTCACCTGTGGAAATAAGGACAAATATTTAGTATATTGTTAAGGATCTTGGTTTAGTAAGGTGGCAGTTGTAATTCTCCTGTAAGACCCACAACCTGACTTGTTTGGAGGACTTGACTAAGTTCTGGTAGCAGGCACAGTTTCCCTCTTGTTGAGAGGGACTTAAGTCCAATTAGAGAGCTGAATATTACTGCCAAGGTACGAGTGTCATTACTGTCCCTTATGGGTTATCAAGCCATGCTTGATATTGCTGTAATTCACAGATGTCATAGCTGGATAGGGCTATTGGATGCATCCCTCTTTTGGAAGCTTGCATGGAACGTTTTGGTACCATGAAAGGCTTTCAGAGAGGAGATTTTCAGGTCAGTTCCATCTCAGGAGCCTCTGGACCCTGTGTCTGAACTACCTGATATTTAAGCCATAAAGACTTAACCTACGTTTCATCTTATGGGGGCGACCAAGTATGATAGTAATAGCTTATATTGTTTTGAGAATCTCTTGGATGACCCTAAACAACAACTCAAAAGAAAGATTCTCATGTCTTGGGTTGAAATTTTTGTTAGATGATATTTGGTCCTTTGAGTCAGCATAGTCATCCCAGATTAACAAAATTCATTTAAGCTATGCCCAGACATTTATATATCTACTTATGTATCTCATAGTTATTTTATGTAGTCATTATTTAATGTTTTAGGACAGTTTTATTAGGTTTTTATGATTTTTCTGTGCCATCAATATCAGTCTCTGCATTAATATTTCTTTCTTGAGCAGTAGAAATGTCTTTTGACTTCTTGTTGTGATTCTACTCTTCCCTTTATTCTACAGAGAGTTATCTTCCTTCTCTCAGATCTGACAGAATGATATGACATTTTGTGAGGTCACTTGGTCATTTCAATCATGTTAATGTTTCTAAATTTTTTACCATTTTGTGACACTGAGTAATGACAAGCAATTACTTTACCACTGACCTATTTGATTTTTTCCAACTTTCCCATAATTAAAATATACTGTGGTATTTTGTCCTTTGTAATTTGATTCCAACTACCTTTTTGTATATACAAATTTTATATTTTATCTATAATGAATTAGGTCCTGAACATGACACCACCCATGAGAGTTTGCTTATGGTATTTATTACTAAAACGACTTTTCCACAGAGCATTTTTTTCTGCCTGCAAAACTTACTTCAAAACAGATATTCATGTCACCTCCTCAGAAGAACTGTCCAATATTTTGCTTAAGATACATATAATTGCTCTTTTTTCCTGTCTTTTCAACTTGTTACTCATACTTTGAAGTAGAACATTCTTCTCTCTTCTTAAATATATTTACAACACACGTTTCTTTACAAATTAATTTTTTAAACTTTTAGACAATATTTTGATCATATTTTCCCTCCTCAAACTACCCCTGCCAAATGCTCTCTAACTCTCTACCCATCCAACTTCATGTTTTTTCTTTTTAACATATCTCTCAAAATGAAACTCAAAACAAATAAGATAAAATGTAAACATCAACATCAACAAATAAGACAGAAAAACTCCAAAATAAAGCAAACAGTATACACAAAAATATGGAGTTAGTTTTGTGCTGGCCAACCATTCCTGGGCATATGGCTTGCCTTGGATTGTGGTTGATATCCACAGACACTTCATTGAAGAAAAAAGATTTTCCTTTTCCCAGTAGATACCAAATGGAAATATACTCTTGGTTAGGTGTGAGACAGACATTGTATCAATGTCTGCTTCTCCATGCTGGGGTTTTGTTTGGTAACACTCTTACATAGACTAGACTGATTAAAAATGGCAACTGTATGTATGATCCTCATAAATCATATACTACATGATATAATATAGGTTTTCAATGCACTTTCATTAATGAAATAATGAAGCTTTAAAATTGACTAAAGATTAGGGATTTCAGGGTCATTTTAAATTTTTCTTTACTCTTTTTCCATTTCCTTGATCTTTCAGGGGAAGCTAGCAGCTTGAGATGCAGCTGGAACTGTCCAAATTATAGTTGCTATGGCAACATTGCTTTTAACAGATACTTTCTCTGGCCTGACAAAGGGTTGTGGATTTTAAGAGGACCATGAAAGTGTTTTTTTCTGTGTTTATTTGTGTGGGAGTAATGCAAGTGTGTACTGAGTGGTGGTGCTGAAGTGGAGGAGATGAAGTTGTTTGTCCAGCCATTTAGCCATCTAAATCAAGAAATGCTTTTCTAGCTTATTATTTGGCTTTCTCTCTGATCCATTTTTGTTTCTTTTAAAAATTGTTTTTAATGGAATTTCAGAAACTCTACTTACATGTTGTTCCTTGAGACAGATTCTATCAATTCATTTATTGACTTTTTAAAGATGGAACTTAATAGCAACTTCTAAAAATTGTCTTGGAAAGTCAATAATAAACTATGCATTTTCTCTGTAAATTTCCATTTTATATTCAGTGATACAGACACATGGAACATAAATTCATAACTTGATTGCTCATAGATGCATGTAGATATATTAGTTGAGTAGATTCTTCTATTGTAAGATATATTTTCACAATATAATCCTTTGACTGGTGGTGTGATCTTGGACTTCCCATGTCCAGAAAATTGTAAAACAGAGTAGGTACTCTCTGGAGCTGTGATTCCTCTACCTTGTAGGATTCCTGAAGGAAGGTTGATTGGAGATGTCCATACAGCCAATGAGTGGGCTTGAACCCAGAGGTTGATAACTCTGGTATCTTCAGTAAAGATTCACAACAGTTAAATTATCTAGGAAAGACAAATACAGCATAATAGAAAGAAGTTCACTTAGCCAGCCTAGGGCTCCACTCTTTACTAGCTATGTGTTATTGTTTAAGTCTCTTATTTGTCTTAATTTCTAGGCCTCCATCTGAATTATGAGTGAATTATGACCAGGATTAGGTAATAAGATAATATTGATGTAGAATGGTGGGGACACAGATTAATGAAGACAATAGTTATCATTTATTATGTTTCCTGTATGCTAGGCTTAGTGCTTTATATAAATCATCCCATGTAATTTTCATTAAGACTTTGTGAAATAGTAGACTGCCCTTCATGTTACATGTAAAGAAACTAATGTTCAAGGTGGTGAAATACTTAGCTTACATAATTATGTATTATGTACATTACATGTTATCATAACAGGTGAGTTAACTAGTATATGATATGAATCTAAGTCTGTATGAAAACCAGACTGATGTTCATTTTATTACATATTAACTTTTGTGTTCTTTTGATAGCCCTGCCTAACATCAATGGATCCTTAATCCAGATTTATGGGATTCAAACTAATTATTAGGGTATCTGTAGACCCCATTTGAGACAGGAAGAGTAGATGTGGGTTGTTAATAGCTTTTGAAAAGTCCCTTTCAGGATGTGGTAGAGTCAATTTCCTCTAGTCTTTTGAATATGCCTTTCCTTTGACTGTGCTATCTTATCACCCAGAGCTCCTGAGAAAATATCTGATGAGTCAGGCAATGAAGAAAACACGTTATACAAAAGATGTGGGATCTACTGATGAGATTTTACTATATCCTGAAGACAGGTTCACCATAACGTAGTGACTTGCTTATCATGTCATCATTCCCATGTATATACCTTTAATGTTTGTAGAAAAAAAATGGCTTATTGAAGATCTTTCTTCCCCTTTGTTAGTGTTTGGCATTTGGCACTAAGGTTACAAATAACTCAGAATATGATATATATTTTGTCTCGTTCCTTTAGGGATCATCTTGATTCTTACACTAGATATTAATTCTATTAATCACATCAGTTACCATCATGAACACATTTGTGTAATTTAAATGCTCTCAACTAGCTGGGATATTCTGATATTTTCAACTTTGCAGGTACTATCCATACTAATATAAATTTTAAGGAACATTTTCTTAGAAACTCTAAAATCTTCCACAGTTCAAAGTTGCATTTTGACCATTTCTGAAAGCTTCAAGTAAGGTCACAAACAGGGCCAGGTTGTTCTCTTCTCTACTGTTCTGTAATTTCTATCCTGATTGTCACACTTTTCACCCAAAACTACCACATCAGATCAAATGTTACAATTCAACCCAGGGCTTTTTCTAATTGATTGAGAAGACAGAAAAGGAGACTACGTTTCTTGCTAGTGGTGATAGAGAGATAGAAAGAGTGTCCTGCCCTAACTGGGGTTCCTTAAATCTGATAGAAATAAAAGCCTTTGAGAGATGAGTATTTTATGCTTGGAAGCATAAAGTTTTGCTCCCTTCCATTGCTCTTTTCCCATAAAGATACCACAAGCTTTCTGAATAAAGAAATATTGATTATTCCCTCATCTCAAATTTGACTGATTTCTAACAAAGATCTCTCTCTCTCTCTCTCTCTCTCTCTCTCTCTCTCTCTCTTTCTTGTATCTTACCTGATTTTCACCCCAGCAATCAGGTTTTGCCTTGGAACACTTACTTTAAATTAGAATACTAACAGAACATTCATGAACAAGTTAAGCACTCTGTGTTTCAGTACTCCAACAGTAAATTACAAATAATTCATGCCATAGAATTGTTGCATGCATTATGATACCTTGTTAAAAATCTAAGTATAATGACAAATCCCTAAACATTCATTGTTTTAGTCCTCTTTGATTCCATTTTACTTCCTTTTTGCAAGGCAGAGCATATTTGTAGCTCTGGTTCAGTGTTCTCTTTGCCCTAGAGGAAAGAAGCTATGAATTTCTTCCTAATAATAATAATATGCCATTATCAGCAATTGTATAATGATAATATTTGCTCTATAGACTTCAATAAAGTATCAGTATCTCAGTCATGAATAGAACAGACTCAAATATAAATCAGTAAAATAAAGATGAAAGTTATATTAGTCTGTGTTCTCTAAAGGAACAGAACCAAGAGAATGAATATATATGAAAGGGGAATTTATTAGTTTGGCCTACACAAAGCAGTTGCAACAGATCAAAAATAGGTGTTTCATACTGGAGAAGTCCAGATTCTGCCAGCTGCTCAAACTATGAGCCTAGCCTAAGCAGGGCAAATCTGATATTGAAGGCCTGAAGGGTTCTTGGAGGGTCCCTTGTCTTCAGTCCACCTTGGAAGCTCAAGAAGTTGCTTCTAAGATCAGCTAAGTAATCAGCAGTGGTGGGAGAAACAGGGCAGACAAACTCACTAGCAAGGCCAAGCAAACAAACAAAAAAAGGGGGGAAAGCTATCCATTTTCCATGTCATTTTATACCTGGGCTGCTACCAGATATTGTTTTTCATATTTACCATATCAATTAAGGCAATCAAAACAATCACCCACAGGCTAAACTGATGTAACAACCTCTCACTGAAGCTTTCTATCAAGGTGATTCCAGGTTGTATTAGGTTAACAGTTAAAAGTTGCCATTCATCATAAACATCGGGGTTTTCATCAATCAACAACTGAGCATCTACTGTTTACTTTTCTCAGTTATAGGGAAGGGAGCAGAGGTAAGGCCTGTGTTCTATCACTTAGGTGACTGACAAAAAATGTATGAGGTCACTAAGGGAGAAGGGTCATACAAGGTATGGATGACACTGAATTATAGGATAATAGTTACAGCAACAAAGAATATTTACAGTGCATCCGTCACTATATATGTATCTCACTTAAACCTCATAACAAACAATGCTATTAACACAGGATTGATACTTAGGGGGAAAAGGGATCTACTGAAAGTTACAGAGTGATGGGAAATAGACTTGAACCTAACTCCATCTAGATATCAAACCAATATTATTCCTGCTGTGCTACACAGTTTCCAGGGCATAGGATGGACTGCAACAACTTCAAAAGTCTAATCTATGGACTTTATGTCTTTTGTATATCTTAAGTATCTGGCTGTGGTAATTAGATCCTCTATCAAAAGGGTCTACATCTGCCATACACATTGTCCATATGCTGTAAACCTTTGTAAATTAAAATTTTTCTAGTACAACTCATTTTATTACTATTTTTTTACACAAATGAACAAGAAACCTGGGACAAACATGATAATCTTTTTAAAAACAGAAAGACTTATACTCTGACATTCATTATTTTCAATTCTAAACAATGAGACTTTCTAGGAAAATATTCTTATAGTATTACTAGTTAGACTGACCTGGAAATCTGTTTTTTACTGATTCTCTTTTTCTTACTGTTTAGCTTATAACTTCCAGTTTTCCTCCCTCATGTTCTACAGCTTGACCCTGCCTTCAATGATATATGAGTTGAGCTAGAAGTCTGGGAGATAGTAGATAAGATGTGTTTGGAATGCAATAGTGGGGTGACACTGATTTATCTTTCCTCCTGTTCTTCCTCATTTGCAGCCAGAACTATTTTTTTGTAAGCTGTCATTGTTTCTTTTGCTTCATGTTACTCCCATCTCAGCCAGACATCTGAGGTTTGTGTAGTCAATTTTATTTTGAAATCAAATGTACCACAGCATAACTTTTTATTGCATTACTTGTGACAGAGAGAGAAATGGTGAGAGGCATGTGGTAAATGGAGACTTTCATTAAGTACTCGGCATGGAAACATGTTAGCTATCCATAATGCTTTCTTTTAACAATGCGGGAAGGAACAGAAACAAGGCTGTGTGATATATACTTAACTTATGTTGTTATAAATGCAACATTCTCTTATTTTACAATGGGAGCTACGATGGAGAAGTGGGACACATCCTCAATTTTTATTAAAGTATGAAGAGTCAGAGAAATGCTTATTATGACTTAGAAACATTAGGTGACATACACATGAAAAAGATACACATAGTTAAAAGATACCAATAAATGCTGGTATTACCTAGATAATAAATGTTTCCAATAGACTTTAAAATCTGTGGAAGCTCTGAGAAGAGTACCTTCTATGTTAGCTGAAGTGGGAACAATGACTTTCTGGAAGGAAATAGATTTCTGCTGGGTCCGAAGGGAAAAGAAGCTGTCAAAAAGGTAGACTAAACTCTGGTATTCCAGATCTTAGGAAAGAACAATCTCAGCAGTAGGTGTCAAAGGATGCACACATAAGCTATAGGCTGATGAGAGAAATACTACAATGACTCAGCTGTATTTCAATAATGGTGATGCCCATTCCTATCATTGGTAATCATAACTAAAACTTTCTTGAGTATGAGAAGTTGTATTGGCTGATGTACTAGTTTGATTTGTGATACTGTGATAAAACACTCTTACCAAAAGCAACTTAGTGAAAGATAAGTTTTATTTAGCTAACATTCTCATGTCATAGTCTATCACTAACCCTTTAAAGTCAGAGAGATACTCAAGCATGAATTAGAAGCAGAAACCATGGAGGAACTACTTGCTCACAGGCTCATGCTTTAACTAGCTTTCTTATATAATACAGGACCAACTTCTCATGGAATGGTGCCACCTACACTGTTGGGAGCACCTATTTCAATTAATAGTCAAGCCAGTTTCCACAGGCCAGTCTGATATACACTATTTTTCAATTAAGGTTGAATCAATGCTCAGGTGATTCTAAGTTGTAACAAGGTGACAATTAAATCAATCATTAAAGATCTTTTACGTAAGTTATTTTCACTTGGACTGCACTAGGTATCATTACATAATTGTTTTGTGAAACAATTAGTGAAATGAGGAAGAGAGAGATGATGATTATTTGTTTGAGGTTATTTAATGCAGCCTAGTAGAAAGGCAATGAAAACCTAGTTACCCTAATCTATCTGAGCCACTTTGAGTGCCACATTTTACTAAAGCTTCTCCTTCTAAATGATTGTTAGTCTCTCTGTACCTGAAGACAAAATTTCAGGTAGCTTGGCTGTTGACTCAATAAACCCATAAAAACTTTGTGGAGAAAATCATATACTACACTGAGGGAATTTCTACATCCCAGCTCTGGTCCTCTCTTAAATATTAATGCCAGGGCATGTGGACAGAGAAAAAGGTGGGGAAACAATCCTTCTGACCTACTATTCTTTTTGTACATGACAGTCTAGCAGATCTCCAGGCATACATTTCTGTATCTCCCTACTCAGAAAAAGTTGTTACTTTAAAATATACATCTCTATATCTCTATATCTTTATCTATCAAGATTATATAGTATGATTACATTATTTCCCCCAAACCCTCCCATGTATGTCCCTGTTCTCTTTCAAATTCTGGCCATTTTGTGTTTTAATATGCATACATGCATGGATACACGGATACAATTTATTTAATGCATATATTGCTACTTGTATGTGTGTTTTCAGTGTTGATCATTTGGTGTTGGATAGCCAGTTCATGTGCTTTCTGCTACAGAAGACTTGCTCCCAGCTTGCATTAATTGCTGTAGTTCTAAATCTTCGGTCATCATAAACTTTCTTCCTTCCTTCCCTTTTCTGTATTTATCCCTTAAACTTCACTAATTAAAGACTCTCAATTTTTCATTTTCTTCAGTTAAAAATGCCTTAATGTCATTCTTTACCCTGTATGTACCTTATCTCCTTCAGAACAATTATTATCTAAAATCACAGTTTGATTTCTATTTATTATTTGCCAATTCCTATTAGACTACACATTCCATGACAGTAGGAAACTTACTTGTGTGTGTTTCCAAACTCTAACATCATGCCTGATTAACAACACATTTTCAATTGATATTTGTTGAATGAATGGTGGCCTCCATAACTGTGGTGTGTGTTTGTGCTTTTGTGAGGTGACACTTAACAATAAAAGACCTACTGTGTTACTGGGAGGGAAGGTAAAAGTGTCCCAATATGACTTCTAGACAATGACTTCATCACTTAGATTCATTTGTTGTTCACTTGGCACAGGTTGAGAACAGAAAGATCCAACGAGCCTGCCATGTTCCAATAACTTCCCTAGAGGATGATGCTTGTTGGTTCCCATGGAGACCAGCACAGAAAAACAATCCCAAAGGTAGATCAAATAAGGGCAGTTGCATCAGGCTCTGTGCTTGCAAGGACCCTTGTTGTGATGGATACTAGAGAACAGGAAATGTGTAGACAATAAAAGGGGGAAGGAAGAAAAATGTGGTATAATGGGGAAAATATGTTTGGATGAAAATAATTTTAACTTCAAGCTCAGACATATCTATGTGACTGCACACATATACTTAAAAGTTTTACAGAGTTTCTGGTTCCTTCATCTGTAAAATGCAGGGAACCTATGTAAAATGGTTCTTAAGAGTGTTTCCAAATTATATGTCTATGGAAATTCCCATTATAGTCTCTGACACAGAGTAGACATTCAGTAGGTATTTGCCTTTCTGTTTCCTCTGAATTTGAAAGTGATGAGGCTAATAGTATTGGAGTGCCTACAAAGAAAGATTTCTTTTGTTTTGACGTCTCTTCTTTTGTTACTCTATTCGCTCAACAAATACCTGTCAAATATTTGCATGTAACTCTGCCAGTAATACATATTTGGAGCTGCCACTTTGAGACTTGCATTTCAGTGAGGGTTAACAAACAAACAATAAATATATGAGTTTAGATAGTGTTATTTAGAAAATAGTGAGGGTTTTCTTAGGGGGGAAACAGGCAAACTTTATTTGCTCAAAAGTACCACATTAACTCTTTTGTGGTTGATGGATTGTTTGTGAGCCAAGCACAATACCACTGAGCTATACTTCACTCCTTTTGGTATTGTTTTTAATCTTATTTTTAAAAATTCACCAGCTTGACCCAGCTGGCCTTGAAATTGGGATTTTTATGCCACAGTCTCTGGAGCAGCTACAATTCTACCTGAATCACTATGCCCAGCTTCTTTCCACATTCTTGACTATGTTGTAGAATGTTTTTGCTTATTTATTTCAGTCTCAGATCCCCTTGATCTTTATTGTCTCACAATGTGGCCTAGTTAGATTCATGGATTGTTGTGGCCTAGGTGCTTCAATCAAGGTAAATGGTGAAGAATATATTCCAGGAACTGAACAAGGTCTATGAAAATAGAATGACAAAGCCATAGGTAGCAAAAGTGATCTTCCCAACATTTTCTGCCAGAGTCTTAATCCTAGTTGCTTGTTAGAAGCAACAAAGAGACCTATTTCAGTAAATTAAAATCAAATCATTTCCCCCTACCTCTATTCCTTCTTACTTCTCCCATGTCTGCCCCCTCCCTATCAAATTCATGACTTCCTCTTCTTTAATCATTGTTGGTACATATACATATAGATGAACAAACAAATAAATACAGACTGTTGATTCTGGAGTCAGTACAATATTTCCTGTATGTACGCATTTCTAGGACTGACCATTTGGTATTGTATAACCAAAGGGGCTAATATCTGGGGAAGGCTAATTATCCCTTTCCGGGCATTTGTTACTTGCTTGTAGCTCTTCCTCTAGGGCTAAAGAGATGTGCAATTTTCCCCATTGACTTTGGGTGATAGCAGGTCCTTTAAGATCCATTGTCTCACTAGGCATGGATAATTTTCTAGGTTTACAATAACAGACTAATTTTGATCCTGTTAAGTGAGTGGACCTTGAGTTTAATTATGCAGGTGTTGGTTACTGCCAAAATGTGTTATCATTGCAGCTTTAAGGATATCTTGCAATGCTGATCATTTTTGTGTTTTAAAGTTTTAACAGATGGACAGGACAACTGATAACTTTCCACCCTTAGCAGTTTTGTATATCACCCTTTAGTACTATGAAAGCTAGTTTTTGTGGAGGAGACTTTAGGTCAGTTCCAGACCAAATGCTTTATTTACTATATCCAAGGTGTATGGTGTTTTCATCAATAGGGATATGCTTTCAACTTCTAGAAGGCAAATGAACTGCAACATTCCACATTGGTTTTGGAGGCTTTGGCTCTCCTGATCATCAGTTCAAAAGGAGGTTTCTCGTGCTTACCAATCATCTATAACTTGTAGGTTTAGCATTACCACCTCAGGTGGCTTAATTTCTCCATGTGAATACACATAAACTTACATGGATTATAACTTACATGGATTATACATAATTATAGGTAAATATAGATTTGTTTTCTCTATTTCAAGCACCCTTGGTGCTTTTAATCTTTCTCTTCCTTTCTGTATTGTTCTCCATCCCTCTACCCCACCTAAAACACCTTGTCCCTCTTTTTTGAACTTTCCCTTTCATATCACCAGTACTCAAATATTCCTCTCTCTAGCAGTACTCCTTCCCCATGGTACATTTTAGCACTAATGGATTGTTGGGATTACTCTAGGTTATTATCTGGAGTTTTAGAGCTAAGAACCAAGGATGAGGGAGAATATAAGGTGTTTATCTTTTGGGTCTGGATTGCCTCACTCAATATAAACTTTTTTAGTTCCATCCACTGAGCTGCAAATTTCATGACTTTATTTTTCTTTTATGGTTATATTGTTTCCATTATCAGTTGTTTATGTTGTTTCATTTCCTAGCTATTGTGAATAGAGTGACAGTGAAAATAGCTGAGCAAATATCTGACTAATAGGATTTCAAGCTATTTGGCCATAAAGAAGTGGTATAGCTGGGTCATATGGTAGATTTAATTGTAGCATTTTGAGGAATCTCAGTAGTGATTTCTGGAGTGGATATGCAAGGTTGCATCCTGACCAAGATTAAATATTAGATTCCCCTTCCCCACATCCTCATCAGTTTTTATTGATCTTAGCTACACTGGTGAGGGAAGATAAAACCTCAGTTATTTTAGCTTGCATGTCCCTAATTGGTGAGGATGACAAACCATGTTTTAGATATTTTTAGCCTATTATTCTTCTGTTGAGAATGCTCAGTTCAGGTCCTAGCCCACAGTTTAGTTTGGGTCATTTATTTTCTTGATTTCTGAGTTACTTGACTCAATACAAATTTTTGTAGCTCCACCCATTTATCTCTAATATTTTTAATGATTGCCTAATATTCTGTTGTGGAGTCTTTATTCATTCATTTTTTTATGGACATCTAGATTGTCTCCAGTATCTTGCACTACAACAAGGGCATCAATGAACCCTTAGTAAATGTTTAGTAAATGTTTCTGTAGTAGGCTGAAGCGACTTTTGGGTATATGCCAAAGAGCAGTAAAGCTAGAACCTTAGGTAGTGAGTTTCCCATCTTTTGCAGAATCACCACACTGGGTTTTTGTAGTGGCTGTACAGATTTGTACCCCAACCAGAAATGGATGTGTGTTCATTCCCCTTTCTCCTTTGCAGGATCTTGGTGTGAGATGAAATCTAAAAGTAGAGTTGATTTGTATTTCCCTGGTGAATAAGGATGCCTTTTGAATTTCTTCTTTTGAGAATTCTGTTTAGATCTGTACCCCACTTTTAATTGGGTTATTTGTTTACTTAATGTCAGCATTTTTTTAGTTCTTTATATATTAAGTATATTAGTCCTCTGTGGGATGTACAGTTGCTAGAAATATTTTTCCATTCTGCTGCTTTGTCTTACAGAAAGAAGCCTTTCAGTTTCATGAGATCACACTTATTAATTGCTGGTTTTAGTGCCTATGCTATTGATGTTCTCTTCAGAGAGTCTATTCCTGTGTTAACTAATCCAAGAATATCCCTTACTTTCTCTTCTACCATATTCATGCATCTATCCTTATGTCCAAGTCTTTGATCCATTTGGAATGAATTTTGTGCAGGACAATATGTATGGATTTATTTGTGTTTTCCTACATAAGGGTTCTTATATGCTTTAATGTCCCTTCTAGCCCACCATCCATGAGAGATAGTGTAAAAGAAATGTTATTATGATACAGGGGAAGTGGACCTGTTTATAAGTAGTTCTCTGAAGCAAATCCAATCTTCGTCGTCAGGATATCAGCAGTTCAATTCACTCAAATCAGTAGCAGCAGCTTGATCCACTATCAAACACTATTCATTTGTCAGCAATGGCAGGTCATCCAGAAGAAGCCGCAAGGCTCAGCTGTATGCTGGTTAGAAGTAGTTCCTTGGGGCAATTTCAATCTCCAATTGTCAGGTTACCAGCAGTACAATTCAGTATTGTTAGGATAGCAAATATGAATCAGCAGTGAAGGCATGACCCAGCATAACAGCCAGGCCTCTGCCAAATCAGAGGGAATGCTAAGAGAAGTTCTATGCCCTGCCTCTCTCAATGAAGTGAAGATCAGCAAAGACAATGAACCAAGACCAACAAAGCATTGCAAAGCATTCTGCACAAGTGCCACTCCCTCTCTCACCCCCCAACCCCAGTCTGTTGAGTCCTGTTTATATTCTCTTCGAACATCATGTTTCCTCTTGTTCTCCCATGGGTCTCAGCAAAACACCATGTGACTCTTTATCAGCTGACATATCCGGAAACTTGCTTCATTCTGTATGCAGAAGCGGCAAGAAGCTGCCTGAACACCACCAGAAGTTCTTTGTTGAGTTTCTCTCTATCAAGTCACCACCAGTGAAGCTCAACAATGCAATGTAAGGTGAACCAATAGACAAGTGCTGTCAGCAAAGAACAGTGAGGCAGAGAGAAGCACACAAATGCTCCATCTTCCTATGTATGTGGGGTCATATTTATAATCCTTCATCATACATCCTTTCATATGACTGCTATGGCAAAACATACTTTCACCTGTGTTCTCCAGTAAAACATCACATGGCATAATGGACTTTTCAAAGAAACCTGAAGTTTCCACTTCAACTCTTTAGTACATTCAGGAGTGTTTTAGCTATCCTGGGATTTTGTTTTTGTTTCTTTATTTTTATATGAAGCCGAAAATTGTTCTTTCAATTTCTGTGAATTATTACGTTGGGATTTTGATGGGGATTGCCTCGAATCTGTAGATTGCTTTTGGTAGGATGGCAGCCATATTTTACTATAATAATCCTACCAATCTATGAGAATAAAAGATCTTGCCATCTTCTGATTCTTCAATTTCTTATCTCAGTGTCTTAAAATTTTTATCATGTAAATATTTCACTGCCTGGTTGAATTTGTCCCAGGATATTTTATATTTTTGAAGATAATGATTTTTGTGTGTTAATTGTGTATCTTGTTACTTTGCTGAAAGTGTTTATCAGCATAGGAGTTCCCTGGTGGAATATTTAGGGTCACTTATATATACTATCATGTCATCTGGAAACAAAAATACTTTGACTTCTTCATTTCCAAATTGTATCCCCTTATTCTCCTCCAGATGTCTTATTGTTTAGACTAAGAGTTCAAATACTATATTAATAAGATATGTAGACAGTGTGCAGCCTTTCTTTGTCCTGATTTTTGTGGAATTGCTTTTGGTTTCTCTCCATTTAAGTTGATGTTGGCTATGTGTTTGCTGTAAACTGCCTTTATTATGTCTGTTATATCCCTCATCTCTCCCGGACTTTTATCATGAAGAAGTGTTGCATTTTGCCAAAGACCTTTTCTACACCTCATGTGATTTTTTTCAGTTTGTTTTTTTAGGTATATTATTTACATTTCAAATGTTGTCCCCTTTCCTGGTTCCCCCTCCCCCAAAAATCCCATAAGCCATCTCCCCTTCCCCAGTCAACCCTCCCCTGCTTCCCTGTCCTGGTATTCCTCTACACTAGGGCATCAAATCTCTCCAGGACCAAGGGCCTCTCTTCCCTTTGTTTATATTGTTAATTTTGTTTATTGGTTTTTGTACTCCAAACCACCCCTGAATCCCTAGGAAGAATCCTACTTGATTGTGGTGGATAATACTTTGATGTGTTCTGGGATAAGATTTGCAAGTATTTTATTGTGAGTTTTTTCATCTACATTCATAATTAAAATTTGTCTGTAATTTTCTTTCTTTGTCGGATCTTTATGTGGTTTGGATATCAAGGTAACTGAAGTCTTAGAGAATGAATTAGGCAACATTCCTTCTGTATCTATTTAATGGAATAATTTGACGAGTATTGGCATTAATTCTTCTTTGAAGCTTATAGAATTCTGCACTAAAGGTACCTGTCTCTGGGCTTTTTTTCTTCTTGTTGGGAGAAGTTAATTACCGCTTCAATTTCACTAGAGGTTATAGGTCTATTCATATTGCTTATCTGATCTCATTTTAACTTTGGTAGGGTGTATTTATTGAAAACTATCGATTTCTTTTAGATTTTCCTACTTGGAAATGTTTTTATTTAATTAATTAATTAATTCTATGCACTTGATTCAGGTAAAGAACTTTTCCTATTCTTTTTTTTTTATTTACATTCAAAATCATTTCCCCTTTCCCATTTCCTCCCTCCCCGAAAGTCCCATAAGCCCCCTTCCCTCCCTCTTTTCCCCATTCAACCCCCTCTCGCTTCTCTTGGCATTCCCCTACATCCAGTCTTTCCAGGACCAGGGGTCTCTCCTTCCATCTTCTTGGAAATCTATTGATATGCGAATTGTGTCTAGGGTATTCTGAGATTCTGGGTTAATATCCCCTTATCAGTGACTGCATACTATGTGTGTTCTTTTGTGATTGGGTTACCTCACTATGGATGATATTTTCAAGTTCTGATCATTTGCCTAGGAATTTCGTGAATTCATTGTTTTTAATTGCAGAGTAGTATTCCATTGTGTAAATATACGGAGGAATGGATTCAGAAGATGTGGAAATGTTTTTAATGTATACCCTTACAATTCTGTGCATTTCCTTTGTGTTTGTTGTTATCTCACACTTTTAATTTCTAAGTTTGCTAAATTTGAATTTTCTCCATTCACCTTTCAGTGAATTTAGCTAAGAGTTCATCAATCTTATTGATTTTCTCTAGGAATCAAGTCTTTATTTCTTTGTTTTTTTTTTTTAATTTCTATTTATTGATTTCAGTCATGCCAGGCACTTCTTTTGGGATTTTTTTTTCTTTTTGTTTAAGAGCTTTTTGGTGTGCTATTAAGTCACTAACACATGATCTCACCAAGTCTTATGTAGGCACTTACTGCTATAAACTTGCCTCTTAGAACCCCCTTCATTGTTTCTTTTTGTTTGATTTTAGTACGCTGTATTTTCATTTTCATCCTATTCTAAAAAAAATTTTAGTTTTCCTTAACATCTGTCTTGACTCATTATCCATTTAGTAGTGAGTTGTTCAGTTTCCTTAAATTTGTAAGGGCTCTGTTATTTCTGTCATTGTAGGCATCAAGCTTAATCTGTAATGTCAGATAAAATGCAGTGTGTTATGTGAATTTTTTTGTATCTGCTGAGATTTAGTTTGTATCCAAGTATGTAGTCAATTTTGAAGAACGTTCCATGAGCTGCTAAGAAAAAGGTATATTCTCTTGCGTTTGGGTGAAATGTTCTGTAAATATGTATGTTTGGCATATGATGTAATTTAGTTCCAGCATTTCCCATTTAATTTTTCTTTGGATAACCTTTCTGTTGGTGAGAGGGGGGTAGTAAGGCTACCCACTATCTCTGCATGAGAGTGAATATGTGATTTAAGCGTTAGTTCTGTTTCTTTTATGAACTTGGGTGCCCTTGTGTTCGGTACATAGATTTGTAAAAGTGCAACATCTTTTTGGTGGGTTTTTTTCCTTTGATGAGCATGTAGTGTTATTTCCTGTCTCTTTGGTTTAGTTTTGGTTTGATGTCTGTTTTCTTCTATGAAAATGTTTTCTGTGCCTTTAACCTGGGTTTCTTCTCCTTCCTCTATTCCTATTATTCTTAGATTTGGTCTTTTCACAGTGTTCCAGCTTTCTTGAATATTTTGTGTCAGGAGTCTTCGATGCATCATTTTCTTTGACTCAGTATTCATTTCTTCTAACTTGTCTTTAATGCTTGAGATTCTCTCTTCCATCTCTTGTATTCTGTTGGTGAAATTTGCCTCTGATGTTTCTGTACAAGTTCTTAACCTTTTTCATTCCAGATTTTCCTCAATATGGGCATTTATTCATTTTATTTCCATTTTCGTTTCCTGAACTGTCTTCTTTTTATTCCACTGTCAGTGTTTTCAGAATTCATTAGTGGACTCATAATGGACACACTTATATCCTTTTCAATATCCCTGACCACACCCTTAATAAGTATTTTGGGTTCCTTATCTTGTTCTTCAGTTATATTGCATTTCTCAGGGTCTACTATAGTAAGGTTGCTGGGCTTTGGTGGGGAAATATTGCCCTAGCTATTATTGATTGTATTTTTACACTGGTGTCTATGCATCTGAGTTTGGGAAGATTGTAATTCTAGGAACTGATATCTGGTCTTGTTTTTGGTGGGTGGATTTTTCTTTTGTTAGTTTCTGTTCCCTCTTTGAATCTTAGGAATGTGTAGTTCGTGTGGTATTCTTAGTAAGGAGTGCAGTCTGGGGAGTGCTTATGAGTCCCTGCCACATGTGATTACTGGAAGATGTGGGTAGAATTTGTTTCTAGGTATTAGAAGCTATCATGAAGAAATGGGAATGGGATAGAATGTCACAAGTGCAACAGTGCAGTTGCTGGTGGTGGCTGTTGTCCACAGGAGAAAAGCAAGCTGAGTTGCCAGAAGGGAATGGAGAAAGAGTGAACACAAGCATTTACAGGTGTTCTGCTACTGTGAGACTGTAGAAGTGGAATTGGAAGATGGGAAGTAAAGATCACCCACATGATTCTCAATCTAGTGTGGCCAGCAGGCTTCCAGGAGAGAGTCTTTCTGTTGTTGGTGGCAGAGACTGAGGGATGGGGTGAGGAAGAAAGATCTACTTAGACCCCTGGGGATGGGGACAGAGATGTGTGAGAAGTCACAGCATGTGGTCTGCTACAAAGCTGAGGAGACTGGGGAATAGGAATCCAGATAGAGGATTAGAAGGGGAAGGAAAATTGCCCATCCATTTCCCTGGCTTTTCTGGGAAGTGGGTTTCTAGGAAAAGACTACCTTGGGTGGTAGTGGGTAAGACAAAGGGATGGGGTGAGGGTGAGGATGAAGGTTGTAAAAGAGGATCTGCTTAGTTCCTGGGAGTGGTGGCAGAGAGAAAGGAGAAGGCACAGCAAGCAGTCTGCTACCTTGCTGAGGGATAAGCTTGTCCCTAATTTTAATGGGATTGCTTTGAAATATTTTGTTGAGGATATTTTGCATCTTTGTTCATTTAGAATATTGGTCTGTAGTTTTTGTGTTGTTGTGTTTTTATTTGGTTTTGGTATTATAGTGATACCAGCTTCATAGAAGTTACTTGGGAGAGTTGTTGTTGCTGCTACTGCTGTTTCTCCTTCTTCTCCTTCTCCTCCTCCTCTTCCTCCTCCTCCTTTTTTTTCTTCTATTTCTTCTTATTTATTGAAAAACATACTTTTAGAAGTATTGGTTGTAAATATTTGAAAGTGTGGCAGACTTTCATTGTGAATTCACCTAGGCCTGGTCTCCTGTCAGTAAAAAGGCTTTTAATTATTGTTTCATACTCTGTGTTCCAGACTTTTTTAGGGTTTTTTTTTTATCAATTTTTGGTTTAATTTTTATCTTTTTAATAAACCTAGAAATCCAGTCATTTCTTTCAGTTTCCAATTTAATTGACTAGATGTTTTAAAAGTATTTTCTTATAACATTCTGAATTTCTTTGGTGCTTGTTATGTTTTCTGATACATTCCTGATTCTGTTAATTCAAGTCATCTTATTTCTTCTGTTCAGTTGAGCCAAGTGTCTGTAGTTCTTAATTATCTTCTCAAAGAATCATCTCTTAAATTCATTGATTCTTTGTATTATTTTCATTGTTTCTATATAGTTAATTTATCTCTGTTATTATTCCTTGCCATGTATTGGATTTTTGATTTGTTTTGTTTTTCTAAATGCTTGAGGTGCATCTTTAACTCATTTTTAGCAGTTTCAGATTTTTAATGTAGGCACTTAGAGCTGTAAATTTCCCTTATACAACTGCTTTCAGTGTTTCACAGATGTTTTGTTTTACTATATTTTCATTTTCACTTACTTCCAGGAGTTTTCTTATTTATTTTTAAAAGCATCATACTCCCTAACCACATTCTAAACATTGGTCCTTATATCCACAGATAAGTACAGTCCTCACTCTTTATGAAAGCAACTTCTCATTAACAGATGGAGACCATTACAGAAAACCACGACCAATCCAAATGCAGTTTTGGAGCCCAGTCTGAATGGAGAAATCCACAGAACTTCGCCACACATAAGGCTCAAGGAACATTGTGGGAGAGGGAAACGGTAAGACTATAGAAGCTATAGGATCAGGGAGTTCTCTGTGAGACTTTGTCCTTTAGGGATGCTATAAGCTACACTCATAAAATATCACTAACATAATTTCCTAAGCATGAATTAAACAATGACATGAAAAATAGACATGCCAGTGTAGATGGAGGAAATACCCAGGAGGCCTCACCCTTACACAACAAACAAGATGTGCTGAGAGTAGAAGAAATAGTCTTTTTTGGGGAAGAACATAACAATTGATTATCCAATACCAAATGGTTAGCCCTAAAAACAAGCAATTAATATTATACAGACTGGGTAGGTTGTTTTTTTAAAGATATGTATACACATATTCGTATATACATATACACACACACACACACATATATATATGTATATATATATATATATATATATGTATCAACAAATTAATTCAAAATAGGACTACGTATTTGAAAGAAACCAAGGTAGTACTACATGTCCTGTGCATATTTTGGTTTTATTAAAATAAAAAGTTGAACTACACAGTCTCCTTTGTTGTTTTCAATTGTGATTTACTTTTAGAGGTGAAAATAAAGTTGTGCTCTTGCCTGAAAAGAAAGAAAGACAGAAAGAAAGAAAGAAAGAAACTAAGGGATATATGGAAGAGCTAAGAGAATAAAAATAGGAAAGCAGAAATGTGTTTAGATTATAATCTCTAATGTAAAATAAGTATGTAGATTACTTAAGACAGTGTCAAACTCGGGGGAAAACCTATAAATATTTTTAAAAGTGTTTCGTTTGGAGGCATCATGATTTTAGAGGGTTAGCATCCATGAGGTTGGAAAAAAGCATGTTGACAAAAACAGCTGAGAGCTTACATCTTTATCTACATGTTTGAAGCTGAGAGAGAAAGAACCAGAATTGTAGGAGTCTTTTGAAACTTCAAAACCTGTCCCTAGTGACACTCTTCCTCTAACAAGACCACCCCTCCTAATCCTTCTCAAACAGTTCTAGCAATTCAGTACCACATATTCAATCATATGTGCATATGGGGGCCATTCTTATTCAGTCTACAACAATATTAAAATGAGATTTAGGGAATAAACAAAAAGGATAAGATTATTCTTTAATAGTGTATCCATGTATCAAGTTAACAAAGGTTCAATTTTTCTGGCTAGTTTTCTGTCAACTTGACACATGCTATAATTATCTAAGAAGAGAGAAACTTATTCCAAAATGCCTCAGTCACATTGATCTGTAGGCAAAACTGTGGGTCATTTCTTGATTAAGGATAGGAGGGACAAGAAAGACTATTATCCACAGTGTCATCTCTGGGCATATGGTACTGGGTTGTATGAGAAAGCAGGTTGAGAAAGCCGTAGAGATCAAGGCAATAAGTAGTATTCCTCCAGTCTCTGCCTCAGCTCCTATCTCCAGGTCCCTGTATTGAGTTCCTGTCCTGATTTCTCTTCCTGGCAGACTAAAACTGAACTGTAAGATACAATAAATCATCTCCTCTCTAACTTGCTTTTGGTCACGGTTTTTATCATTGCAAATACAGAAGAATAAGAGAGCATTCAACCTCAAACACAGTCATTAATGAGTTTTATACGAAATTCCACTTAATTTTATCCTCATGCCCTGGACCTACATTGAGGATGAACACCTGGTGAGAGGAACTTTAAGATGATGCTCATTCTACAATCAATACTAATTAATTTGGTTTGTGGGGATCAAAACTAACATTGATGTTTGCTAATCTTAGATGATTAAACTAGGCATCCTGGATTACATAAATATATGTTGCCATTCTCTGTTATTTGTACTAAGGGGCTTATAAATGCATTTTGTTCCACAAGAGGGATACTTGTTCTAAATTTTTTATTCCACTGACTGAAAAATTATCTTAACAATAGCTCCTACTCATAAGTTTGGAAAATACACAATTATCTTATGGTAATCTGTCAGAGGTGTGAAGACTGATACTGTACCTTCTCATCCATGTATCGATATTCATTCTAATTCCCCTTCCATCATTTTAGATTCTCCCCATCTTAATGACTGATTCTTGTATTTAAAACCACTATTTGTTAGTTTGTGACTTAGAAACATACACTGAGGAAGAGTTTATTTTTTGAGGCATCTCATTCACTATCTAAAGGGCTTAAAGTTTAGGCTTTACGGTATTAAAACCAAACCAAACAAAACAAAACTTTTGGATATTTAGTTCCTATGCCTTCTAACCATGGATCCTCAGTCTTTTACAGCCACACAGATTATATACACTTCTCATTAGTAGCAGATATTCTGAGTATAGAGACTATAGGCAACCCTTACTTTTATTTTTTTCTTTGTCAGGCTTAATAGTCCCATGTCCATTTGAGACTTGGCATCCACGCAGTTTATACTACCCAAATTGTTCCTTCATAGGTGAGATCAGTTTTGTGCTAGTCTGTCTCCAGGTATAGAAAAAGGTCAGCAGAACACTACTTCTGGTGGAGCCTGAACTGCCAAAATAATCATATTGGGTATGAATTCACTTGTGTGACCGCCAATATTCTTTGAATACAATTTCTGTGACATTTATTTTGTTGGTGTTCTTTCTATAACTGCTATTTCCATCTCCTATGCACACTATCATCATATAGTTAGTATTACTCCAGGTAAATCCAAATCTACAAAAGTAAATGGCTATTTTGTATGCCATATATCTGAATGTAGCAACTTGGAAATCATGTGAAAAATGTGTAGAATACATAACTGTTTTATATATATATATATATGCTTATTTATGTTCATCTACATATGTGTATGTAGGTACAGATGCATGTGTATTTTTGTAGACACAAGAGATCTGTCGTCTAGGGTGTCAATTTCAAGTCTTGTCCACCTTGAATTTTTTTCAGATGGCTTCTCTCACTGTCCTAGAATTTGAAATATGGAATAGGGTGACTGTCCAGCCAGTGATATTCCTTTCTCTGCCTCCTAGCACCTAGATTACAAGTGCATACTATCAACTATCACACCTAACTTTTTATATGGGTGCTGAGAATCAAACTTGGGACTCGTGTTTGTATGGAAATACTTGACCTACTGAACTATCTCCTCATCTCCTGTGCTCTTCTGTTTCCACCTCTTTACTATATATTACATATCTGTTAGTTCATGTCTTCCTCAATCTCAGACTTTTACTACAACCTATTCCTCAATGCCCTATTTCATTTCTAGTAACATTTATTTTTGAACTGTATTGCTTGTTTCTTCTCAAAATAATAAACCTTCTAAACTTAAATTGAATCAGTTTCCAGAGTCCATTTTTTTTTTTGGCTTCAGTAACACATTATTCCAAATTTCTTATATTCTGTGTTCTGCTTTTCTGATTACTATATCAGTTTCTTGTCTTTGTGGTCATCTACATAAAAGGTATGGTTATTTTGCTGTCTTAGGGATTAATTTTTAGATCTTGGCTTAATTTAGACATTAGTCTGTATGCTACTGTCCTAGGATTGATTTTTCATTTATCTCCTGTAGGAAACTTATATAAGCAGGTGATACTACTCTCTTTACATTTTCACTTATATACTCTGGTAAAACTGATATAGAAGCTTTACTGAACATGGGACTAATCACTTTTAGTACTCTAAGGAAACACTGCTTATGAGTGCCAAGCAATTCAGTAATCAGAAGCATGATCACATTCTTTGCCGCCAATTAGTTCATGGTTCCTTTAGCTGATAGTTGGAGATATAACAGATTGCCTGGATTCTTCTTAATCAACAATTTTACTACTATGCAGTTAAGACCAAAATATAGGGCAGACAAATACTTAATAGAAATTAAATGTTGCACTGGTCCTTTAATCCCAACAATTGGGAGGCAGAGGCAGAGGCAGGGAAATCACAAGTTCACGGCCATCCTAGGCCACACAATTATTTGGAGGCAACCTGGACTACATAATAAGTCTTTGCTCCAAGACAGAGTAGGTTGTTAGAATGTATTCAAACCTGGTCATCAAGACCGGACCTGAAACATCAAAATTTTAATAGCCTGAGGTAGGCAACAAAATTAAAATGCATAGTCTAGGGAATACACTTGTAGCTTGCTAAGTTGCAAAAAGAGAGATCACTCTGAGTGAATGGTGTCAAATGTCTGAACAAAATACCCAAAACAGTAATTCTTATTGAAATTTATGAGAAAACATTCAACCTGAAAGAAATTAGATACTTTCAATAGAATTGACCCAGAAGATAGGGGTTTTTATTTCCTATATTTTCTAGAAATTAAGAGACTTAGATTCTAGTTATAGGTCTACTATCAACCACTAAAGTAAACACAGATAACTCCAGTTCCTATTCTTAATCTCTGTTTTCCCATTGAATAGACAGATTAATAGCTCTGAAACTAATTTTATGGTTTTTCTTTTGGATATTGCAACCCCAAGTTTGGCCCAGAGGCAGTACAGATACTGGCCTGTAATATATCATGCTGCCACCAGAAAGAAAACATGTTTCATCACAGCAAATACAATTCCTTGCTTCACAAGACTGAACTTATTGTGCAAGTAGGGGGCAAATGTCCCTATCTGCATGATGACAAAGGTATAGATAAATTGGTTTTTATATAAAAAAGATGTATAGGTATAGGTATAGGTGTAGGTGTAGGTATAGGTATAGGTATAGGTATAAAGGGTGAAAATATAGAAGACTACAGTAACTCTGCAAAGCAATTTTGTAATTTATCTAAAAAACAAACAACTGTATTTTTTGGAATTTTCATAAAATTTGAATATATATCTGCATACAAAATATGTACATAAATGGCCATAGCAACTTTATGTATAGTGCTGTAAAATGAAAGCAACTGAAATAACCTTCAACAGGTAGATAAATGATGGTATATTAGTGTTAAAATGCTGTTTCTAGGCCAGTAAGAAGTTTAAACTGAATACATTCCAATCACCTACTCTCTATTTTTGGGCAGGATCTCAAATTGTGTATTCCAAACTGCTTCAAAATAGTGATATGGTCTAGTGTTGAATTTGTGATATTCCTAGATTTTCTTCTTGAATGTCAGAATTACAATATTGTTTTTAACACAACAAATGAAAAAGCAGGTCTTAAAATTGTTTATATGACATCATTCATAGGACATCTTCAGAAAACGCAATATTTTAGTAATGGAGAACAAATCTGTTTACATTGATTAGAGTTTAGGATGATTGTAGATATAGAGGAGTAGCACAAGATAATTTATCACAATGACCAGTTCTCTATTCTTATTATGCTGATGGCTATATGAACCTATAAATATAATACAATTTCACATACACAAAGATTATATGTAACAACTAGTGTAAAATTTTAACAGGACATGTTGCTTAGTATCATTGTGCTTACATCAGTGATTATGCTTGTGCACAGTATTTTAAGGAAAATTGGCTGAAGGGTACATGTGAGCCCTTCTGGAACATATTTGCAACTTTTTAATAAGTCTGAAATAAGTTTCAAGATAAAAATGAAAAATTAATAAGAGTCATGAGGGAAAATGATACTGGATATTTTATTTATGAGGGAGGAGTGACTAGTCTGAAGTTTCCATAGAATCCATTGGACATGGAATCAGGAATATCTGGGTTCAAATTCCGGCTTTGCTACTTCCCAATTGAATGATGGTGGATGAGTCACTTGGCTTCCTTACTCTTTAATTTATTCATTTAAATGGAAATAATACTATTTACTTCCCTAGGTACACAGTAGTTTAATGTACCTGGATTAAGATGAGTGTATGACATTTGTTACTTTCCTAGAACTTTATAGGATTACAAATTCTGTTCGTTAATTCTGGGATTCAATACAGAGGAAGTCAAGCAAAGACTTCAATAGTATTAAAGCAAGATTCAAGGAGGCAATGAGGCAGGCTAGTATATAAAAATACCCAAAGAGTGCTTTGTGTCTACAAAGCACCTAGTTAAAACATCCCAGTGTATTAGCTTAAGAAGACAGCTACCAGTGTGAATGGTTCATGCTGAACAAACCATTTAACCCTTTTATGCTTAATTGACCTTAAATACTTGCCTGTGGTCTCTTTCATTACAAGGACATGTGAATAAACTCTATTTCATAGACTAATGACTAATCCAGGTCTGACTATTTTATATTGTGACCTTACTAAAATAAATCTTCACAAAAGGAAGCAATTAATGAGATATCAAAAAGTGGTAGTAGGCAAAATTCTAGACCTAACCCTTTCAAAAGTTGAGTGCCATTGATCAAGTCCTTTCTGCTCTTTGTGTATTTGTTCTTCCACACTCTGTTTACTAAGGCACAATCTGGCTTGGACAATTGATTGTTCTTTGTTTGGAAACTTTGAAGACTCTTTATGAGGAATAAGCCTGGGCTCAGAGATCCACAAGGTTGACCAAATATAGTAATGTTGAAAACTTTTGCTTTTTAATTTTTACACTTCCACAATGATCAGTTTCAGTGAGTTTTCCACTTGTTTGTTTCCTTTTGCTAGTCAACAACCTTCTAGTAAACAAGAACAGGCCTTGTTCACTTGTCAGGGATGTGTGGGGTTAGTAAGCTGCATAAAAGGGAGATGAAACATGTTTCAGGAATGTTACTGTACTCATGCAAACAAACCACTAACCCACATTCTTCCTATAAAATCTATGGATTTGAAGTCAACACAGTTAGTGAAGTGTGGTAAAATACTTGATGTTTTTCTTCTTTTTTATTTCAATTGAATATAGTATACATGTTAAAGAGTTAAGGACTATGAAGGGACAACAGCACAAGAATCAGGAAGACCCTGATTCTATGTCATAACTTCATTTAAAATATATGTTTACATAAAATATGCTTATATGTATTATATGTAATTTCAGGTAAATAAAAAAATCACTTATGGCTTTTTCAAACATCCTTAGTGTTATTTTTTCCTCCTTGCTCCCTCTCCTTCTATATTGACTTCTGTCTACCCTCTTCAAATGAAGTCACCCATCTGGTTTTCCCATTTCCCCTAATATTACTCTCAACTTGATACAACCTAAAATAACCTGATAAGAAAGATTCAACTACAATTATTGAGAAAATTTAGCTTTTAGGCATGTCTATGATGGATTATTTTGATTAGTAATTGATATGGGAAGACCCAACCTACTGTATGCAGCACCATTTCCTAGGAAGGGGGTCATGAACAGTTTAAAAAACCACAAATCAAAATGAGCAAAATCAAGCAAGGGTCCATGTGTTTATTCTGTCTCTGTCCCTGACTTTTCTGAAATAATGGATTATCACCTGGAAATGTAAATGTAATAAATTCCTTGTTACCTAAGTTGCTTTTCATCAGGATATTTATTTAAAATGAAAATTATAATTCAGCAAGAATCACAGTGGAGCTTAATATTTTATATTTCTTATGAACTCCACAGCAATATGGGTATTGTAGCCAGAGACTTTGCTTTGAGTGTAAGAGACTAGAGGTTATCTGTTATGTTGGTTTCCTGAGATAAGGTAAGAATGGAAGGAGGAAATCATTTATAATCATAGTCTTCCCGGGCAAGATATCTTCATTTTATCATCTTGTTGCACACCAAGTAGAAACAATTGAGTTAATATTATTTTTCACTTCGTGGCAAGATTTCCAATATTGGAATTTTTCACATCATAGTCCAAGTGTTTATTAAGTCACTGGAAAATAATTCTTGAGTTCAAATATTAAAATATTCATTGTAAAGAGATGGGAACCTGATAGAATGTTTGAGAATCCATAGTAAGCCATATAGTAAATGAATGTATCATAATATCTTATTGTTAAACAGTGTTTGCTGGTACATAAACATTTGTGACTGTCACAGTCTTCATATGAGGGTAGAACGACAGAGATTACTATGCTTATTTTACTGCTGAGGAACCAAGGCTCAGTGATGCTTCATGACATTTCTTGAATTTTACAAGATGAAAGGAGCTGAAAGGAAACCAAAATTCCTGGTCTCATGGCAGCAGTGACTAATGTTATTTTCATTAAACAAAGAGACATCAAGATCAGTTGTGTGCAAGAGGGAGGGAGAGTGTTCCCAATTTGAATAAATTTGGTAAACATTGCCTTTTCAAAAATGCAGAAATATAAAACAATAATAATTTGCTCAAATCTCCATTTATCAGCTAAAGGGAGATGATGGGCAGATGGCTGTTTGGTGATCTCTTGTGAGAAGAATATGAATTATATCTTTAAAGATATTTGGGATAATATGCTTTCAATGAGAGAAGCTCCCAGCCAAGCACACCGCCTTCTCCAGACAGCATTTTTGGATGCTGCCTGAATCTATAGCTACTGCTTTGGAACCTAATTTCTCTCACTTGTCTTGGTGGACAGTGTCCTACCTGCAGTGTTAAGGATCAGTGTCACCAGCAGGGATTGACTCCTACTAGCATACACAATAAGCCTATCCAGATAATGCATAGCATATGGCTATTCTTAATGCCTTGTTGATCTCAAGCTCTCAGTCCCTGCCTGTATGTCAGTTGGTTGAACATAGGGAGAAAAGTGCTATAATATTACAGGTATCTGTCAAGAGGCATTATAGGAGACTCCAGGAAAAAAACAGGTGACAAGATTTGAAAAAAATGAATAAACAAATAACCATGCAAAATAAAAAAAATGGTGAGTCTGACTGTGTGATGGATGATACTTTCACACATCGGAACTTTACTTTCCTGGTCAATTAAATGGATCTAAATGTATGTACCTGCAAGACTGCTATTTTCATCAGATGATGTAAAGACTATGAAAATACCTAAAACATGATATAAGTTGGTGCTGTGGAGATGACTCAGTCATCAAACTACTTGCTTCATAAGGATGAGGAACTGATTTTGCTCCCCAAAGTCCACATAAAAGTTCAGTGCTGTGGTGCATGCCTTAAATCCAGTGATGGAAAGGCAGATATGTAGGGCTTGTTGGCCATCTAACCATAGAGCTCTAAGATTAATGAGGGACTGTCTCAAAAATAATGTGGAGTGTGATTGAGAAAAACACTGAAAATTTACTTCTGGCCTCCATATTCACATGCACACGTGTATATATCCCTAACATGCATTCCTTCACACAGGCATAGGCACACATACATGCACACACACAATTGTGTATACATACAAAAATCAAAAAGGTTTTGTGGTAGGAATTGGTTATGATAAGCCATTGTTCCCATGTCAGGGCCTTTTCGCTTGCTTTTCCTTCTACCTGGGCTACCCACCACTTATCTTTAACTTTTCCTTGGTTGAGTCCTTCTAATTTTTTACTTATCAGTTCTAATATTGCCTTCCAAGAGTCGACTAAATCATACAATCTAATGAGTCACATACATATATAAAGCCACCTTTTTTATATGACATATTTTCTTCATAGCACTTGCTATAAAATTATTTAGTTTCATTTGCTCACTTACCTGTTGTTAGTTTTCCCCCATAGGGATGAAAATTCCTATAGTCATCTTGTCTATCTTCTTCAGTGCAAGAATACTTGATTCATGTTTGGTTTATACATTTTTAATGTTTGGCAAGTGGGGTGAAGTTCATTGTTAAATTGGAAGGAGGCCAAGTGTTTTCTAAATTCTATGATATCATCCTTATATCCTTGCACATTTGTCTTGCTATATCTTCTACTCAAAAGTTTCTATGTTTTTGAAATGCATCTAGGAATTGCCTTCCACAACTCTGGCACATTTAGAAATTGGAAGTAGAGAAGATTTGTTACATCTTTGGTCACTTATATACTGTCCTATTTAGGTTTAATGGTCAACTTGACATAGCATAGAATGACCATGTGAGAAGAAACTTTCAGTTGGAGGATTGCCCAGATCAAATTGGTCTGTGGTCATGTCTGTGAGGGATGGTTTGGTAATTGATGTAGGAGGGCCTAGCCCACTTTGGGTATGATGATTCCCTGGGAAGGTGGTCCTTGGCTATATATCAAAGCTCCCTGAGCATGAGTATATGAGTGAGGCAACAAGCAGTGTTTCCCCTCAGTTTCTGTTTTGAGTCCCTACCTTCAGTGATAAACTGTGTAACTTATAAACTCTAATAAACCCTCTTTTCCCCTAAATTTCTTTTGTTCATGGTATATGTTAGAGGTACAGAAAGGAAATTAGAACATTCACCATATCTGCAGGTTTAAAATATTAAACTCTAATACTGCCTTAATATTATATGCTGATTAACATCATCAGATATTTGAGCTAGAGGTATCCTTAGGAGATTTAATCCATTTCCTTATCGTACAGTTAGGGAAAGTGAAGCCGAGAAAGGTTAATTTTGATTGCACTGCAGGTTAGAGACTAAACAGTATTCAGAAGTCACTGTTCACAGCCCCCAATTATAAAAAGACAAAAGTTCATGAGGCTCCATTCTCTGAACCAAAAGAAATGTGAAGATTCATCAGATAGCTCTCAGAAACTTCTAAGCTTTGAGGTTCTGAAATTAGTAAGGCAATTAAAAGCTAGTACTCATGTTTTTATTTAACACATATTTACTAATGGTTTCCTGCATGGGAAACTAACCATCACTTTTTCAGGCAGGAAGAAGTAAAATGAAACAATGAAACAGAGTCAATAGTCACAAGCAGAGCAAATGAGGAGATTGAAGGCAGAGAAAACTGTTGGAGCAGACAGCACTTAGCAGACTTAGGTTCTAGTGATGACTCATGTTCTGTGACATTATCCCTTCTTTCTATGGGCTTTAGTGTCCTTGTATGTGAGAAGATGGTCTTAAATCTCTTTGTTCTTTATGTGATCCACTATTTTTTTAATTTTGAGATTTAAATGTTATGTGAGTACAAGCACAATAACCCCAGTGAAAATTTTCCAATTTCTAGTTTGCCGGAGATGAAGAATTGAAGGGGAAGAAGAATAGTACAAGAAAATGACTGGAGTTTCAGCCACCTAGTGATAGATACTTGAAGATGGGAGATTTAGATCACAGTAGGATTCTTATTAATGCACATGTATTAAGGGCTTTTCCAAGGCTCTCCTAAAAGCTTTGCTCTTTTAGACATACACATATGCGCCCGCACACAACCCAGAGATTCACTCACTAGCTAAAGCCCATATAGACATTTGAGAATAAGTTTAAAACCATTAAATTTGAGATGGTAGCATCTGGACAGAGCATTCTAGTCATCCACCCTCCCTGGCCTTTCCTGGCATTGTGCTTAGTTAGAATATGTGAATAAAGAGCCCGAAGGAAATCTGCCTGTCCTGTTTCCACATCTTTTATGAGATCAGATCTCTTTGCCCTCTTTATTCCCTTTCCTGCTTTTTTTTTTCTGTCATCACTGAAATAATCTCTCAAAAGAAAGCCCAGGAAAAGCTATGTCTTTTCCAAATTGCATTTGGTGTTGCCTCTCTCATTGCTGTCTACTTCATTGTTTTCTGTCTCAGGTATCAGAGATTTCTGTTTTTTTTCTTTTATCCTTTCTGTTTCTCTCTTGAAGTTACAAGGTTCTGTCTACCTCATAGCTATGAACAGATGGGACTCCACAGAAATATGAAGAGGGCTTTGAAATGCCTGAAGTATTGTATGAGTATAGAAGGTCTCTTTAAAACAGGTCTTGGCTCAGTGCAGAGCAAACCCATCTCAAGTTTGCAGTCGAAAAAATAGATATAGAGTGCTACTTCTTTTTACTGGAGCAAGTGAAAGCTGAGTCTGGACGACTTTTTGAAAATGCAATGCCTTTCCTGGGTGCTGAGCTATAACTAATAATTACTGGAATCCTTAACTCAGGAATTCACTTTTAATTGACTCACTGGGTCCATCATCCTCAACAGTTGCTAACAGTATAATCTCTGTCCTCATTTGAAATAATACCACCCCAACTTTTTCCTTTGACTATTCACATCTTTCTGTTGAGGATTCTGTTATTCTTACTCCAGAGATGGTTTTTCTGTCTTGTCAAATCTGCTAGGGCTATGCTTATAGCCACATTGACCAAAACTTTATTTAGCCTTCTGTGATTCTCTGGACAGAAGAACATTTGGATAGTGTTTTTGATTATCAAACTGGTGATAATAGATTTTGTTGCAAAGACAGCCTTTGTACTTGAAAATTGGGTATGAATCATCAAGGATTGTTTTTGAGAACAGCAGAAAGGAGGAAATCCATCAGAAAGGAGGAAATATAGGGATAAAGGGAAGATCTGGCTCTGAGTTTCTACATGAGGGCAGGTCAAGCAGCAAAGGGTGCTACTGCAATAGGAGTTTCTGACCATGGTTACACAGGCTTCAAGTCTGAAACAGCATCCAAAGGGGTTTTTGGCATTTTACTACTTTTTTACAATCTCCCAGTAGGAAAGGGGCTAATTTGATGCAAAATCAGTTTTGGGAAATTGTGTTGAAAATTAGAGGAGAGGATGGACTATCACCATTTATCCTGTCCATAGTGGATAGGAGTCAGAAATTAGGTAAAGATATCAGGTTCAACAGAATTTAACTTCTTAACAGGATAACACAAATAGAGAAGGAATAGAAGCCCAAATTAGATCAAGGCAGGAAAAAAATTCAGCAAGGGGCAAGGAGAGAGCCAAGGAATTCTTTGCATCAGAATTTGCCCCTTCACTCATGGAAAGATCAAGTAGGTGTCAGGACCAATGGCTAATTCATTGGTTCTTCCTGATTCAATGAAATTTGAGTTTGGAAGGAGAATGTCACTTAAGATTGCTTGAGTGTTGAAGCAGACCAAAGCAGGTGTGACATTTTCTTTTCCTTGTCAGTATTCAAGCTGGAAGTGGAGCATAAAACATTCATGAGAGAATTGAGGGTTTTTAATGCATGCTGGTGAAACAAGGTAGGTATCAACACCAAGTGGTTTAGTAAAAAAAATTGTTTTATTCCTGTTGGGTGTGATTTTGCTTGATTAATCACTTTTGTTCATTTTTAAGACTCAAAAGACAGAAGTTGTGGTATTTTTACACAAGAGAGAATGATCATTGTAAAACTCAGGTGTGGGTGGTCTACACTGAGACAGAACAGATCAAGAGGCAAACCATCGTACTTAGAGCTGTTTTGCCAGAGATGAAGGTTGTCTGTGTTTGAGCATTGAAATGTGTTTTTCAGACTCTAAGTGAGATGAATTTGGCCTGTGTTTTCTATAGCTAGGACCAATCAAAATTGTTGTGTAGAAACATTTGGTTTGGATACTATGGCTGAGTGTGAAGGCCTGGAGAGAAGATTGAACACATCTGAAAATTACAGAAATCCTCTCCAACATAAATGACTAATTCTATAGGAAAGATTAGAAAGAATGCAAAGCAGAGGAGGAAAAATGCTTATTGAAAGACATACAGATATCTTGGAAGTAGCACCTACAGAAAATTACTTATCCTGGCTCTTACTGTATAAAGGACCCTCCCTTCAACCATGTAAATAATGATTTTCTTCAACTTGCAGCTACACTATCTCCATGGAGATACTCAGAAAACATTGCAATAATAGATAAATGCATAGGCACAACAAATACTAAACTTTCTATTTAAAACCTTTATTTTAGTCCCCTGGAACAAACCAGAAGCATTTGCTCACTTTGTATTACATCTACTTTGAGGGCTGAAGTTTTATCTCTCTCTCTTTTTCTGCCCATCTCTGTCTTTTGGGTTATTCAAACTCCAGGTCAAATGCTAGTTTTTTTCTGCAAAGCTTCCTAGGCCTTCATCTTGTACTATTTGTTCCTGTAGCACTGATTGTCTGCACATCTTATGCCTGCCTCAATTAGGTATTTCCTGAGTATGGGTTCTTCCCTTTAGTGAAATGTTCAGCTTCTTAGAATTAGATGACACTCTGCTGAACTCTCCTTTTAATCCCCAACTTCTTCTTCCATTGATAGACTGGGAACATAGACTGACCCCAGCATTCTTTCTGCGTACTGACTCTTGCAACAACCTTTGCAAGGTTTCAAAAAGCTGATGGATATTGAACACTTGAGGACCTAGAAAATACCACGTGTCCATCAGGACATAAAATAAAGAAAAAGAGAGATGGTGGAGGTATCAAAAAGAAATGTGGTATTCAGAAAAACAAGTATTGTGCCAGACTTGGTGACACATACTTGTAATACTGGAACTCTGGAGGCTGAGGAAGAAGGATCAGAAGTTTAAGGTCAGCCTTGCCAGCACAGTAAGATGCTGCTTTAAAAATCCAACCAAACAAAAGAGACAAATATCTTACAAAAAGTGATAAAAGCAAAAGGGGAAAGGAAGGACATGAGTGTGGATGGAGAGTAATTGTGGATAATATCCAATACTGGAGAAAAATTATTTACACACATGTATGACATTTTCTTAATGAATCTCACTATTTAAAAAAAAGTAAAATACACAGTAATAAACATGTACTCTAAATTTTGAAATATGTGAGAATCTTAGTGTAATATAATGCACATATTTTTTCTCTTTTGAGAATTCACTACTAGCAGTGCTGTATGGTTCTTACATTAGTATGAGAGGTGAGTGATCCCAACACCTTTTTGACAGCTACAGAAACTCTGGCTCAGAGAGACCAACCAGCATGACAACTAGGATTAAACAAAAATGAGGATGCAAAGTTGGGAGGAGGTAGGGGAGGGGTTGAGTAGGATCAAAATACAATATAAAGTTCTCAAAGAATTAATTATATATAAAATAATAATATACACTACATTATATATCATATACTAATTATATGGAGAGAGAGGGAGAGCAAGAGAGGAGGCAGGAGCTGGTAAATCAGCAATCCTGATCCTGCTTTTGCATGTCTGAACCTCCATATCAGAACCCTGACATTTTCTCCTTTGCATTTCTGTTAAATAATAAAGTCTCATCTTTAAGCCATCATCTTCACATCCCAAACCCTTCAGGGCCATAAAAGCAAGATTAGCAGCAGGTTGATGTATTTTGACAAACTTCTACTATAAACGGCTGCAGATAGATCAGTCTAAAGACCCTGACTTAGTGCTTTCTCCAGGATGGGTCTGTGAGATAGAATTAAGATTTACTAATTCCTTCAAATGTGTTTATGTATGTGTCTCATCTCTGTGAGTCATCCAACAAAACATCATTTGCTTCTCTCTGATCAGTATTCAGTATTAGCCCATCACCACCATCTCCCCATCAGACACAGCATCCCAGAAATATTACAATACCCTCAGATCTGCCTCAATTCTTTCTTACTTTCTTACTTCAGTGCAAATACCCAGGAGTTTGCTTGTCTGCGTCATGGCTCCTTTGTGAGCTTTGATGACTGGACAATGATGATAATAGTTTTGGCATGAAATTGATTCCTGCTTATGCCTTAATCAGTAATTATTAAGATCCTTGAAATCTGGTGTTTTTCATTTTACTTCCTCCAGAATAGCTGTGTAGAGTCTGGGCAGTAAAGGGTGGCTAGAAAGTCACAAGACTGGCTGTTACAAACACCAGGATTTCTTAAAACAGAGTGCTTGCTTCATAGCCGAGGTCTCTGAATGCCCTTTATCATTTTTAGTTCTGGTGCTTTAATCATTTTGCTTCTGACCTTCTATAACCTATATATCCCTGTTTCTCTACGGCAGATGATAAGTAAATGACACACTATGAGTCTCCTCTATCCTTTCCAGGTCTGCAGCTTAGTTGTTTTGGTTGTGACTCTAACACCTCTGAAATGGAAATGTAGCTAAAATTTTCCAAGGGAAAGGGTAGTCTGGGACCACCAGTCCTAGAGTGTTTTCACTTTAACCCTCAATCACTGAGATACATCTCCCTCTCCCTACTGCTTTAGATTTTAGCAGCATTGATATGCAGAGCTTCCCAAATCCTAAATCTTCCCGAGGGACTCACCCTTTAGACAGTTGACTAATCTGACACAGTCTAGTTTCCAAAAGTGTTACTTCCTGGGTGTCAAATGAGTGTCCTGTTTCCAGAGGCCAGGAGCAGAGTTCCCTGGTTGGTGGCATGCAGTTCTGAGGTCAGAAAAAGCAGAACATACTGTTGAGCTCACTCCCAGGTGACCCTTTCTTGCTTCTCATCAGCTAAACTTCCCTTCTGTTTCTCCAGCTGCACCCTGCCTTGTTTTCTCTGTGAAACCCCCACATCTGTGCAGGTCTTTCATATCGACCACTCTTCCCAGGCAGCTGACTGGCTTGTTGGTCCAGATGCGACTGCAGTCTCCACAGCCTCCATTCAGTACCTGTGTCACAGCTAGCCGGTGCCTAGGGCGATGATGCAGAAAAGAAACAGAAAGCAAGGGAAAGAGGAGATGCTGAATTCAAATTATAGGCAGGACGGAGTTAAAAGAAGAACCCATAAACAGTAAACCCAGGCTTCCAACTGCAGGACTAGAAAAAGGAGAGCCAAAGGAGAGCAGCGAAAGGAGGGGCTAGAGACAGGAGTGACAAAGACTTTGCCAGCCTCTCAGACTCCCCAGCCCAGAAGGACAGGGCGGGGGTTGAGTCGAGGCTCCCCATTGGCTCCAGCGTGGGCCCCTGGACTTTCTATAAAGGGCAGCTGCAGAAAGCCTGCTCTGCACGGGCTTGGAGCTGGAGTGGCAGTGCCTGACTCCGCCCTGCCCACAGCGCCAGCCAGCCTTGGACAGAAAGACTTACAGTCTGATGACTGACTGAAGGCAACAGAAATTTGGTCGGAATAATCACTGGCAGCATGGAGGAGGATCTGTGCTTGAGCGAAGACTGACGCCATCTCCAGTTTGGAGCAGGTGCTGTGGGCACTCTCCAGGAAGAGCGTTTGCAGACAGCCTTCCCTGCGCTCAGCTGCTCAGCTCTGCGCACTTGCCCACCCTGAGGCAGGTCCAGTCTTTTTTTGCTGGTTCCTGGTATTTATTCCCTCTCCCTGATCCAGACACCTCAGCTCAGAGCTCCAGGGCACTGATTAGATTGCCTGGCTGTCTGTCAACAGCCTTAACTTGCCCTCTTTCTGTTTTGAGAGCCTCCTGAGTAAGTAGCTTAAGGTCCTCAGGGTCCACTAGAGGCACTGGGATGGATGCTCCAACCACAGACGTGCCCCCTGAGGATTTCCAGAGCCCTGGCACCATGGGCTATGGGGACGAGCTGACTCCAGAAGCTCTGAGTGTACCTAGTGGTTTTGATGACTTGATCACTTCTACCACCTCCCAGGTGCTTCAGGCCGCATCCAATGCTGGCCGCAATGGCTTGTTGTCCAAGATGGATAAGTTGGCAGACCACATGCCAAACTCGGGAGACCTGGCTGACACATCTGGTCCCCTAGATTTGGAAATTGTATCCCAGGATGAGCAGGTACAATTCTGGTTAGTGGTAGGGTACACCATAGTGGTCTTTGCTGCCATCATAGGCAACTGGGTCTTAAACCACATAATTATGAAGTATAAGAGGGTACACACTGCCACCGGCCTCTTCGTTGTCAACATTTCTGTGACCAACATGATGCTCGCTCTTCTCAGCTCTCCCTTCACTATGGTAAGCTGGGGTACTGAGGAGGGTAGCCTGGGAAGCAAGGCAAGAGCCAAAGTTAAACTTTGTACTTGGAACAGTGAGTTTTGTGTGGTCAGAGGGAGGGAGAGGGTTAGAAAGGGTTAGTTTGGTTTGGAGAACATTCTCATAGGAAATTAGGCAGAAGCTGAGAAATATTGAAAAGAGCTTGGAAATATGTTAGGAAGATTGGCAGGATAGTTGTTGCGTCGCTGAATTAATCTCTTGCCATGGCAGAGAGTGAGAGAGTATTGGGCTGCTCAGGGAAGCAGTGGGACCTGTTGCTAGTGAGCTTTGGGATAATGTCTGAATCCAAGTTTTGTCATAAACTCTGTTTCTCCACCTTTCAAATGCTGTGTGTGAACTTGAAGTTAGTTAACAGGTTTTGCAATTTAGTGTCCATGTCTTCAAGTCGGGATGTTGTGTGGAGAAAAATGTGATGAGCATGAGAACTGGAGTGGAAAAGTATTTCTTTGCATACTGACAGAGTGATACCAGCAGTTTGGTGAAGCAAGGGGACCTTTATTTGTATTTTGGGGCTTTTGAGAGGAACAGAAACAGGGCTGAGTTCCTGTGCATCACCAAAACTTTTCTCCTACAGGTGCGCTATCTGTGTAATTCCTTGGTGTTTGGAAGGATGACATGTCACCTCAGTCGCTTTGCCCAGTACTCATGTGCCTATGTAACTGTGATGAGCATGGCAGCTATTTCCCTGGATCGACATCGGGTATGTGCTTCCTAGGTCTTGCAAAAACAGAATCTTCTCTTAGGTGTATGGGGAGAAGCAAGGTTACAAATAATCTATAAACTTTCCCAAGTTCTTAGATCTATATGTGTAAATGTTTTTGTGTAATTTGGGGAGATTGAAAAATGGTGAAAAAGAGAACGTCATCAACAAATCAAATCTAATAAAAATGCTACCATCTTTTCTCTGATGCTATGGGAACAGAAATGTGCCAATACACACATGATACATGTTCTTCTTTGGAAAACATTTCCTGTTTGCTGCATTGCAGGACTGGCTAAAGAAAGAAAGAGGGCAGGGATAAGTGAATGTGGATGTACTTTTTGGTCTGACTGAGGGCTTCATCAGGAAGGGGGTGAAGTTGTGAGGAAGGACAGAGGAATCAAGTAGGGGGATGAAGAGAGTCGAGGGATAAGGAGCTAGCAGCAGTTGAAATCAATTAAAAGGGAATGAGACAAGGGATGAGAAGCTGGAGGTATTACATAGTTAATCATTCAGGAACTAGATAGAAAACCAGTGGTCTGGGAAGACCAAAGAATTGAAGGGTATGTGGTTAGAACCAGATAAGGAGCAATAAAAGACACATAAGGGAACAAACATAGAGCAAAAAAGAGGAAGGAAAGTGTGGCTATGAAGAAAACCAAGATGGGAGTGGATGGGAAACCAGAAAGGCCATGGAGCAAGACAGGTAGAAGGGTAGATGAAGGACTATGTGGGGTACTTTCCCACCCATTAGAAGGAAAAGAGAATTAAGTCACTCTAGTGGACATCGGTCTCCTTTCTCCACAGAACTGCAGACAGAGAAACAGGAGCTTTGAAGTCAGTTCCCTTGAATTGCTGACTTCTTCATATGTATTTTCATGAAGCAAAATGCCACATATATGTCAACTGCACTACTCTACAAAGCATGTTATCACCCACAAACCAAGTCTTTGGACTTTTTTTTATCAGAATAGCAGTTTATGAATGTCTAATTTAATTTGAATTGTTTAGGTAGGTGGGATCCTTCTCTTTTCAGGTGATGCTCTATCCTCTGAAGGCCCGGATAACTCCCATGCAAGGCAATGTCTGCATCATCATCATCTGGATTGTGAGCACTTGTGCTGCTTTGCCACATGCTGTTTACCAGAAGCTTTACCAAGTGGAGTTTGGGTAAGCGGAATATGGGGTGAGATGATTAATTGCTGTTACCAAGTGGAGTTTGGGTAAGCGGAATATGGGGTGAGATGATTGCTGTTACCAAGTGGAGTTTGGGTAAGCAGAATATGGGGTGAGATGATTGCTGTTACCAAGTGGAGTTTGGGTAAGCGGAATATGGGGTGAGATGATTGATTGCTGTTACCAAGTGGAGTTTGGGTAAGCGGAATATGGGGTGAGATGATTGCTGTTACCAAGTAGAGTTTGGGTAAGCGGAATATGGGGTGAGATGATTGCTGTTACCAAGTGGAGTTTGGGTAAGCGGAATATGGGGTGAGATGATTGCTGTTACCAAGTGGAGTTTGGGTAAGTGGAATATGGGGTGAGATGATTGCTGTTACTCTAGCAATCCAAGACCTTGCAAGTCACAAGGAATGATTTAGAAATTAGGGGCTAGAATAAGCCCCTAATCAAAACATAGGTAGAAAAATAAATTTCTCTAAACTGTAATTTGTCATTATTTCCCTAAAATCCTCATGGCAGTGAGTTACAATTTCCATCTCTGGGGCCATGGTTTTCCTATAGGATCAGTTAAATCTCAGTCCTTCTGATTTTATACTCAATACACACACAGCACAAACAGTAAACACATCTCACCCTTAAAATAGAATTGCCATACAGTTATTTTTGTGAGCCTTAAGGAAAAGACTAAATCATTGGTTTTGATTTCTCTCTCTCATAACCTAGCAACACAACAGAGGAATCTGCCTGCCTCCCAAGTTTCCCATATACTTCTAAATCCACATGGAAATACCTTGACCTGGGCACCTTTCTGCTGTTCTTCATCTTGCCTCTGCTGGTGCTGGTGGCTGTTTATGGTCATGTGGCCAAAAAGCTGTGGATCCATGACGCTGTTGATGACATCAATATCCACACTTACATCTGCCAGCGTGGAAAGAAGAAGCAGACCCTAAAGATGCTGATGACAGTGGTGCTTCTGTATACAATCAGCTGGCTCCCCCTCAAGGTTTACCTGGTGCTTCTGTCCAGTGAATCCATCTCAAGCCACAATGGTCTCTACTTTTTCCTCCACTGGCTAGCGATTAGTAGTTCCTGCTACAACCCCTACATTTATTGCTGGCTCAGTGATAGTTTCCGTATTGAAGTTCAGAAAGTCATCATGGAAATCCAGAAGATGCTACTAGATAAAATCAGCCGCCTCAGGGGAGAGCATCGCCGACTGAGCTCTGTATCTCATACCCAAACCCCTGCCAGTGTGGATTCCAATCCAGGAGTGCCCAAATTCCCTCGATTCAGAGATTTTGATGAGCTGCCCAGTCCTCCTCCCTCCCCAGCAGTGGAAATCTCCTTTCTCCATTCAGTGCCTAGAGTTTAAGCTGCCCAGACCGCGATTGACTATCATTCACAAAAATCTAAGGTATGATAGGATCAAAATAACTAGAATTCATTCATTTCTCATGTGGTTACATAGAAGGAATGAAATAGTACTGGAGGGGTGAGGGTGATGTGAACTAAGAACTTGCACTTACTAGGTAAGCTCCTAGATACTAGTATTTATATTTTTATTTAGATATATTAGGACCTGATTTCATTATTATGTTCCCATGGAAATGCTAGGAGACTAAGGTATCATTTCTGAAGTTGCATTGGATGCTCTGGGAACTGAAAGTCCCTTGTAAGTGCAAGGTTTTAGTTATATCTTTTTCTCCTGAGGTAGTGAGCATGGGAAATGTTACAGATGCCCAGGAATTGATAAAGCAGTGAAATGATTCACACACATTCCATAATCATTATCTCCCCCAAGGTTATTTCCCCAGGTTGCTGAACAACAATTTAGTGATGACTTCTCTCTGAGTGTAAGAAAAATCAAAGTGCCCAAATTCACACTTCAAAATCCAAAACCTCCTCCATGTTTCTGACTCTACGTTTAGTTTAGTTTCATACTTTGTTTTGTGTATTCTTTATTTTTGTCTTTCTTTTTCTGGAAAAAAGAAAAAATACATAATGTGCTTAAGCTTACCATTGTTTTAATTATCCCTGTCTCTTTAGCTTATGGACAATTTCAACTCAGCAGAAGAGAGGAGGAGGAAGAAGAAGAAATGATACCTCATCCTGTCACTGCCATTATTCTGGAGATAATGTTTTATGGTTCTTTGGACAGCATCCATGGTTGCATGTGTCAAAATGATACCAGGATGAGAATTGAACTTGTGGTCCTCCTCAATTTCCTCTCTTCTTCTTTGTCTCTTCCTCAGTATCTGTGGCCTCCCACTGGTCTCACCACTTTCCTAGCCTTTGTCCATTTCCTCTTCCTTGCTCCTCTTCTACTTTCTACTCATCCTTCTCCTCTTTCACTTCCCTCTCTATTTCCATCTCATTTTTCACTATAATCTTTATTATTGTTTAAAAAATGTAACAATGACAAGTTATCCAGTCTCTACTGAGATATCTCCTGGTTGATAAGGTATGGACAAGTGTCTAGGGTGAGGAAATGAAGGAATGAGAGTTAGCTTCCAGCTACTCTGTTTTCACTTAGTAAAAAGATGCGGTGGTTTTGGGGGGTTCAGAACTTCAAATGTTTCTAGTAATTTACCACACTTGCTATAGTGTTGAATACCTTTTTAGATAAAGGATACATTGGGGGAAAGACCTAATTCAAGTTTAAAGAATTTCTTTCCATTGTCTCTATTATGTGTCCTTTTCATCCTTTTAATTTAGTCCTGTCATATTATTAATAACTCAATTACAAAACAATGAACTTGTATTACTAAAGTATATGAATACATGTTTGGAGTAGCTTTAGGCTGTAAACATGACTGAATCTTCTATTTATGACCATTGTAAACTGCCAACCTACCTGTGATCTCGTTTTGGCTTCAGCTGTTTTGGGAATTAGTAATCTTTGTGAGTAGTGAGCTCTGCTTGTGTATTTTTTCAACATGCTATGTAAATACTTCTGATTATCTTAAGGACAGATAATATGTATTTCCTTTTCACTCACCATTTGGTAGAATAGATATTTCCCAGGATAAAATGGGCTGACTGCTTATGGTTCCACCTCCCCACATGGAGAAGGCAAAGTCAAATTTTGCTTGAGTACCCCAAGTTTCTTAGAAGTATTGTACCTAGCTCTGATAGCCTTCTCCTGTTTAGAAAGGAGAAATTTGGATAAAAGGGCTGTCATTGTAATTTAAATGAGTATTGTGCTGTTATTCTTTAACCTAATGTTCTATGCTCCCAAAGAAAGCACTTCCCCACCCCTGTCCCTATTCTATATAAAGAATCAAATTTCTTTCACCCCCAGTAAGGCTTGGGATCTGGTATGTTCCATGCTTGATAGATAATCCAGCTTCAAAGTTTGCTTCTGACTTGGCTGGAAACTTTACAGACTTGGAACTTTATACAACAGTTTTGGTGATGTATGGATGTTTGACAAATTGGGCATATGAATAGTTTCAACTTCATGTGGACCTTTGTTTAGAATTTTTCCAGTAGCAACTAATCTGAATTCAGTACCCAGCCAAGTCTGAGGGTGCTACCATTGTAAGAAGTTTCTGGCTGAAGGGCTCATTTGGTTGGAACATGGTGCTAATGAGCTCTAGATCCTAGGCTCTAACCCATGTGCAGCCATTTAGCTATGTGGGTTCGGGCATGGTGCTAAAGAACTGTGGTCACATGGTTTCTAAACCCCATGTGTGTCCTTTTACATAGACTACACCACTCACCCTAGCCAACCTTTTTCTGAACAACAGTTATTAGCCACCTGGAAGGCCCAGCAAAACTGTTGTGTAAATATTACTGCAAAATTTGTTTTCACTTCTGGAGACAACAGTTTATAGTATAAACCTTACTGGCTGTGGGTTAGCAGTATCACATTATTAGAACAAACAGAGTTTACCAGAAGTGATAGAACAGAGAAATTGCTAGATTCTCCCCTTTTACAAATTCAAATACATTTAATACATGTTTTAAATACCAAGAAACTGTATCTTGGTACCAGTTAGGATATTTGGAAAAATCCTTTGACGAGAGTAAGACCTACATGTAGCCTGTCTGATATTCAGCCTTAATGAGACAATTTGGAGTGGGGGAATTTCTCTATTGGCATAGATATCTGGGATGCTGGTAATCATGTTTTGGTCACTGTATATGTAACATATACATTCTTTCTCACGACTTTTAAGCTGATAGATTGTTTCACTCTAAATTGCTGTATATCTTGTAAGTTAAGGTATCTTTCCACAATGTCACATGTAATTCTAGAAGTGCATACATATACACTAACATAAATATACAAGTACATACACCAACATACATTCATGGTATAACATATTAGTATACATAATCTGTCACAACTTTGTTGTTTCTGAAGACTGTCAACCTTTCTAGACTCTGAGGCTAAGTTTCACTAATGGACACAGTATTGTCATCTGGCTCACATAAGGAAAGAAAGGAAGTATACTAGGTATGAACAATATGAGAGTAAAAATGAAGTTGTTTAGTCTGATACTTCTTGTTCACAGATTTTTATGTGTAGATTTTCAACTTACTTCCCTTATAACAGTGATAGTAATATCTTCTGTGTGACTATGACTTTGTATTACAATTCTCAAAGTAAGATCTTATGATATTTATTAGCAAGTGTTCATTTTCATGATTTTACCCCATATTGAAAAACTAAATACTCTTGGGGTGATTATATAAAATTTCAGCTTTAAATAAGGACTCCTTGCATTTCCGAGTGAGTCTTATCTGGCTGCTCAAGGAGCCCATGGAGAAAACAGTGCAGATCAGCCTCCTGAGATTCCCTGACATAATGTATGCAGGCCCAAGCAAAAGTGTCTATGCTCAGATTTATGTAAATGAATTTATGTTAATTGGATTAGTTGAAATGTAGCATCTGGAATGAATTCCCTATTCTTTTGTGATGAGACCTCCTGCAAATAAAATTTGCCGGTTTATTTTTATAGAAAGATCTTAGAAGGTACCTAATAGATTCTGTGCCTCATGGCTTTTGATTTACAGACTTTTCCAGTCAGTCATGGGGAGCCTGTATTAAGAGTTGGGAAGGTGAATACTATCTTTGTAATTTTAGACAAGAGGCTGTCAATGCTTTTGTATCTGTAACTTAATTTAACTACAAAGAATAGAAAAAATAAAGTCTTTAAACTTAGAGTCTGTATGGTAGTTAGTGAAATTTCACTCATCACTTGCTTGAATTGTCCCCCTCCCCCATGAAATGGAACTGAATATGGTGAAACCTCAATGGCTTCAGCTTTTCATCTTTGCTCACAGCTCTGTGAATGGATGGAAAATATCCTAAGCGCCTGTACATAGGCATATCATACACTTGCTACTGATTCAAACCTAGCAGTGATATGGACTGTATGGATGCCTTTTGGGACAAAGACTGTTACCCTGTCAAATAATACTCAAATGACAGGAATTTAGGATCCCTGAAGTGATGTTGATGAATTACATCTTGACAAGAGGAATGAAACAAGTCTTACCATGCTACAACAGGAGAATGAACATTATTCCTACTAATGTGCTTGTTACTTATCTACTTGTTACTGTTGCTTTAAATATTATCTACTACTGTTGTTATTTCTCTCTACTCTAATGTTTAGCTATGTATTGTGTACTGAAGAGAGGAGGGGCCAAAGGATAAGGGGTATTGTGGTGTCAGGGGTTTGGAAATAGTAGTAGATTAGGACATATATATTTACATAAATGTATACTAAATAAAACTATTTGTTCAAAGCACTCCTGATCTCTTCTTGTAGATCTAATAGGAAAAGGGCAAAAGATGGGGTGGGGGTGGCAGTCGGGTTGGTCGAATTTGTGATCCACAGTGACTCATTCGATAAAATCAGCATTTAAACTTTTCCATGCAAGTAACATGTGAGTATTAAAGTATAAATGGATGGGGTGAAAAAAAAAACAAATCTTTTTTTTTCTCTTTTATGGAAAAGTCTCAGAGTGAGCAAAGGAGATAATTTTTCCTTGGAAAAAATGTATAAAAAAGACTTGAAGTTCTGGTTTTGGAGCCAGGAAAGTATAGCTGGCATGTTAGTAGATAGGAATGAGTAGAGGAAAAGAGTTCAAGAGTTGACATATTGACGCTAGATTATCCCAAATAGGGAAGTTGCCTCATTTGGTAAAGCCAAGCCAGAACTAGAAAAGTTCATTATTACTCTAAGTCAGCTGTTTTCAACCTGTGGGTTGCAACCCCTTGAGGTCACATATCAGATATCTTGCATATCAGAATGGGAGATGGTGAACTGGGGATAGCCACCAGCTAGTTCCAGATGCCAGGAAAGCAAGAGGCTCCCAGGACCCAATGGGGATGAGATTAGCTGAAATGCCCAACAATGGGGAGGGAGAACCTACAGAGACCATATGCAGAAGTTAGGCAAGGCCCCAGGGGAATGGGGCCACCCACTCATCTACAAATTTTTAACCCAGAATGGCTCCTGTCTAAACGGACAAATTGTGGAGCAGAGACTGAAGGAAAGGCCATCCTGAGACTGCCCCACCTGAGGATCCATCCCATCTGCAGACACCAAACCCAGACACTATTGTGGATGCCAAGAAGTGCTTGCTGACAGGAGCTGATAGAGCTGTCTCCTGAGAGGCTCTGCTCAATATGCTCACAGCCAACCATTGGATTGAGTATGGGGACCCCAACGGAGGAGTTACAGAAAGGCCTGAAGGGGCTAAAGGGGTTTTCAAATCCATAGGAAGAACAACAATATCAACCAACCAAACACCCCCGCCCCAAGCTCACAGGGATTAAACCACCAATCAAAGAGTACACATGGAGGAATCCATGGCTCCAGCTGCATATGCAGCAGAGGATGGCCTTGTCGGGCATCAATGGGAGAAGAGGCCCTTGGTCCTGCGAAGGCTGGATTCCCCTGTATAAGGGAACACCACAGTGGTGAGGTGGGAGTGGGTTGGTGGGTGGGTGGGTGGAGGAGCATCTTCATAGAAGCAGGGGGAGGGTGGATGGGATAGGGGCATTCTGGAGGATAGACCAGGAAAGGGGATAACATTTGGAATGCAAATACATAAAATATCCAATAAAAAACATTCCTAACAGTATTGAAATTACAGTTAGGAAGCAGGAACAAAAATTATTTTATGGTCAGTAGGGGTGTCACCACAACATGAAGTATTTTATGAAAGAAAGGGTTGCAGAATTAGGAAGGTGGAGAACCACTGTTCTAAGTATATTTTGTTTAAGGTATCCCTGCAAATTATCACACTGGCCCTTAGAGATGGTCAAATATACTTCTTATTTTTCCCTATTTATTTATTTATTTATTTATTTATTTATTTATTTATTTATTTATTTTGTGTCCTGATCTCTGCCCCTCCTCCTGCCACCCCCTCACACAGTCCTTCCCTTCTTCTCTGAGAGGGTGACCACACTGAATATTAGCCCCCCCCTCAGTCTGGCACATCAAATTTTTGCAGGGTTAGGCACATTCTCTTCCACAGAGGCCAGACTAGGAAACCCAGTTAGGGGAATGGATTCCATAGACAGGCAACAGCTTTAGGGACAGCCCCTGGGCCAGTTGTTGGGGGAATCTACATGAAGACTGAGCTGCAAATCTGTTACATGTGTAGGGAGGCCTTGGTCTAGCCTGTGTATGCTCTTTGGTTGGTTGTTCAGTTTCTGAGAGCCCAAAAGGGACCAACCATGTAGGTTGACTCTGTTGGTCTTCCTATGGGTTCCTATCCTCTAGGAACACTCAGTCCTTCCCCCAACTCTTCCATATTAGTCCCCATGATCTGTCCAATATTTAGCGCTGAGACTCTGTTTCAGTCAACAGCTAGGTGGAGCTTCTCAGAGGACTGTTACTCTAGGCTCCTGTCTGCAAACATAAAAGAGTATCATTAACAGTGTCAGGTACTGGTGCTTGCCCATGGGATGTGTCTCAAGTTGGGCAGGTTATTGGTTGGCCATTTTGTTGATCTGCTCCATCTTTTTCCCTGGATTTCTTTTAAACAGGACAAATTTTGGGTTGACATTTTTGTCGTTGGATGGGTGTCCTTATCCCTCCACTGGGACGGGGGGGGGGTCCTGCCTGGCTATAGGAGGTGGCCTCTTCAGGTTCCATATCCCCATTGTTTTGTGCCTCAGTTTAGGTCACCTGCATTGACTCCTGAGAGTCTCTCCAGTCCCAGGTCTCTGGCATGTCCTAGAGATTCCTCACCCCATCAGCTGCAGATTTTCATTTTCCTGGCCCTCTGGCCCTCTCTCCTGTCTCTCCACACCTAATCCTGACCACTCCCCAAATTCCTCTCCACATCCCCTCTCCCACCCATATCCCTCTCTCCATCTGCCTCCTATGACGATTTTATTCCCCCTTCTACATGAGATTCAAGTATCCTTGATTGGACATTCCTTCATGTGTAGCTTCTTTGTGTCTGTTGAGTGTACCATGAGTATCTTTTACTTTGTGGCTAACATCAACTTCTAAGTGAGTATATACCATGCATGTCCTTTGGGGCCTGGGTAGCCTCACTCAGGATGACATTTTCTAGTTCCGTCCATTTGCCTGCAAAGTTCATGATGTCCTTGTTTTTAATAGCTGAATAGTATTCTGTTGTGTAAATGAACCATATTTTCTGTACCCATTCTTCAGTTGAGGGACATCTGGGTTGTTTCCAGTTTCTAGCTATTATGAAAAAGCTGCTATTAACATAGAGGAGCATATGTGCTTGTGATATAGTGGAGTATCTTTTGGGTATATGGCCAGGAGTGATATAGGTGGGTCTTCAGGAAGAATTATTTCCAGTTTTTTCAGAATCTGGTAGATTGATTTCCAGAGTAATTGTAGAAGTCTGCATTCCTACCAGCAGTGGAGGAGTAGTCCCCTTGCTCCACATCCTCACCAGCATGTGCTGTCACTTGAGTTTTTGATCTTAGCGATTCTGATGGGTCGAAGATGGAATCCCAGGGTTGTTTTGATTTGCATTTCCCTGATGACTAAGGACATTGAACATTTCAGATACTTTTCTGTATGTTCAAATCCTTTAATAATTCTTAGTCTTATGCAAAGACCTAGCCTTTATCAGATACATTAAAGAAGAACAAATGGAGAATGAACTCATAAGATCAAAAATCCATAAGCATTTTAACAAATTACAAGGTTTTTCAGTTTTTGGCTTCTACCAAATTCTCTCTCCAGGAGTACCAATTCTGTTTATTTTCTTCACATAATGTTATTTTTCCTAATGACAGAAAGCAAGAAGGGATGCGAATTTCAGTGGTTGGGGATGTAAAGAGGATCTTGGGGCTGGGCGTTGGTGGCGCACGCCTTTAATCCCAGCACTTGGGAGGCAGAGGCAGGCAGATTTTTGAGTTCGAGGCCAGCCTGGTCTACAGAGTGAGTTCCAGGACAGCCAGGGCTACACAGAGAAACCCTGTCTCAAAAACAAACAAAACAAAAAAACAAAAAAAAAACAACAACAAAAAAAAGAGGATCTTGGGATAGTTGATGGGATGAGAAATATAATCAGAATATATTATATGAAAAAAGTCTGTTTAAAAATTACTGAGATTGTATGTTTTTTTTAAAGATTACTTTTTATTTAAGTCTATATGTTTGTGTCTATGTGTGGGTTTCTGCAGGTGAATACAGTGTGAGAGAAGGGCAGAAAAAGGTTTTGGATAGGTAGCTGTGAGCTAGCTAACAGGTTCAGGCAACAGATCTTGAGTCCTTTCTAAGTGGAGCCAGTGCTCTTAACTGCTGAGCCATCTCTTCAGCCTCACGGTGGTTAATGTTAAATGTTTACTTCCTAAAACCTATAATCACCTCAGAAGGGAATCGGAATGAGGAAATATCTATGTCAGGTTGGCCTGTGGAAAGTAGTCTTGACTATTAATAGGGATGAGAAGATCCACAGTGAATGTGGTCATCACCAGTTCGTAGTCTTTGCCTGGAACTATATAAGAGAGAAGGAAGGCAGCTGACCATTAGCAGTGAGCAAGCCAGTGACTTGAGTATATTTGTTTCTCTCTTCTCTTGATAGTGAATGTGGTGTGGCCTGCTGTCTCAAGATTCTGCTTTTGTGACTTCCAGCAGCAATGGACTATAACCTTCAATTGTAGGCCAAATTAAGTTTTCCCTATCCCCATGATGCTTTTTGTCGGGATATTTTATCACAAAAACAGAAATGAAACTAGAACAGATTAGTAATATCAAAATCTAGTTCCAGTTAGGTAGCTTTACCAGCATTCCCTATTCCCTAGCCTATGTCTCTTTGCCTTGTTTTTGCATCAAGATTATTAGTTATTTTCTGTCACTATAATAAAAAATACTTTATAAAATCATCTTGTGAACAAAATATAACTTTAAAAAAATAAAACTTATAGTTTCAAGTGGCTCAAAATCCAAATGTTATAGTATAGGTCCAAGCAAGAACCACACTACAGCTATTGGATGGTAAAGAGTATAGACAGGAATGATCACATCGCAAGAAAAAAAAAAACCACTGGGTGAGTGGCAAGAACTATGGCTCACAGGCAAGCAAAGTTAAGTATTTCTGAAAGCAATGACTTTAACAAGACCTAAAGGGCTTCCAGTAGACCCTACATCTTAAGTATTACTTTACTTAGGCTCTAACCTTTAAATATCCTATACTCTAGGCACTTTTGTAGGTTACTCAAACCGTACTGAAACTGTTAGCACATGGAATTTTTATATATGCCTAAACTGATATATCTGTTATACAAGCTAACATATAATAGTTTCAGGATTCTAACATCCTGTTTTGTAGTCTCCTTGAACACAGTGTTTAAATCCATTCAACTTCCTGGTGTCCCCTTTCAACTCAGATAGTACAGTTTATAGTTTCCCTTGCCTAGCTTGTTCCATTTTATTATATAGATCTGCATAAGATTGGCTATTAATAATCACATGATGCAGTCAAAGCTAGACTGTTTTGAAATCTCCGTTGCTAAAGCTGTTAATCCATGATTCTTCAATTCAGCCTCAGGTGGATTTTTATGGACAGGCACAGAAAGCAGTCACATTCCTCCCCAAAATAGCACAAGAATAATATTCTTCTCCTCAGAGACCTCTGGGCACAGCCACCCATGGTTCAAATCAGCCTCAGCACTACTGTTTTCCATGTTCCTACTTGTTTAACCCATTGTGCAGCTCTTAAAATGTCCAAGCATTTTTCTAGTCCAAACTCTCATAGTGTTGCATAGTCTTCCAAACAAAAGCATGGTCTAGCCTATCACAGCAATACTCCTGTTCCAAGAACATACTACTCTCTCATTGTTTCTATTGCTATGAAGAGATACCATGACCACAGAATATACACATGTACAATAATAATCAATGAAAAGGAGTCTATCAAATTGAGAGGGAGTATAGGAGGGGTTGGAAGGAGGATACCTGGGAGCAGCTAGAGGGAGGAAAAGTAAGGAGGTAAGTGGTATTATTCTATTTGAATTAAAATATATAACAATAAATATAATACTAAAACTTAAAATTTAAAAACATCTCTCTCTCTCTCTCTGTCTCTCTCTCTGTCTCTCTCTCTGTCTCTCTCTCTCTCTCTCTCTCTCTCTCTCTCTCTCTGTGTGTGTGTGTGTGTGTGTGTGTGTGTGTGTGTATTTATTCTGCTGAGTCCATTTAATGTTGTTCGTACTTATTTTTGTTTAGGGCTGACCACTATGAAAGAACTCATCTCAGGAAAAGACAGATTTTTTCCTAACTCGACAGACATTGTCTGTAGCTCTTCATTTGCAGGGGTGAGGTCTTGTGAGGTTCCCCCATCTACATTGATATGTCCACTGATGTTGCCATTGTGCAGATCTTGTTAGGGAACTGTATTTTTGAGATGTGAGTGCAACTTCTGTGATAGATAGTAGACATTATCTCACAACAGACATCCTCACTCTCAGCATCTTTCAGTCATTTCCTCCATCACGTTCACTGGACCCTAGATGTAGGAGTCATGTTCTTAATATGTCAGTTGAGGCTGAGTACATCAGTTAGTTGTTCTCTGCATTTTTAAGTGTTATGAATTTTTTGATGGCCTTTGCTGAAAAACAAAGTTTCTTTGATGAGGTACAAGAGCTACACTTATATGCAAGTATAATATAAGGGTAAGTATTTAGGACACAGGGATTATATTGATTTGGTGATTTGGTAATAGTATGTTCTCTAGTGTCCTTGATATTACCAGCTAAGTACTTGGCTAGGTTTACAGTACCATACATAGATTTCTTCCTGTTTAACCGATTGAAAGTCCAATTTCACAGCTGTTGGTTTTTACCAAGATGTGTCACTATTGTACCCTTGATTGTATCTTGCCCTGTTGATCACTGTTGTGGTTTGTAGGCTTTGCAGATACGTAAGTGTAGGGCTGTTGGGTTGTAGGCCTGCCTGCATCTGCTCCAACACAGGGAAGGGACATTTGGGGAGGCAGAACTCGGGGATGGCAGTTTGACTATGTTCATCCCATGCCTCTGCTGGTGTTGGTGCTGGGCTGTAGGGAAGTCCTGAGTTGAAGGGTGGGAAAATGCAGTCTGAGATGTGGGAAAGCTCGGCCTCTGGGTTCTCAGACTCTTGAACATCTGAGAGCTGCTGGGAGTCACAGAAGAGCAGAGAATGGAGTCAGCCCACAGGCTGTGACTAGCTAGGGGTAGGGTTGGTAATGGGGGAAGGGGAACTCAGGGTAGTCCCTGCTGGGGTAGTCCTTGGCCTGAGGGATGCAGGCTTGGTGGTGGTTGTGGCTGGGAGCACAGAGAGGGCTTCTAAGGTAGACTTGGCTGCACCTCTATAGGCGAAGGGATTCTCCATGGCTCCCCATGGTGGATCTCGATGAAAACAGATGGTCCATGGTTCTAAACAGTTTATTGTCATGGTGGAAAATGGATGCATAAAACCATACCCCACTTCTCAGGGTGGGCCTGAGATTAAATACCTTTTGCAGGGAGGAATGTCTGGGAAGGGAAGCTTATTGGCTAAGCTCTCCAGGCCTCTGGGTACCTTATTAGCATGGAGAACTCTGCTTTGCCACAGGTCACATCTTTTTTTATGTGAGAAGCATGGCATGTATTCCCAGTCAGGAGTCTGGCAGGGAGCTGGGAGTCATCCAAGCCGCAGGTGTGTGCCCACTGAGTCTCCAGGTCTCGACCCGCTCTACTTTACCAAACTTCCTGGTACACATAGGACCATTCATTTCTCCTTTGGAGCTTGCATCGAATCTTCAGATAGTATGAGATTCTGAAGCAAGGAGTCATTCAGGTCAGTTCCATGTCGATTCTTCTGAGTTCTGTATCTGAAGTACATGGTATATTTAGAAATAGGGTGTTACATTCAACTTCTGGGAGACAGCAAAGGGTGATGTCAATAGATTTTATTTATTTATTTATTTATTTATTTATTTATTTAGTCTCTTTGACTCCTCTGCTCAACATCTTTTTTTTTAATTTTATTTTATTTTCTAAGTTTTTTTTTATTTACATTCCAAATCATTTCCCCTTTCCCATTTCCTCCCTCCCCGAAAGTCCCATAAGCCCCCTTCCCTCCCTCTTTTCCCCATTCAACCCCCCTTTCACTTCTCTGTCCTGGCATTCCCCTACATCTAGTCTTTCCAGGACCAGGGGTCTCTCCTACCATCTTTTTAGAAATCTATTGATATGCGGATTGTGTCTAGGGTATTCCGAGATTCTGGGTCAATATCCCCTTATCAGTGACTGCATACCATGTGTGTTCTTTTGTGATTGGGTTACCTCACTAAGGATGATATTTTCAAGATCTGACCATTTGCCTAGGAATTTCGTGAATTCATTGTTTTTAATTGCAGAGTAGTATTCCATTGTGTAGATATACCACATCTTCTGAATCCATTCCTCCGTTGAGGGACATCTGGGTTCTTTCCAGCTTCTGGCTATTATAAATAAGGCTGCTATGAACATAGTGGAGCATGTGTCCTTATTGCATGCAGGTAAAGCCTCTGGGTATATGCCCAGGAGTGGTATAGCCGGATCCTCCGGGAGTGTCATGCCCAGTTTTCTGAGGAACCGCCAGACTGCTTTCCAGAGTGGTTGTACAAGCTTGCAATTCCACCAGCAGTGGAGGAGTGTTCCTCTTTCTCCACATCCTCGCCAACAACTGCTGTCTCCTATGTTTTTGATCTTAGCCATTCTGACTGGTGTGAGATGGAATCTCAGGGTTGTTTTGATTTGCATTTCCCTAATGACTAAGGATGATGAACATCTCTTTAGGTGCTTCACAGCCATTAGATATTCTTCAGGTGAGAACTCTTTGTTTAGCTCTGTACCCCATTTTTTAATAGGGTTACTTGCCTCTCTGGAGTTTAACTTCTTGAGTTCTTTGTATATAGTGGATATTAGCCCTCTGTAGGATGTAGGGTTGGTAAAGATCATTTCCCAGTTAGTTGGTTGCCGCTTGTCTTTTTGACAGTGTCTTTTGCCTTGCAAAAACTTTGTAATTTAATGAGGTCCCATTTGTCAATTCTTGATCTTAGAGCATAAGCTATTGGAGTTCTATTCAGGAAATTCTCCCCTGTGCCCATATGTTCAAGGTTCTTCCCTAGTTTCCTTTCTATTAGTTTCAGTGTGTCTGGTTTTATGTGGAGGTCCTTGATCCACTTGGAATTGAGCTTAGTTCTGCCCAACATCTTGAATGGGGAGTTTTCATTCCTGGCACTGGAACTTTTGTTACAGCTCTTATAGTCTTTTCAACTTCCTGTAGTGGAAACTTAAGGGTTCTTTGGAAAGTCAGTTGTGTTGGATGGTGTTTTGCTGGGACAAACACGTGAAGAACATTTCATTCAAGTGGAAAAAGGTGAAAGACTAAGGCAGACTCATGAAGAAATGTTTTCCTGAAGCAGACAAAGGTAAAAGAATGTTCTGCTAAAGCAAACAGGTGAAAAAAATGATGATTCTTCTCACATAAAATGATGAAAGATTCTTTGCTAATGATATGCATTTATTGGTCTGCCTTACATTGCATAGTTGAACTCCATTTATTGGGACTCCATAGAGAGAAACAAACCAAAAAAACTTCTGGTAGTATGCTACAGTTTCTTGCCACATCTGTGGACTTGGGCTATTGGCAGAGTGATGTTAGCTGAGACAGACTCATGAGATGAGAATAAACACATGCTGAAGCAAGTCGCATGGAGGACATGTGATGTTTAGTCCATCCAATGGACTATAATGGGGGCTGAGCTTGGCTTGCTTGCATAGTTAAATGCTTGCTGGTCTCACACCTTCACTTCACTGAGTAAGGTGTAGCCAAGAACTTTTCCTAATATTCTTGTTGGCCTTGGTCTCTCCTGTTGTCTTGTACAGAGGCAGAGGCCTGGCTGTCCCTGCTAGATTGTGCCATTACTGCTGACCTGACTCTACTGAACTGGACTGATGATTCCTGTGAAGTGTTTGTACGTGGACTGAGCTGCTGTTGCTGACCTGTGAACTGAATTGTGGATTTCCAGACAACACAGATGGGAATTGCTACAAGGAACCATTTCTAAACAGGCCCACTTCCCCGTATCCTAATAACTTTTGTCTTCCACAACCTCTGCTGGGTGGTGGGCTAGAGTAGAGTTTGAACTCTTATTAAAAGTAGATTTTGAAAAAGAAGTTACAACTTCCCTTCATGAAGAACTCTGTGCCTTGCAAGGGAGAGTCTGATATGGATAACTGTAAAGTGCTACCCATGCTTCTGGAGGAGAAAGATAATCTTTAATGTTACCCAATTATGAATCCTGTGAGCTAAAATAATGGCTAACCTGGGAAGATATGCCCAGTTGTGCAATAGTGTCATGAATGTTATTAGAGTATCCCACCACTTTCTTATTGTATTTAAGAACCTCTCTGCAAGATTGAATCCATCCTTTGTACTGCTAATGGGTCCAAAACCTGTTGCTAGATAAGTCATGGTCCACAGGTAAGAACCTACTACTCCTAGTTTGCTAAATGTACATAATATTAAAATAACTCATACCTACTTATTGCTATGTCCATAGACCAGTGCATTTTTCAACTCCCATCAGAGAAGTTTCTTTTTCTAGCAGATGGTGATTAGAACAGACCTGAAACTCTTCAATCTACAGGAGCATAAGAGATTGAGAAGTACTAATCCCTAAATGGGCATTCAATGTCAGTATTTTAAACACTTTTCTCAACATTTGTATTTTGTTTGTGTGTTTGCTTGTTTTCTAATAGGAGGAACACTCATACCAGAGTGCATGTGTAGAGGTCAATAAACAACTTTCAGGAGCCATTTCCTTCTACCATGGGGATTTTGGGATGGAATTTAGGTCATCAGGTTTAGCAACAAGTATCCTTACCCACGGAGCCAACTCACCTGCTCTCAATGTCAATAGATTTTTTTCTTAATTTTTTAAATTTTTACTAAAATATTAACTTTGTATATCAATGAATTTCATTGTGAATAGTTTTATACTTACATAAAGTTTTTACTTATCCTTTTATTTTATTCTTCACACACCATTCCCAATCTCTATATAAACATTCAGGCTGACTGTCAATGTCAAATTTTAATTTAGCCCAAAGCACAATGGTTTTGTTTATTTTGTACTAAACAAAATTCTAATAAGAACATATTGAATTATTTTGGCTGAAAAATATCCAGCTTTCAAATACCTATACGTACTGCCATTTTTTTTTGCCTTTGGCAATGTTGATCAAATAATACATAATTTGATAGGAACTCTTGATGCATGAATAAAAATACTGGAAACCTCTTTGTATATTATGTCAGTTGATCTATACATTTTAAATAATCTGAAACAATAAATATGTGAGTGTTTTTCCCTTGTGAAAAGTCAGATGAAGTTTCAATGATGTAGGTCAAATTTGAGTAGAAAATTACATTATGATATTGAACATATTTAATAGCTGTTGTGATCTTGAACACATTTAAAGGAATTTTTCAGATGCATGTATTTTGTTTTTGAAATTAAGCAACTAGAGATGAAAAGAAGTCATGGATGTTACTGATAGTATATACATCACACCACAATGTGCATGCGTGTTCCTGTGCACACATGCACACACACACACACACACACACACACACATACATGACCTGATACCAAAGAAATGTATTTTATTTGTAACAGATTTTTCTAGGAAGTCTATCAAAAAGCAATTCTGCTAAGGCAAAACTGCATTTCCCTGCTAATGATATTTTATTAGCATATAAAGATGCATTAAGTTATTCAAGAGACAAGAGCAAATTTTCAAAGTACATGAGTCACTTATATTGTGAAAGTCTAGATTTCCTTATCTTTTTCTCCAGGTGACTAACACAGTAAATGATATCACAGAGTAGGGGGAGCAGTCACATAATATGATCATATATACCTAATCTCATATGAATGTCATAAAATAATTATTATGTTTATATAACTATCTCAATGAATAGCATCATAAATGGAGATTGGCAATCTAAACCACACAGTCTATAATTAGATGTTGACTTCTTCAGACACATAAGTTATTTGAGTTTAAAATGTAGCCCCTGTTCATAAACTTGGTTTGTGGGGCTAGGTAGAGACAGACAATGGGAGGAAGACTTTTTACCTACAACCTAGATCAAAATAAGCATAGCATCAGTAGACTTAGAGATATAATGTACATGAGATTAGAACACTGGTTTTGGTGTTATTTACATAGTCACTGGGGATGCATATTCTCAGGTCAGTTCTTTTCTTGATATTTGTCATACTGAATCTAGACATATAACATTTGCCTCTGATATTTTTTAGCTTCAGAATTCTTACATTGCAACTACAACCCTTCTACAAGTACAGGAGGAAGTGCTCATATATAAATACACATATGCAGATACACACATATATACATATACATAGGCATACACACACACACACACACACACACACACACACATATATATATATATATATATATATATATATATAGAGAGAGAGAGAGAGAGAGAGAGAGAGACAGAGAGAGAGAGAGAGAGAGAGAGAGAGAGAGAGAGAGACAGAGAGAGAGAGAGACAGAGAGAGACAGAGAGAGACAGAGAGAGAAGAAAGAATAGTCCAAATCTGCAAATCTGGAGTCCTGAGAATGCAGAAAGCTTATAATGCAAATTCTACTCCAAGCACACAAAAGACTGATGTCCCCGTAGAAGAAAACTGAGTAAACAAAATTTGCCTTATCTCACTTTTTGTTTCTGTCAAAGCTTCTATTTGGTTGGAGGAGACCCACCATGTTGGTGAGATCAATTTTCTTCACTTCATTTGTTGAATCAAATGTAATCTCATTTAAAAACATTCTCACTACTCAATCAGAATTATATTTAACAAAGAATGTTTTATTCCTGTCTCAATACAATTGACATAAAATTAAATATCATATTAATTTTGAAAACAATTATTTCATGGCCAGTTGCCAATTATACACTTGGTAGAGACTATAACTTTTCCATTTCTTCTAGTGTATGTAATTCAAGGTCTCTCAACCAGCTTCTGTCTCCTTGGGTTTTAAGTATTTTTCAAGAGAGGTGAGAATGGATCAAAAAGTGTATGGAAATACAAGTTCTATTGTAAAGTGCTTGGCATCCAAGCATGAGAATCCAATTTCAGATTGGTCCTACTCCATAAAAGCCAAACATGGCAAGAAACATCTGTAGCACCCACAATGTGAAACACAGATAGAAGGAATCTGACACATGGTATACATATATACATACATACATATATGCAGGCAAAACACTCATATATATAAAATGAAATAAATAAATATAAAAATGAAAATCTATGTTCTCCCCATACATTCATTGGTAGCATGGAGTGGACTCAACAAAATAAAAAGATAAGGAAGCAAACAAACAAATAGCATATGAAATTGGGAAGAAATGATGGTGATGGAATGGGAGAAGAAGTGGAGTACATGGAATATAGGTGGACTTGATTAAAAGACATTGCAAGCATGAAATGAAAGTCTCAAACAACAACAACAAAAAAACAGTGGAACAGAGGACACAGGCATATAGGTGAGACCTTTCTGAGAAGTGTAGTGTATTAGCTACCACTCTTGTGAAGAATGAATTAGCAGATAGTATATAAATTCACTATGTATAACTATCAACAGAAACAACTAGTTTTTTAGTATATTGTAAGGTGGTGTAGCCTGGACAGTCACAGGACTCCAGCATGCTGCCTAAGTTAAGGCCTGTGGCAGTATCTACTTTCTTGAAGTAGTTGTTATGTCCGAATGAGTTATTTTCTGTACAGTTTTCACCACAAAATTAACAACTTGTGAATGAAGGCAGTCCAGATTGCTCAGTGCACAATCCTGAGAAATTAGCATGAGTTGGAACTTCTAGTCATACAACCTTTGCAATGGAAATAAAAGTAGTTCTGGTGTGTTACTGGATTGTAATTAAAAACCTGTGCCCCTGGAATCCTTAACCAACCAGGTTCAGTGACGCATCTTTGATAAGCCAATTAAAAGAGCATTTCCTTTTATGCTGTGTCTTATTCTTTTCCTCCCAAGGGTATCATTGCGGAGGAGAGGGCAGAACAAGGTATCAGGTGGTGGATCATTACAAGAAAATAGTGATTTCCAGGCATAACAAGACAGTTGCACATATGAACTCACAGTGGGGTTGATAGCACACACAGGATCTGTGCAAGAATGTGTCAGACAAAATTCCAGCATGGAGGTGGGGAGTTAGTCACAGTGTCCCTCCCTTAGATGAGAAGCTATTGGCAATGGAAGGCTACTGGGCAAGTAAGTGTCACATCTTTAAATGTGCAGCCTCTGAGAAGGTACCCAAGCTCCAGTAATTGGCCTCACACCCATGGCCATATTAGCAGGAATAATGAACTTAATGTGTATACTAGCCATACTTCTTTATAGGTACAGAACTGATACAATGAATATCTATATTAAAGGAGTTTAAAAATGAGTTTATGTTAAATATAACATTTGTATTAGAGTTGAGAAGCTGAGAACCTGGAAGTTGTTTAGTCCTTGAGGCTGTGTGCCTGGACAGTTGCAGGTGTCCTAGAGTGATTTTCCTCACACTTAGGAGGCTGAACACATGGTAGTTGTTCAGTTCAGAAGGTTGGTTTGCCTCAGAAGTTCTAATATGGTGCCAAAACCTTGAGAGTTCCTCAAAAGCCACTGGTCCTTACTCAACAATGGAAGCATGCAAATGGTGGTTCTGATATCAGCAAAGGAATCAGCAATAGCAGAAACGGGGTAAATCAGTTGATTAGCAAGAGGGAAGGCCAAACCAGCAAAAGGTAAATAATCTTCCTTTTGTTAAGCTCTCTCATTTTTATTTTTTAATCTGAGCTGCTACCAGAAGGTGCCACACACACTTGGAGTAGATCCTCTCACATTAACTAAGGGGATCATAAAAATTCTTCAGTCATGGCTGCATAGCCAGGTGATTCAAAACTTAGCAAGTTGGTATTAAAAAGTAAGAAAAAATAAGATATGAAATTGGGAAGGTATGTGAATTAAATGCATTAGTGATCAACTGAATAACCAATCTGTATCTGTGTAGCCTAAGGAAAGAAATAAAAGCACTTTCCCTTGGAGCCATTTAATCCAGAGTGATTTCTGACTTGAACACACTACTTCTTTCTCTCTGTGTCTAGCATCTCCATCGCAAAGGGACTCTTGCTTTATATTCGTTGAACAACACAGAGAGTGACCAATGGGTAAAGGAATGAGGAATTTTACAGAAATCCTTAACAGAGTTTTACAAGGAATTAAATCACTGGCTCCAGCTGGTCCCAACTGACCCAGAAAACAAACAGAACAACAAACATCATTGCTTATCAACCAATATCCATCAATGGATGCTTTCAAATTTTATGGTAAATTTTAGAAGGTTATTTTCAACTAATGTCTTTGCTATTTTCAGCAAATGATATACTCACAGGTTTTTCTGGGTTACAGACATGAAAGAGTACATAATTTAAGATTACAGCTATGCATTAGCTTAGTTTGTAAACGTTGATATCACAGTGTTATGGTTTGCATAGGCTCAGTCCAAGGTGTTGCACTATTAGAAGGTGTGATCCTGTTGGAATAAGTGTGGCCTTGTTGGAGTAGGTGTGTCACTGTGGGTGTGGGCTTTAAGACCCTCATCCTAGCTGCCTGGAAGTCAGTCTTCCACTACCAGCCTTCAGGTGAAAATGTAGAACTCTCAGCTCCTCCTACACCATGACTACCTAGATGCTGCAATGCTTCCTGCCTTGGTGATAATGGATTGAATCTCTGAACCTATAAACCAGACCCAATTAAATATTGTCCTTATAAGAGTTGCCTTGATCATGGTGTCTGTTCACAGCAGTAAAACCCCAACTAAGACAAAAGTTTGTACCAAGGACTGGAGTATTACTGTGATAGGCCTGATCATGCTTTTGTTTGGAAGCATGTGGATTCGGAGACATTGGATTTGGAAAGCCATGGAGTATTTTAAGTGGGGCTTAATGAGCCATCCTAGTAGGAATATGGAAGGTTTTGTGGTTTTGGGTTATTTGAACTGTGCAAAGCTTGCCCAATATATTTCAGTGGAGAAGCACTTCAGTATGAGGCCTAGAGACTTTTTTTATGGTATTTTGTTGAAGAGTGTGTCCTTGTCTGAAGAGTGTGCCTGAGAGTAAGGTGAAGAGACTCAGCTTAAAGGCATTGACAAAGGAAATCTCAGAAATGCCCATCATAGACTTTGTTCTCTGGTTAAGTCTCATGAAGAGCATTTTGAACAAGCATAGCAAGCTTAGAAAGGATATATATATATATATATATATATATATATAGTATTAAAGGGGCACCAGGAATTGAAATGGAGCTGAATCCTTTGTTCAAGGATATTGAATTAAAGGAATAATGAGTAATGACCTTGGGGCAAGGTCCCACACAGCTAAATTTAGTTCCAAGTATGGTACTATAAACCTTTAATCCCAGGAGGCAAAGGCAAGCAGATCTATGAGTTCAAGGCCAGCCTAGAACACAGCAAATTCTAAGTGAGGAAAAGGTTAAATCCAGGCACAGTGGACCACACCTTTAATCCCAGTAATTAGGAGACAGGCATGCAGATTTCTGAGTTCAAAGTCAGTCTACAGAACAGAGTTAGTTCTAGGACAGCAAAGCTTAGACAGTGAAGGACTTGGAAAAAAGAAAGCTGGTGATAACGTAATAGAACAAGGGGGCATGTTCTAGCTCCAGCAAGCAGCAGAACTCAGCAGCTTTGGCTCTGGCTTTAGAGTCCAGAATAAAAGGGACTACTGGGACAATTTATTCTGGTTAGCTGGAGCTAAGAAAGTAGTGGCGATTAAGAAGAGAACAGCATTACTGAGGTGAAATCTTCTGGGAAATGTTTTCTGAGAGAACAAAGAAGCTGTGTTCCAGGGATAGCCAAGGTTGTACCTTGTGCTGCGGCTGTACTTAGTAATGTTTAAGAGTTACCCAGGTGGTACTGGTTTTGAAGTCATGAAGAGGTCATGAAGAGCAGCTGAGGCTTGGCCCTGTAAGAGACTACGGAAGGCCGTTGGTGAAGATGCATGTAGTCAGTTGTAGTCGATGGGTCAGGACCTGAAAAGGTCATGCATAGGAGTTGAGGCTTGGCACCAGGAAGGGAGTCTATGAGAGGCTGTTGGTGAAGCCCAGTTGCAGTGGAAGACCCCAGCATATTGGAGATGCCAGTACCATGGTATGATCACCAAGAACAGCAGTGGCAGTGGAGTGGATCAACCTGAGCTTAGAGTTCTACAGAGGGCAGAGCTGGAGAACTGACACCAGCCCTTTGGAGGAGCCTAAAAGATCATGTGTGGATCCCAGACATTAAAACAAGAAGCTGTAACATTGAAGTTGCCTTGGAGAACCCACAGTGTTTGAGATGCCAGAACCGTGACCTATCTGCTGAGGAAAAAACTGCTAACAGGGAGTGGAACCAGCCCAGCAGAAAGAAGTTTGTTGCAGTCAACAAAGATGAAAAAGGAGTTGGAGATCTGAAAACTGCTTTGATATCAGACATGGAGATGCAGAGTTTGGAGTTTGCCCAGTTGGTTTCCTGTCTTTCTTTGGGGTTTACAGTTAAGTGATTAGATGAATGTCAGAAGAAACTTTGAGCTTTGAACTTTAACATTGTTGAGACTGCTATAGACTACGGGGACTTTTGAAATTGGACTAAATGTATTTTGCATTATGCTATGTTTAGGTGTGGCCCCCATAGACTCATATGTTTGAACAAATTTATGAGAGCCAGGGAGTGGAACGTTACATTTTGTATATGTTCAGCCCAGGGAGTGGTACTATTAGAAGGTGTGGCCCTGTTGGAGTAGGTCTGTCACTGTGGGTGTGGGTTTTTAGACCCTCATCCTTGTAGTCAGTATTCTGCTAGCAGCCTTCACATGAAGATGTAGAACTCTCAAATTCTCCTGCACCATGCCTGCCTGGATGCTGCCATGTTCCCACTTTGATGATAATGGACTGAACCTCTGAATCTATAAACTAGCCCCAATTAAATATTGTCGTTATAAGAGTTGCCTTGGTCATGGTGTGTGTTCACAGCAGTAAAACCCTAACAACACACAGGAAAGCCAAGGCAAGTAAGATTGAGTATTCCATTTTTCTCCTAAAGAAAAGTTAAACAAATAATAGAGTACATAGTGTAGCAGTCTTATGTCTTAAAAGGTCTTAAGGTGTGTTATCAACTATGGTTGTGAGGTCTAGCAAAAGTTCCAGTCTCTTTGCATGTCAGAAATATTTTCAGAATATCACAATGCTACAGGAAAGAATAGAGGTAGAGATGCATAGTAAGAAATTGGAAGGGAGAGAATAAGAAGTCTTCACTAAGGCAAATAAAAATATATTCATGCATCTATGAAGTTTTCAAACAATGAAATGGGAAAAGTTCTATAAAGAGTCTTCTGAATATGAATTGGTTAATGCAATCATAAACACACAGCAGTTATGGCTACCTACAAAGACCTGAGTAGATAAATAAGACATGGAAGTAGGAGGGAGACAGTTTGGGAAGAGGAAGGATATCCATTTGATATTTCATCATGCACATGTCAGAATGTGCAAGATCCATAAATCAAGTGATAGCTCATGCCGGTGAGAATGTAGAAAAAGGGTTACACTCATTTCATTGCAGGTTGAGATGCGAACTTGTACAACCATCATGAAAATTAGTGTAGAGCTTTCTCAGAAAGGTGGGGATTGATCTACCCCAAGATCTAGTGTTACCCTTCTTGGGTATATACTTAAACGATGCCTCATCCTACCAGAGACACTTGTTCAACTATGTTCATTGCTTCTCTAGTCATAACTGTCAGAAATTGTAAGCAATCTAGGTATATATCAAGAAATGAATGGATAAAAGCATAGCACAATTACACAATGGAATATTTCACAACCATTAAAAATATTGGAGGTAAATGGATGAAACTATAAAATGTCATCCTAAGTACAGAATCTCAGACCAGAAATACAAATATGGTCTGAATTCACTTATATGTTGATATTAGCTGTTAAATCATTGACAATCAAGCTAAAATCCATAAAACCACAGAGGTTAGGTAGAGAGTAAGGGACCAGTGGGGATGGATGGATATCCCTAGGAAGGGGAAATTTAATAACATAGTAATGGATGGATGGTGGGAAGAGTGTGGGGGCTGGAATGGAAGTGTCAAACATAGAGGAGAAGGTAAGAGGAAGATGAAGGGGGGAATGTTATAAGGGACAGATAAAACTAAGAGTCATTTGAAAGGTAGTATGGAAACCAAATATAGTTGAATATTCCTACCATCTATACACATTTAAAGGTAATTTAAATGGAATCACCAGCAGGGGAGACAGAGGTCCAACTGTATGTCTATCACCAAATGAAATTTTCACTCCTGGTAATCTAATTGAATTGTTGGCCTAAGAGGATCCAGTGGAAACCCCACAAACAACCCAGGGCATTGCAAAATCTATTGATGGCTCTCCACAAAATTACAGTAAGTTCTTATTGCTGAAGGCAACACAATTCATTGAATGTGGTGAAGTTGAGTTGGTGTCTTCAAATGATCTTTACCACTACAGACTAGTATTCATGGTATTGGAAGGTATTCTGCATGCTTCCAAAGGAGAAAGGTAAACACCAGTCCTACAACATACCCTTTGATCTACAATGGTGACCTGCCTGCAAGTTACGTTAATACACTATTGGTACAAAGCTTGTGGGTGTTACCAATCAATATCTTATTTGATTAAAGGCTCACTCCATAAGATGGAACCCATATCCAATACTGTTGGGTGGCCAAGAAGGAATATAGCAGTAACATGACTTCTAATGACAATCTACCATACTCATAGATTTGTCATACTCATAGATTCAGTCATCATCTTAGAGAAGCTTCCTTCTGCAGCAGATAAGAACAAATACAGACCCACAGACAGATAATATGCAGAGAGTGAGAGACTTTGGAACACTCATCCCACACAGGGATGTCTTCATCAAATTCTTCCCCTCAGGGCTCAGGAAACTGCCAAAGTAGAGGCAGAAAAAGAGCCAGAGGGGATAGAAGATAGCAAGGATTCAAGGCCTCTTAGATACAACCAGGCTGGTGCACATATGAACTCATAAATTGTGGTAGCACACACAGGTCCTATACAAGTCTGTGTCCGATGGGATTCTAGAGCTGATACAAGCTCCAATCCATAATCCAGAAACTCTCCAATTGATAGATACTTCCAAATGAAACAAAACCAAAACCCAAAACAAGTTTTCTTCAAGGGAGTCTCACTGGGGAAACAAACCATATATATGTATACATATATACGTATATATATATATACATATCCTGAGTTTTTTTCATAGGTAAGAATTCTTATTGAAATAAAAATTTATATTTTAAAGGGTTGTCTTTGCTCTCAAAACAAGTTGTTTATCATCTATATGAAACTGGGTCAAATTAAGGATTTTAACTATCATAAAATAAGTTCAACACATTAGGATAACATCACTGACAAATATTGAACTGATTCAGGTGCTCCTGATGGAGTCCTAAAGAAGGATGTGTCTGGTCCCCATGAATAAAGGCCACAGGCTATGTCCCTAGAGGGAAATAAAAGCCCCAAGGCAGCCCATGCTCAGGACATCTCCCCAGTGACCCCTGCCCAGGTCAAGAACATGTCTCATGCCATGCAGACAAACCTCTCCTAGACGGCCTGACTGCCTCCTAGCTGCTGAGCAGCTCCATCACACTTCTGTGCTGCTTAGCGCATGATTCTACTCTGACTTATTAGACATCCCAGATAGTTGGCTATGTCACATCTGGTCACAAGATGAGTTCCACGGGCTCATCAGTACATGACATAGTCAACAGCATGGAAAGGAACTTAAGTGATGAGAATTTTGATTTCCACCTCTATAAACACTGAAGTCACTGAAACCCCCAACCCCAACATTAGAGCAAATGTGCAAAGAGGTTGGGAACAAACCACTTTTAAAGGTAGTCCTCATGTTCACCAGTAGATGGCCAACACTAAATGAACTCATCAGCAGCTTTGAAGGTTCTTTATCTCATCATGTTAAGTCAGGGCTTTTTAAAAATACCTTACAAGTGTATTGTGTATTGATCATGACTTCTTAAGTTCTTTTTTTATTTAAATATATTTATTTACTTATTTACACTCTATATTTTATTCCCCCTCTTGGTCCACCCTCCAACTGTTCCACATCTCATACCTCCACCTCAAGTAAATAAATTTATGTTTTTACACTCCATATTTTATTCCCCCCACCACCTTCTACTCTTCAAATCTCACATGTCCTCCCCAACCCATCTCCATGTGGATGTCCCTACTCCCCACTCTACCTGACCTCTAAACTCCCTGGGGCCTCCAGTCTCTTGAAGGTTAGGTACATCATCTCTTAATGAACACAGACCTGGCAGTTCTCTACTCTATGCACGTTGGGGGCCTCATATCAGCTGATATATGCTGTCTGTTTGGTGGTCCAGTGTCTGAGAGATCTTGGGGGTCCAGATTAATTGAGACTGCTGGTTCTCCTACAAGGTCGCCTTTCTCTTCAGCTTCTTTCAGTCTTCCCTAATTCAACAACAGGGGTCAGTCACTTCTTATTTATTTATTTATTTATTTATTTATTTATTTTCTATATTTTTTTATTTACATTCCCAATGATTTCCCCTTTCCCGTTTCCTCCCTCCCGAAAGTCCTACAAGCCCTTTTCCTTCCCCCTGTTCCCCATTCAACCCCCTCTCACTTCTCTGTCCTGGTATTCCCCTACATCCAGTCTTTCCAGGACCAGTCACTTCTGTCCATTGGTTGAGTGGAAATATCTGCATCTGACACTTTCAGCTGCTCATTGGGTCTTCCGGAGTGTGGTCATGCTAGGTCCCTTATTGTGAGCACTCCATAGCCTCAGTAATAGTGTCAGGCCTTGGGACCTCCCCTTGTGCTGGATCTTACTTTGGGCCTGTCACTGGACCTTCTTTTACTCAGGTTCCTCTCCATTTCCATCCCTGTAATTCTTTCAGACAGGAAAAATCATGGTTTAGAGTTGTGACTGTGGAATGGCTGCTCACTCCCTCATTTGAAACCCTGTCTTCCTGCTGGAGGTGGGCTCTACAAGTTCCCTCTCCCTACTGTCAGGCATTTCTTTTAAGATCCCTCACTTTTAGTCCTGAGAGTCTCTCACCTCCCAGGTCTCTGGTACATTCTGGAGGGTCCCCCCAACCTCCTATCTCCTGAGGTTGCCTGTTTCCATTCTTTCTGCTGACCCTCAGGGCTTCAGTCCTTTTCCCTCACCCAATACCAGTCAGATTCCCCTCTATCCCTGACTCCCCCACCTTCACTTTTCCTTCAAGTCCCTCCCTCCCTCTCCACTTGTGATTGCTTTCTTCTCCCTCCCAAGTGTGACTGAGGTGTCCTCACTTGGGCACTTCAGCTTGTTGACATATTTGAGTTCTGTGGACTGTATCTTGGGTATTCTGTACATTTTTGGCATATATGTCCTTATTAGTGCGTACATACCATGCATGTCCTTTTGGGTCTGAGTTACCTCACTCAGGATGATATTTTCTAGTTCCAGCCATTTGCCTGAAAAACTCAGGATGTCCTCATTCTTAATAGCTGAGTAAGATTGTGTAAATGAACCACATTTTCTGTATCCATTCTTCTGTCATAGGACATCTGGGTTGTTTCCAGCTTCTGGTTATCACAAACAAGGCCTCTATGAACATAGTGGAACAGGTACCCCTGTGGCATGATGAGGCATCTTGGGTATATTCCCAATAGTGGTATTGATGGGCCTTCAGGTAGATCTATTTCCAATTTTCTGAGGAACCTCCAGACTAATTACCAGAGTGGTTGTACCAGTTTGAAATTCCACCAGCAATGGAGGAGTGTTCCTCTTTCTCCACTTCCTCATCAACATGTGTTGTCACCTGAGTTTTTATAGTAGCCATTCTGATTGGTGTATGGTGGAATCTCAGGATCGTTTTGATTTGTATTTCCATGATTACTAAGGATGGTGAATATTTTTTTAGTGTTTCTTGGCCATTCAGGATTCCACTGTTGAGAATTCTTATGGGAATCCTGTGTGTGGGAACATGTGTGTCTTTTTATGTCTATATACATTTCTCGTGCTTTTTCTTTGGCTCTTTTTCTTGTTGTTTGTTTTGTCCTATTCTGATTTATTTGTTTTTGATTTACCTTATTTTATTTTATTACTGTTCCTTAGATGCTTGTTTGTTTTCTAAAGAGAAACAGAAAGTATCTGGCTTCAGAATAGAAGGGGAGGTGGGAATGAACTGGGAAGAATAGGTGGAGTGGAAATAATAATCAGAATATATTGTATGAAAAATATATCTTTAATAAAAGAAATAAAAGAAGCTATTGGTTATCTCTTCACTTGAAATTCTCATATTTATTTTCTATAATATTTTCTCTATTCTGAAAGTAAACATAATCATAACTATGTGACATTTTAATACAAGTCTAGATATTGCATTTACCTCAAACATAATGAAACAGTCATAAATATACAAGAGCACAGAAACATTATCATATTGCATATATAATTACAGAAAAATTATATATTTCACATTTTCTATTGACAATTTAGCATCAAAATTGTGAAAACAGATATGCATATGCATATCTCATCTTTAGTACTGACAATTTAGCACAAATAAGTCACTGGCTTTTGTGAAGGAATTGCTAAAATTCTATAGTTCATGAGGCAGCCATCCTTTGTACAATATGAGGCTGGTTTCTGGATGCATTTATCCATACCTCAGTACTTTTAAAATTGTTTTGTCATACTTATTGTCCCATAAGGTCATTTTTTCCTAAGAACTCTTCTCAATATTATATTATTTTCCATACCTGACAGGATTTATTGAATGGATACAGCACCATTTATTTAACCAACTTCCTTTTGCTGACACTTCAGTTGTTTTCAGTTTTTATTATTATACAGGCCACTAGGATTAATGTAACTGTCACATCTTTGAGCATATCTATGATTGTTTTGAAACAGCTTATAAGTGATAACTGATTCATCCAAATAATCTCTCTGAAGCTTCCTCACTGTATTAAAAGGACAAAAGAAAGTTATCTGAGGAAAATGTACTGTATTCTTGAATGGTAGAAATAAAAGAATGTGGTGCTAGAATAATTGTGATGAGTATAGTGGAATATTAAGAAATGTAAGATATGTGTGATTTTTGTAATCAAGGAGCTTAGCTTAGAAAATATTGGTATTTTATCGGTATTATGCTTCATAATATTAATTAAAACCAATAATCATTACTTGTTAAATTTCTGTTTTAGTTGAATTAGGTTTTCTTTGTGCCTATATTTGTAATTATCAAGCATCTGCAATTCATCTTAATATTCAGTTATCTGTTAGATCAAGCAGGGAATTTAGTTTCTAAGGCAGAGTAGAAAAAGCATACAACTGGAGGCTATATATGGAGGTGAGTAGTAGAAGATTTAAGGTCATTAAAAAAGCCTTCCAACAGTTAGAAGAGCCCAAGAAATTAAATGTACAAATCAGTGATATCAGAGTTCAGAATGATGTAGGGACCATCCTAAAATAGGACTTTCATATGAAGTTGAGGGTTCTATGAAGATCTTTTTAGAAAACACAGCAAAGAACAGTGATAATGAATGAGCACAGTGCTATGTCTAATTTACCTTTTGTCACCCTATGCCATATCCAACTTCCAGCCCAAGCCCAGATTGTACAACCTGTGGGCCGACCCAAACTGTTGTGTCCACTTCAAAACAAAATAAAACAAAACAAAACAACTCCACATGCCCACATCTTCTTGAAAGATCCCAGACAATATGAAAGATCTAGATAATATCCATACACTCCAAATGAACAGTCCCTTAAAATCTATGGTGAGATTTAATTACCTAGATATACCCCACTCCAAAGAACATGCAGGAACTGTGCCGTATCATAAAAAGTCTAAATCGTCAGAGCATAGATAGAGATGATTGGTAAAAATCCCAGGTCAATATAAAAGACCAGATCATTAACAAGACCAACCAAGACAAGTTTCATAAAAAAGAATACATACCCTGACAAATACAAGAAGCACTTGGAACACCACATAGATAAGACCAGAAAAAAATCTCCCCACAGCATAAGATAGTTAAAACACCAAATATTCAAAACAGCAACAACAAAAGGAGTTCAAAAGATGTAAGATACAAAACACAAGTCATTCAGAATAAGAGTAGATCTCTTAGTTAGGAACTTCAAATATCAGAAGAGCCTAGAGCAATGTACTTCATGTTCTAAAAGACCATGAATGCCAACCCATACCAATGTGAACCCAACAAAATTATAAGCCATAGTTGAAGGAGAAAGAACAAACATTCTGTGATACAGACAAACTCAAAGAAGTCCTGTTCACAGACATTAGACTATAGAAAATATTAAAAGAAATACTTTAGATTGAGGACAGAAAGGGTAGAAAGAAAACAAATAAAGACATTAGTTGTTCACAAATATATCTAAGAATATGAAAATAAAAATGCCTTATCAAAATGACTGTATTTAGCTTGTATCTTACAATAATAAATTTAAGTATGAATGGCCTCAACTTTAATCAAAAGACACATATTAGTCAGATCAATTATGATACAAAATCTATCTAAGCTTTAAAGATAGGTAGCACCTTAAAGTGAAAGGACAGAGAAAAATATTCCAAGCAAATGAAACTAAGAAGTATACAGATGTTGCTATCCTAATAGCTTATAAAATATACTTCAAATTAAAATAAGCAGAGGAGAAAAAGAGAGAGATTTAATTCTAATCAAGGGAACAAATATCCACGAAGATGTTACAATCATAAACATTTTTGCAATGATTTCTGGTACACAGAATTTCATAAAAATACTACTATAGGACTCAAAGACACAGACAAACATCAAACCAATAACAGTAAGTTAGTTCAGTACTTCATTTTTCCCAATAGAAGGGTCATCTGGACATGAAATAGAGAAAGATTAAACTTAACTGGCATCACACATTAAATGGATCTAGAATTTCCTAAACAGAACTCCAGTGGCGCAGGGTCTAAAATCAATAATTGATAAATGGGACCTAAGGAAACTGGAAAGCTTTTGTAAGGCAAAGGACATACTCAATAAGACAAATCAGCAACCTATAGAATGGGAAAAAAAAAACTGTTCACTAACCCCACATCTGATTTAGGGCTAATATCCAAAATACATAAAGAACTCAAAAAACTAACCATCAAAAAACCGAACAATCCAATAAAAAAAAATGATGTATATAACTAAACCAAGATTTCACAACTGAGGAATCTCAAATGGCTGAGAAGCACCTAAAGAAATGTTCAAAGTCCTTAGTAATCAAAGAAATGCAAATCAAACTGGCTCTGAGATTCCACCTTATACCAATCAGAATGGCTAAGATAAAAATCTCAGGTGACAACACATGTTGTCAGGGATATAGAGATAGAGGAACACTCCTCCATTGCTGGTGGAATTTCAAACTGGTACAATCAACCTGGAAAAATTGGATCTTGGCTGTGGGAGAAACCATACCATATATTGGACACTGGTTCAAAACATATACTGCATTCTAGAGAAGCCTGCCCTAGCCTTCCAGGCTGCTGCCACATAATTGGTGCTATAATTGTGTCTTCAAAATGCCATTTCATCTTTCTATTAGGATAGATGCTTCAGGATGGTAGGTGACGTGTTAAGACCAGTGAACTCCATGATCCTGGGTCCACTGCCATACTTCTCTTGCTGTGAAGTTAGCTCCTTGATCAGAAGCAATACTCCATGGAATACCATTGTGTTAGGTATAGCATTCTCTAAGTCCACATATGGAAATTTTAGCAAAAAAAATATGTGCAGAAAAAGCAAATCCATAACCAGAATAAGTATTTTCTCCATGATGCTTTCCATGGAAGAGGTAGTTAAATACAGTAAACCTGTTACCAGGTCACTGGATGGTCAGTCACCCCAGGGAATGTTGCCATTTCTGGGCACAGTGATGTTATCTGCCTTTGACTTGTCTGGGATTCAGCATCAGATATCTCCAAGTAATTCTTAGTGAATGGAAGTACATGCTGTTGGACCCATGCATATTCTCTATCTCTGCCACTATGGCATTTTGTCCATGGGCACATTATGCAATGACATCAATGGTTGGGGAAAGAGGCTGACTATCCACAGAATGGGCCATTCTACTTGATTATTTAATTCCCCTCTTAGCTAAAGTCACCTTTTGATGGCCATTTTCATGGGTCACAAGTATCTTTATATCCTTTGTATGCATATTTGGGGAGATCTTTCCACATGCTTCTTCTCCAAGTGTCTTTATTGCCAATTTTATAACTGTGTTCTTTCCAAATCTCTAATCATCCAGCCATTCCATTTGACACAGCCTATGAATCAATGAACCAATTACATGTCTGGCCATTTCTCCTTCCAAACAAAATGTATGACTGTGTATACTCCTCAAAGGTGTACCTACTGTGATGATTTTCCTTTTCCAGTGTCTTTTGGAGTTGTCCCAAAAAGAGGTTGTGATGCTGCAGGTGTCCACTTCTGGGTGGTGCCTGCATAACCTGAAGAACCATTGGTAAAATAGGTCCTAGTCTTCTCTTCCTCAGCCAGCTGATATAGGGAAAATCTCACGAGGTTATAGGTGAACACTTTGCACCAGACAGCATTGTAACAGGAGAAACCATAGACATTTGGGCAACTTCTCTTTTTTTAATTGAATATATTCATTATTTACATTTCAAATGTTATACCCTTTCCCAGTTTCCCCCTTCCCAGAAAACTCCCAACTCATCCTCCCACCCCCAGCCTCCAAGAAGATGCCCCTTGTAGTGGCTATTCCTGGTTGTCAACTTGACTATATCTGGAATGAACTAATCAAGAATTGGAGGTTCACTTGTGGTCCTAATCTGGAGGCTCAGAGATACAAGTTTCTGACCTGGATCTTGGCATGGAGATCTTGAAGCATAGTGGCTATGAATTCCAGAAGATTAAGACAAGGAGATCTCTGAGTTCAAGGTCATCTGGGATTAATGGTAAGGCGGAACATGCCTTTAATCTGGGCCACACCCTCTGCTGGAGACCTATATAAGGATATTGGAAGAAGGAAGATTTACTCTGACTCTTCCTGGCCTGCTTGCCTTGTGGGACTGAACAACTGCTAGATCCTTGGACTTCCATCCACAGCTACTACTGACCATTGTTGAGGAGTTGGGACTACAAGCTGTAAGCCATGGGTAGATTCCCTAACTATATGGAGACTACTCATATGTTCTGTGACTCTAGAGAACCCTGACTAATACACCCCTCCACTCAACCCACTCCCACCTACCCCCCTCGATTTTCCCACAGTGGGGCATCTATCAAGCCTTCATAAGACCAAGGACCTCTCCTCCCACTGATGCCCTACAAGGCATTCCACTGCCACACTTGCAGTTGGAACTATGTGTACCCCTTTGTTGATGGCTTAGTCCCTGGGGCGTCTGGTTGGCCTACATCATTGTTCTTCCCATGGGCTACAAACCCCCCTTCAGCTCATCCAGTCCTCCCTCCAACACCTCCATTGGGGACCCTGCATTCAGTCCAATCGTTGACGGTTAGCATCTGCCTCTGTATCTGTAAGGCTCTGGCAGGGCCCCTCCAAAAGACAACCATAACAGGTTCCTTTTGGTACACACTTCTAGTCGTCCATAGTAGTTTTGGGATTTGGTGACTGTTTATAGGATGAATTCCCAGATATGACAGTCTCTGGGTGGCCTTTCCTTCAGTCTGTGCTCCACACTTTGTCTCCATAATTGCTCCTGTGAGTATTTTGTTCCCTTTCTCAGAGGAACCAAAAGCACTCCCACTTTGGTCTTCCTTCTTCTTGAGCTTCCTGTGGTCTGTGAATTGTAACTTGTTAATTCTGAGCTTTTGGACTAATATCCACTTATCAGTGAGTGCATACTATGTGTGTTCTTTTGTGATTGGGTTACCTCACTCAGGATAACACTTTCTAGTTCCACCCATTTGCCTAAGAATTTCATGAATTCGTTGTTTTTAATAACTGAATAGTACTCCATTGTGTAGATATACCATATTTTCTGTATCCTGGGCAACTTCCTCATGTAATTTGCTTGTGCCTTGAGAATCTGTTCAGGACTGATCATGTTTATACCATTTCCATTTGGTAATAGATTGTTGCTATGCCTGACCTACTTTATGGTTTGTTGGGTCATATAACACATATCTCATGATGAGCAGCTCAGGTTGTATGATAACTTGGAGGCCAATTGTCAAATACTCAGTTTCTACTAAGGCCCAATAACAGGTCAATATCTGTCTTTTATAAGGGAGAATAGTTGTCTGTAGATGATGGCAGAGGCTTGCTCCAAAATCCCGAAGGTCTCTTCTGTGATTCACCTATAGTGGCCTGCCAAAGACTCTAAACAGCATCTGTATCTGCCACCTCAAGTACCATTGAGGCCATTGGATCATTTGTTATAAGTTGTAGAGCAGCCTATACAGCAGCTTGGACCTGTTGAAGAGACTTCTCCTGCTCCAGGCTCCAGACAAAGCTAGCAGTTTCTGAATTATTTTGTATATGGGATGGAATAATACCCCTAAATAAGGAATGTGCTGTCTCCAGAATCCAAATAGGCCCACTACAATGTTGTGTTCCTTTATTGGTGGTGGTGAGACCCAGGTACAATAATTCATTTTCAACTTAGAAAAAATATTTCTGCATACTCCATACCATTGGACTCATTAGAATTTCACTGAGGTAGAAGGGCCTTGAATTTTGGTTAGATTTTTTCCCCATCTTCTAATGTGCATATATGTTAGCAATGAGTTCAACATAGTTTCTACTTCCTGCTCACTTGGTCCAATTAGCATAATATTGCCAATATAGTGCAGCAATGTGATATTTTGTGGAAGAGAGAGGTGATCAAGATCCCTTCTAAGTAAGTTATAACACAAGACTGGAGAGTCTATATATCCTCAAGGCCTTGCCCATTGAAAGCAAATTGCTTTTGGTGGTCTTTCTTGACAAATGTTGAGAAGAAGGCATTTGCTAGACTAATAGCTGCATACCAGGCACCAGGAAATGTGTGAATTTGCTCAAGTAACAAAACTACATAAGGTACAGCAGCTGCAATTAGAGTTACTACCTGACATAGTTTTTGATAGTCAACTGTCATTCTCCATGATCCATTTGTCTTCTGCACCGGCCAGATAGGAAAGTTAAAGGGAAATGTATTGGGAACCACCATCTTTGCATCTTTCAAATCCTTGATGGTTGCACTAATTTCTGCAGTTCCTCGAGGAATATGATACTGTATTTGATACACTATTTTATTTGGCAGAGACAACTCTAAATGCTTCCATTTAGCCTATCCAACCATAATAGCCCTCACTCCACAGGTCATGGAGCCAATGTGAGAATCCTGCCAATTTCTGAGTATATCCCAATTATACTTTCTGGCACTTTGGAAATAATCACAAGATAAGTTCAGAAACCTACTGGACCTACTGTAAGTTGGACTTCAGACAAAACTTCATTAATTTCTGGAACTCCATAAGCCCCTACTTTAACTGGAGGGTCAAAATGTTTCTTGGGATCTCTGAGAATCATTGTTAATTCAGAACCAGTATCCAATAGACCCTGGAACATCTAATTGTTTCCTTTCCTCCAGTTGTCTACTTATTCTTTTAAAATGCTGTGGTTTCTTCTGAAGAAGGACTGGATAAAGGATAACAGTACAACTTTTAAATATTTTATCAAGATCCTTTCACACAGAAACCTAGACTTCCTTCATTCAAGGGGTTTTGGGACTGCAAACTGGTTGAAGTCTGGAAAAGGATTTAGGGCCTGAGATTCCCTTTTGCCATGATACTATATAATCTTTCCTTAATTTGTTTAAGAAATTTTCTGCTTATATACATCAATCAAAAAATTCAGTAGGTTTCTTGTTTATTTCATGCCTGGAAATACCATGATTGATTAGCCAGTATCAAAGATCCAAACAAGGCAAAATTTGCTTTGTTGTTCTGCCCATTACATATTAGGTCATTATGGTCATTTCATGGTCTATGTTACCTATTTCAATAATCAATATCACCTTGCTTTGGTGATTCAGCTCTGACACCTGGTCCCTGCTACCTCTGGGACCAAGTAAACCCGTTGCATTTAATACATCCAACTGAGCAGAGCATCTCTAACCCTAAGGTCTGGCATAAGAAAAGGGCAACAACAAAGCTCTTCAAATGTGTTGTTGCCCTTCTTACCATTTTGTGTCTTATAGGATTAGTGAAATGCATGTCTTCTTGGCCTTTCCATTGTGGAGGATTAGGTTTTAAGCAGCTTACCCATTTCTAGCTTTGCACTTTCCCTGAGCATTAAATTCCCATCATTGACACAAAACTAAGGAATATCTGGCATCTCCAACTCCTATTCAGTAGGCCATGTTTTGACAGATGTTTCAGTTAACCAATCAAACAAACCTTTGACAACATTTTAACTGTGTAAACTTATATATAAAACTTAGAATCTCCACTCAAAGGGCTCAAATCAATAAACTCAGCTTGATCAAGTTTTATGTTCCTTCCACCCTTATCCCACCATTATTCCCACACAAATTCCTCAGACTTCTGCTTTAATGTATTAGTAAACTCACTCATTACAATCTAGCAGTGTAGTAAGTTTACTCATGGAGTACACTTCTACTGTCCCTATAGGATCCTGCTTAGCCTTAAGTCTGGATAGAAGTTTAGAGGTAATTATTGATGGGTATTAAGGTACATCAGTATTCTCTTGCCTGACATTTCCTCCAGTGAAAGTCACTGCTGGTTTTGGAGACAACATAGGATTAATTTCCTCAGTCAAAGTTAAGAAAGGCAATATTTCATTGATTGAGGGTGTGAGTATATCTGCTGATGGTAAGTAGAGTGACTGCTTCCTTAGGTGAAATAAAGCCATGAGAATTTGATACTTCAGTGTTCTCAGCTTCATATAGGTTTCTTCCACACATCCCCATCCCAAGTTACAGAATTCCTTTCTTTACCAATTAATGTATTTAACATTAACAATACCCTCTGAGGTGGGACTTGGATTTTTGCTGTAATTAAGCCATCCTTATAGTGAGGGCTTTGGTTTGATTTTTCAGTAACTTGACCTCTGTGGCTGCTGAAGAGAGAATTCTTATCAAGGGCACACTTACTCTGTTTATGCATATCTTGAGCTGGTCAGTTTATCACTAAGTTCATTGTTGACCTTCACAGTATTCAGAGATGTTAGAAGGTGGAGAATTTTATCATGGAGCTCGTACTTATTCTTTCCCAGTTTACCCAGAGATGCTAAGAACAACTCAGCAGCATCATCATGTCACTTACTTCCCCACAATCTGTCAAAAGTTTTATATACAGTCAACAAATCCATTGCCATTCACAATTGATCAATCAGAATAATCAAATGCATTTATTTCTTTAAGTTCATGAAATAAATTTACATTACAGGGCCTTAGTATTCTACAAGCTGCCACAAGGAACTTTAGTAACTGGGGAGGCTTTGGTAACTGTAAATGTTGGCAAATTAGAAAGTCTGTTCCTGAAGCAATCTACAAGATTCAGTGTAATCCCCATCAAATCTCAACTCAATTCTTCATAGAGTTAGAAAGGGCAATTCTCAAATTCATCTGGAATAACAAAAAACCCAGGATAGCTAAAACTATTGACAAAAATAAAAGAACTTCTGGAGGAATCAGCATTCCAGACAGCAAGCTGTACTACAGAGCAATCATGATAAAGACTGCATGGTATTGGTACAGTGACAGGCAGGTAGATCAATGGGATAAAATTGAAGACCCAGAAGTGAACCCATACACCTATGGCTACTTGATCTTTGAAAAAGGAGATAAATCATTCGGTGGAAAAAAGATAGCCTTTTCAACAAATGGTGCTGGTTCAACTGTAGGTCAGCATGTAGAAGAAGAATGCTCACTGATCCATTCTTATCTCCTTGTACAAAGCTCAAGTCCAAGTGGATCCAGGACCTCCACATAAAACCAGACACACTGAAACTAATAGAAAAGAAAGTGGGGAAGAGCCTTTAGCACATGGGCACAGGGGAAAAGTTCCTGAACACAATACCAATAGCTTAGGCTCTAAGATCAAGAATTGACAAATGGGACCACATAAAATTACAAAGTTTCTATAAGGCAAAGGACACTGCCAATAGGACAAAATGGCAACCACGAAATTGGGAATAGGTCTTTTCCAACTCTACATCCGACAGAGGTCTAATATCCAATATATACAAAGAACTCTAGAAGTTAGACTCCAGAGAACCAAATGACTATTAAAAATGGGGTACAGAGCTAAACAAAGAATTTTCACCTGAGGAATATCAAATGGCTGAGAAGCACCTAAAGAAATGTTCAACATCCTTAGTCATCAGGGAAATGCAAATCAAAACAACCTTGAGATTCCACCTTACACCAGTCAGAATGGCTAAGATCAAAAACTCAGGTGACAGCAGGTGCTGGAGAGGATGTGGAGAAAGAGGAACACTCTTCCACTACTGGTGGGATTGCAAGCTGGTACAACCACTCTGGAATTCAGTTTAGCTATTCCTCAGAAAATTGGACATAGTGCTACTGGAGGATCCAGATATACCACTCATGGGCATATACCCAGAAGATGCTCCAACATATAACAAGGACACATGCTTCATTATGTTCATGACAGCCTTACTTATAATAGCCAAGCTGGAAAGAACTCAGATGTCCCTCAAGAGAGGAATGGATACAGAAAATGTGGTACATTTGCACAATGGAATATTACTCAGCTATTAAAAACAATGACTTCATCAAATTCTTAGGCAAAGGGATGGAACTAGAAAATATTTATATTTGAAATGTAAATAAAAAATCTAATAAAAAAAGAAAGAAAGCCTGTTCCTGATACATAAAAGATTCATCCTGATCTTTTATAGCTCTACTTCTGGTACCAAAATCTGAATTATTCAGCCTTATCTAGAGTAACATAGTATATAGAATGAATCTATCTCTCTATATAAAGAGAATAGTCCAACAATGGCTGCCTATTAACAGAAGTTTCCAGAATCCAGTAGTTGTTTAGTCCATGATGCTGGCTGTCTTAGCTGGTGTTCTTCAGTACATGCTGGAATTCCAAAGATATAGGCTCTAATGCCAATGAAGGGGTGGACAAGAGCAAGTAGGCAAAGAGAAAAACGTTCCTTCTTTCATGTTCTTATATAGGCTTCTAGTAGAAGGCATGGCCCATTTTCCCTGCTAAAACGTTCTAGATTAAAGGTGTGTCGTACCTCAAATGATTAGGAGTGAATCTTCCCACTTCAAATTAATTGCAAAGATATAGCACCCCATTGGGGGGGGCTTTAATTAATTACAGATGTATTCAAGTTGACATTCAATAATAGCCAAATTGGTTGCTTGCAACACATTTTTTTTTTGTTGTGAAAACTATTCCTAGAGGAAAGAGGCTTTTGAATCAGCTCCAGCTTGATTCCTCTGAGTCCTGTGTCCATACTGCATAGTGTTTTCAGTAATGCTGACTTCCTTTCAACTTCTGGCAGGCAACCCAGAAGGTCAACAGCAATAAACTAAATTGGTTTTGAAGTCATTTGGACTCCCCTGACTAACAGCATGTAAGATGTTTCTCAAGCCTCATACTGAGTTTTTTTTTTGATACTCTCGGGCTCTTAGGGGGAGCATTATGAACCCCATGTGGCATACTTCTTTTAAGCTACAGACACATGTCTACAAAAACACTTATATGTATTATATGTAATTGTAGGTACATACAAAATAAGCATTACTGTGTTTTTTTTTCAAATATCTTTAGTGCCCTAATGCTCTTTTTTTTTACCATTTTATTTTTTTTATTATTTTCTATATTTTTTTATTTACATTACAAATCATTTCCCCTTTCCCGTTTCCTCCCTCCCCGAAAGTCCCATAAGCCCCCTTCCCTCCCTCTGTTCCCCATTCAACCCCCTCTCGCTTCTCTGCCCTGGTATTCCCCTACATCCAGTCTTTCCAGGACCAGGGGTCTCTCCTTCCATCTTCTTGGAAATCTATTGACATGTTAATTGTGTTGTGGGTATTCCGAGATTCTGGGTTAATATCCCCTTATCAGTGACTGCATACCATGTGTGTTCTTTTGTGATTGGGTTACCTCACTAAGGATGATATTTTCAAGTTCTGACCATTTGCCTAGGAATTTCGTGAATTCATTGTTTTTAATTGCAGAGTAGTATTCCATTGTGTAAATATACCACATCTTCTGTATCCATTCCTCCGTTGAGGGACATCTGGGTTCTTTCCAGCTTCTGGCTACTATAAATAAGGCTGCTATGAACATAGTGGAACATGTGTCCTTATTGCAAGCAGGTAAAGCCTCTGGGTATATGCCCAGGAGTGGTATAACAGGTTCCTCCGGGAGTGTCATGCCCAGTTTTCTGAGGAACCGCCAGACAGCTTTCCACAGTGGTTGTACCAGCTTGCAATCCCACCAGCAGTGGAGGAGTGTTCCTCTTTCTCCACATCCTCACCAACAACTGCTGTCTCCTGTGTTTTTGATCTTAGCCATCCTGACTGGTGTGAGATGGAATCTCAGGGTTGTTTTGATTTGCATTTCCCTAATGACTAAGGATGATGAACATCTCTTTAGGTGGTTCTCAGCCATTAGATATTCTTCAGGTGAGAACTCTTTGTGTAGCTCTGTACCCCATTTTTTAATAGGGTTGCTTGCCTCTCTGGAGTTTAACTTCTTGAGTTCTTTGTATATATTGGATATGAGCACTCTGTCGGATGGAGGGTTGGTAAAGATCATTTCCCAGTTAGTTGGTTGCCGCTTTGTCTTTTTGACAGTGTCTTTTGCCTTGCAAAACCTTTGTAATTTAATGAGGTCCATTTGTCAATTCTTGATCTTAGAGCATAAGCTATTGGAGTTCTATTCAGGAAATTCTCCCCTGTGCCCAGATGTTCAAGGTTCTTCCCTAGTTTGCTTTCTATTAGTTTCAGTGTGTCTGGTTTTATGTGGAGGTCCTTGATCCACTTAGAATTGAGCTTAGTACAAGGAGATAAGAATGTGTCAATTTGCATTCTTCTGAATGTTGACCTCCAGTTGAGCCAGCACCATTTGTTGAAAAGGCTATCTTTTTTCCACTGGATGGTTTTAGCTCCTTTGTCAAAGATCAAGTGACCGTAGGAGTGTGGATTCATTTCTGGGTCTTCAATTCTGTTCCATTGATCTACATGCCTGTCACTGTACCAATACCATGCGGTTTTTAACACTATTGCTCTGTAGTACAGCTTGAGGTCTGGGATATTGATTTCCCCATAGGTTCTTTTACTCTTGAGAATAGTTTTAGTTATCCTGGGTTTTCTGTTATTCCAGATGAATTTTTGAATTGCTCTTTCTAACTCTATGAAGAATTGAGTTGGGATTTTGATGGGAATTGCATTGAATCTGTATATTGCTTTTGGTAAGATGGTCATTTTTACTATATTAATCCTGCCAATCCATGAGCATGGCAGATTTTTTCCATCTTCTGAGGTCTTCTTCAATTTCTTTCTTCAGAGACTTGAAGTTCTTGTCATACAGATCTTTCACTTGCTTGGTTAGAGTCACACCAAGATACTTTATATGGTTTGTGGCTATCGTGAAGGGTATCATTTCTCTTACTTCTTTCTCAGCCTGCTTATCCTTTGAGTATAGGAAGGCTACTGACTTGCTTGAGTTGATTTTATAATTGAAGACCAGCCCTAGTCAGTGGTGATCTGACAGGATGCATGGGATTACTTCAATTTTCTTGTATCTGTTGAGGCCTGTTTTGTGACCAATTATATGGTCAATTTTGGAGAAGGTACTGTGAGGTGCTGAGAAAAAAGTATATTCTTTTTTTTTCAGGATGAAATTTTCTATAGATATCTGTTAAATCCATTTGGTTCATAACTTCTTTTACTTTCACTGTGTCTCTGTTTAGTTTCTGTGTTCATGATCTGTCCATTGATGAGAGTAGGGTGTTAAATTCTCCCACTATTAATGTGTGAGGTACAATGTGTGTTTTGAGCTTTAGTAAAGTTTCTTTTATAAACGTGGGTTCCCTTGCATTTGGAGCATAGATGTTCAGAATTGAGAGTTCTTCTTGGTAGCTTTTACCTTTGATGAGTATGAAGTGTCCTTCCTTATCTTTTTTTGATAACTTCTGTTTGAAATTCGATTTTATTTGATATTAGAATGGGTACTCCAGCTTGTTTCTTGGGGCCATTTGCTTGGAAAATATTTTTTCAGCCTTTTACTCTGAGGTATTATCTGTCTTTGTCACTGAGATGTGTTTCCTGTATGCAGCAAAATGCTGGGTCCTGTTTATGTACCCAGTCTGTTAGTCTATGTCTTTTAGTCAGGGAATTGAGTCCATTGATTTTAAGAGATATTAAGGAAAAGTGGTTGTTGCTTCCTGTTATTTTTGTTATTAGATATGGAATTATGTTTGTGTGACTATCTTCTTTTGGGTTTGTTGGGTTTGTTAAAAGAAGATTATTTTCTTGCTTTTTCTAGGGTTAAGTTTCCCTCCTTGTGTTGGAGTTTTCCATCTATTATCCTTTGTGGGACTGAAAGAGGCTTTTGAATCAGCTCCAGCTTGATTCCTCTGAGTCCTGTGTCCATACTGCATAGTGTTTTCAGTAATGCTGACTTCCTTTCAACTTCTGGCAGGCAACCCAGAAGGTCAACAGCAATAAACTAAATTGGTTTTGAAGTCATTTGGACTCCCCTGACTAACAGCATGTAAGATGTTTCTCAAGCCTCATACTGAGTTTTTTTTTTGATACTCTCGGGCTCTTAGGGGGAGCATTATGAACCCCATGTGGCATACTTCTTTTAAGCTACAGACACATGTCTACAAAAACACTTATATGTATTATATGTAATTGTAGGTACATACAAAATAAGCATTACTGTGTTTTTTTTCAAATATCTTTAGTGCCCTAATGCTCTTTTTTTTTTACCATTTTATTTTTTTTATTACTTTCTATATTTTTTTATTTACATTACAAATCATTTCCCCTTTCCCGTTTCCTCCCTCCCCGAAAGTCCCATAAGCCCCCTTCCCTCCCTCTGTTCCCCATTCAACCCCCTCTCGCTTCTCTGCCCTGGTATTCCCCTACATCCAGTCTTTCCAGGACCAGGGGTCTCTCCTTCCATCTTCTTGGAAATCTATTGACATGTTAATTGTGTTGTGGGTATTCCGAGATTCTGGGTTAATATCCCCTTATCAGTGACTGCATACCATGTGTGTTCTTTTGTGATTGGGTTACCTCACTAAGGATGATATTTTCAAGTTCTGACCATTTGCCTAGGAATTTCGTGAATTCATTGTTTTTAATTGCAGAGTAGTATTCCATTGTGTAAATATACCACATCTTCTGTATCCATTCCTCCGTTGAGGGACATCTGGGTTCTTTCCAGCTTCTGGCTACTATAAATAAGGCTGCTATGAACATAGTGGAACATGTGTCCTTATTGCAAGCAGGTAAAGCCTCTGGGTATATGCCCAGGAGTGGTATAGCAGGTTCCTCCGGGAGTGTCATGCCCAGTTTTCTGAGGAACCGCCAGACAGCTTTCCACAGTGGTTGTACCAGCTTGCAATCCCACCAGCAGTGGAGGAGTGTTCCTCTTTCTCCACATCCTTGCCAACAACTACTGTCTCCTGTGTTTTTGATCTTAGCCATTCTGACTGGTGTGAGATGGAATCTCAGGGTTGTTTTGATTTGCATTTCCCTAATGACTAAGGATGATGAACATCTCTTTAGGTGCTTCTCAGTCATTAGATATTCTTCAGGTGAGAACTCTTTGTTTAGCTCTGTACCCCATTTTTTAATAGGGTTATTTGGCTCTCTGGAGTCTAACTTCTAGAGTTCTTTGTATATATTGGATATTAGCCCTCTGTCGGATGTAGGGTTGGTAAAGATCATTTCCCAGTTAGTTGGTTTCTGCTTTATCCTTTTGACAGTCTCTTTTGCCTTACAGAAACGTTGTAATTTTATGAGGTCCCGTTTGTCAATTCTTGATCTTAGAGCATAAGCTATTGGAGTTATGTTCAGAAAATTCTCCCCTGTGCCCATATGTTCAAGGTTCTTCCCTAGTTTCCTTTCTATTAGTTACTAAGCTCAATTCCAAGTGGATCAAGGATCTCCACATAAAACCTAATGCTCTTTATACCTCCCCCTCTATCTTTCCATAGTCCCCCTCCCCCACACACAATTAAAGCCACACTCCTGCTTTTTATTTCCACCATCTCACTTATACTCTGTGATTCACCTTTCTATAATTCCCAACTCATAACCCCCACCCTTCTTTATTTTCCAATTGTTTGAGATTTGCTGCAGGTTATATACTCATATTTGAAGACTTGTAGCCAGGAGTCACAGATCAGAGAGAACATGCAACATTTGTCTTTCTGGTTTTGGATTATCATTCAGTATAACATTTTCCAATCCCATGTAATTTCCTGCAAAGTTAATGATTTCATTTATTCCAATTGAATTTCCTACACACACACACATACACACACAAACACACACATCTATCACATTGTCTCTATTAATTCATTAGTTGAAGGGTATTCAGGTTGTTTCTATATTTTTAGAACTTTGGAATAGAGCAGCAACAAACATGGCTGAGCAAGTAAGTACCTGTGAATAGAATAGAGAATTTTTAGGGTGTATGCTAAGAAGTGCTGTGAATGGATCATAAGGTAGATTTATTTTTAAATTTTTTGAGAATTCCTCACTGATTTCCAGAGTTAAGATATTAGTTTTCAAACATATTGACCAGGAATTTCGGTTCAACTTCCTCTATATCTTACCAAAATTTGTTTTCACTTCTTTTCTTGGCCTTGGACATTCTGACAGCAGTAAATGAAATCACATGATCGTTTTAATGTGCATTTCACTAACTGCTAAAAGTGATGAATACTTTGTAAGACATCTCTGTTCAGATCAGTAGCCTAATAAAGGTCTTCTCCTACTTTGTTGAATTCCTTTCCACTTAATTATTTTTTTTTTAGCTATATAGGGAGCTTTTAGTTTTATGAGGGTCTACTTTTCAATTGCTGACCTTAATTCCTGGACAAATGTGAAGGTAGAGACTTTGAAATCTCAAATTGCTACAGAGATAAACTTCCTCTGGCAAGGCTGCACTATCTTACCCTTTCCAAACAGTATAGTAGAATGGGACCAACTAACTGTTCAAGTGCCTGAAACTGTGAGTCATGGTTTTCATTCAAATCATCATATTGCCTCATGACAATACATGATATTTAAAGTGAGAAAAAATTAAAGTATGAAGTGATTGTGTAGAATCATTATCATAGGTTTTCAAACTTGCTATTCAACTAAAACTTAATTGTGTGAAAATGGTCAATTGTTCAATATCAAACATGGATAAGGTAGAAACAGAAATCTAGTTCATATGCCAATAACACAGCAAATACTAAAGTCAGTTTCCATGTAAAGAAACTTTTTAAAAAATAAGCAATAAAAATAATCTACAGTTCAAAACGTATTCTAAGAACTAGAAGTTCACAAGGCATGTCTACCAGAATTCTTTTTACTCTGGGACAAATAGATTTAGATGGCACTATATGACATTTACATTTAGGTTCTAAATAAAAGAAAATATAGAGAAATATATATATATACATATATATATATATACTGATTGATAATGATAATAATGCAGATTAGATTTTATTTGTAGAAGAGTTATTAAAAATTTCCAAATCAGTTTCTTTGCGAATGCAAAGACCTACAAAAATAGCTCTTAGAAAATGGTGAAAAGAAAAGCTTCCTCAATTTTTGGAGGGTTTAGCTTTAATTTGGCTTGTTCATGTGAAACAAGTTTATGTGATAGTTTGATTTTCTATCCTTTCCTTTACCCATTTATCTGCTGACAGACACTTAGATTGAACCACAACTTAGCTTTGTGAATAGTGCTGTAACAGATGTGTGGGTGTTTCTCTAATATAGTGATCTAGATTGCTTGGTATATACTCCCAGCAGTGGTAGAGTTACATCATATGGGAGTTCTGGTTTTAGATTTCTTGATGAGCCTTCATAATGACCTTCATAGATGCTGTAGTACTTTACCTTCCCATAAAGATAATTTCCCCCAAGTCTTCGGCAGCATTTTTGTTACATGTTTACATATTTTACTTATCTATATGTTTTGAATATTACTATTCTGACAGATGTCTAGTTAGCAAAGATTTTTCTCTAATTCTGTATATAGGTTGTATTTTTACTCTATTAACTGCAGTATTCTTTACTATACAGAAGCCTTCAAATTTCACAAAAATCTCATTTTTCAATTGCATTATGTTTTGAACTTTTAGGTCCTTTCCTAAGAGTTCTTACCTTTTAAAAAAATCTAAGAGTTTCAGTTCTCATAGTAAGATATTGATGCAGTTTTCTTAATTTTGTACAGGGTGAGAGTGCAATGGAGAGAAATGGATAAATGCATTGATATGCATGACCCATCCAAATTAATCAAAATGAAGTAAAATAATTTTAAAATACTAATAACAACTGATGAGATAGAAGCAGAAATTTAAAATCTCCAGACTAAATACAGTCCAGGTCAATATGATATGTTGCAAAATTCTACCATTAAAGAAGAATGAACACCAATGAGACTCAAAGTATTCCATAAAGTAGCAAAGAAAGAGATGGTTATGAATCTGTTCATGAAGCTAGAATTACCTTGATAATTCTACCAGAAAAAGGTAAAAAACCAAAGATTTTGACCAATCTCTAATGAACACAGATGCAGAATTTATCAATAAATTACTTGCAAGCCAAATTCAAGAACACATCAAAATATTATTCACCGTGTTCAAGTTAGCATCTTTTCGGAAATGTAGGTATGGTTAAATATATGAAAATCATAAAATTTAATCCACTGTAAAAAAAAGAGTCAAGAAAAGATAACAGGTGAAAAATATCATTGGGAGCATAAAAGTCTTTAAACAAAATCAAGACCCTATTACTATAAAAGTTCTAGATAAGAGCCATAGGCCACCTAACAGAACCCCAAATACTAGGCATGAGAAGCTCTCCTTTGAGTTGTTGGTTAGTGGTGTATAAGAGAATTCCAAAGCACACATTCTATTGCTACTGGCCATGATTGCCCAGAGGCAAGTCATGCACTTTAGAAACAGTGCCCTGAGGCCCCTGAGCTGGATCTGATCTGAATGCCTCCTCCCTCTGGAATATCTTTTATGGTACCATAAGGTGCCATCCAAACTTCCAAGGGAAGAAAGAAACCAAAAATCCTAACCATGTATGATGCCTGTGAGCCACAACAAGACTAATATGGAATGACAACCCAAAGGTCTGTTCTTTTGTTTCTTCACAATTCTTTTACTATCTAAATATTTTCAACTTGTGGTTCGAACATATTTTAAGGCTAAATCCTCTAGCTTGGTAAAGACTATAAATGATATATTGGTAATGAATGCATTCTATTGCCTCGGGTCATGTGATGGCTAAACTTAGCTGTTAACTTGACATACCTGCAAGAAAGGAATCTCTGTTGAGGAGTTGCATTCTTCAGATTTGCCTGTGGTCTTATCTGCAAAGTTATTTTATTGATACATAATTGAAGTAGGAGTATCCAGCCCTGTAAATGTAACTTTTATTCGCCTGATGTAATTGTCATTTCTAAGGCTTACTGCTAACCTAGGTCTAGTCCTGGAAGCTTCTAGACTTGGTACAATCTTTTCTAGGCCCAGAATGTTTTCAGCCTCTGAGATTTGCTGCTGAATAATCTCACTCCTTCCTAGTTCTTCTTGAGCTCTGGCTGGCTGATTCAACTCAGCTATTCAGACTCAAACCCCTATCCAATATGACTGATTCAATTTGACTTCTCTCTCTCTCTCTCTCTCTCTCTCTCTCTCTCTCTCTCTCTCTCTCTCTCTCTCTCTCTCTTTCTCTCTCTCTCTGATGTTTTGCTCTACTTGGCCTCAAACTAACTGTGGCAATTTATTCTAACATTCTAGCTCCTTCTCATTCTCTGGTTCTCTGTCTTCACCTGTGCCTGGCTTGTTCTCTTTCCAGCCCAGTAAAGCTGCCTTTTCTTTATCTCTGCACTGCTCCTTTAAGTAGCTTCCATTTCTTCTCACGAGAGTTGACCATAGCCTATTCTGCCAAGTGTTTCTCTGATTCATCACTTTTTCTGCCACTCAACTAGAGAACACATTCAGACATGAGTGCTTCCTTCTACAAACTAATTTTACCTTCCTGTTTGGGATAAAAGGCGGGTACAACGAGGGGGGGTGTCTCTATTTCAGCTAAAGGGATTAAAGGTGAGTGCTTAAGGGCTGAGCCACACAACTAGAACCAGATTTTTTTTCCAGTAAATAACACAATCTCTGGATTTACAGTAGGATAACATATCCTGTAACATAGCTCATTGTTGCCAGTGGCATCCTAAAACAGATGACTCTGAGCTGTATAAGACATGTAGCTGTGCAACTCAGGGGATTGATCAATTGAGTTCCACTCCTCTGTGGTCCATGTTTTAGTTCTGCCTTCCAGATTCCTGTCTGGAGCTCCTACCCTGGCTTCTCATTATGATGTATTATAGCTTAGAAGCTGAAATAAACCCATTTCTCTTCAAGTTGCTTTTGATCATAGTATTTAGCACAACAACAGAGACAAAAGTAGATCAGAAATTGATACTATGAGAAGTGAGATATTGTTGTCTTGAACTTAACTAAATGGGATTTGGAGAGGGGTGTGAAAAATTAGGGCTAGGAGAGTCATTGAGTCTTGGAGAGCTAGTCAGGTATGACTAAAAATCAGCTGTGATTAATAATATACAAGCATCACTGAGGTGAAATTTTCTGTCAAGTGTTTCCTCTGGGTTATGACACATAAGTTGTGGTCCAGAGGTGGTCAAAGATACATTTCAAACTGGAAGCGAATTTGCTGAATTTGACAATGTATGCATATAAATCTTCTACATTGTACTTGTTTGAAGCTATGAAGGAGTCATGAAGAAAAATTGAGAATTGTAACTAAGAAATCAGGAGAGGCCATTGCTGAAGTTCACCTTCCATTTCAGTGGAATCCCTAGGATGTTGGAGATGCCAGAACTCTGGCATCAAGGACAATTAAGGATAGTGGTATGTGTGCAGTAGACTCATCTTTTGCTGCCAGTGGCAGAGCCAGAAAAGAGGAGGGCACAAGCTTTTATGAGCACAGAAGACTGTGAGTTGCAGATGCTGGACTGTTGTGCCAGGAAGTGTTTGTGAACCCCAAAAAGGCCATCAAGGAGCCAATTCCATTGTAAACACGTTAGAGTCTCTTTATTCAAGCTTGAGCTTGGGCCACACAGTCATTTCTGATGCAGGAGAGCAGGAAGGAGGCCCTGAGCCCAGTTTCAGGCAACTATTTATAGGGGCAATAATGGGGTACCTAGCCTGGTACACATCTAATTGGAGGGATATTATGGCTTTTAACATAATTGGCTGGTGCTGGGAGCCAAACCATAAACTTAACTTGTTTTCCTACTGATTGGTGGTTGTTAGGAAGTGAAGTGGCAGGAACAGGTCTGTAACCTGAAGGTACAGATATGTTGGGGAACAACCTGGAAATTGCTGCTAGGTACCAGCCTGTTAGTTAACTTGAGTTCAACCTTGTGTCATGTTCTCTAAGATGAAGTCTGAACCCAAAAGATTTGGTCTTTTAGGACAATGATTTACAAGCATTGAATTATACTGTTGGATGTTGGTTTTGCCTTATCTTATTATAACTGTACCATGATTATTCTCTCTTAGAATAAGACAGTATATAACTTGTTTTTGATTTTACAGAAGTTCAGTTAAGAGACTTTCTACATTTAAAGAGATCTTGGACTTTTCAGTATTGAAAAATTTAAAGGCTGATGAGCTTTTAAAGGTTTTAGTGTGTTTTATAATGTGATATTAGCATGATCATTGAGAAAAGAAAAATGAAAAGTTACAGTTTAAGAGTGTATCTGTATTGTGTTGACAAGGGGTGGATTTAGGTTGGCTAATCTGGGCTGTCACTGTGACACACCTAGAGAGAGGGAAAAACATTTGAGGATTTTTTTTTCCATCTGATTAACCTGTAGGCAAGCCTGTGAGACATTTTCTTGATTGCTAATTGATATAGGAATTCCCACCCCACTGTGGGCAGTAGCATCCTGAGACAGATGGTCCTGAAATATGAAAGCACAGTAGTTTAGCAAGCCAAGGAAGGAAGCCTGTAAGCAATATTCCTTCATTGCCCCTGCTTCAATATCTGCTTTCAGGTTTTTGCCTTGAGTTCCTACCTTGCTTTCCCTACCTTGTTTCAACCTCAAGTTCAAAGGTTATGGTGGGTGTTTAATAGCAGGAAAAAATAGATGAGAACAGGTAGTATGGACATACAAAAATATTAATTATTCCATTCCATTATCAGAGTATATATTTGTTTCTTTGTGTTCTCTTCAAATTTCTTCATCAGTGTCTTATGTTTTCATTGTAGAAATCATTCACATCCTTGGTTATAATTATTCCTGAGTCATAGTACATATATATATATATATATAAACATATATATTATATATGATATAGTACTTCTCTATAATATCTATTATATATATTGTATATAGTAGTTATTGTAAATGAAATTTCTTATTTCTGTTTTAGGTAATTTCTATTATGTAATAACAATGCTACTGATTTATATATTTTGAATTTCAGGATCATAAATTTAAATCCTTTTATTTAGCATATACTTTGTAGCAAATTACTAGCTGTTTTAAAATATTTTTATTGTTTTAACTTACATAAAAGTATATCAAGTTCCTCCCTCATTTTCTTCTTCTAGCTCCTCCCAGCTACACTCTTTCAAATGCTTCCCATATCCCTGCCACTCTCAAGTTGATAGTATCCTTTTTATCATTCTTATATATATGTGTATGCATACATATATTCATATATATATATGAATGACTATAAACACATAGCACACATATATAACTATAACCTGCTGATTCTGTTTTTGTTATCTGTGTGTATTTTAATTGTAATACTAAAGTTACATATGATTTAAGACCAATATCATAACCCAGACATTTTTATCATTTAAAATTATTCCAAGCTCAGGGCTAGAGAGATGGCACAGCAGTCAAGAGCATTGACTGTCCTGCAAAATACCCAGGTTTAATTCCCAATACCACATGACAGCTCATTGCTTTTCTGTAACTCCAGTTCCAGGGGAATTGATTCCCTCTTCTGATGTGTATGAAACATGAAAACATATCAATTCACAAATATACATGTACATGAACCATTCATAAACACATCATATAAATAAATCTTTATTTAAATCAGTGTCTTAAATTTCTCATTTCATCAAATAATTCCCCCATATGTCATTTAATCTTTCATTTCTTTGTATTTTCATTAATTCTGCTAAGCTTTCTTAAAATACCTATTTAAAATTATTCATCAGCCAGTTCATTTATATTTCTTCTCTTGAAAGGTTAAGAAAATGTTGTTTCTTTATTTTGTATTTTGGTCTTTTTAATGTGTCGTGGATGTTGAGGCCTGCCTCCCCTCCCAGCATAGTTGTAGGAATTTTGTTCCACACGCACCAGTTATCTCATGTTGTTGCTGTAATATGCTTGCTAGAAAAATAACTTGACTCAGAGCAGGGTCATGCTGACCACATACCATGTTATACTCTGTATGTTATGAGGTTTGTTAACCTAAAGAAATTCCACAACTATAAGCTTTACTTTGAACCATCAAATTAAAGGTCAATATGAGCTGTTCTGTCTAAAGTGGCTTCAGTCAGGGCTAACTACTGCGCAGCACTTCCAGCATCTGTGTATGAGCTTATTGTGGCTTTTGTATCTTTAGCTTTTATAAGCTGACTCTGAGAAATGTCCAGTGTGCAGCTTTCAACTGTTTCCCTGGTCAATCAGTTTTTATGTTTGTGTTCAATAAACCATCCCTGTCTGACTGAAATGGATGTTTGTGTGATTTGTGGGGCAGCTCCTGAGCCCCAACAATGGATAGGATGGATAGGTTCTCTGACCATGCATATTTGAGATTATAAATGTCTATTGTGTTATATGTGTACTTCTTTTCCTGGACATGAAAGTTTTCTGCTATTATTTCACTAAATGTTTATTTCTGTGCATTTAGATTTTATCTTGGTCCCTTCTTCCAAAGAGTGATTTAATCTTTTAAATCTTCAATTTGTTACTATAATCATAATCCAAAATTCTTAGAAGTAGTAGTTATGCTTATATTGTTTTTTCTTTTTTATTGTGAAAATGTGTACTTTTAAAATTAGCCAGCTGGACTCAATTTAAATGATTCCAATTTTGTTGGCAATATTGGCAATGAACAGAAATGAGAAATGTGTTGTCCTTGATATTCTTCATGACTGACTCAGTGGTCAAGGAGAGTTTGATAATGAAGTGGAAATTTCTAGTTCTTTGGAAACTTAGTTATATCAAATGTTTTGCTGAGGCACACAGGTGAGAGGATGTCTTTTTTTTTTTTTTTTAGGTATTTATAACATTGTTTATTTTTTTTTATTTTATTTTTTAATTTACATTCCAAATCACTTCCCCTTTCCCGTTCCCTCCCTCCCCGAAAGTCCCATAAGCCCCCTTCCCTCTCTCTTTTCTCCATTCAACCCCCTCTCATTTCTCTGTCCTGGTGTTCCCCTACATCCAGTCTTTCCAGGACCAGGGGTCTCTCCTACCATCTTTTTAGAAATCTATTGATATGCGGATTGTGTCTAGGGTATTCCGAGATTCTGGGTCAATATCCCCTTATCAGTGACTGCATACCATGTGTGTTCTTTTGTGATTGGGTTACCTCACTAAGGATGAAATTTTCAAGATCTGACCATTTGCCTAGGAATTTCGTGAATTCATTGTTTTTAATTGCAGAGTAGTATTCCATTGTGTAGATATACCACATCTTCTGAATCCATTCCTCCGTTGAGGGACATCTGGGTTCTTTCCAGCTTCTGGCTATTATAAATAAGGCTGCTATGAACATAGTGGAGCATGTGTCCTTATTGCATGCAGTAAAGTCTCTGGGTATATGCCCAGGAGTGGTATAGCCGGATCCTCCGGGAGTGTCATGCCCAGTTTTCTGAGGAACCGCCAGACTGCTTTCCAGAGTGGTTGTACCAGCTTGCAATTCCACCAGCAGTGGAGAAGTGTTCCTCTTTCTCCACATCCTCGCCAACAACTGCTGTCTCCTGTGTTTTTGATCTTAGCCATCCTGACTGGTGTGAGATGGAATCTCAGGGTTGTTTTGATTTGCATTTCCCTAATGACTAAGGATGATGAACATTTCTTTAGGTGCTTCTCAGCCATTAGATATTCTTCAGGTGAGAACTCTTTGTTTAGCTCTGTACCCCATTTTTTAATAGGGTTACTTGCCTCTCTGGAGTTTAACTTCTTGAGTTCTTTGTATATATTGGATATTAGCCCTCTGTCGGATGTAAGGTTGGTAAAGATCATTTCCCAGTTAGTTGGTTGCCGCTTTGTCTTTTTGACAGTGTCTTTTGCCTTGCAAAAACTTTGTAATTTAATGAGGTCCCATTTGTCTATTCTTGATCTTAGAGCATAAGCTATTGGTGACAAGAACTTCAAGTCTCTGAAGAAAGAAATTGAAGAAGACCTCAGAAGATGGAAAAATCTGCCATGCTCATGGATTGGCAGGATTAATATAGTAAAAATGAGCATCTTACCAAAAGTAATACACAGATTCAATGCAATCCCCATCAAAATCCCAACTCAATTCTTCATAGAGTTAGAAAGAGCAATTCAAAAATTCATCTGGAATAACAGAAAACCCAGAATAGCTAAAACTATTCTCAAGAGTAAAAGAACCTCTGGGGGAATCAGTATCCTGGACCTCAAGCTGTACTACAGAGCAATAGTGTTAAAAACTGCATGGTATTGGTACAGTAACAGACATGTAGATCAATGGAACAGAATTGAAGACCCAGAAATGAATCCACACTCCTATGGGCACTTGATCTTTGACAAAGGAGCTAAAACCATCCAGTGGAGAAAAGATAGCCTTTTCAACAAATGGTGCTGGCTCAGCTGGAGGTCAACATGCAGAAGAATGCAAATTGACCCATCCTTATCTCCTTGCACTAAGCTCAATTCTAAGTGGATCAAAGATCTCCACATAAAACCAGACACACTCCTTCCATCTTTTTAGAAATCTATTGAAGGAGTGTGTCTGGTTTTATGTGGAGATCTTTGATCCACTAATGAGAGGGGGTTGAACGGAGAAAAGAGGGAGGGAAGGGGGCTTATGGGACTTTCGGGGAGGGAGGAAACGGGAAAGGGGAAGTGATTTGGAATGTAAATTAAAAAAATAAAATAAAATTAAATTAAAAAAAAATGCAAGCAATTGTATACATTAACAGGTCCATAATTACCAGTGGTTTCTAGACTTTGGAAAGACTAAAATATCTGAACTAAGCTCTAGAAACATCTGTTTTGAAATTAATTTGTGACGTCTCTTATGCATGCTTATCAAAAGAGAGAGATATAAAAACAAATTGATACCATGCGGACTGCACAATTTCAATAGAGAAGTTTTGAGTCTGTTATTTGTCTGGCAGTGACTTCCAAGGCTCTACATTTATTTGTGATCATTAAGTAAACATATCATAAAAGATTTTAAAAGTAGCTGCATGATAAGTTGATGGAAAAATAAAAAAATGTTGAAAAAATACTTTCAGATGCACTTAAATAAATTAAGAAAATATCAAGAAAAAAAAAAAAACCAGACACACTGAAACTAATAGAAGGGAAACTAGGGAAGAACCTTGAACATATGGGCACAGGGGAGAATTTCCTGAGGATGTCTTGCTAAAGCAAACACATGAAAGACTTTTCCTGAGACAGACACAGGTAAAAGATGTTTGGATATAGCAAACATGTGAAAGGACTCTTGATGAAGGAGTATAAATATGATCCTATAGACAGTGGAAGAAGAGCACTGAACTTTGGTTTGGTTTGCTCTGCCTCGCTATTCTAAATGGTGTTTATTCATTAAACTCCTCCCCTCAAGGTTCATAGATCTATGTAGAAGAGGCAGCAGAAAGATTTTAAGAACCTAAGGGTTATGAATGTCTCCAAAGGACACAGTATCTTCCAGAAAAAAATCCAAGATTGATACACACATATGCACTCACAGAAACATGTAAGACTTGCACATGTTCAAGCCAAGTGAAGTTCAAACCAGAGTTGGGGATCCGACTTTAGCAGTCATCATGTTAGAAGAAATTAGGAGCTCAGTGACTATGTATGATTCACAAGTTGTTCATTAAGATAGATTTTATCACCAGAAAAGAGAAACACAAGCAAAGTTATCCTAAGGCAAATGGAATAGAAAAGTTTGAAATTTAAATAAAAATTGCTTACACTTCATGGTTGCATTTCAAACACAACTGTTTCCATAATAACATATTATGGCTTTAAATCTAATTTTGTTGTTTGTTTATCACAGAAACTATGTAGAAAAGACTGGCTTGGAACTCATTATGCAGCCTATGTGAACCTATCTCTTGTGCTTCTATGACCTCCTTTCTATCTGCATTCACACACTCTTCCCCAGCTTCCCTCCATGGCGAATGCCCAAAGCCGGTCATTCTAATTTCAGATAAAAAACAAAGACCTAGAGAAGGATCATTCCAAAGAAGAAAAATATGTATTAATAAAGTCTACATTAATGACTTTACCTGAAACTTTTAGAAAACTAAAAGTCAGAGAGCTAAAATATAACCTGAAAAATAAGAGAAGCCAGTAAGATAAATTAAAATCAGAAATCTTCTTTCCTTTGGAAAGACCATCCAGTGGAATATGAATTGTTCAGAAAATTTGAATAGGTTTTTATGATGCTCTTAATATCTACTGTACATTAGTTTGAAGCCAATCTCTTCTATTCATCTGTTCTATTGGACCTGTGGAGTAATCTTGATGAATATCAAAAATTCAAAGACATTTTCCTTCATGGTGACCACCAAACACTGCTGAAACTCCACACAGATTCTCCTTTTTATTGCTATAGTTATGCATGAAGGAAGACATAACATTAAAGACATTTGGGAGTTTGACATTGTGTTTTTCACATCAAGCAAAGAGCAAAGGGTAAACTAGAATTCCAAGCACTAAGGACTGCAAATTGAAAACTTTCAAGTGTAGTACATTTAAACCACAGGGTCCATGTGATGCAAAAGAAGCCTGGGGACCGATTTCACACTACTTACATGGTGGGAGAATTTCAAGTTAGGAAATTATCACTGAAACACTTTCCCAAGCCAGTAAAAGTGGTTGGACTTTGATAGAGGCAATCTCAAACTGTTTCAGCATGTTTTCCTTTTAATCTAGGGTTGTGAACTCCCACAGAAAGCAATCACCACTTCATAAAAGCTCACAGTAGAAAGTTTCAAGATGGAAAGAACCGATATGAAAACTATAGAACTTATATAGATGTATTCACATACTGGGAATTACAGATCCAAAAATTTTGTAACCTATGTTTCAGATGGCTAAAGGGATTAAGAAAAATAAATTATTGGCTAGTATGGTGGCCCATGTTTCTAATCTCATCATTTGGCTGGGCAAAGGCAGGAAGTTCACATGTTTGATGTTCACATGGGCTGCATAACGAGTTCCAAGCCAGTCTTTTTTATATAGTTTCTGTGATAAACAAACAACAAAATTGGATTTAAAGCCATAATATGTTATTATGGAAACAGTTGTGTCTGAAATGCAACCATGATGTGTAAGCAGGAATGTGGTTTATCCTATAAAATAAGCAGGAATGTGGTTGATAACAGGTTCTATATTTATGTCCCTCCTATAAAATAACAGACCCCCCAAAAGTATAAGTAGCAACTATTAGAATATTTGACAGAGACAGCTTGAGTATAATGAGACTAAAATGAACATATAGAATATTAAGACATAAATCATATTGTTAAGAAGAGTACAATGCACAATGCATTGACTACCCATGGCAAAGAAACAGTACGTAATAGTTTTCTATCAACTGTCATTAATATCTGGGATTTTGAGAGTTTTTTTCTACTGAAGAATCTTGCAGTGCTCTGGACCAGATATGGAAGTTGACAGGTAGTGAGGACTATTGAATTTACTTCAGGGAAAATAAAACAACGCACCTTAAGTCATTTTCTACTCAATTTAGTGCTTAGAATGCAATTATACCATTCATTCAAAGTATCCACCAACAGTGGTTCACAACTTTACTAATGCTCTGACCCTTTAATATGTCCCTCAAGTTGTGGCAACCACTAACTATAAAATTATTTTCATTGCTAATTTATAACTAATTTTTCTATTGTTATGAATCATAATGTAAATATGTTTTCCAATTGTCTTAAGCAACACCTATGACAGGATTATTCGACTCCCCAAAGGGGTTGTGACCGTTTGAGAATCAACCAGATTCCATACTTGTTGTGTCAAACCCACCTACAATCATTAGAATGGCCCTGTTCTTGCTGCCATAAGTATTTCCCTATTCCCTCACGGGTCAGTCAGAATGATTGTAACACCATGGAAACATAATGTAGTTCATCTTCATGACTGTGTACATGAAAGGCCATTAGACATTGAGCATTGTTTTGCCACAGGAGCCAGATATGCTATAATAAATCTTTTTCACCCTGCAAAAGTGGTCCTAGCATCTGTCAACTTTCACATTCAAATGATTGACATGATTGTGTATTTTATAAGGTCCCAAAACAAGGTAGACCTCAGTTAATTATGGGTGATCAGACATTATTGTCAGGAATGATATGTCATGGCTATCCAGATTGCTGGTGTGTCTTATTACAGCTCTTTTTTTAATCATATGAAGTATTTTATTATAACATGTATGATGTAAATTATATGATATAATTACTTACATATGGAAAGATGTTTTTATTAGATATTTTCTTTATTTACATTTCAAATGTTATCCCATTTCCTAGTTTCCCTTCTGAAAACCCCCTATCCCATTCCTCCTCCCCCTGCTCACCAATCTACCCACTCTCTCTTCCCTGTCCTGGAGTTCCCCTACTGGGGCACTGAGCCTTCACAGAACCAATGGCCTCAACTCCCACTGATATCTGACAAGGCCATCCTCTGCTACATATGCTGCTGGAGCCATGGGTCCTTCCATGTATACTCTTTGGTTGGTGGTTTACTCCCTGGGAGCTCTGGGGGTACTGGTTGGTTCATAATGTTGTTCCTCCAGTGGGGCTACAACCCCCTTCAGTTTCTTCAGTCTTTTTTCTAGCTCCTAAGATGGAAAGAACCCACATGTCCCTCAGCAGAGGACTGGATACAGAAAATGTGGTATATTTGCACAATGTACATTTACAAATCACACAACAAAGCTATTTAAAACAATGAATTCATGAAATTCTTAGGCAAATGGATGGAACTAGAAAATATCATCCTGAATGAGGTAACCCAATCACAAAAGAACACACATGGTTTGCACTCACTGATAAGTGAATATTAGCCCAGAAGCTAGGAATACCCAAAATACAATTCACAGACCACATGAAACTCAAGAAGAAGGAAGACCAAAGTGTGGATACTTTGGTCCTTTCTAGAAGGGTGATCAAAATACCCATTGGAGGAGGTAAAGAGACAAAACGTGGAGCAGAGACTGAAGGAAAGACCATCCAGAGACTCCCCCACCTGGGGATCTATCCCATATACAGTTACCAAGCCAGACACTATTGTGGATGTCAACAAGTGCTTGCTGAAAGGAGCCTGATATAGCTATCTCCTGAGAGGCTCTGCCAATGCCTGACAAATACAGAGGTGGATGGTCACAGCCAACCATTAGACTGAGCACAGAACTTTCTTTTAGCCACACTTCAGTACTTACTAGTGAAGTCTTGCAGGCACTGAAAGGCAATGATAGACACTTTGGTCCCTGGTCCAAAACTGGATATACCCAGAACCACTATCAAATTTCCCTATCCTCATGTCCATGTATTATAGTAAAATAATTACAAAAGATCTTTGAAGCTATGACCACAGGGAAGCATGCTAGTATCAAGGACATTTAGTATAGCACAGTATAGATATTACACTACTGAGGCAACATAGAGTCAATGTAGTCTACACAATAGATCCACTAGACCAAATATTCAGAAGAAACTATTTCACTTGAATGACACTATATAAAACAGGAAGAGATAACTTACAAGATGCACAATGTAGAGATCCAAAACATTTGTTAAAAATAAGGTTCCTACAAAGGAACACCATCATTCTCTGTTGACAGACTTTTCCCAATGAAATAAATTTCCATAAAACTGAAAATAATGATTTGAAGAAAACTCAGTGAGATGGAACATAGTATAGATAGGTCAACAAAACTGGCAAAAGAATCTGTGATCTGAATAAAAGTGCAAGGGATATAGAAATTATTAAGAAGAAAATATTGTGGGGTTGAACGTTTCAGTAATCTAAAAAACTACACAGAATCTTCAGTAATGTACTAGAAGAAGAATGAATTTCTGATTTTGAATACGGGGCTTTTAAAATAGGTGAGACAGGTGAAAAATCCTAGGAAACATATGAAGAACCATTGACATAACAAGTTCATTATAGGTGTTCTGAAAGAACATAAGTATCAAGAAAGGACACATAGTCCATTTAACAATAGCAACAATAGTAAAGAGCAAGAGCTTTCCATATCTTTGGAGATATTAAAAAATTTAGTGTTCCAAATTTATTTTATCAAAATTATTTTCCTTCAACATACATAATTAAATTGCCAAAAGTTCAAGAAAAACAGCAAGAGAACAACCGTGTCACATAAAAAAGTCCCTCAATAGTAAACAAATTTCTAGCATAAATATCATAATGAAGGAAGAAAATGGCAAGAAATGAAAACACTACCAGAAAGAGATAACCTCAGAAAGGAAGAATAGATAAAGGTGTTTTTCTTTGAGAAGGAATGTCATTAGGATTTTAATACCACTTGATTAGTCTTACAAACTCATTATAAAGGATTTCACATCTTGAATGAAAATGATTAAACCTGCTACATTTAAACATGTGAAGGTACAAAATCTGCTAGTATAACCAATACACAAAAGAAGAACAGAATGAAAACCCATATGGCTATGGACATTAGATTTTTCACAAGCCAAAAACATACAATGGAAGAAAGAGAACATCTTCAACAAATGGTGCTGGTCTAGATAGATATCTGCATGATGAAGAATGCAAATATATCCATATTTATCACCCTGCACAAAACTCAAGTCCAACTGGATCAAAAACTTCAACCTAAACTGAATACAATAAATCGGATAGAAGATAAAGTAGGGAATAGCCTTGAATGCATTCACATAGGAGACAAGTTACCGAACAGAATACCAACAGCTCAGGCACTAAGATCAACAATTGATAAGTGGGACCTCCTGAAACTGAAAAGCTCCTGTAAGGAAAAGGACACTGTTAATAGGACAAATCAGCAGCCTACAGATTGTGAAAAGATCTTCATCAACCCTCCATCTGACAGAGGGCTAAAATCTAAATTTTACAAAGAATTCAAGAAGTTAGAAACCAACAACCCAAATAACCCAATTAAAATGGGGCACAGAGCCAAACAGAGAATTCTCAACAGAGCAATCTTTAATGGCTGAGAACCCCTTAAAGAAATATTCAACACCCTTAGTCATCAGGGAAATGCAAATCAAAATGACTCTGAGATTTTATGTTACATCTGTCAGAATGGCTAAGATCAAAACCTCAAGTAATAGCACATGCTGGCAAGGTTGTACAGCAAGGGGGGCACTCTTCCATTGCTGGTCAGAGTGCAAACTTGTACAAACAATTTGGGAATCAATTTGGTAGTTTCTCAAAACATTGGGAACAGTTCAACCTCAAGCCCAGTTTTGCCATTGCTGCTCATATACCCAAAAGATGTCCTACCATACCACAGGAACACTCACAAAACTATGTTTTTAACCACTTTATTAATAATAGTGCAAAACTGGAAACAATCTAGATGTCCCTCAACTGAATAATGGATAGAGAAAATGTGACACAATTATCCAATGGAATATTTCAGCTATTAAAAACAATGACATCATGAAATTTGCAGGCAAATGGATGGAACTAGAAAAGATCATTCTGAGTAACATAACCCAGGTCCAGACCCAGAAACACAAACATGGTGTATACTCACTTATAAGTGGATGTTAGCCTTAAAGTACAGGATAACCATGCTACAATTCACTAACTCTAAGAAGCTAAGTAATAAAGAGGGCCCAAGGAGGGGAAATAGAATAGTTATTGTTGGTGGATGGTGAAATGGAACTGGGGGGAAAGGAGGGTGGAGGGGTGCAGGAGGGATCTAGTGGTGGGAGGATGGAGGGAGAGAGTACAGGGAGAACTAGAATCGGTAGGGGGTATCTATGGGAGGATCTAAGGCAATGGAAACTCCCAGAAATCTATGAGGGTGACCCTAGCTAAGACTCTTAGCAATGTGGGATATGGAACTATCTCCAGTAATTAGAAAAGACTTCCATCAGAACTTGAAAATATCATCCTTAGTGAGGTAACCCAATCACAAAAGAACACACATGGTATGCAAGCACTGATAAGGGGATATTAACCCAGAATCTCGGAATACCCTAGATACAATTCGCATATCAATAGATTTCCAAGAAGATGGAAGGAGAGATCCCTGGTCCTTGAAAGACTGGATGTAGGGGAATGCCAGGACAGAGAAGTGAGCGGGGGTTGAATGGGGAAAAGAGGGAGGGAAGGGGGCTTATGGGACTTTCGGGGAGGGAGGAAACGGGAAAGGGGAAATGATTTGGAATGTAAATAAAAAAACTTAGAAAAGAAAAAAAAAAAAAGAAAAGACTTCCAATGGAGTGACTGAGCACCAACCAAAACACCTACAAGAGGCATGGGAGTAAAGATGGAGGAGAAATTGAGGGAAAGACTAACAAAGGACTGGCCCAGCTTGAGATCTATGCCATGAGAGCACCACTCTGACACTACTAATGATATTCCGCTATACTTTCAGATAGCTGAATAGCATACCAGTCATCTGAGACTTCATTCAGCAACTGATGGAAACAGATGCAGAGACCTATACCCCAATATTATCTCAGGGAATCCTACAGAAGAGACTGGGTGAAGAACTGAATGAGCCAGAGAGATCAAGGACACCATATTTATGTGCCTTTAATCTGGATTTTTTTCCCCCTCTGTTCTCGATATTCATACATTTGATCTTTTCATGATTCTTATCATTTATTGTACCTAGCTTTTTTGTATTTAGTGTTGTCCTTAATCATTTTTTTCTGTTTTTTTCATCTTGTCTTCAATAATTAAGATTTTTTTCATCTCTTTCATTTTGTTGATGTGGCTTGCTTTTAAGCTTCCTTTTCAAGTCCTAAATTTCTCATTTGCAGATTTGATTCATTGTGGGTTTTCTTTATTGATTCCATTTCCTTTTCATATCTTGAACTGTTTTCTTTATTCATTCAACCATTTATTTTTGTTTTCATAGATTTCTTTAATGGATTTATTTGTATCCTCTTTAAGAACCTCTATTATTTCTCAGGGTTGTTTTGATTTTCATTTCCCTGATGACAAAGGATGTTGAACATTTCTTTAGGTGCTTCTCGGCCATTTGATATTCCTCAGTTGAGAATTCTTTGTTTAGCTCTGTACCCTATTTTTAAAAGGAATATTTGAATGTCTGGAGTCTAGCTTCTTGAGTTCTTTGTATATATTGGATATTAGCCCTCTATCAGATGTAGGATTGGTTAAGATCTTTTCCCAATCTGTTGGTTGCTGTTTCGTCCTATTGACAGTGTCCTTTACCTTACAGAAGCTTTGCAATATTATGAGGTCCCATTTATCAATTCTTGATCTTAGAGCCGAAGCTATTGGTGTTCTGTTCATGAACTTTTCCCCTGTGCCCATGTATTTGAGGCTCTTTCCCACTTTCTCTTCTATTAGTTTCACTGTATCTGGTTTTATGTGGCAGACCTTGATCTACTGGGACTTGAGCTTTGTACAAAGAGATAAGAATGGATCGATTTGGGTGCTTGGGTTCCTCTGAGAAAGGGAACAATACACTTACAGGGGCAATAATGGAGGCAAAGTGTGGAGCAGGAACTGAAGTAAAGGCAACCCAGAGACTGCTCTACCTGGGGATTCACCCTATAAACAGTCACCAAACCCCAATACTACTATGGACGACAAGAAGCGCATATCAAAAGGAGCATGCCATGGTTGTCTTCAGAGGGGCCCTGCCAGAGCCTTATACATACAGAGGCAGATGCTAGTAGCCAACCACTGGTCTGGGAATGGGGTCCCCAATGGAGGAGTTGGAGGGTGGTCCGGAGGAGCTGAATGGGTTTACAGCCCCACGGGAAGAACAACAATGCTCCAGGATTCACAGGGACTAAACCAGAAACCAAGGGGTACACATGGTTCCAGCCAAAAATGTGGCAGAAGAATGCCTTGTTGGGCATCAGTGGGAGGAGTGGTCCTTGGTCAGGTGAAGGCTAAATAGATGCCCCATCAAGGGGAAATTGAGGGGGGGTGGGAGTGGGTTGGGTGGAAGGGCATATACTTGGAGGCAGGGAGTGGGAGGAGGGGTTGGGGGGGTTGGGGAGGGGGAAAACTGGGAAAGGTTTTACCACTTGAAATGTAAATGAAGATTATATTCAATAAAAAATATATTAAAAAAAAGAATGGATTGATTTGCATTCTTCTATATGCTGACTGCCAGTTGAACCAGCACCATTTGTTGAAAATGCTGTCTTTTTTTCACTGGATGGTTTTATCTCCCTTGTCACAGATTAAGTGACCATATGTGTGTGGATTAATTTCTGGGTCTTCAATTTTATCCCATTGATTTACCTGCCTGTCTCTGTACCAATACCATGAAGTTTTTTATCACGAGTGCTTGAGGTCTGAAAATACACAAGGGTTACTTACTGATAAGTGGCTATTAGTCCAAAAGCTCTCAATACCCAAGTTTCAATTCACAGACCACATTAAGCTCAAGAAGAAGGAAGACCAAAGTGTAGGTTCTTCAGTCCTTCTTAGACGAGGTTAATAAAATACCCATGGGAGCAAATACAGAGACAAAGTGTGGAGCAGAGACTGAAGGAAAGGCTATCCAAAGACTGTCCTACCTGAAGATCATCCCATATACAGTCACCAAACGCAGACACTAGTGTGGATGCCAAGAAGTACATGCTGACAGGAGCCTGATATAGCTGTCTCCTTAGAGGCTCTGCTAGTGCCTGGCAAATACTGAGGTGGATGCTCTCAGCCAGTCATTGGACTGAGTATGGGGTCCCCAGTGGAGGAGTTAGAGAAAGGACTGAAGAAACTGAAAGGGTTTGCAACCCCATAGGAAGAACAACAATATCAACCAACCAGACTGCCCTAGAGCTCCCATGATCTAAACCACCAACCAAGGAGTACACATGGAGGGACCCATGGCTCCAGCTATATATGTAGCAGAGCATGGCCTTGTTGGGCATCAATGGGAGAAGAGGCCCTTGGTCCTATGAAGGCTTGATGCCTCAGTGTAGGGGAATTTGAGGGAAGGGACTGGGTGGGTGGGTGGGGGTACACCCTCATAGAAGCAGGAGGAGGGTGGATGGGATACGGTGTTCTGGCGGGAGGAATCGGGAAATGGGATAACACTTGAAATGAAAATAAAATATCCAATAAAAAAGAACCTCTATTATATTCAAAAGGGCTATTTTGAAGTCCTTTTCTTGTGCTTTACCTTTGTTTAATTTCACAATGCATACTGTGAGAGGTGCTAGGCTCTAGTGGATATATATTGCTCTGATTGTTATTTATTGTGTTTTATGCTGGCATCTAGGCATCTGGGTTTGAGATGAATTTAAACATAGGATCTGATCACTAGTATTGTCTTTGTTTGAGAGGTGTTTTATTCTGTTGTTGTCTCTGTTTTTAGGAGAGGGTAGTGGCTGTGTGCTGTCTGATATGAAATGTTTCTGAGTTCCTGTCAAGTGTGACCACTGGTAAGTTTTGGTAGAATGTGTTTGTGTTCATTGAGAGCTAACACTTATGGACAGGGATTAGCTAGAAGAAGGGGAAGCTGTGGGGGAGGGGGTGTGTATAACCAGAATCTGTTTAGTCCCCTGGGAATGGAGGCAAAAGGGAGGAGAGACACTAGCTGGTGTTCTCCTACAGAGCTGAGGATGAGACTTGAGGGATTGGATTTGGAGGAGATGAGGGAGAGTCAAGACTGCCTACCTTCTTCCCTGGACAGCTGAAGCTCTCAAGATTTATTTGGTGCTTAACTAGAAACAAAAGTGACATTATCAGTGCTGTGTTTGCAATAGACCTTTCTTTTTTTTCTCTTATTTTATTTTTTATTAGACATGATATCAAGAGTTATTTGTAGAAGACAAATATTCAAAATAGAGAATAAACACACCATTGAAATATAAATGTTACATGATACACATATGCGCACACGCGCGCGCGCACACACACACACACACACACACATATACACACACACACATAAAAGCTTCAAAAACACAGCATAGGGTATAGCATTGGTATTAGTTCATCTTACTTCAAATTATTTTAAAGAAACTTTGTAGTGAAATATAACAGCATTTCCTTAGGGAAACACAAATAACAGAAGAGGATTTATATAGAAAAAAAGCAAAAAGAAACAGAAGTAGGAAAGATTAAACTGGAATATAGTGACTATGGAGTTTGTATGAGGTGTCTCTTTATGCTTAGGGGAAATGTGCCATAGGCCTGACAAATAAGTTTCAACAGAAATGGAAATAATAATAAATGTTCATATGAATTCTCAGTAAATTGTTCTGCTTGGCCTCATAAGTTTGGCAATATGTTCTAATCTTCTGGCTCCTTCTCATTCTTTGTCTCCTTATGTCTACCTGTGCCTACCTTGTTCTCTCCTTAACCTGTCTCTGTAAAATCATCCCATATCAACTGACACACACACACACACACACACACACACACACACACAGAGAGAGAGAGAGAGAGAGAGAGAGAGAGAGAGAGAGAGAGAGAGAGAGAGAGATTTTTACCCCTTCTGATCTTAAGTAACCTTGCTTTCCTATGTTCTCACAAGAATTGGCTACCATATTTCTGGATTAATTTTTTTTCTATATAAAGACCATTCTTTATGAGTGTAAGTGTAAATGGAAAAAAAATCTTTACATTTTCACAGCTAATGGCCTTTGATTCTACTGTCCAGTGGCTGGGGGCACAGTGAAAAAGGAGTCATTCTGTGTATGTTCATGTGCATACTTACCGGACTAAGTTGACCTGATAGGGCCTTGAGGAATAAATCAGGCCAGACTGGTAGGGCCAATGCGCAACTGAGGCTATGCCCTTCTTATTGAAAGCAATTAGACTTTTTATAACTTTATCAGAAACAAAATATAGTGGCAATTGCCAGGATAAATACAGTTTAGTTATTAAGATACAAGGATGTTTGCAAGTTATACAGGGTATACAAGATTAATATCTAAGACCAATTGTCCCATCAAGTTTTCATACTTCCTTGAATACTAAGGGAACATACAGAGAAATACAAAGTGGCTGAAATGCTTTACTGCCTGAGGGAGTACACCTCTCTTCCAGGAACTGGAAGGCATGTTGTGCCCCAGGAGCCATGAACTCTAACTTGAAAAACATATGACGCCTCTCAAGGCAGCTAGGCCAAGCTAATTCCATGGGTCCTTATAATACTGGAGTCTCATTTTTATAACTTCATGAGTATTTTTGCTTTTATATATTTTTTTATTATAGCCATTCTGAGATAAGATTATCTTTCCTTTAGGTGTTGATTTATATTTTTTTACAATTTCAGGCCTAGTTGGCAGTTTAAGTGGCATTTGAAGGAAATGATTCAGCAGCTACAGAAGCATGGAGACTCCTACAGTGTGAAGAGTTCAAAATTTTCAATATCATTGAAAAAACTTTCAAGAATATAAAGTGATCAGAAACGAAGCAAAAGCCTGAGTACAAAGGACTATTCTAGAATTAAAAAGTCAGCTCAACAAGTGCTCCTGGGCTTATACTGATGGCCAACAGCTACTCTCTTCAGTGAGAGCCAGGATCAAAACTAGATCATATATCAATATGCATGATAAGATTTCTTTCCTTGAAAGTCTATGACCAAGATCAGGAAAGCACACGCGCAATGTTTTCAAGTGGGACTTAGGACCAAGTTTTATTCATTTCATTAAAGTTGTTTGGGCACATGTAGGACTTCATTTGTTTAGTTTTCATTTAACTTTTACAGTGTTGGGTAATATGAACAACACTGATCAAGACAAACATTGTCATGACATGGATAGAGCAAATAAAACTGAAATAATGCAATAAATGCAAGCACATGAAGAATAAAAATTAAATCTACTTAATCCAAAATTAAAAAGACAGGGGAAAAAAACCTTCCCAATAAAAGTGTGTGCTTGTGGGTGGTGAGCAGACAATTCTTGGCAGCAAATGTTTTCTGGACTATCCTAGTCAATGTTCTCTGGGGAAACAGAACCAAGGAGATGCCTATATATTTTCAAAAGGGATTCACTGAGTTGGCTTACATAATAGCAACAGTATAGTTTAACAATGTATTTTCTATCTGCATGCTTTTGTTTTTCCCTCAGTTCTTCTTATATCTAGGCTACTCATTGAAAAATATGTCCTACTCTGAGAAAATGTCATCTCATCTCAATTAATCATTCTTGGTAACAGCCTTAGACCTACTCAGAGGCTTATCTTTTAGTCAATTACACATGTCATCAAGTAGATATGAGCAGTCACATGGAATAAAAATCAGCATAATATTCAAGTTAGAGTAGGAGTTTACATGTACATAATGATGATTGCTCTAATTATTTGAGTGCTAATTGCATGATAGGTGTCATTCTACATGATTAAAAATGTCACCTTACTGAATCTTCAAATAAGTCACATTTGTATGTTTTATTGCTTATCAATTCATTCTCTCCAGTGAATAATCTAAGGCACAATGAGGAATTAACTAGCTTGCCCAAGGTCACATGGTTGGTAAGTAGTGAAATCTTGAACTTTTAATGTCAGCAATATTATTCGATTCTTTATATGTGATGAATATATTATACAACCTTCAGAAAAGTACAGGGCATTGCACAGAAAACAGAAACATGCAGTCTAGGGAGATAGAGTAAAATCTTAAAATGCATTTGATGGCTCAGTATGCCATGGACACCATGTTTCTCTCTCTCTCTCTCTCTCTCTCTTTTTCTTTTATTAGATATTTTCTTTATTTACATTTCAAATGTTATCCCCTTTTCAGGTCTCCCCTCTGGAAAACCTTTATCCCATCCTCCCCACCCCCTGCCTCTATGAGGGTGCTCCCCCACCCACCTACACCCGCCTTCTTGCTCTGGCATTCCCCTACACTGGGGCATTGAACTTCCTCAGGCTCAAGGGCTACTCCTGATTCTCTTGATCAGTGTCATTCATATCACCCAACACTATAAAAGGTAAAACAAAACAACACACACATATACACACACACACACACACACAGTGATTTGTAGACAGAAAATGATGCCTTGAGAGAAGAGTACAAAACAGTGATTGTTCTAGAATACAGAGAAATAAAGCTGGTATTGACCTGGAAGCTCCATCTCTGTTGGCTAGCTTTCATAGTCATGGAAGCAGCCAGAAGAGAAAAGCAGTCATTGGTCTTACCCACCTGTGACAATAATGACCATCCTCAAAAAACAAAACCACTGGGGCAATCATGGGACGAACATCATGGCAAAGTTCCAATCAGATTCTGATTGGGCTTAAGGCACATTCCACAAAAGTAATCCATATCTGTTACCATATCCAGATCCAGAAACATGTGACTAGACAGGTAATAGACCCTAAGAGAGAATGTACTTCTCTTACTCTGCTAAATGAACAAAGTATTAACCTAGGTTCTAATGATTTGTTATATCTAGCAACTAGTGCATCTCTCAACTCTCATCAGAAAAGAGTTCTTTTTGCAGTAGATAGTGATTAACAGAGACACACAATTGATCAAGGTGCAGAGATTATGAGACTGTGGAATGCTCACCCTCTAAACAGAACATATATATCACACTCTTTACATTTAAGGCTGAGGGAACATTATCAAAGAGAGGGCAGAAAGTTTTAAGAGCCACAGGTTATTGTTGATTACAAAGAAAAAATGTTTTTTCAACACAGCTTTACAGTTGTATATCTGAGGTAGCATGCTCAAGATATATACAAACTCAAGCCAGAATCCAGCGTGGATAAGAGAGGAAAACATTAATGATTGAGAATAGCAAAAAAGCTATTGGCAAATGATATATATATATATATATATATATATATATATATATATATATATATATATATATATAGAGAGAGAGAGAGAGAGAGAGAGAGAGAGTTTCTTTTAAGGATGGAGGTGAATGGACAAAAGTACAGCATCCAAGTTATAGAGGAGGCACAAATTAAACTTGATGTGTTTAAGAAAATGAACACACAAAGTCGGATGTGTTCAGAAATGGGATTGGAACAAAGAAGATTGGAGAGATGAGATGAAAACAATTAAAATATTTTGTAGAAAATTTTAAAAAAAACTAATAAAAAAGAGGAAAATAAAAGTAGTTCTAGTGGAAGACAAAATACATATAGGGGGAGATAGAGAGACAAAATATGGATCAGAGATTGAAGGAAAGACCATCCAGAGACTGCCACACCTGGGTATTCATCCCATATACAGTTACAAAATCCAGACACTACTGTGGATGCCAACAAGTACTTGCTGACAGGAGCCTGATATAGCTGTCTTATGAGAGGCTCTGCCAGTGCCTGACAAATACAGAGGGGGATGCTCACAGCCAACCATTGAACTGAGCACAGGGTCCCCTATGGAGGAGCTAGAGAAAGGACCCAAGGAGCTGAAGGGATTTTCAGCCCCATAGGAGGAACAATATGTACCAACCAGTACCCTCAGTGCTACCAGGGACTAAACCACCAACCAAAGAGTACACATGGAGGGACCCACGGCTCCAGCTACATATGTAGCAGAGGATGGCCTTGTTGGACATCGATGGAAGGAGAGACCCTTGGTCCTGAGAAGGATTGATGCCCTAGTATAGGGGAATGCCAGGACAGGGAAGCGGGAGTGGGTGGAGTGGTGAGCAGGGGGAAGGGGGATGGGTTAGGGGGTTTTCAGTTTTCAGAGGGGAAACCAGGGAAGGAGATAACATTTGAAATGTAAATAAAGAAAATATCTAATAAAAAATAAGTCTTAAACAAAAAGAAATGATCAACATCCTTAGTCATCAGGGAAATACAAATTAAAACAATCTTGAGAATCCACCTCACACCAGTCAGAAGGGCTAAGATCAAAAACTCAGGTGATAGCAGATGGTGCTGAGGATGTAGAGAAAGACAAACACTCCTCCATTGCTGGTGGGATTGCAAGCTGGTACAACCACTCTGGAAATCAGTTTGGTGGTTCCTCAGAAAATTAAACATAGTACTACCTGAGGACCCATCTATACCACTCCTCAGCATATACCCAGAAGATGCTCCAACATATAACAAGGACACATGCTTCACTATGTTCATAGCAGCCTTATTTATAATAGCTAGAAGCTGAAAAGAACCCAGATGTCCTTCAACAGAGGAATGGATACAGAAAATGTGGTACATTTACACAATGGAATACTACTCAGCTATTAAAAACAATGAATTCATGAGATTCTTAGGCAAATGGATGGAACTGGAATGTATCATCCTGAGTGAGGTAACACAGTCACAAACGTATGACAACAGTACATGGTATGTACTCATTGATATGTGGATATTAGCCCAAAAGCTCGGAATACCCAAGATTCAATTCACATATCACATGAAGCTCAAGAAGAAGGAAGACCAAAGTGTGGATGCTTCAGTTCTTCTTAGAAGGGAGATCAAAACATTCTCTCTTTCAAACTTACCAAGTTAGTACATTGATGAACATTTATATTCATTCTACTCCTTAGCTGTTCAGAATGCTAATACTTAAAGAAAATTTAGTAAGTTTGATGTAAGTTACTATATAAATTTACAGTAAGTTTAAGTTAGTAAAAAGCTATTTAACATCTTATAGCTAATTATGCTACCTGACATATTAAATACTATTTTCTCACTAATAGAAGTAAAGAATTACATATATAAAAACAGTTAATAAAATATAATTTGATAGAGTTTCCAAAATTTAGAAAGAACTCAAAAGCATTTTTATCAACATGCTATTAAATAGAGTGCAATTGTGGAAAATAATTTCTCCTTTTTAAGACTGGGTTTTTCCTTCAGCCCTGACTGTCCTGGAAATAGCTTCATGGACCCAGCTGGCCTTGAAATCAAAGGTCTACCTTCATCTGTTTATAGAGTGTTACAGTTAAAGATGTGAGCTCATTTCATTTCCCCTGCTCACCAAATGCTCATGAGCAAACCCAGCTGCCCCAAGTGTCCTGCTGTCTTGCAGACCTCCATCGTCTGGCTACCTCTCTACCTACCTTCATCAGACCTGCTGATCTGGTACCACACAGGTTAGATTCCCTTCCTGCACCCATTTTTCTAGCCTGCCAACTCATCTGGGAGCTCTTACAGCTTCCCTGAGTGACCTTCTGTCTCCCAGAGCTCCCTTGTCTGGCTACCTGCATTGTCCCACCCCAATCCCCTTCCTGCTGTATCCCCAGGTGACACACCCAACTGCTTGGAGACATGTACAACCCCTTGGGTTCCATTGTCAAGTCCAAGGATACCCATCAGAAGCCTGGCACACCAGGATTGGAAGTTAGGCCCCCTGCTAATACCTCCTACAATGGGAACATCCAGGGACCACCAGTTGGCTAAAGTCCCTTGACAAAACATAATCACCGAAAGCTAGGGCAATATGACACCTTCCAAGCACAGTCATCCTATTACAGCAAGTCCTCGATATCCTGATGCAAGCAAGCACAAGAAAATGACCTTAAATCCAATCCTATGAAGACAATGGAAGCTTTAAAAGGGGAAATGAGTGAATCCCTTAAAGAAACACATGAAAATACATCCAAACAGATAGAGACTTTTAACGAGGAAGTAAATTCCTCAAAAATTACAAGAAAAAAAACAATCAGGTGAACAAAATAAAACTGTTCAAGACTTAAAAATGAAAATAAAAGCAATAAAGAAAACACAAACTGAAGGAGTCCTGGAAAATCTTAGGGATGAGAACAAGAACAGGATGCAAGCATCACCAACAGAATATAGGAGATGAAAGAAAAAAATCTCAGGCATAGAAGATATAATAGAAGGAATTGATACACCAATCAAAGAAAATGTTAAATTAAACAATTACTGACAAAAAAAATCCAGGAAATCTGGGATACCATTAAAAAACCTAATCTAAGAATAATAGGAATAGAAGAAGGTGAAGTATCCCAGCTCCAAAGACCAGAAAATATTTTCAACAAAATCATAGAAGAAAACTTTCCCAATATAAGAAAGAGATGCCTATAAACAAACAAGAAGCCCATAGAACACCCATTAAACTGGACCAGAAAAGAAAACCATCCTGCCCCACCGTAACCAAAACACTAAAACTATAGAACAAAGAAATAATACTAAAAGCTACAATGGGAAAAGGCCAGATAACTCACAAAGGCAGACCTATCAGAATTACACCAAAGTGCCCAACAGAGACTCTAAAAGCTAGAAGGGCCTGGGCATTTATCTTGCAACTTCTGAAAAAGAACAGATACCAACCTAGACTACTATACCCAGCAAAACTCTCAACCACCATAGATGGAGAAAACAAGGTATTTCAACAGAAATACAAATTCAAACAATATCTATCTAAAAATCTAGCCCTACAGAAAATACTAGAAGTAAAACCCAAAGGAGGATAACTACACTCAAGAAAACAGGAAACAAATAATTCCATACCAGCAAAATGAGAAAAAGGGAAACAAATCCAATTCTCTCTCTCTCTCTCTCCTCACCATTAGCAAAATAGCAGGAAACAGCAATCACTCATCATTAATATCTCTCAACATCAATAGAATCAATTCTTCAATACAAAGACACAGGCTAACAGAATGGATAGGAAAACAGGATCCTCTATCAGATAATGGATTGGGAAATATCTTTTTCCAATCTGTTGGTTGCCATTTTGTCTTACTGACAATGTTCTATGCCTTACAGAAGCTTTGTAATTTTTTGAGGTCCCATTTGACAATTCTTGATCTTAGAGCCTAAGCTATTGGTGTTCTGTTCAGGAACTTTTCCCCCTGTGCCCATGTATTTGAGGCTCTTTCCCATTTTCTCTTCTACTAGTTTCACTGTATCTGGTTTTATGTAGCAGTCCTTGATCTACTGGGACTTGAGCTTTGTACAAAGAGATAAGAATGGATTGATTTGCATTCTTCTATATGCCGACTGCCAGTTGAAACAGCACCATTTGTTGAAAATGCTGTCTTTTTTTCACTGGATGGTTTTAGCTCCTTTGTCAAAGATCAAGTAACCATAGGTATGTGGGTTCGTTTCTGGGTCTTCAATTTTATCCCATTGATCTACCTGCTTGTCACTGTACCAATACCATGCACTTTTTATCACTATTGCTCTGTAGTACAGCTTGAGGTCAGGGATGGTGATTCCACCAGAAGTTCTTTTATTGTTGAGAATAGTTTTCACTATCCTGAGTTTTCTGTTGTTCCAGATGAATTTTCAAATTGTTCTTTCTATCTCTATGAAGAATTGAGTTGGAATTTTGATGGATATTGCATTGAATCTATATATTGCTTTCAGCAAGATGGTCATTTTAACTATATTAATCTTGCCAATCCAAGTTCATGGGAGATCTTTCCATCTTCTGAGATATTCAAGAGGATTAATATTCAATATATACAAAGAATTCAAGAAGTTAGACTCTAGAGAATCAAATAACTCTATTAAAAATGGAATACAGAGGTAAACAAAGAATTCTCAACTGAGCAATACTGAATGGCTAAAAATCACCTAAAGAAATGTTCAATATTATTCATCAGGGAAATGCTAATCAAAACAACCTTGAGATTCCACCTCACACCAGTCAGAATGGCTAAGATCAAAAACTGAAGTGACAGCAGATGCTGGAGAGGATATGGAGAAAAAGGAACATACCTCCATTGCTGGTGGGATTGCAAGCTGGTAAAACCACTCTGGAAATCAGTGTGGCAATACATCAGAAAATTGGACATAGTATTACCAGAGGACCCAGCTATACCATTCCTGGGAATATAACCAGAAGATGCTCCAACACGTAATAAGGACACATGCTCCACTATGTTCATAGCAGTCTTATTTATAATAGCCAGAAGCTAGAAAGAACCCAGATGTCCTTCAACAGAGGAATGGATACAGAAAATGTGGTACATTTATACAATGGAGTACTACTCAGCTATTAAAAACAATGAATTCATGAGTCTTAGGCAAATGGATGGAGCTAGAAACTATCATACTGAGTGAGGTAACCCAATCACAAAAGAATCACATAGTATATACTTCCTGATAAGTGGATATTAATTAGCCCAGATGCTTGGAATACCCAAGATATAATTCACAAACCACATGAAGCTTAAGAAGGAAGACCAAAGTGTGGGTACTTTGGTCCTTCGTAGATAGGGTATAAAATACCCATGGGAAGAAATACAGAGACAAATTGTGGAGCAGAGACTTAAGTAAAGACCATCCAGAAATTGCCCCACCTGGGGATCCATCCCACATACAGTAACCAAACCCAGACACTATTGTGGATGCCAACAAGTGCTTGCTGACAGGAGCCTGATATAGCTGTTTCCAGAGGGGCCCTGCCAGTTTCTGATAAATACAGAGGGGATTTCTCTCAGCCAACCATTGAACTGAGCACAGGTTCCCACATGGAGGAGCTAGAGAAAGGACAAAAGGAACATAGGAGGAACAACAATATGAACCAACCAGTATCCCCAGAGCTCCCAGGGACTTAACCTTCAACCATAGAGTACACATGGAGGGACCCATGGCTCCAGCCACATGGTTAGCAGAGGATGGCCTGGCCAGACATCAATGAGAGGAGAGGCCCTTGGACCCGTGAAGGCTCATTGCCCCAGGGTAGGGTAAGGCCAAGTCAGGGAAGCAGGAGTGAGTGTGTTAGTGAGCAGGGGGAGGGAGGATGGGATAGGGGGTTTTCAGAGGAGAAACATGGAAAGGAGGTAGCATTTGAAATGTAAATAAAGAAATTATCTAATAAAAAGAAAAGCAGGATCCACCATTCTGCTGCATACAAGAAACACATTTCTACAATAAAGATAGATATTACCTCAGAGTAAAGGACTGGAAAATGCTTTCCAATCAAATGAACCCAAGAAGTAATCTGGAATAGCCACTCTAATATCTAATAAAATAGACTTTCAGTCAAAATTATTAAAAGGAAACTGGAAAGGATACTTTATACTCATAAAAGTAAATATCTACTATGATGATATATCAATTTTGAACATCTATGCTCCAAACACAAGAGCACCCCCATTTATAAAAAGAAACATTACTAAAGTTAATCATACATGAACCCCTACACATTAATGGCAGGCAACTTCAACGCTCCACTCTCACCATTCAACAGATCATATAGACAAAAGCTAAACAGAGAACTACTGAAACTAACAAATGTTATGAATCAAATAATCCTAAAAATATTTATAGAACAGTTTATCCAAACACAAAAGAATATAACTTCTTAGCACTTCATGGAACCTTCTCCAACATTGACCATATAGTCCATTACAAAGCAAGTCTCAACAGGTAGAAGAAAATTGAAATAACACCTTGTAGGTTATCAGACCACCATGGATTAAATCTGGACCTCAACACTAGAAACACCAGAAAGCTTACAACACTCATGGAAACTGAAGAACTCCCTATTCAATGACATCTGGGCCATTGAAAAAATAAAGAAATCAAAGACTTTCTAAAATTCAGTGAAAATGAAGGTAAAACAAACACAAATTTATGTAATACAATGAAAGCAGGGCTAAGAGGAAAGTTTCTCATGTTAAGTGCCTCCATAAAAAATTAGAAAGTTCTCAAATAAACATACATCTGAAAACTCTAGAAAAAAAGAAGCAAACACATCCAAGAGTAAAAGGCAGGAAATAATCAAAATCATGGATGAAATCAAATCATTTATAAACAAAGAAAAGAATAAAAAAAATCAACAAAACCAAGAGCTGGTTCTTTGGGAAAATTCACAAAATAGACAAACTCTTAGTCAAATTAACTAAAGAGCACAGAGATAGTATCCTAATAAATAAAATAAAAAATGAAATGGGAGATCTAACAACAGAGATTGTGGACGTTCAAAGAATCCTTAGGTCTTACTTCAAAAGCCTGTATGCAACAAAACTGGACAATCTTAATGAAATGGTTGATTTTCTAGACAAATACCACTAACTAATGTTAAATCAAGATCAGGCAAACTATTTAAAGTCATAAAATCCGTAAGGAAGTAGTAACAGTCATTAAAATTCTCCCAATCCCCAGAAGCCCAAAGCTGGATGGATTTAGCACAGAATTCTACCAAACTTTTCAAGAAAACCTAGTATCAATATTCCTCAAACAATTCCACAAAATAGTAACAGAAAGAACACTGTCAAACTCATTTTATGAGACCACAGTCACCCTGATACCTAAACCATACAAATACTCAACAATGAATTTCCAACAAATTTCTCTTATGAACATTGATGCAAAAATACTCAATCAGATTTGTGCAAACTGAATCCAAAAAGACATCACATAACATGATCAAGTAGGCTTCATCCCAGGGAGGCAGGAATGAATGGTTCAATAGATGGAAATCCATCAATGTAATCCACTACATAAACAAACTCAAAGAAAAAAAAACACATGATTATTTCATTAGATGCTTAGAAAGCATTTGACAAAATTCAGCATTCCTTCATGTTAAAAGTCTTGGAAAGATCAGAAATTCAAGGCCTATACCTAAACGTAGTAAAAGCAATATACAGCAAACCAATAGCTAACATCAAACTAAATGGAGAGAAACTTGAAGCAATCCCACTAAAATCAGGGACAAGACAAGGCTGTCCGCTCTCTCCATATCTTTTCAATATAGTTCTTGAAGTTGTAGCTAGAGCAATATGACAACAAAATTAGATTCAAGGGGATACAAATTGGAAAGGAAAAAGTCAGAGTATCACTATGTGTAGATAATATGATATTATACATAAGTGACCCTGAACATTCTACCAGAGAACTCTTACAGCTGATAAACACCTTCATCAAAGAGACTGGATACAAAATTAACAAAACTAATCAAAACAAACAATACAAAACAAAATTAGTAGCTCTCCTTTGTACAGAGGATAAACAGACCAAGAAAGAAGTTAGGGAAACAATAACCTTTATAACAGGCATAAACAATATATAATAGCTTGCTGTAATTCTAAGAATGTGAGGGACCTATATGACAAATAAGGTCAAGTCTCTGTCAGATGTGCAGCCTGGTCTTCATTCAGGTTCCCCAACAACTGGAGAGGGGGGCTGACCCTAAAGCTATTGCCTACCTATGGATTCTGTTCCCCTAACTAGGCAGCCTTGTCTGACCTCAGTAGGAGAGGATGAACCTAGTCCTGCAGTGACTGATGTGCCAGGGTAGAATGATCCCCAGGGGGGCCTTGACCCTTTCAGAGGAGAAGCAGATGGGGGAGACTTTGTGTGAGGGGGTGATGAGAAGGGAGACATCAATTGGGATATAAAGCAAATAAAATAAAATAAATAAATAAATGGGAAAAATAATTAAACATAGATAATTTCTTTTTAAGTCTCATGATAATGAAATCACTATTCAGACTTTTGTCTGTGTTTCTGAAATTATGCAAGCTTCACTGTGATATCAGTATTAGGTTGGAAATAAAGGACTTGATATTCAAATCTGTATGGAAGAAATGGTAGCAGAATAGTTCGAAAGGAAATTCCATGCTTTAGATTCTCTCAGATGTAGACCAAATAATAACTATATACAGATAAAAGCATCCCTACGAATATATCAACCTTAAGGAATGAGCTGGAAATACCTGTGTGGATTGCAAGACCCAATAGCAATTACAATAAAAAGCTTAAAGGAATACTGTTATTCTGGAGGATCTTTCTCTCTCTCTTCTCCACTGTGATAACCAAATACCAAAACGAGATTATTTCAATGAGTATATAATTTTTGTATGAGGAAAATGAATCCAAGATTTCCTTTTTTTTAAAAAAAAAAAGATGTATTTAATCTATATATGTGAGTACACTGTCCCTGTCTCCAGAGACACCCAAGTAGGGCATCAGATCCAATTACAGAGGGTTGTGAACCACCATGTGGTTGCTAGGAATTGAACCCAGGACCTCTGGAAGAGCAGTCAGTGTTCTTAACTGCTGAGACATCTCTCCAGCCCCTGCAAGAGTTCCTTTCAAAGAGTGCTTTCTGAGACTCATCCCAGGAAACCTTCTCAGATCTCACCTTCTGAGGAACACTGGAGAAAAGAGTATCACTAGACAAGATGGGGTCAGACAAAAATAAAAATGTATAGACATCACAGTAACAACTCTGCTGATATTGATGGTAGCTCTTGTCCTTTACAGCTGTGACACCCAGTCAGAGTTATGAGACAGTATCATAGCATATCTGAAAGACCAATTTCATTCAGAAGTATTATAGGAACTTTAATTTGGCTCGACTTCTTAAGTGCTTGTCCTTATATTCAGATTCAGAATCTTCTTCCAGGCACTATATAGGAAGGGACAGGCAAGGCATATCCTATTTAGATAAACTATAGTAACTCAACATACCAAAGACAAAGTATGCATACTTGCTTAGCCCAGTCTCAGAGCATATCCCAAATGCTCATCCTGGTAGGGATATACAAGAGTAGACTTGATGTCACAGAAAGCTAGCCTTATATGACAAATAGTAATGCAGTCAAACATGAAATAAAACCTCAAAATACTCAACAGACAGGAGAGCAAGACCCATCAAGCATATCTTCTGTTCCATTGTTTGACCATCAGCAATCAATCAATACTTGGGATACATATGTAGTTTGGATAAACTGCAAAACTGAAATGATATAGTTTAGCCAAAGCATACCTGTGATGATCCAACCTGATCAAATATCATTGAAATGCCTACCCAGTTCATCCATCTGATTACAAACCTAGCCAGTATTATCACCAGACAGACAATTGATTCCAGCTAAAAGTCACATATAAGCTCAGGGAAAAGCCAGTAACTCCATGAGCTATAGAAGTCAACAGCAGACTTTTCTTTTTTATGATCTATAAATTATACTTTCAGATACATTAAATATCAATGCAGTATTATTCACAACAATTGAACTATAGTATAAACATAAATGTTCATCAGTGGATTTGTGGATAAAATGCTCTATCTGTACAAGAGAATATTCTTTAAAGAGTCTTTCATAATAATGGCATCTCATTATTCTTAACACATAAACTTAGGAGATATCTTACTTCTGCACAGTAAACTGGGAAAGAAAGATGGATACCACAGGTTTTCACTTATTTGGGCATTCAAAACAAACTCTTATAAACAGAGAATAGAATGCTGCTTTCTAGAGACTAAGTAGAAGGATTTTGTTCAAACTGTATAAAGATTGAGTTTGACAGATGGTATATTTTTGCTGATGTTTTGCACAACACAGTGGATATAGTTAATAGAAAGGTATCCCCTATTTCAAATTTACCAAGCTTGTTCATTGATGGACATTTATATTCATTCTATACATTAGCTGTTCAGAATGTATTCAATATAGTATTCAATACTGGTTGGGACTGATATTAATGACATTGGATATAGATAAATTTGATCAATGCTATAAATAAAACTATAAATAATGCTATAAATTAATAACTATTTGAGGTAATATATTAAGTAGCTTGATGGAATAAGGATATGTTACTCAATGCATTTACAACTATAAAATATTAAGAAATAATAAAAATACCTTCTATAGTTATATTTCTGTTCAGTATTGTTTTGACTATGTTGGATCTTTTGTATTTACATATGAAATTTAAGAGTATCTTTTGAATTTTTGTGAATAACTGCTCTGTATATTTGCTGTGGATTGTGTTGACCCTTTAGATTACTTTTGGAAAGATGGGAATTTTTATAATATTTAATCTACCAATCCATGAGCATGGGGGTTCTTTTGAGCTCCTTTAACTTCTGGAATTTTTTCAACTATACAATTCTTAGGCATTTATGCCAACAGCTCTATATCCTATTTTAACTATGCCTGCTCATTAATATTCTCTGCTTCTCTATTCACAAAAGCCAAAAAAAAAAATGGAAACAGCCTTGATGGCCACCAAATTTTTAATGGATAGTGAAAGGAAGATACATTTAGACAATGTCATATTATTCAGTTATTTAAAAGATGAAGTTATTATTTTGTATGTAAAAAGATAAAGTTAGAAGCAATCATTCTGATAAGGTAACCCAGAACCAGGAGCACACACATCATGTATTTATCTCTCTTTTATGAATGTGCTCTTCATCTTTCCTGATCTGTGTGGATATCTGTACAAATTAGGAAATTACTAAAGGGGCATGCAGAAGGGCTTATGAAGGAGGGGAGAAAGAATGCTATGTTATAAAGAGTTAAAAAGGAATAATGGAATGGGGAGGTTAAGTCAGAGGAGAAGATAAGGAAGGAATAGAAGGAAATATGGAAATATGAGTGGAATAAATAACTCTAAAGACCTTTAGGAAAAATCATGTGAAAATATACTGTAGAAAAAGTTTCATATATATTTAATGGAGGTGAAAAGCAATTTAGATATAATAAGTAACTATTCTATAATGGAACAGCATTAGCTATACTAGACATCAGAAGCTAACAAATAACACAGTCTCAAGAAAAGGACTATTTCTTTTGGAATTTTGGCCACTGGATTCCCATAGACAAAGATTAAAGGCTATTACTTATGCTTTAGGTCACCCACCAGAACTTGATACTACGACCATATTATGTTAGGGTATCACAAGTTTGAATCCTAGAATATGAGAAATTAAGCTTGTGCAGTCCTGGAAATTCAATCTCTACTGGATAACTTTTATATTACTAGAAGGTTCTATGTATACTAACAGAGAACAAAAATAGTGATTGATCTTACCTAGCTGTAAACTCTGTGAGATACAATAATAATTGGCCTTTGAAAGCATGCTTATGGTTAGAATAGTGGCATGAAAGTTATGGGAGTAAACAACCAGGTTTTGACTGGATTTAAGGCCTATGTCACAAGGTAAAAACCAAACCTGTAGCCCTTTTCAGGACAAAAACTTGTGACTAAATAGATTATAGGTCTTTGGGAGAAAACCTACTACTATTATCTGGCTAAATGGGCATAGTATTAAATTGTCTTCTAATAAATTCAGGGTCTACCCATTGATTGATGCATCACTAAATCCTCATCAGAGAAGCTTCTGTTTCAAGTAAATGGTGATTAACACAGAAACCCACAACTGGCCAAGAAGCAAAGCATAAAAGACTTCTCAGATCTAAATGCATCATCAAAATTTCACCCCTCTTCCAAAGGTTTATGAATTTTGGTGGAAGAGGGTACAAAGAGAATGTAAAGCCAGAGGCTGACATCAAGGAAACTATTTTGGAAGCACAGTATGTCAGTTGCACATATGAACTCACAGTGTTTGTGAGAGCATGTATAAGACTTATGCAAGTCAAATCTTGATGATATCCCAGCATGGAGAGGAGAGTTTTGTCCCAAATCCCACCCCTAGACATGGAGTTATTGGCAATTGTCAGTTGTTAAAAGTATAAGAGTCAACTTTATGAGTGTAGTTCCTGGTAAATTGACTATGCCCCTTTGGAAGGCCACACCTCCAAGAATATTTGGCCAGCCCAAATTGGCTTTTATGGTAAACAAAAAGGACACCAATTTGGATAGGAAGGGAAGGAGGTGAACCTGAGAAGTGTTGGACAAAGAAGGGTAAATATGGACAAAACATTTTTTACAAAATTATCAGAGAACCAATAAAAAACCCAATAATACAGATATATATATATGTCTCTTAATATGTATTTTTTAGACTCTCATGTGTATGCATATAATATGTAATATTTATTATAATTTGCAAAAAGGAATCCTTGAGATGAGAAACTTATATAGGGTCAGAAATAGTGTCTGTACCCATCAGTCAGAATAGGAAAAAGCCTCAACACTCTTGAAACATATGTTAAGAATACTAATGTATTGCTTTACTAGAAGTATTGATTATATGGTAAACAGTACAACTTTGCAAGTGTAATACCCATAAACTTTTTTCCTAAAGGAGAGTTTTAGAGTAGAATATTTTCTCAAGAAATAGATGCATATGAACCCAAGTAACCCCCTGAAGATGTCATGTTCTATACACAGTTATATTATTTCATTACATAATTTCTAAAACTTTAATGTCTACATCATTGAAAATGTATTTTTATAAGGTTCATTTTGTTAAATTTCTACTTGCACCAGCAGTTTGACTCTACACTAATACTGTAAACCTTTAATACTTAAAAAAAATCCCAAATCCATGAACTCACTGTGTCTGTTAACTGCTCCAAACACACAGAGATCATTGGAATTAAAGCTCCAGTATGGATGGGGAGGATCACAGAAATCTTAACTCATAGCTGAAGAGATTTGGTATTGAAGATTATTAGACTAAGGAAAGCTTGTTTTCCTCGCAGACGTAGCCCTGGTAAATTACCCATTCTCCAGTGGATGGCCTTATATTCATGTACATAATGACACCATTGATTCAACTCTGGATTTTAAAACAGGATATGAAGTTGGATGATGGATGTGGTAGTGGGTATTTGGGAAGATACGCAGAAAGGGAAGGATTGAATGTGATCAAAATGCATTATGCTCGTGTATGTATTGCCTAAACAGTGATAATCAAACAAATGAAGAAATAAAAAGGGTCTCTATTCAAATGCAGTGTTATTTTAAATTACTCCAGCTTTGTTTTATGGTAATTGAGGAAAATATGATCTACATATGCATGTATAAGATGCTAAGATGTGAGATACACACAAAAATTAAACTATATAATGTTTATAACATCAACACTTTCCTTAATCCATGAATAATGGAGAAGAATTTACAGCGAGGATGTTTTCATCGATTGTAATGTTTCTACTTTTGCTTAGGAAATATTTTTTTCTTTTTCTTCCTTCTTTTTTTTTCTCAAAAAAACACTACAAAACACCAAGCAGCAGTTGTACAGACAATAGCAAAACATTTAAGGGTAAGTGGACTTTAGGAAACAAAATTTCAATAGTAGTCATATTTAAAACTTATATAACCAACCATGGTTTGTTTGGATTTTTTAGTTCAATGAGGCTAAAGTCTTCTTAGAATATACTTTCTGGCCTTCAAAGACAGTTGAATTAATATAAACAAATAGATGGACTTGAAAGTGTATATTTTCAATGTAAAAAATATCTTTATCGAGTAAAAAATGAAATGTGCCTATAATAAGGAGGAAAGTGATACACACAGACTAAAATCAAGATGGGTAAAACAAACAATATTAAATCTACTAGTAATCATCTTTGAGTCCAAAACAGATAAGCACTGTGATTTTTAATAAGTCATGTACATAATGTTTTGCAGCATTTTCTAAGTTAACTACTTATTTTCTTATTTGAGAAAAATGTATAAATTTTAGGAGGTGAATCACTACATTTCTTGGAACATGGAGATCTTAAAATTATGTATTTGAACAATATAAATTATTAACTTTCAGAACTTTCATTTAAGCCCCTTTATAAGAGTTATAGGTAATTACCTATCAAAGTTATTCATAATAGCTTATATTCAAGAATCTTCAAACTTAAACATCTGAGCTGACAGTACTTATAGAAATTTAACCTATTTCTACATTTTCAATAAAAAACCTTAATTGAAAAAAGAATTTTCCTTTCCTAAATAGACTTTTCCTTAATACTGAGTTGAACTTTGTCTTAGCTCTGTGGGGAAGACTATTTTTCATTTTCAGCATTCCTTAGTTATCTGTAGTCCCTACCAAGTTTAAGGCCCTGTGCAGTTTTTCCCTTTCATGTTAGTATTCCTATTGGTACTTCCTAGTTCACATCTTATTTAGGCAGGTAACAAAATAATAATAAGGCAGCAAATTTGAAAAGACAGCAAAAGGAATGGGTTCATGATAGTATTTGGAGGGAAAGAGGTAAAAAGGTAAATTATACGTTATATTATAAACTGATAAATACATTTTAAATGTGAACTACATATTTTTTGAGATTTTGTCTCACTATATTAAGAATAGTTAAGGTCAAAACAAATGAAAATAATTTTACTTCTTTCTCTAGTAATTGTATTTTATTGCCTTCAAATTTGTTTTTGCTCTAGCTAAGACTTCAAGTACAAGAGGGAAAGTAGACTTCCTTGTCTTATTCCTGATTTTAGATGTTCTTTTTTTCTCCAATTAGAATGATATTGGTTGTGGTATTTTGTATATTGCATTTATCATGTTGAGATGGCTGTCCCAAATCCCTATTTTCTCAAGAATTTTATAATGAATGAATGTTTGACTTTGTTAAGGGTCTTTTTAAAAATATCTTTAATCATTTTTTTACAGTTAAGTCCTTATCCCCCTCCTGGTCTACCCTCCAGGGTAAAAGTAATGGGATTGCAGTTCCTCATCCCATTCCCCCTACCCTTTTTCCAAGAGGATGTCCCCACCACCCCCAGACCTCTCCACTCCCTGGGGCCTCAAGTCACTCCAGGGTTGGATGCTTCTTCTGTGGCAGTCCTCTGCTGTATATGCATCAGGGAGACTCATATCAACTAGTGTATGCTGCCTGGTTGGTGGCTCAGTGTCTATGAGATCTTGGGGATTCAGGTTAGTTGAGACTGCTGGTCTTCCTATGGGGTCACCCTCCTCCTCAGCTTCTTCTAGCCTTTCCCTAATTCAACCCCAGGCATCTCTGACTTCTGTCCATTGCCTGTGTGTGTAAGTATTTGCGTCTGACTTGTTCAGCTGCTTGCTGGGCCTCTTGGAAGGCAGCTATGCTAGGCTCCTGTCTGCAAGCACACCACAGTATCAGTAACAGTACAGGCCTTGGAGCCTCCCCGTTAAGGGTCTCTTTTGCATCTAATGAGATGGTCATATGGATTATGTCTTTGAGTTTATTTATTTGGCAGATTGTATTTATTGATTTATGTGTGTTGAACCACCATATACCACTGGGATGAAGCAGATAATCTACTCTTCCTATTTCCTCACCAATTCTCTTCCCATCCAGATCAACTCCCTTTCTGTCTCTCATTAGAAAAGAGCAGAATTCTAAGAGATAACAAGGAAACATGACAAAATAAAATAGAATAGAATATCACTTCAAAGCTGGACAAGGAAACTCAACGAAGGAAAATATCCCCAAGAGAAGGTACAAGAAACAGAGACCCACTCATTCATACATTCAGGAGTCCAATTAAAATACTAAACTGAAAGCTATAATACATATGTAGAGACCTTGGTACTCAAGTAAACCCTGTGCTTGCTTCTTCAATCTCTTTGAGTTCATATTAGCCTTGCTTAGTTCATTCATTGGGCTTTGTCCTTCTTGTGTTCTTGATTCCCTCTTTCTTCCCCACTCTTCCTATGTCCTCTTCCACAGAGTTCCCTGAACTCTAAGGGGAGAGATTTGACACAGATATCTCCTTTAAAGCTGTGGGTTTCAAGATCTCTGGGTTTAAGGCCTGAATATGAGTCTCAGTATTTGTTCCTATTGAAGAATGTAATATTTTTGATGTGTTGTTGAATTTCTTTTTCAAGTATTTTATTGAACAATTTTGTGTCTGTTTATCAAAGATATTGGCCTATAATTTTCTTTTTATGTTGGATCTTTATATGATTTTCTTTTCAGGATAATAATGACTTCATAAAAGGAACTCAAAAATGTTTCCTTGTATTGTATTTTATAGGATATTTTGAGGAGTATTGATACTAGTTCTTCTTTAAAGGTCTGTTCGAATTCTGCACTGAATCCATCTGGTCTTGAGCTTTTTTACTCAGGAGATTTTTTATTGCTATTTCTTCATCATTGGATGTTATAGATATTTTCAAATTATCAACTTCATCTTGATTTAATTTTAACAGGTTATCTTTACCTGGAAATTCATATATATTCTTTTTAGATTTTTCAGTTTTGAGGCATATAGATCTATTTTATTGAAATAAAATTTTATACAATATGTAATTTTTCATATATTCCATTATATATATTTTATATATTGTTTTTATTATGTTTTCTTCTAAAATTCATTCTCAGTCCTCCTCACCTCCATACCCATATAACTTTATGTTCTTTTTATCTTTTTGTTTCACTAGAGCAAACTAAACAACAACAAAAATAAAAACTAGAAACACATAGAAACCCCAGAAATAAAAATAAACTAGCATAATACCAATAAAACAACAACAAGAAGAAAATTCCAAAGCAAAATGAGACAAAAAGTCTGTAGAAGTACCATTAAGTTTGTTTTGTGTTAGCCAAGTACTCTTGGACATCAGGCCTGCCCTGAAGTACAGTTAATATACCTGGGAGACACCATTGAATAAAACTATTTTTTTCTTTGCCAGTAGATATCAATTGTAGATAGCTTCCTGGTTAGAGGTGGGAGCTCATGTCCACTTTTCCCTCTCAGAGCTAGGACCCTCATTTAGCTTGAACCTGTGAGAGACACCATGGCCAAGGGAACTCTTATAAAGACAACATTTAATTGGGGCTGGCTTACGGGTTCAGAGGTTCAGTCCTTTGTCATCAAGGCAGAAACATGACTGCATCCAGGCAGGGACAGTGCAGGCAGAACTGAGAGTTCTACATCTTCATCCGAAGACTGCAAGCAGAATATTGACTTCCAGGTAGCTAGGATGAGGGTCTTAAAGCCCATGCTCACAGTAACACACCTACTCCAACAGGGCTACACCTTCTAGTAGTGCTACTCCGTAGGCTGAGCATATACAAATCACCACATACATGTTGCCACTGTCTCTGTCAGTTCATATAGGTATCGGTTCTGCTGAAAGACAATGCTTCTTTAGAGACATCTATCATCTATGGCTCTTACTATCTTTCTATCTCCTCTTCTGCATAGATTCCTGATCCTTGTTGGGAAGCCTTTAATAAATACATCCCACTTAGAACTTAGTATTCTAAAGTCTCTCATTCTCTATACATTATCCACTTGTGGGTATCTATATTAGTTCCTATCTACTGTAAGAAGAAGCTTCTTTGATGAAAGGTGTGTGAGATACAAATCTATGGGAACAGCATTTCATTATTATGAATCAACTTTGTTGGTATGTTCTTTTGACAGTATAATAGCTGTAGGTTTCTCCCCAGTCACATAACCTATCTCATCTCAGACTCTTGGCTACTTTAGCAATGTCTCATATGGTTTCCATATCATGGAGTGGGCCTTGAATCCAATTAGTATCATAAAATTTGTGCCAGTACTGCATAAGTATGTCTTGAAAGCAGGCCACTATTGTAGGACACAGAGTTTGTAGCTGAGGGACATTATTACTTTTTCCTTCCTGTAACATGCAGAGTACCTTTTAGTACAATGAATACTATTCGGTAGGGGTAAAAGTTCTAGTTAAGCACTAGCTCCATGTGTGATGACATCTATAAATAATTGTGTTGTTATGGAGCTTATGACCATCAGGAAAATACTACAGACTTAATATGGAACATAATTGATCAATTTTACTAATTCTGGAGCAGAACAACAGCCTTCAAGTTAAATTTAAAATTTGCTTCCCAGAAGAGGCTAAGGGGAGAGTTTGTTTTGTTTTGTTCTGTTTTGATTTTGTTTGTTTGTTTATGCAAGCACCACAATTACTCCACTTCTGAGGAATTTACAGCTAAATGAGGAATTGCTCCACTCCCCCAGATATGTGAGGAACTTCCTGGTTGTCCTGCCCAGACATAATATGTTACATAATCCAGATCAAGCAGTTAATCATTTCATATCAGTTACACTGTTTAGAGGAGAGGGAAAGGGGTTGGAGCTTTTAGCAATTTAGGTCAGGGACCAATGACCAGTACAGAAGTGAATGCCATAAAACAGAATTTCCTTAGCCATCATAGTGTTTTCAGCAATAGATCCTCCTTGTTAATAACATGATGTTTGGAGGTTTCTATGGATCACCTCTGGCTTACAACTTAAGAAAATGTAACCCATTCTTTGCATTGGAAATTTTACATGGTGGCATGGTTTGTACGGTTTCATTGAGGCATTATTTCCCTTAGTATTTGTGACTCTGTTTAGATATCTTTCATTTACGCATAAAGTTTGGAAAGATTAAACAGTGGTACTTTTCCATGTGGTTTTTCAGAAGACCTTCAGTCTAATTGCTTTAACCTGTATTACCTATATTACCCTTCTTTTCCATCCCTTTCTCTATTCAACCTTCCTATTCTAGTTTCTCCTTTGTCTCTCTATAACAGTATATTCAACAATATATTCTATTTCTCTGTCCTTGGGAGACCCTCTTCTATATCCTGGTCTCTGACAAGCTACCTAACCTCTGTAGTTATCCAGAATTTAGAACATTTATCAAAAACTTAAAAACTAACATTGACATATAATCAAAAAACAAAATATTTGAGTTTTTTGGGTTTTTTTTGTTTTTGTTTTTTATCTAGTTACCTCACATTTTCATTATCTACTCATCAGTTGGTAGACATACATATTGTTTCCAAATTCTTGCTATTATGAACAGAGTGGCATGGTGGTTTCAATGAGAATTACTCCCATTAGATCAAATATTTGAATGTTTTGTCCCAGTTCTAATATTACATTTTTTGGTTATCTTTTTCTCAGTGAGTAGAACTGTTTGGGGAGGATTAAGAGGTATGGCCTGTTGGAATAAGAATTGCTCAAAGTCCATGCCAGGTCCAGTGTCTTTCTCTGCCTTCTGCCTGTAGATCAGGATGTCAAGTTTTCAGCTACTGTTCCATCTCCATGCCTGTCTGATTCCTGTAATAATCACCATGGACTAACTCCCTAAAATTCTAAGCCAGGGCATTAAATGCTTTCTTTTATAAGAATTGTCTTTGTCATGGTGTCTCTTTACAGCAATAGAACAGTAAATATGACAGAAGCTAATACCAGAGATTGGATTATTGCTGCGACAGGTCTGGCCATGATGTTCTTTGAAGGAATATGGAAGACTTTGGAACTTTGGACTACAAAAGCAGTCGAACACTTAAAACAAACCTAGTTGGAACATTAAAGAAAGACAGTCATGCAAAGGATGGTATGGATTATGGCAGCCTGACTCAAGAGGTTTCAGAAGGGAAGAATCTTCAGATGGTGTAGAGAACATTTTTTTGTGATATTTTGGAAAAAAAAAACAGTGTGAATGCTTTTGGTCCTAGCTCAAAAATTTCAAGAGTCTAAATTTAAATGTTTTATATTAATACCATCAGCAGAGGAGCTTTTAAGACAGTGTAGCATTGAAAAGGAGAAGGAGGACAAAATGAAATTACAAAAATTTACAGTTTGAGGAGAAAAAGATAACCAAAAATGTAATATTAGAACTGGGTACTATGCTCAAGCAGATGAAAAATTTAAAGAAATGCTTGATTTAAAATGGAATAAAGTTAGCAGAATCCTCAAGGTGAAACTCCACCAAGCTAAGCTTCCAACTTGTGAAAGAGAATTAAAGGAAAGCTTAACAGCAAAGAAAATCATCAACAACAGAACGCTTATTCACATATAATTACAGGAAGGGACCAGGTTCTAGCTCCAGCAAACAGAAGAACTTACCAGCTTTGACAACATGGTTTGGGCTTTAGAGTCAAGAAGGATGTAGGACTAAAAATGAGTTGTGGCTTCTTCTGATGAGGCTTTTTTTTTTTTTTGGCAGAGGAATCCATGTAAAGAAGCCCAGAGAGACCATTGTGTGAATCTGTGAAAGTGAAACCTATATTGTATTGTTGACCCCTTGAAGTTGGAGAGGCCAGAGTTATCAGAGATGATAACAGTAAAGGGGTGCAGGCAGCCTGCATCTGTGCTTTCTTGCCATTCACAGCGTTCCCCCTCCCCCTGCTCCCCCTCCCCTCCCCAGCTTTTCAGAGAGGGCCTGGTCTGTTGCCAAAATATTGCTATCTCAGTTTTCATGGTGGCACTCCTTAACGAACACCCTGGAGGATGGGGGGCACAGGATGACAGATGCTGGCTTGAGAATAGACAAATGGCAACATCCCTCAGCCCCCAGGTTGCTGAGGCCGGTACACTCCCTAATGACCAAGCAGTTCCCAATGCAGATGGCGCCTGTCCTTGGGAAAAGGGACAACCACAGATAAGTGCCCCATGTTTGAGCCATGCATTTCCAGGCAGTTGTGACCAGTTTGTAAAACCACACTAGTTACTGACAGCACCATATAGTTACTTTCTGTAGGACATAACCCTGTGATGTAGGGCCAGGTCCCTAGTGTTCTAACTGGACTCCACCCCCACAGTCACCTGGCTACTTCCAGGTTTTCCCCTCCTCACAGTTACCTGGCAACAACTCAGCCCTCTATAAGGGGGGATGCTTGGTCCCTCCTTGCTCTCTTGCCCTTTTCTCTTGCCCACACTCTCTCCCTTCTCTCTTGCCCCCCGTTCCCCCTCTTTCCCCATTCTTCTCCCCTCTTTCCACATGATCATGGCCAGCTCTCCCCCCCTACCTTTTTTTTCTCTCTTTACTTCTCTATACCTTTTCCTTTTCCCATTTTTCTATAATAAAGCTTTAAAGTCATGGACTGCCTCTTTTTATCTAAACCTCCCATGCTGAAGAAATGGAACAGGACTCAGCGTCTCCAGCCGCCAAAAAGGGCCCAGGACTTACCAGTCAGGCAGGGCTTCCTTGGCAGGTACTCAGGTCTCTATCTCACAGGATCAAGTCTTGATTCCCCGCTAGCTGGGTAGCTTGCCTCTGCAGGTACACAGACGCTAGCCAGGCACTGCTCGCTTTTCCCTACAACTTTCCAGGTCAGAAGAGTTCCCCTGTCCCAGTTGCACGACTCTGTCCTGCTGCCTGAACAAAGGATAATGTGTTTGAAGGATGATTTCCCTTATCACCTCCCCCTGTCACGCTGAAGCCCAAAGAATATGTGCTTATGCTTATGCGTGCATAAAAATGCCCCTAGACATGGGTCGCACTCCTGTCCTGTGCAGTGGGGAGGTTTGCTATCTGAGTCTGTCTTGAATAAAGGACTCTCTTGTTTCACTATGTCAGGTCAGTTGTTCTTAGAGTTCTCCTGGGGATCCCGCCACGATCTGGACACAACAACAGCTTGTGGAAACAGTCCAGGATAGAGAAGTATGTTGTAGTCAGCAAATCTGGAAAGGGAAAACCATCTAATAAACCCTTTACGTCAGACATAGAGCTGTAGAATTTGGAATTTAACCTGCTGGGTTTTGATCTTACTTTGTCTGATAATTACACACTATGCTCCATTTCTTCCTTTCAGAGTGGTAAAATATTTTCTGTGCCATTGTATTTTGGAAGTATGAGATCTGCGTTTTTTAAGTCTCAGAAGAGACACAGTTTCTATTCTCAACTTGTTGCCCATATATCAGAATGTAAAGCTCTAAGCTACTGTTCTAGCACAATGGCTATCTGCTTCTTGCCATAATGACTATGTACTACTCTGCTAACGCTGTAAGCAATTCTCCAATTAAATTCATTCTTCTTACCATGGTCTTCGTGTTCCTTTATAGCAAATAACGGTAGCTAAAACAAGTGACAATGAACATGGATGAGCAATTGTCTCTGTAATGTAGAATCCTTTGAGTACATGCACAAGAGTGGTATAGATTGATCTTGAAGTAGATTGATGCCCAGTTTTCTTTTTTTTTTTTTTTTTTTTTTTTAATTTAATTTTATTTTATTTTTTTAATTTACATTCCAAATCACTTCCCCTTTCCCGTTTCCTCCCTCCCCGAAGGTCCCATAAGCCCCCTTCCCTCCCTCTTTTCTCCGTTCAACCCCCTCTCATTACTCTGTCCTGGCGTTCCCCTACATCCAGTCTTTCCAGGACCAGGGGTCTCTCCTTCCATCTTTTTAGAAATCTATTGATATGCTGATTGTGTCTAGGGTATTCTGAGATTCTGGGTCAATATCCCCTTATCAGTGACTTCATACCATGTGTGATCTTTTGTGATTGGGTTACCTCACTAAGGATGATATTTTCAAGTTCTGACCATTTGCCTAGGAATTTCGTGAATTCATTGTTTTTAATTGCAGAGTAGTATTCCATTGTGTAAATATACCACATCTTCTGAATCCATTCCTCCGTTGAGGGACATCTGGGTTCTTTCCAGCTTCTGGCTATTATAAATAAGGCTGCTATGAATATAGTGGAGCATGTGTCCTTATTGCATGCAGGTAAAGTCTCTGGGTATATGCCCAGGAGTGGTATAGCCGGATCCTCCGGAAGTGTCATGCCCAGTTTTCTGAGGAGCCGCCAGACTGCTTTCCAGAGTGGTTGTACCAGCCTGCAATTCCACCAGCAGTGGAGGAGTGTTCCTCTTTCTCCACATCCTCGCCAACAACTGCTGTCTCCTGTGTTTTTGATCTTAGCCATCCTGACTGGTGTGAGATGGAATCTCAGGGTTGTTTTGATTTGCATTTCCCTAATGACTAAGGATGATGAACATAAGATCATGGATGCCCAGTTTTCTAATGATTCATCCTATTGATTTCTATAGTGGCTGTATAAGTTTGCACTCTCACTAGCAATGTATAAATGTTCCTCTTTCCTCACCAGTATGTGTTATCATTTGCTTTATTAATCTTGGACATTGTGACTGGGATAAGACAAAATTTCAAAGTACTTTTAATTTGCATTTCCCTGCTGGCTAAGGATGTTGAACATTTCTTTAAATGTCTGTCAATCACTGGTGGTTCTTCTTTTGAGAACTTTCTGGTTTTTTATGTACCCAATTCTTAACTGGATATTTTTGTTTCCATGATATTCAGGGTTTTTTATTTTTTTAGTTCTTTATATATTTTAGAGAATAAACCAACATTAGATATATAAATGGTAAAGATATTTTTCCATTCTGTAGGCAGCTATTTTGCCTGAATGGTGGTATCATTTGTTTGTACAGAAGCTTTTAAGCTTCATGAGGTCTCATTTGTTAAGGTTTGCCCTTTAATATTGCAAATAGATTTGTGTCTCATATAATACGTCCCAACCACTGTTTCTCTTCCTTGCACCCTTCCAAGCTCTTCTCCAAAATATCCTCTACTCCAGACTTTCCATTTCCTCTTCAGAAAAGAGCAAGCTTCCAAGAGGCAACAGCGAAACTGAACAAAACAAGATACAATAAGATAAGGCTACAGCCCTTATATCGAGGCTGGGCAAGGCACCCTAATAGGAGGAATGGTGTGTTAGGAGTATACAAACGAGTCAGAGATTCATCTTCTCCCACTGTTAGGGTGCTCACAATAACACCAAGTTAATAACCATAATATATACCCAGAGGACCTTGTGCAAAATCATGTATTCTCTGTTTGCCATTTCAGTCTCTTGTGAGTCCATGTGAAATCTACTTAGTTCATTTGATCGGCTATGTTCTTCAACTGTCTCCTATAGCTTTCCCTTACCTTTGTTCCCAGGGTTCTCAATCTCAGAGGGGTGGGACCTGATGGAGACCTTCAGTTTGCTCTCTCTCTCTCTCTCTCTCTCTCTCTCTCTCTCTCTCTCTCTCTCTTTCTCTCTCTCTCTCTCTCTCATGTCTGGCTGTGGCTTTTTGTACCAGTACCCAGAGGAAGCCTTTCTGATGTAGTGTTTGGTTCTACAGTAGTTCACTTGGCTATCCATTCTGGTTCTTGGCCATTCATGAAGTGTATGGCATGAGCTCCTTCTCATTGCGTGGACCTCAAGCTAAACCAAACATTGGTTGGCCACTCTCACAAGCTCTGTGCTACTATTGGCCCAGCACATCTTGAAGGCAGGACAGATTGTAGGTAGAAAGTTTGGTTGCTAGGTTAGTCTCCAAGTTTCTCTTTCTATAACCTGCAGAGTATATTCACATGTCAAAAAGATTACAGTACAGGAATCAAGGCTACAAGCCTACACCAGCTTGATACCCCTATGTTCAGTAAGCTGTATGGAAGTCTTCAGTATCAATGAGACCACACTGTCAGTTTTCATAGACTGAATATCTGTCAGAATATCAACCTAAGTTTTTTAAGGATCTCCACAGGACAACAATGTTTTGGTCAACAACTCAATACAATTTAGCCCAGTTCCACCTCTCAGTGTTTCCTGACAACAAAAGATAGTTAGTTCAGATTCCATATTCTCCATAACTAGAAGTCCTCACTAGGTTAATCCTTATGGATTCCAGGAGGTTTCCATACTGCTCCTCAAATACCACTGCCCCTGCAATTCCAGCTGTCATTCCCTGTACTCTCTTGATACACATGGGAAAAAGAAAGCATCTTCAGCATATGGTGCTTGTCTAACTGGATGTCTGAATATATGAAGAATATAAATTGATCCATATTTATCATCCTGCACAAAACTCAAGTCTAAGTAGATCAGAGGCCTTTATGTTGATAAAGCCTGATATACTGAACTTGATAGAAGAGAAAGTGGGTAAAAGTCTTGAATACATTGGTATAGGAGACAATTTTCTAAACAAAACACCCATAGTTCAGGCACTAAGATCATGAAACTGAAAAATCCCATGAAACTGAAAAGCTTCTATAAGGCAAAAGAAACTGTCAATAGGATAAAATGGCAGCCTATAGAATGGGAAAAGATTGTTACCAACTCCACATCCAACAGAGGTCTAATATCCAAAATATATACAGAACTCAAGAAACTATACATTTAAAAAAGCAAATAATCCAATTAAAAAATGGGCTACAGAGCCTAAATAGATTTAAGGCAACTCAAATTGCTGAGAAACACTTAAATAAATGTGGAACATCATCAGCCATCAGGGAAATGCAACAAAACTACTTTGAGATTCTACCTTACATCTGTCAGAATTGTTAAGTTCAATAACAGAAGTGACAGCTCATGCTGCTAGGATGAGGAGCAAGCAGAACACTCCTTCATTGTTTGTGGGAGTGCAACTTGTACAGCTACTATGGAAATCAATATGGCAGTTCCTCAGAAAAGTAAAAATCAATCTACCTCAAGACCTGGATATACCACTTTTGGGCACATACCCAAATGATATCCCATTCTACCACAAGGAAACTTGCTCAACTAAATTCATTATGAATCTATTCATAATAGCCAGAAACTGGAATGCTCTGGAACTATTACTGTTATGAAAATTCTTATCAACTATATAAAAGTTCTTTAAGTCTTTTATGTATGAAACCATTGTATATGCAAATAAAGGTTCTATAACATCTTTCCCTATTTACATCCCCTTGACTTTCTTCTGTTGTTCTATGGAATTAACTAAGAATTCAGGTTGTCCAAATAGAAACAAAAAGAACTATACAAAGAATCAACCAAACCAGGAGCTGGTTCTTTGAGAATATCAACAAGATGGATAAACCATTAGACAGACTAACCAGAGGGTACAGAGACAGTATCCAAATTAATAAAATCAGAAATGAAAATGGAGACATAACAGCGGAAACTGGGGAAATTCGAAAAATCATTAGATCCTATTACAAAAGCTTATACTCAACAAAATTTGAAAATCTGGATGAAACGGACAATTTTCTAGACAGATACCAGGTGCCAAAATTAAAACAGGATCAGATGAACCATCTAAACAGTCTCAGAACCCTTAAAAAATAGAAGCAGTCATTAATAGTCTCTCAACAACAACAACAACAACAACAACAAAAGCCCAGAACCAGATGGGTTTAGTGCAGAGTTCTATCAGACCTTCAAAGAAGACCAGTACTCTTCAAACTATTCCACAAAATTTAAAAGAAGGAACACTACCCAATTCATTCTATGAAGCCACAATTATACTTATATCTAAACATCACAAAGACCAAACAAATAAATAGAACTTCAGACCAATTTCCTTTATGAGTACTGATGCAAAAATACTCAATAAAGTTCTTGCCAACAAAATCAAAGAACACATCAAAACTATCATTCACCATGATCAAGTAGGCTTCATCCCAGTGATGCAGGGATGGTTCAATATACAGAAATCCATCAACTTAATCTACTACATAAACAAAATCTAAGAAAAAAAAACACATGATCATTTCATTATATGCTGAAAAAACATTTGACAAAATTCAACACCCCTTCATGTTAAAAGTCTTGGAAAGATAGGGAATTCAAGGCCCATACCTAAACATAGTAAAAGCAATTTACAGCAAACCAATAGCCAACATCAAACTAAATGGAAACCTGAAGTGAGTCTACTAACATCAGGGCCCAGACAAGGCTGCCCACTCTCTCCATATCTATTCAACACAGTATTTGAAGTTCTAGCTAGAGTAATTAGACAACAAAAGGAGGTCAAAGGGATACAAATTGGAAAGGAAGAAGTCAAACTATCACTATTTGCAAATGATATGATAGTATACCTAAGAGACCCAAGAAAACTCCACCAGAGAACTCCTACAGCTGATAAACAACTTCAGCAACGTGGCCGGATATAAAATTAACTCAAGCAAATCAGTAGCCTTCATATACTCAAAGGATAAACAGACTGAGAAAGAAATTAGGAAAATGACACCCTTCACAATAGCCACAAAAATATAAAGTATCTTGGTGTGACTCTAACCAAACAAGAGAAAGATCTGTATGACAAGAACTTCAAGTCTCTGAAGAAAGAAATCAAAGATCTCAGAAGATGGAACTATCTCCCATGCTCATGGATTGGCAGGATTACTACATAGTAAAAATGGCTATCTGGCTGAAAGGAATCTACAGAATCAATGCAATCTCCATCAAAATTCCAACGCAATTCTTCATAGAGTTAGAAAGAGCAATTTGCAAATTCATTTGGAATAACAACAACAACAAAAACCTAGGATAGCGAAAACTATTCCCAACTATAAAAGAACTTCTGGTGGAATCACCACACCTGACATCAAGCTGTCTTAAAGAACAATAGTAATTAAAAAAATGTATGGTATTAGTGAAGAGACAGGCAGGAAGATTAATGGAATAGAATTGAAGACCCAGAAATGAACCCACACAATTATATTCACTCAATATTTGAAAAAGGAACTAAAACCATCCAGTGGAATAAAACATCATTTTTTTTATTTTATTTTTTTTATTTTTTTAATTTACATTCCAAATCACTTCCCCTTTCCCGTTTCCTCCCTTCCCGAAAGTCCCTTAAGCCCCCTTCCCTCCCTCTTTTCTCCATTCAACCCCCTCTCGTTACTCTGTCCTGGCGTTCCCCTACATCCAGTCTTTCCAGGACCAGGGGTCTCTCCTTCCATCTTTTTAGAAATCTATTGATATGCGGATTGTGTCTAGGGTATTCCGAGATTCTGGGTCAATATCCCCTTATCAGTGACTGCATACCATGTGTGTTCTTTTGTGATTGGGTTACCTCACTAAGGATGATATTTTCAAGTTTTGACCATTTGCCTAGGAATTTCGTGAATTCATTGTTTTTAATTGCAGAGTAGTATTCCATTGTGTAGATATACCACATCTTCTGAATCCATTCCTCCGTTGAGGGACATCTGGGTTCTTTCCAGCTTCTGGCTATTATAAATAAGGCTGCTATGAACATAGTGGAGTATGTGTCCTTATTGCATGCAGGTAAAGTCTCTGGGTATATGCCCAGGAGTGGTATAGCCGGATCCTCCGGGAGTGTCATGCCCAGTTTTCTGAGGAACCGCCTGACTGCTTTCCAGAGTGGTTGTACCAGCCTGCAATTCCACCAGCAGTGGAGGAGTGTTCCTCTTTCTCCACATCCTCGCCAACAACTGCTGTCTCCTGTGCAACCTTACATCCGACAGAGGGCTAATATCCAAGATATACAAAGAACTCAAGAAGTTAAACTCCAGAGAGGCAAGTAACCCTATTAAAAAATGGGGTACAGAGCTACACAAAGAGTTCTCACCTGAAGAATATCTAATGGCTGAGAAGCACCTAAAGAGATGTTCATCATCCTTAGTCATTAGGGAAATGCAAATCAAAACAACCCTGAGATTCCATCTCACACCAGTCAGGATGACTAAAACATCATTTTTTAACAAATGGTGTTTCTCATTCAACTGGCAGTTAGCATGTAGAAGAATGCAAAATGACCCATTCTTATATCCTTGTACAAAGCTCAAGTCCTTGTGGATCAATGACCATCACATAAAACCAGATATACTGAAACTTATAGAGTGTGGAAGAGCCTGGAACACATGGGCACAGGGGAAAATTTCCTGAACAGAACACCGATGGCTTATGCCCTAAGATCAAACAAAGACAAATGGTACCTCATAAAATTGCAAATCTTACATAAAACAAAGGACACTGGCAATAGGACAAGATGGCAACAAACAGATTGGGAAAAGACCTTTACCAATCCTACATCCAATAGATGGCTAATATCCAATACATACAAAGAACTCAAGATGTTTAGATTCCAGAGAATCAAATAACACTATTAGAAATGGGGTACAGAGGTAAACAAAAAATTTTCAACTGAGGAATATCAAATGGCCAAGAAGCACCTAAAGAAATGTTCAAAATCCTTAGTCATCAGGGAAATGCAAGTCAAAACAACCCTGAGATTCCATCTCATACCAGTCAGAATGGCTAAGATCAAAAATCCAGAAGACAACAGATGCTGGTGAGGATGTGGAGAAAGAGGAACACTCTTCCATGGTTGGTGGATTCCAAGCTGGTATAACCACTATGGAAATCAGCTTGGCAGTTCCTCAGAAAATTGGACATAGTACTACCTGAGGACCCAGCTATACCACTACCAGTCATATACCCAAAATATTTTCCAACATATAACAAGGACACATGCTTCACTATGTTTGTAGCAGCCTTATTTATAATAGCCAGAAGCTGGAAAGATGCCAGATGTCCTTCAATAGAGGAACGGATACAGAACATGTGGTACATTTATACAATGGAATACTACCCAGCTACTAAAAACAATGAATTCATAAAATTCTTAGGCAAATGGATAGAACTAGAAAATATTATCCTGAGTGAGGTAACCCAATCCCAAAAAACACACATGGTATACACTCACTGATAAGTAGATATTAGCCCAAAAGCTCGGAATACCCAAGATACAATTCAACAGAGCACATGAAGCTCAAGATGAAGGAAGACCAAAATATGGGTGCTTCAGTCCTTCTTAGAAAAGGGGAACAAAATACTTACAGGAGCAAATATGGAGACCAAGTGTAGAGCAGAGACTGAAGGAAAGACCATCCCAGAGACTGTCCCACCTGGGGATTCAATCCATATACAGTCACCAAACCCTGACACTAGTGTGGGTACCAAGAAATGCTTGCTGAAAGGAGCCTGATATAAGTGTCTCCTGAGAGGGCCTGCCAGAGCTGTACAAATACAGAAGTAGATGCTCCCAGCCAACCGATTGAGTGAGCATGAGGCCCCCAATGGAGGAGTTAGAGAAAGGAGTGAAGAAGCTGAAGGGGTTTGCAACCTAATAGGAAGAACAACAAAATAAACCTACCAGACTCCCCCCAAAAGCTTCCTGGGATTAAGCCAACAACCAAGGAGTACACATGGCTCTAGCTGCATATGAAGCAGAGGATGGCCTTGTCAGGCATTAATGGGAGTAGAGGTCCTTGGTCTAATGAAGGTTCGATAGCTGCCTCAGTGTAGGGGAATTGAGGGCAGGGTGGTGGGAGTGGGTGGGTAGGTGGAGGAACACCCTCATAGAAGTAGGGGGAAGGGGAGGGGATAGATTTTGGCAGGGGGCAACTGGGAAAGGGGATAACATATGAAATGTAAATAAAGCAAATATCATATATGTATACTCACAATAAAATCTTTATTACTTTGTTCTGCCCAGAAATACTAAAAAAAAAAAAAAATTCGGGTTGTCTTAGTTAGGGTTTAACTGCTGTGAACAGCCACCATGACCAATGCAAGTCTTATAAAAGACAACATTTAATTGGGGCTTGCTTATAGGTTCAGATGTTCAATCCATTATCATCAGGGCAGGGACATGGCAGCATCCAGGCAGGCATGGTAAAGGAGAAGCTGAGAGTTCTACATCTTCATCTGAAGGCTGCTAGTAGAAGACTCACTTCTTGACAATTAGGGTGAGGGTCCTAAGCCTGTGCCCACAGTTACACACCTACTCCAACAAGGCCCTACCTCCTAATCGTGCCACTCCCTGGGTCAAACATATACAAACCATCACACAGGTATTCTTGACTTTAGTGGAAATGCTGTTTTTAGAATTGGCTGTGGGCTTGTGAATATCCTTCCTTATATTGCAAAATGTCCTTCATATCCCTAGTTTCTCCAGGAATTTTATCATGAAGGGATATTATATTTTCTCAAAGGACTTTTCTGTATTTAATGAAAGGATCATGTAGGGTTTTTGTCTTTATTATGCTCATGTCATAGATTATGTATGGTTTACATATATTGAATTATCTCTGCATCCCTGTGGTGAAGCTAGCCTGATCATGGTGGATAAGCATTTGGATGTGGGTTTGGATTAAAATGGGAAGGATTTTATTGAGAATATTTTATTTTTTATTTTCTAAGTTTTTTTTATTTACATTCCAAATCATTTCCCCTTTCCTGTTTCCTCCCTCCCCGAAAGTCCCATAAGCCCCCTTCCCTCCCTCTTTTCTCCATTCAACCCCCTCTCATTTCTCTGTCCTGGTGTTCCCCTACATCCAGTCTTTCCAGGACCAGGGGTCTCTCCTTCCATCTTCTTAGAAATCTATTGATATGCGAATTCTGTCTAGGGTATTCTGAGATTCTGGGTTAATATCCCCTTATCAGTGACTGCATACCATGTGTGTTCTTTTGTGATTGGGTTACCTCACTAAGGATGATATTTTCAAGTTCTGACCATTTGCCTAGGAATTTCGTGAATTCATTGTTTTTTTTTTAATTTTATTTAATTTTATTTTTTTAATTTACATTCCAAATCACTTCCCCTTTCCCGTTTCCTCCCTCCCCGAAAGTCCCATAAGCCCCCTTCCCTCCCTCTTTTCTCCGTTCAACCCCCTCTCATTACTCTGTCCTGGCGTTCCACTACATCCAGTCTTTCCAGGACCAGGGGTCTCTCCTTCCATCTTTTTAGAAATCTATTGATATGCTGATTGTGTCTAGGGTATTCTGAGATTCTGGGTCAATATCCCCTTATCAGTGACTTCATACCATGTGTGATCTTTTGTGATTGGGTTACCTCACTAAGGATGATATTTTCAAGTTCTGACCATTTGCCTAGGAATTTCGTGAATTCATTGTTTTTAATTGCAGAGTAGTATTCCATTGTGTAAATATATCACATCTTCTGAATCCATTCCTCCGTTGAGGGACATCTGGGTTCTTTCCAGCTTCTAGCTATTATAAATAAGGCTGCTATGAATATAGTGGAGCATGTTTTTAATTGCACAGTAGTATTCCATTGTGTACATATACCACATCTTCTGAATCCATTCCTCCGTTGAGGGACATCTGGGTTCTTGCCAGCTTCTGGCTATTATAAATAAGGCTGCTATGAACATAGTGGAGCATGTGTCCTTATTGCATGAAGGTAAAGCCTCTGGGTATATGCCCAGGAGTGGTATAGCCGGATCCTCCAGGAGTGTCATGCCCAGTTTTCTGAGGAACCGCCAGACTGCTTTCCAGAGTGGTTGTACCAGCTTGCAATTCCACCAGCAGTGGAGGAGTGTTCCTCTTTCTCCACATCCTTGCCAACAACTGCTGTCTCCTGTGTTTTTGATCTTAGCCATCCTGACTAGTGTGAGATGGAATCTCAGGGTTGTTTTGATTTGCATTTCCCTAATGACTAAGGATGATGAACATCTCTTTAGGTGCTTCTCAGCCATTAGATATTCTTCAGGTGAGAACTCTTTGTTTAGCTCTGTACCCCATTTTTAATAGGGTTGCTTGCCTCTCTGGAGTTTAACTTCTTGAGTTCTTTGTATATATTGGATATTAGCCCTCTGTCGGATGTAAGGTTGGTAAAGATCATTTCCCAGTTAGTTGGTTGCCGCTTTGTCTTTTTGACAGTGTCTTTTGCCTTGCAAAAACTTTGTAATTTAATGAGGTCCCATTTGTCTATTCTTGATCTTAGAGCATAAGCTATTGGAGAATATTTGTATTAATGTTAATAGGAGATATTGTTGCATGAGTATTTTTGTTTGATTGTTTGGGGTATTATGTGGCTTTGAAATCAAAGGAATAATGGATTCATAAAAGGAGTTATTTTTTTTTTGTTGGACCACTATGTGTCTTTGGCACCAAAGCAATAATAGATACATGAAAAGAGTTATGAAATGTTCCTTCAGTTTCTGTTTGGGGGAATAATTTGATGAGTATTTGAATTGATTCTTTTTGAGAATCTTGTGGAATTTTGCACTGAATCCATCTGGTCTAATGTTTCTCTTAAGGAGACTTTTAATTACTAATTCTATGGCTATGAGTCTATTTAAATTGCTTATTTAGTCTTTGGTAAGTTGTATTCAGCAAAACATTTATCTCTTTGCTTGTTTTCCATTTTGATGGAGTACAGAATCTTTTAAAAGAATGTTCTTATAATTCTCTGAATTTCCTCACTGCCCTTTGTAATGTCCTAGTTTTCACCTCTAATTTTATTAATTTAGATAATTTTCTTGATATTTTACTTAATTTTATTAAATGTTTGTTGATCTTCATTTGCTCAAAGAAACAACTCTGTTTTATTGATTCTTTGTATTATTATTTTCTGCCTGTTTTTCTAATTTATTGATTTCAGTCCCCAGATTGATTATTTCTTGTCATCTACTTTGGAGCTGTTATTGCTTCTTGTTCTAGAACTTTCAGATATGAACTCAGAGCTATAATGATGGTCAGCATCAAAAAACATGGCAGGAAATGCCCAGGGATGCAATTGAGGCACCAACTCTACAGGAATATATAACTAATTTTGTTGTGGACTGTACAAAACCTGCACAAGATAAGGACCAGCAACACTCTAGCATGGAGAGGAGTGTTTCAATAGCTTCCTCCCTTAGCTGAAAGGATATTAGCAATTCATAGGTTCTTGGAGAGAAATAGTCTTTTTCAAATGGTGTAGCTCTAAGGTCAGTTATGCTTCAGTAGAAGGATCCATAATCATGAGTACATGAGTAATACAAAAAAATAAAATGAATTGGTATTGAAAAAAGACACAACTGAATGGTAGGGTGAGAGAGAAGGAATGAAAGAAGTCAGGGAAATGGAAGTGCATATTATCACAATACATTATATGCCTGTATGAAAATCTTAAGGAACAAAAATTGTATGTTAAAAATTAAAGAAGACTGATTTAGCTATGTGAATTATTTTATGGTTTTTTATCATTGTTTACATAGCTCTATGAAGAATTTCAATAACGTTTTTATAAGGACTGAACTGAATTTGTAGATAAATTTGTCTACTACCAGTTTCATAAAAGATTATTATAGTCAATCAACATGAGAGATTCTTTCATTTTGTGTACATGGTGTTTAATTTCTTTGTTTTGCAAACATTGTAGATGTTATTCACATCCTTGTTTAAGTTTGTTTCTAGGTATTTTATTTATATTGTACCAATTATGAAGGAGATCGTATTCCTAATATTCTCTCCCTCTTTCTCTCTCTCTCTCCTTCCTTTTTTCTTTCTAAGTAAGTATACCATTATGTAATCAAAGCTGTTCATTTTGCGTGTTAATTACTTTTGTACTGGTGGGTTTCATAGGTTTATTTTTGCTTGTTTGTTTCATTTTGTTTTGTTTTTACTCATAGATCCTATTAACTACAAACTTCCCATTTTTTGTGTTATATCTTTCATGTATTTTTCCTAATTGCTCAATCTAAAACTTGCTTTTTCAGTTCTTATCAGCTTCTTTATTTAAATTATGAAGGGGATAATTTGGTATGTGTGCATATAGCTTTATAAAAGGTCATTAGTCTTAATTTTCATCCCCATACTCCCTTTTCTCAACCTTTCTCTACTATCATCCCCTTCATACTACAAGCATTCTACTCTTGTTCCATCAATTACTCTCCATTTTTGACCTTCACTAGTTCCTTACTTCTACGGATACTCTGACTATAATACACATACCAAAGGTTCAAACTGACATCCACATATGAGGAGGACGATGTAGTATTTTGATTATATTTCCTTCCTCAACAAATCTTCCCAGACTAAGCTCCTCTTCCTTGCCTGGCAGATTTGTATTCTTTTTAAAACAACAACAACAACAACAACAACAAAAAGCATAAAGTACAATTTGTGCTGCTTATATACTCTTGAGTGTGTGATCATCCATTGGAGTTCAGTTGACCTACCAGGGACCACACCTTTAAATAACACAAATTATACAGTATTCCATACCCAAATACCACCTGGAGAGACCTAGCCTCCCAGGAGTGCAGAAAACAACTGTGAGCGCAGGTAAGACCACCAATTCTGTTCAGAGGAACCCGTCTGGAACCATCAGGAAACAGGGAGCAAGGAGTGAACTGGGACAGGAGCCTTTCACTTTCCATCTGCTCCCAGAGCTGATCCTGTGCCACAGCACTCCATACCCAAATACTGCCAGGAGAGAGCTGGTCTCCCAGGATTGCCAACACACCTGTGAGCACAGGTAAGACCACCACTTCTCTTCAAATTCCTGGCCCAAGAGGGACCCTCCAAGAAGCATCAGGACACGGGAACCAAGGAACATCTGGGGACAGGATCCTTCAGGTTTCTGTCTGCACCCCAGAGCTGACCTTGTGCCTCAGCTCTCCATTCCCAAATTTCTCACAGAGAGGACTGGTCTCCCAGGAGGACTGACACAGAGGCTAGCAGGAACAACAAGTCACAGCTAGAGACATCAAGACCAGCTAACACCAGAGTTAGCCAGATATCAAGAGGCAAGGACAGGAACACAAGCAACAGAAACCAAGGCCATGTGACATCATCAGAACGCAGTTCTCACAGAGCAGAGAGCCCTGGATACCCCAAAACACCAGAAAAGCAAGACTCTCATTTAAAACCCTATCTCATGATAATGATAGAGGACTTTAAGGACATAAATAAGTCCCTTAAAGAAATACAAGAGAACACAGGTGAACAGGTAGAAGACCTTAAAGGGGAAACACAAAAACCCCTTAAAGAATTACAGGAAAGGATCAGTGTTGCTGCTGGGACAGGAGTCTCCCCTTCAGTCCACCATCAGCAGCAGGGAACCAGGCAGCTCCAAAGCCTTCTGTTCACAGCCCGCCAGGAGAGAGTGATCTCCAGCAGCGCTTTCACTTCTGAGTGCTGAGGTGAGATCTCCACCTTCTCTCTGGACTGGAACAGCTAGGAGCACACAGGGCATATGATCAATGGACCTGCTGGGACAGGAGTCTTCCCTTCTGGCCGCCATTTGCAGCAGGTAACCAGACAGCTCCACAGCCTTCTGTATACAGACCTAGCCAGAAGAGAGTTGGTCTCCCAGGAGTACAGACACAGGCTTACAGGCCCATAGGAGGGGCAAGCTCCAGCCAGAAACGCAAGACTAACTAACAACAGAGATAACCAGATGGTGAAAGACAAGCGCAAGAAACTTTCCAATAGAAACCAAGGCTACTGGCAACATCATAGCCCAGTTCTCCCATCACAGCAAGTCCTGGATACCCCAACACACCAGAAAAGCAAGAGTTGAATTTAAAGTCTCATCTCACGATGCTGTTAGAGGACATCATGAAGGACATAAACAATTCCCTTAAAGAAATACAGGAGAGAATGGGTCAAAAGGTAAAAGCCCTTAAAGAGGAAACACAAAAATCTCTTAAAGAAATACAGGAGAGCATGGTTGAACAGGTAGAGGCCCTTAAAGAGGAAACACATAAATCCCTTAAAGAATTATGGGAAGACACAAACAAAAAAGTGAAGGAACTGAACAACACCATCCAGGATCTAAACATGGAAGTAGAAACAATAAAGAAATCACAAAGTGAGACATCTCTGGAGATAGAAAATCATGGAAAGAATTCAGGAGTCATAGATGCAAGCATCAACAACAGAATACAAGAGATAGAAGAAAGAATCTCAGGGGCTGAAGATACCATAGAAAACATTGATTCAACAGTCAAAGAAAACACAAAATGCAAAAAGCTCCTGAGCCAAAACATCCAGGAAATCCAGGACACAATGAGAATACCAAACCTGAGGATTATAGGTATAGAAGAGAGTGAAGATTTCCAACTTAAAGGGCCAGTAAATATCTTCAACAAAATTATAGAAGAAAACTTCCCTAACCTAAAGAAAGAGATGTCCATGAACATACAAGAAGCCTACAGAACTCCAAACAGACTGGACCAGACCAGAAAGTCCTCCCGGCACATAATAATCAAAACACCAAATGCACTAAACAAAGAAAGAATATTAAAAGCAGTAAGGGAAAAAGGTCAAGTAACATATAAAGGCAGGCCTATCAGAATTACACCAGACTTCTCACCTGAGACGATGAAAGTTAGAAGATCGTGGGCAGATATCATACAGACCCTAAGAGAACACAAATGCCAGCCCAAACTACTATACCCAGCAAAACTCTCAATTACCATAGATGGAGAAAACAAGATATTCCATGATAAAACCAAATTTACACAATATCTTTCCACAAATCCAACCCTACAAAGGATAGTAGATGAAGAACGCCAACACGAGGAGGGAAACTACACCCTAGAAAAAGCAAGAAAGTAATCTTTTTCCATCAAACCCAAAAGAAAGTAACCACACAAACATAAAAATGACATTAAAAATAACAAGAAACAACAATCACTGTTCCTTAATATCTTATAATATCAATGGACTCAATTCCCCAACAAAAAACATAGTCTAACAGAAATATTTTTCATAAAATCTTCAATTTTATCAGAAAATATTTGTAATTCCTCTTTCAATCAATTTAGTAATGTTTTTTATGTCTACCATTTTAACTGTATTATTTTTCATGATAATCTTTAATTTTAACATTTTTTCTATGTATTTCTTCAATTTTATTAGAAATATTTTCCATGCAAATCTTCAATTTTGTCAGGAAATGTTTATAATTCCACTTTCAAACAACTTAGGAATACTTTTATGACTACCATTTTATCTGTATAATTTTCCATAATCTTCAATTTTAATGTTTTTCTATATTTTTTTCAATATTATCAGAAATATTTTCCATGTAAATCTTCAATTTTATCAGAAAATGTTTGTAATTCCTCTTTCAATCAACTTAGGAATATTTTTATTCCTACCATTTTATCTGTATAATTTTCCAAGAAATAGTCAACTTTAATGTGTTTTTCTATATATTTCTTGAATTTTATCCGAAATATTTTCCTTATAGAGTTTCAATTTTATCAGAAAATGTTTATAATTCCACTTTCAGTCAGCTTAGAAATATTTTTATGCCTACCATTTTATATGTAATTTTCCATGATCTTCAATTTTAATGTTATTTTATATTTTTTCTACAATTTTGTTAGAAATATTTCCCATGTAAATCTTCAATTCTATCATAAAATATTTCTACTTCCTTTTTCAATTAATTTAGTAATTTTTTTAATGTCTACAATTTTACTCTTTAGTTTTCCATGAAAATTGTAAATCTTAATGTGTTTTTCTATATGCTTTTTCAATTTTGTCAGAAACACTTTACATGAAAATCTTTAATTTTATCATAAAATATTTTTACTTCCTTTTTCAATAGAAAAAAAAAAAACCAAAACAAACAGCAAGTGGCTAAGAGCAGCCAGAAGATAGCAGATTTCAACAAGGAAATGCTGGTTCCTGAGGCTAAGCTCTCTTTTCTCACTGAGCCCCTGCCCTCAGTGAGCCATAGACCAGGAGGTATAAGTCTCAGAAACTCATCTATAGAGAAGGCAGAGAAAAAGCTTATTCTTCAGAAGCAGTGAACTGTAAGCCATGAACAGCAAGAGGAAAATCGCTCCATCCATCTCAGAAGAAGCAGAGATCAGGAAATGTGGCAGCAGTTCTAATCTTGCATGTAAGCCCTAAGCTGGGACTTTTTGGCATTTTCAAAAATCCACATCCTCTTTGTGATAGATGCAAAATCTCTTGCCCTCTCGTCAGCATGTAAAGTAAATAAATTGGCTTCAACTAAATAAAAGATGCAATAGTTATCAAAAAAAAAAAAGAATTACAGGAAAACACAACCAAACAGGTAAAGGAATTGAAGAAATCCATCCAGGATCTAAAAATGGAAATAGAAACAATAAGGAAATTACAAATGGAGATAGAAAACCTAGGAAAGAGATCAGGAGTCATAGATTCAAGTATGACCAACAGAATACAAGAGATAGAAGATAGAATCTCAGGTGCAGAAGATATCATAGAAAACATTAACAGAGAAAATGCAAAATGCAGAAAGCAGCTAACTCAAAACATCCAGGAAAAACAGGACACAATGGGAAGAAAAAACTTAAGGATAATAGGTATAGAAAAGAGTGAAGATTTTCAACCTAAAGAGCCAATAACTATCTCCAACAAAATTATAGGAGAAAACTACCCTAACGTAAGGAAAGAGATGGCCATGAACATACAAGAAACCTACAGAAGTCCAAATAGATTGGACCAAATAAGAAATTACTCCTGTTGCATAATAATCAAAACACCAAATGTAGTAAGAAATATTAAAATGTAGAAAACACCAAATGTAGAAAGAATATTAAAAGCAGTAAGGGAAATAGAGCAAATAACATATAAAAGCAGACATATCAGAATTACAGCAGACTTCTCACCAGAGACTATGAAAGCTAGAAGATCCTGGGAAGATCTCATACAGACCCTAAGAGAACACAAATGCCAGCCCAGACTACTGTACTCAGCAAAACTTTCAATTAACATAAATGGAGAAACAAAGATATTCCATGACAAAAACAAATTTACACAGTATCTTTCCATAAATCCAGCCCTTCAAAGGATAATACATGGGAAACTCTAACAACATATAGCATATATATGACTCAAAGTTAAATATAAAGCAATAAAATAAACTATAAAACTACAAATAACCCAGCAAATAAAGCCTAAAATGAAGGAAGGGTGGTTTATCACTTGGTACTAGTACATTTGCTAATACTAAAGAAATTTTCAAATGTCTCCCAACCTCCAGAGCACAGTGACACAGAATCTCATAAACATCCCAGATAGATTGACCTAAAATGAAGCGTATTAGTTCAAAATATGTTCAAGCTAAGATGCATTAGTGGAAAGGCTAAGACTGGGGATGATAAGACTACACAACTGCAAAGGTAAACACAAGAGGAAGCATATACTGAAACCCAAATTGGGCAGAAGCAACCACCCAACACAAACACAAGTCAATAGCTCACAAGTAGGCATTTTCTCCTGGAGAGTGCTCTAAGCTGTGGGTTGGGAAAATCCTAAGGGTGAGCTGAGGTCTAGAAAGAAAGTCAACTAAATGAAGAAAAGAAAAAAAAAAAAACACGAAAAGAAAAAAAGAAAAAAAAAAGGCAGACCAGCCAATCTTGTTTGGACTACTCACAGACATTACATACTGACAATTCTAGTTTAACCTGTCTGTACTCCAGATACAAACAACTGCTTTCACTACAGCAGAGTAATCACATAAGACAATTCAGGGAGTGAGGTCTTAAATTCATCCCAACAAAGAAGAAATATTGATTAGGTGATATTTCAAGTTTTATATTAACTTTAATTCACTATTTTTATTTTTTTAATTAATGTTTTGCTTTATTTCTTAACTATTTTGTTTCAGTTTTATTTTGTTTGATTACATGTCATGATTGTTTCATAATTTCTTCTATTTACTCCATTGCATTCTCTCAAAGTTTTCTCTTTTCTCTAACTCAAGTACTTTCTTACATTACTCCTCTTTTACTTTCATTTCTTCTTTAAAATTATATTTATTTAAAAATATGTGTATACATATGGCCTACTTATTTAAGTGTATGTGTATTGTGTTGGTACATGCACTCTTTTTTAGTACTAAAAGAATAAAGATTTTTATTAAGTATTGTAAGTTGAATTCAATAGCCTCTGAATATGCCACAACACAATCCATCAATAGTCAATCAGATCCAACAGAAGTTCACTCTTCACAATCCACGAGTTAGGGCAGAACTCCCTTCAACTTACAGTACAATTCTGCTTAGCTCTTGCGGGCAGGGGCTGGGGAGTTACACCTCATTTCTGATCACTAATGTGATGAAGAGCATCAAAAGTATAGGAAACGTAAGAAGTGATTCTTATTCAAAGCAGATTGCTTGGAAACAGTAACAAAACATCAAAAATGATAGAAGTATTCCTGTGTCTGATGGGTAACTTTCTGATGGGAAGCTTCTCAAGAACAGGTAATTTGTTTCCTGCTACAGAAAGGGAGGGTGTGTTTTGTTTTTTAAGATCATAGGGGGTAATTTGCCTTACAGGATTTCATATTTTGCTAATATGAATATGAAAGCAAAAACAGCAACAAAGAACAATAATGCACACAGCAGTGAGTACACCAGGGTAATGTTGATATTCCAAATAGATAATTTTTGGAGTTTAGAATCCTTTCTTCCATTCTTACCAGTATGTACCCATTTGCAAAACAAAATATTAATAATCAGTAGTAGTCCTATAAAAAGATGTTAACTCTGTTTAATCATTGACTGATCTTGCTCTAACCTTAAAATTTTGTGATTTTTGACCCTTGGTACATGTACTGGTTAGACAGCACTTTGATGTTAGAGCACAAGTAGCCAGAGCTATTTTTTTTCTTTCCACCATGTGGGTCCAAGTGATCAAACTCAGGTCTTCAGGTTGGTGGCAAGTGTCATCAACTACTCAGCCATCTCACAGATCTTATTTCTATTTCATCATTCTATTGATATTTTCTATAATAATTTTCTTTAGATTTAATATTTTTAATCTTCTTTCTACAGTGTCTTTCATATCCTTCATTTGCTAAATTTTCATGAGTGTAATTGAAGTATCCAAATTACTTTTACAGAAGTTCAGTATCAGATCTTTTGTTAAAAATGGATCCTATTCATGATCCTGACCACCCTTTTTCTCTCCCCTTCCTTTCTTCCTCCCAGGTTCCTCCCTCCCTCAAGCTGCTGTGCTTATTTGGTTCCCCTTATATGTAGGATTAAACCATCCACACTTTGGTCTTCCTTCTTCTTAAGCTCCATATGGCTTGTGGGTTGTACCATGGGCATTCTGAGTCTGGGGGCTAGTAACCACTTATCAGTGAGTGCATACCATGTGTGTTCTTTTATGATTGGGTTACCTCACTCAGGATGATATTTTCTAGTTCCAAGAAAAGCTAAGAAAGTAGAGTTTAACAAAGAAATAGAAACAGTAACAAATAGCCAACCTGAAACAAAACTCAAAATGAAAACTTCACTAACCCAAACAAAAAGCTCAAAGGTAAATTGCAGCAAGAATTTAAAAAAATTATGGAAGGAGTTTAAACTGAGTTTAGCTCAGTTTTTAAAAAATGTAGAATATATAAAAAGATCCAGGCACAAAATACTCAGGAAGTCTTGGACTCTATGAAAAAATAAAACCTAGAAATAATAGGTCTAGAAGGAAACGAAACCCATGTCAAAGGCAAAGCAAATACTTTTAACAAAATTATAAAAGAAAATTTCCCCAATATAAAGGAGAAGTCTATGAAGGTGTAATTGTCATACAGAATATATCAAATAAAACCAGAAAAGACAGTCCATGAAACACATACTAAACACAACACTAAGTATTCAGAATAAAGAAATTATTAAAAACTGCAAGGGGAAAGGCTAAGTCATGTATAAAGACAGGCACATTAGACTAACATCTGACTGTTCAATAGAGACTTTGAAAGGCAGAAGGGCCTGAATGGATTCCAACAAGCTCTGAAAGAACACAGATGCCAACCCAGACTACTATACTCACAAAACTACCAATTGAAGAAGAAAGAAAGAATGAAAAATATGTGTGATGGCTATTCTTTGTCATCAACTTGACACATTTAGAGTTACTGAAAACACAAATGACGGGCCACATCTGTGTGTTTTTTTTTTTTTTTTAATTAAATCATTTGGAGTGAGATGACCCACTTCTACTCCACATCTTTGAGGTCAGAAAATAAATCATTATCTGAATCAATTGGAGTGGTAAACTCCAAATTTAATCTGGACCACACCTTCTGGCACTCTAATTAGAGGACATGGAAGAAGTAAGTTCTCTTTTATATGCTTCTTCTCACCCTTCTTATCAAGTCTATTTTTCTCCCATTGGCATTAGAGCCTACTTCTTTGGAATTCTGGTATATACTGAAGACCAAGTGACTGACTGAACAACTATTGGGTCCTTGGACCTACTGTTCATAGGCAGCCATTGCTGGATCACAATGTGTAAATCATTATAGTAAATCATATATGTGTATATATTTATATATATACATACATACATATTTTCTGTACATTATGTTCCTCTAAAGAACCATGATTTATATAGAAGAAATATAATAATAAAATAACAAGAATCAATAAGTATTGCTCATTGATAATTCTCAAAATTATTTTCTTTTTTTTCCGTTTTTTTATTGGATATTTTCTTTACTTACATTTAAATGTTATCCCCTTTCCCTGTTTCCCCTCTGGAAACCCCCTTTTCCCATACCCCTCAGCCTGCTTCTATAAGGGAGTTCCCCCACCAACCCACCATTCCTGCCTCCCTACCCTGGCATTCCCCTACACTGGGACATTGAGTCTTCACAGGACCAAGGGCCTCTCCTTCCATTAATGCCTGAAAAGGTCATCCTGTGCTACATATGTGAATGGAATCATAGGTCCCTCCATGTATACTCTTTGGTTGGTGGATTAGTGCCTGGGAGCTCTGGTCTGTTGATATTTTTTTTCTTCCTATGGGCTTGCAAACCCCTTTAGCTCCTTCAGGCTTTCTCTAACTCCTCCTTTGAGGACCCCATGGTCAGTCCAATGGTTGGTTGTGAGCATCCACCTCTGTATTTGTCAGGCTCTGGCAAAGCCTCTCAGGAGACAGCTATATCAGGCTACTGTCAGCAAGCACTTGCTGGCATCCACAATAGCATTTGCATTTGGTGACTGTATATGAGATGGGCCCCCAGGTGGGACAGTCTCTGGATGTCCTTTCCTTCTGTCTCTGCTCCACACTTTGTCTCTGTATTTCTTCCCATGCATATTTTGTTCCCCCTTCTAAGAAAGATCAAAGAAAGTATCCACACTTTGGTCTTCCTTCTTCTTGAGCTTCATATGGACTGTGAATTTTATCTTGGGTATTCTGAGCTTTTGGGCCAATATCCACTTATCAGTGAGTGCATACCATGTGTGTTCTTTTGTGGTTGGGATAACTTACTCAGGATGATATTTTCTAGTTCTATCCATTTGCCTAAAAATTTCATGAAGTCACTGTTTTTAATAGCTGAGTAGTACTCCATTGTGTAAATGTACAACATTTTCTGTGTCCATTCCTCTATTGAAGGACATCTGGGTTGTTTCCAGCTTCTGGTTATTATAAATAAGGCTGCTATGAACATAGTGGAGCATGTGTCCTTGTTATATGTTGAAGCATCTTTTGGGTATATGTCAAGGAGTAGTATGACTGGGTCCTCAGATCCTATGTCTAATTTTCTGAGGAACTACCAGACTGATTTCCAGAATGGTTTTACTAGCTTGAAATTCTACCAACAATGGAAAAGCATTCCTCTTTCTCCACATCCTGGCCAGGATCTGTTGTCACCTGAGCTTTTGATCTTAGCCATTCTGACTGGGGTGAGGTGGAATCTCAGGGTCGTTTTGATTTGTATTTTCCTGATGACTAAGGTTGTTGAACATTTCTTTAGGTTCTTCTCGGCCATTCAATATTCCTCAGTTGAGAATTCTTTGTTTATGTCCATACCCCATTTTTAATAGAATTATTTGATTCTCTAGAGTCTAACTTTTTGAGTTCATTGTATATATATTGAATATTAATCCTCAATCAGATGTAGGGTTGGTAAAGATTTTTTCCCAATGTGTTGGTTTCTGTTTTGTCCTATTGACAGTGTCCTTTGCCTTACATAAGCTTTGCAATTTTATGAGGTCCCATTGTCAATTCTTGTCTTTGGTTTATCTTAGAACATAAGCCAATGGTGTTCTGTTCAGGAAATTTTTCCCAGTGTCCATGTGTTCCAGGCTCTTTCCCACTTTCTCATCCATTAGTTTCAGCATATCTGGTTTTATGTGGTGGTCCTTGATCTACTGGGACTTGAGCTTTGTACAGGGAAAAAGAAATGGATCGATGTGCATTCTTCTACTAGGTGTCTGCCAGTTGAAATGCTGTCTTTCTCCACTGGATGGTTTTAACTCCTTTGTCAAAGATCAAGTGACCATAGGTGTGTGGGTTCATTTCTGGGTCTTCAATTCTATTCCGTTGATCAATCTGCCTGTCTCTGTACTAATACCATTTTTTTTATCTCTCTTGCTCTGTAAAACAGTTTGAGGTCAGGAATGTTGATTCCCCCTGAAGTTCTTTTATTTTTGAGTATAGTTTTCGCTATCCTGTGGGGTTTTTTTTTTTTGTTGCTATTCGAAATGAATTTGCATATTACTCTTTCTAACTCTATGAAGAATTGAGTTGGAATTTTGATGGGGATTGCATTGAATCTGTGGATTCCTTTCAGCAAGATAGCCATTTTTACTACATTAGTCCTGCCAATCCATGATCATGGGAAATCTTTCCATCTTCTGAGATCTTCTTCGATTTCTTTCTTCAGAGACTTGAAGTTCTTGTATTACAGATCTTTCACTGCTTAGAGTCACACCAAGGTATGTAATATTGTTTGTGACTATTGTGAAGGGTGTTGTTTCCCTAATTTCTTTTTTCAGTCTGTTTATTCTTTAAGTAGAGCAAGGTTACTGATATGTTTGAGTTAATTTTATATCAAGCCACTTTGCTGAAATATTTTTTAAATCAGGTTTAGGGTTCTCTGGTGGAACATTTGGGGTCACTTTAGTATACTATCATATCATCTGCAAATAGTGACATTTTGAATTCTTTCGTTTTAATTTTTATTCCTTTAATCTCCTTTTGTTGTCTAACTGCTCTGTCTAGGACTTCAAGTACTATATTTAATAGGTAGGAAGAGAGTGGGCAGCTTTATCTAGTCCCTGATCTTAGTGGGATTGCTTCAAGTTTTTCTGATTTAGTTTGATGTTGGCCACTGGTTTGCTGCATATTGCATTTCCTATGTTTATGTATAGCCTTGAATTCCTGATCTTTCCAAGACTTTTAACATGGAAGGGTGTTGGATTTTGTTAAATGCTTTCTCAGCATCTAATGATATGATCATGTGGGGCTTTATTTTTGAGTTTGTTTATATAGTGCTGAATTTCCTTTGACATCCTTGGGCACATGCACACACACACACACACACACACACGAACAAATACCAAAAATTAAAGAACAATTAGAGATGGAACATTTTTCTTGAGCATGGTGATATAAACTTATAATCTCAACACTGAGGATGTAGAGGCAAGAGCATCATGCAGGAAAATGCTCACACATGTGAAAAATAATCTTTTAAAATATTATATTGGGAAAGAATTTCAATAAGATGACACCTTTTCTCTTTACTTTTTGTCTTAAAAACAAATGCTATTCATTTCAAGAATGAGACAGATATGAGAAGAGATAAGGAGGGGTGAATGACACCAAAATATGATATATAAAATTATCAAATAATTAACAAAAATATTAAAAAGTGAGGCAGAATTTAGCATCCTTCATATGACTGGTTTTCATTTCTCACGTAAGTGAGCTCTGAGTAAACTGTTGCATACAAACAAAAGTTGGAGATTGGAGGCTGGAAAGATGGCCCAGTGGCTAACAGCATAAGCATGTATTTTCTTTCTGAGGAATTGAGTTTGATTCTCAGCAGTCACATCAGGCCATTTATAACTAACATGAACCAGCTTAAGGGACCAGTACCTCTTTGACATCCTTGGGCACACACACACACACACATACACACACACACACACACACACACACACACACACTGCACACACACACACACACACACACACTGCATACACACACATACACACACACACAACACACACACACACACACACACACACACACACACGAATAAATACCAGAAATTAAAGAATAATTGGAGATGGAACATTTTTCTTGAGCATGGTGATATAAACTTATGATCTCAACACTGAGGACATAGAAGCAAGAACATCATGAGTTCTAGGACAGCCTGAACTATATAGCAAGATCCTATCTCAAAACCAAACCTAACCAAATACACACACACACAAAACCCGGGATATTTTTGTTTATATTTCTTAATTCTCTGATTTATCCCCTTGTTAAATATAAAAAATGCATGGTAATTTATCATAAAATTTTAAGTATTAATTAAGTTTGGTGGCCCAGACCTGTAGCCCCAGCTACTCAGGTGGTTGAGTCAGAATAATTATAAATTCAGAGATTTCCTAGTTCAGGACCAGCGTTGGCAAGTTACTGAAATGGTATTTCAAGTAAAAAGTAAGGGCCTGTGTGGTAGGGGAAGAGTTTACGTGACTCCATTTGTCTCCTAAAGATTTATAGACCGATAACTGTTGTCAGGGGAGGGGCTCAAGCTGCATAATTCTCCCTGAGAATCTATGCAGTTAGTGAGTGCTGAGGGAGGAAGAGAGATTTCCTTTAGTGGTGTAGCCAATAGTACCTGCGCACCTTTAATCCCACTAGTCCCAGAGGCACGAGCAGAAGGACCTCTGTGGGTCTGTGGTCAGCTTGCTCTACATAGCAAGTTCCAGGACAGCCAAGGCTTCACAGAGGGACCCTGTCTTTTAAAAGAGTGAAAAACGGTTAGGATACGGTTTAGTGATAAAGTGCTTGCCTGGCTTCCACAAGGATAATCGATACCCAGTACTGCAAACAAATAAAGAAACTAAGAAATATCTAAGAGCTGACAACTCCATTCCTGATCCTCATTTAATTTTGCTGAAAGCAAAGACTTGAAGTAAATTTACTTGAAAAGCAATGTGTTACTGTGGCTTCAAGATCTGTTATTTTCCATTCACTAATGCCAGTGTGCACTGTATTCGAAAATTTCCCTTTTTGGTATCCTGTACTTTTTACATTGGGGACAACTTCTCCTAGTAAATTTCGGAAGGCCAAATTGTGAAAGGACAAATAGACATGGGAACCTGTTACTTTATCGTGGCTGTGCTATGGAAAGGTTAATATTAGAAAAGAGTGTATTTCTTTAAGTGCTTCTCAACCATTCCAGATTCTCTGTTGAGAATTCTCTGTTTTGTTCTGTACCCCATTTTTTAATTTTATTTTATTTTCTAAGTTTTTTTTATTTACATTCAAGATCATTTCCCCTTTCCCAGTTCCCCCCTCCCCGAAAGTCCCATAAGCCCCCTTCCCTCCCTTTTTTCCCCATTCAATCCCCTCTCCCTTCTCTGTCCTGGCATTCCCCTACATCCAGTCTTTCCAGGACCAGGGGTCTCTCCTTCCATCTTCTTGGAAATCTATTGATATGCGAATTGTGTCTAGGGTATTCTGAGATTCTGGGTTAATATCCCCTTATCAGTGACTGCATACCATGTGTGTTCTTTTGTGATTGGGTTACCTCACTAAGGATGATATTTTCCAGTTCTGACCATTTGCCTAGGAATTTCGTGAATTCATTGTTTTTAATTGCAGAGTAGTATTCCATTGTGTAAATATACCACATCTTCTGAATCCATTCCTCCGTTGAGGGACATCTGGGTTCTTTCCAGCTTCTGGCTATTATAAATAAGGCTGCTATGAACATAGTGGAACATGTGTCCTTATTGCATGCAGGTAAATTGGCCTATTTGTTTTGTGGAGTCTAACATCTTGAATTCTTTATATATTTTGGATACTAGCCCTCTATCGGGTGTAGGATTACTGAAAATCTTTCCCCAACCTATAGGCTGCTGTTTTGTCCTATTGACAGTATCCTTTGCCTTACAGAAGTGTTTTAGTTTCATGAGGTCCCATTTATTAATTGTTGATCTTAGATCCTGAGCCACTGGTGTTCTGTTCAGGAAAATTTCCCTTGTGCTAATGAGTTTGAGGCTATTTCCTACTTTCTCCTTGATTAGATTTAGTGTATCTGGTTTATGTTGAGGTCCCTGGACCACTTGGACTTGAGCTTTGTAGAAGGTGATAAATATGGATCAAATTGCATTCTTCTACATGCAGACTGCCAGTTAGACCAGCACGATTTGTTGACAATGCTTTCTTTTTTTTACTGTTCGGTTTTCGCAACTTTGTCAAAGATCAAGTGTGCAGAGATATGTGGGTTCATTTCTGGGTCTTTGATTCTATTCCATTGATCAAAACAAAACAAAAGAAAGCAAAACCAAAACAACAACAACAAAAGCATTTAGAAATTTCTTTCCATTTGCCTCCGTGTTCTGCTTGGAAGGTCCTTATCTTATTCCATATATATATGTCACTTTTCTTAGGATTTTCTGCTCTTGAACGTAGATTCCAAATCTCACTTTGTGAAGATCCAAACATGATTCTGGTGGTCACAAGCACAGAAATAAAGAGAATAAAGTTGTTGAATGCAAAATTAAGAGGAGGAAAGCAATATTTACTAATTAGTATTTAACTTATAATTTGAGTGATATTAAACATAAATATATAACTAAATAATGAATACTGTAAGTTGATATTTTGTTATGTTATCAACAGCTCTAGTGGATGCTGTGATAAAACACCATGATCAGAAGCAACTTGGAGAGGGAAGGGTTTACTTCCCTTGCACTCCCACATCATAGTCCATCATCATAGGAAGTCAGTGAAGGATCTCAAGGAAGGAAACTGAAGGCAGGAACTGATGCAGTAGAAATCTCAATTGAGAAAATGGACTTACCAAATTTACCTGTAGGTAAGTCTGTGGTGGGTGTATTTTCTTGATTGATGATTACTGTGTTTGTGGGGCTAGCTCATCATGGTTAGTACCACCTTGGACTGGTGGTCCTAGATGGTATAAGAAAACAGGCTGTGAAAGACATGAGGAACAAGCCATTTAGCAACACCCCTCAACAGCCTCTGCTTCATTTCTGGCTGCCAGGTTTCTGGTCTGCTTGAGCTTCTGCCCTGATTCCCTTTCATGAGGAACTGTAAGCTGTAAGCTGAAATCAATCCTTTCCTCCCCAAGTTACTTTTAGTCATGGTGCTCTAGCACAGCAAGAGAAACCCTAAGTCAGGAGAGAACATGAGGAAGGAAAAGCAACAAAACCAAGTTTTGTTTGAAAATGTCTTAATTTAATACAAATCTAATGCTGTGCATTCTAATTTAAATAAAACAAAATGATCAATATTGCAAGTTATCTTAGTTACTCAAATAGAATGAGTGAATTGCTCTTATACGTCTTATCTCCTCCCACCACCAGAGAACCATAATGTATTGTCCTTAAATGAGTAATAGACTTGGGTGTGATGATCCATTCTTATATTTCCAATCTTGGGAGGCTGAGGCAGGAGGATTGTGAGTTATGGCTGTTCTGGGCTACATAGCATGACTCTGTCTCGTCTCAAACAAAGAAGCAAGTGATTAAGCTGTGATACATCAATACCTTGTACTACTACTCACAAACAAAATACACACCCTCTCCCTACAACTGTGTCTTAAGTGAGCCTCGGAGGACTTGTACTTAATGAAAAGACTGATGTTGGGTTATAAAGTCAAGTGTTCCCCTGTATAGCACTTTTGGAACACCAAAGTTACAGTAACAAGAGAGCTTCCTAAATCCCAGGAGTGGAGAAGGGAGGTAACTGTGCTTGCAATAGATAGCAATAGGGACTCTGATGGATTTTTTCTTAAAATGTGAGCAATTTTAGTTTCTTTACGTGCTCTCATTTTCTAACTTTATAGGCAACTAATTTATACTTCGGCCTAAATCAGTTAAAGTGTGAATAGAATACATAAACATTTGAGAAGTTCCATGATTTATTTAAGTAATTTGCTAAAACTAAACTCTTATCTTTTGAAAGAAGATGTTCACTCTTATTCTCTTGGTATTCTTTTCCTCAGTATCTACACATGACAAAAATGCATCAAGCACTACACATTTTGTAAGCCCCCACATTTTGTTGTTTTCTTTTTCTAAGATGACAGCACCTCCAGGGATGAAAAAAACGAAAAAATAAATAAAGGGTAAAGACATTTGAAAGGGCAGGTATAATATTTTAAAGTTGTCTATAGTGTAGCTCATGCTCCTTGCTTTATTGGAAGCATTGGAGGCAGACCAATCCATAGTCTAACTCCACCTCCAAAGTACAATTTTCAAGGGATTGGGCTATGAGTGCCACATTTTTGGGGGGGGCTTCTAAACACTGTTAATTGCCTTGGGGGTGCTGTTAAGTACTTTATTTATTTAGACAGGTTCTTATGTATCCATGCTGGCCTGAAACTTACTTTGGCCCCGCTGTTTCTACTTTCCAAGTGTATTTCTGGGATTCTAGACATGCAACCAGTTTATACAGTGCTGGGGTTCAAACCTAGAGTCTCATGCATGCTAGGTAAGCTACATCACCAATTTCTACTGATATGTTTTATAGGGTGTTTGGCCATTCTGAAAGTCTTATTATTATTATTATTTTCTAAGTTTTTTTATTTACATTCCAAATCATTTCCCCTTTCCTGTTTCCTCCCTCCCCGAAAGTCCCATAAGCCCCCTTCCCTCCCTCTTTTCCCCATTCAACCCTTTCTCACTTCTTTGTCCTGGCATTCCCCTACATCCAGTCTTTCCAGGACCAGGGGGTCTCTCCTTCCATCTTCTTGGAAATCTATTTATATGCGAATTGTGTCTAGGGTATTCCGAGATTCTGGGTTAATATCCCCTTATCAGTGACTGCATACCATGTGTGTTCTTTTGTGATTGGGTTACCTCACTAGGGATGATATTTTCCAGTTCTGACCATTTGCCTAGGAATTTCGTGAGTTCATTGTTTTTAATTGCAGAGTAGTATTCCATTGTGTAAATATATCACATCTTCTGAATCCATTCCTCTGTTGAGGGACATCTGGGTTCTTTCCAGCTTCTGGCTATTATAAATAAGGCTGCTATGAACATAGTGGAGCGTGTGTCCTTATTGCATGCCGGGGAAGTCTCTGGGTATATGCCCAGGAGTGGTATAACAGGATCCTCCGGGAGTGTCATGCCCAGTTTTCTGAGGAACCAACAGACTGCTTTCCAGAGTGGTTGTACCAGCTTGCAATCCCACCAGCAGTGGAGGAGTGTTCTTCTTTCTCCACATCCTCGCCAACAACTGCTGTCGCCTGTGTTTTTGATCTTAGTCATTCTGACTGGTGTGAGGTGGAATCTCAGGGTTGCTTTGATTTGCATTTCTGTAATGACTAAGGATGTTGAACATTTCTTTAGGTGCTTCTCAGCCATTAGATATTCTTCAGGTGAGAACTCTTTGTTTAGTTCTGTACCCCATTTTTTAATAGGATTACTTGGCTCTCTGGAGATTAACTTCTTGAGTTCTTTGTATATATTGGATGTTAGCCCTCTGTCAGATGTAGGGTTGGTAAAGATCTTTTCCCAATTTGTTGGCTGCCGCTTTGCTGGAAAGAATCCAGATATCCCTCAATGGAGGAATGGATACAGAAGATGTGGTATATTTACACAATGGAATACTACCCTGCAATTAAAAACAATGAATTCACGAAATTCTTAGGCAAATGGTCAGAACTGGAAAATATCATCCTTAGTGAGGTAACCCAATCACAAAAGAACACACATGGTATGCAGTCACTGATAAAGGGATATTAACCCAGAAGCTCGGAATACCCAAGTCACTATTCATATATCAATTGATTTCCAAGAAGAAGGAAGGAGAGACCCCCTGGTCCTGCAAAGTCTGGATGTAGGGGAAAACCAGGAGAGAGAAGCAGGAGGGGGTTGAATGGGGAACAGGGGGAGGGAAGAGGGCTTATGGGACTTTCGGCGAGGGAGGAACCGGGAAATGGGAAATCATTGGGAATGTAAATAAAAAATACAGAAAAGAAAAAAAGAAAAAAAAAAGAAAGAAAGACATGGGGTCATCAGTATCATCTCAACAAATAGCATATCACTTGTAGGACACATACCTCCTAGTGGTGTTTCTTATACCTTACCCTATATTAAGCAATTAAGACTTTCAGAATGTTATATCCGGCCACTTTGCTGAAGTTGTTTATTAGCTGTGGGAGTTCTCTGGTGGAGTTCTTTGGGTCGCTTAAGTTGGTCAGTTAAGAGACTGTTGGTCTTCCCCCCTTCCTAAGGGGGTTGCCATCCCCTTCAGCTGCTTAAATCCTTCCCCTAACTCATCCACAAGGGTCCCTGACTTCAGTCTAATGATTGGCTGGCTATATGTATTTGCATCTGTCTCAGTCAGCTCCTGGTAGAGACTCTCAGAGGACAGCCATGCTAGGCTCCTGTCTGTAAGCACAACATAGTATCAGTAATAGTGTCCGGCTTTGGTGTGTCCCCCTGAGTGAGATGGGTCCTAATTTGGGCCAGTTACTGGTCCACAATTCCTTCAGTCTCTGCTCCATTTTGTCCCTGAATTTCTTTTACACAGGAACAATTCTAGGTCCAAATATTGAAGGTGGGTTGGTGTCATCATCCCTCCACTGGGAGCCCTGTCTAACTACTGAAGGTGGGCTCTTCAGGTTACATCTTTACAATGTTGGGCGTTTTGGCTAAGGTCACTCACATTGAGTCCTGGATACCTCTCACTTTCCATGTCTCTGAGACTTTCTAGAGGTCCCCCACCCCACCCCCACCCCTAGCAGCTGCATATTTTCATTCATTCCCCTGACCTCCTGGGCTTCTCTCCTGTCTCTCCTGTGATGGTTTGCATATGCTTGGCCACCAGGGACTGGCACTATTAAGAGGTGTGGCCTTGTTGAAGTAAGTGTGTACACCACACCTGGATCTGGAACTTGCTTTGTTCCAGGCTGACCTTGAATTCAGAGATCTACTTGCCACACAGTCTTCTGGAATTAAAGGCATGTACTACCTTGCCTGGGCCTAAGTTTTTCATAGCTACTATGCTTCAAGCTCTCCATGTCAAGATCTGAGTCAGAAGCCTGTGTCTTCCAGCCTCAAGATCTGGATCACAGGTGTGCCCTCCATTTCTGGATTGTAGTTCATTACAGATGTAGTCAAGTTGACAACTAGGAATAGCCATCACACTCCCATATCTGATCCTACCCCCCTTTCCCCTCCCCTCTCCCACTCAGGTCCCTCCCTCCCTTTGCCTCCCATCATTATTTGTTTCCCCCTTCTAAGTGAGATTAAACATTCTCACTTGGGCCTTCCTTTTTGTTTAACTTATTATGGTCTGTGGGGTGCATTATGAGTATTCTGTACATTTGGGGTAATATCTGCTTATCATTGAGTACACACCTGGATATACTTTTGGGTCTGTGTTACCTCACTCAGGGTGATACTTTCTAGTTCCATCCATTTGCCTGCAAAATTCACAATGTTCCTACGTTTAATAGCTGAATAGTATTCCATTGTGTAAATGTACTACATTTTCTGCTTCCATTCTTCGGTTGAGGGACATCTGGGTTGCTTCTAGTTTCTAGTTGTTAAGAATATGGCTGCTATGAATGTAGTGGAGCATGTTTCCTTGGAGTATGTTGGAGCAACTTTTGGGTATATTCCCAGGAGTGATATAGCTTAATCTTCAGGTAAAACTATTTTCAATATTCTGAGGAACTGTCAGATTGATATCCAGAGTGATTGTACCAGTTTTTAATCCCACCAGTGATGGAGGAATGTTGCTAGTTTTATGATACCTAAAGTCATCTGAGAGGTGGGAACCTCAATTAAGAGAATGCCTCCATAAGATGGGTCTGTACGCAAGCCTGTAGTGCATTTTGTTAAGTAGTTATTGATGTGAGAAGGCCCAGCCTATTCTGAGTGGTGTTATCTCTGGGTTGGTGATTCTGAGCTCTATAAGAAAGCAGGCTGAGCAAGGCATGAGAAGCAGCAGCACCCTCCATGGCCTCTGCATTAGCTCCTGCCTCTAGGTTCCTGCCCTGCTTGAGTTCCTGTCCTGACTTCCTTCAATGCAAACTGCAATGTGGGAGTATAAGCCAAATAAACCCTTTCTACCTCAAATTGCTTTGGTCACAGTTACAGCAATAGTAACCCTGACTAAGACACATGGTTTTCCATTTATAGACAGTGACTGAGATGAACTGACCACTCTCAGAGACAATATGTTTGCCTTATTTGTTCTTAGACTCTCGCTAGACTACTATTGAAACTGATGCTATTCTTTCTCTTTCATTTTAATTTAGTATATTTTATTTTGAATTTAATCTTCTAGCACCATGTGTTGTCCAATGAGTACATCTTTTTTAATATATTTTTATTGAATATATTCTTCATTTGCATTTCACATGTTATACACCTTCCTGGTTTCCCCCTTTCCTGAAAACCCCTAACTCTTCCTCCCACCCCCTGCCTCCAAGAATATGCCCCTCCACCCATCACACTCTCACCCACCCACCCTCGATTACCCCATGCTGGGGCATCTATTGGGCCTTCACAGGACCAAAGACCTCTCCTCCCACTGATGCCTGACAAGGCATTCCTCTGCCACTCTTTTGACTGGAGCCATGTGTACCCCTTTGTTGATGGCATAGTCCCTGGGAGCCCTGGGGCATCTGGTTGGCCTACAACCATAACAGACATTTTTTGGTATGCACTTCTTGTCATCCATAATAGTTTCAGTATTTGGTGACTGTTTATAGGATGAATCCCCAGGTAGAACAGTCTGGGTGGCCTTTCCTTCAGACTCTGCTCCACACTTTGTCTCCATAATTGCTCCTGTGAGTATTTTGTTCCCTTTCTCAGAGGAACCAAAAGCACCCCCACTTTGACCTTCCTTCTTTTTGAGCTTCATGTGGTCTGTGAATTTTAACTTGTTTATTTTGAGGTTTTGGTCTAATATCCACTTATCAATGAGTGCATACCTTGTGTGTTCTTTTGTGATTGGGTTACCTCACTCAGGATGACACTTTCTAGTTCCATTCATTTGCTTAAGAATTTCATGAACTTACTGTTTTTAATAGCTGTATAGTACTCCATTGTGTATATATACTACAGTTTCAGTATCCATTCCTCTGTTGAAGGACATCCGTGTTCTTTCCAGCTTCTGGTTATTATAAATAAGGCTGCTATGAACATAGTAGAGCATGTGTACTTATTACATGTTGGAGCATCTTCTGGGTATATGCCCAGGAGTGGTATACCTGGGTCCTCAGGACCGATGTTCATTTTCTGAGGAACCACTAAACTGATTTCCAGAGTGGTTTTGCCAGATTGAAATCCCACCAGCAATGGAGAAGTGTTCCTCTTTCTCCACATCCTCTTCAGCATTTGTTGTCCCTTGAGTTTTTCGTCTTAGCCATTCTGACTGGTGTGAGGTGGAATCTCAGGATTGTTTTGATTTGTATTTCCCTGATAACTGAGGATGCTGAATATTTCTTTAGGTGCTTCAGAGCCATTCGAGTTTCCTCAGTTGAAAATTCCCTCTTTAGCTCTGTACCCCATTTTTCATAGGGTTATTTGACTCTCTGGAGTCTAACTTCTTGAGTTCTTTGTATACATTGGATATTAGCCCTTTCTTGGGTGTAGGATTGGTAAAGATCTTTTCCCAATCTGTTGGTTGCCGTTTTGTCCTATTAACAGTGTCCTTTGCCTTACAGAAACTTTGCAGTTTTATAAGGTCCCATTTGTTGATTCTTAGTCTTAGAGTATGAGCCATTGATGTTCTATTTAGGAAAATTTCCCCTGTGCCCATGTGTTCAAGGTTCTTACCCACTTTCTCCTCTATAAGCTTCAGTGTGTCTGGTTTTATGTGGAGGTCCTTGTTCCACTTAGACTTGAGCTTTGTACAAGGAGATAAGAATGGGTTGATTTGCATTTTTCTGCAAGCTGACCTCCAGTTAATCCAGCACCATTTGTTAAAAATGCTGTTTCCCCCCACACACACACTGGATGTTTTTATCTCCTTCATCAAATATTAAGTGGCCATAGGTGTGTGGGTTCATATCAGGGTCTTCAATTCTATTCCATTGATATTCCTGCCTGTCTCCTTACCAGTACCAAACATTTTTTTTTCACTATTGCGCTGTAGTAGAGCTTGAGGTCAGGGATGGTGATTCCCCCAGGAGATCGTTTTTTTGTGGAGAATAGTTTTTGCTATCCTGGGTCTTTTGTTATTCCAAATGAATTTGCAGATTGCTCTTTCTAGCTCTATAAAGAATTGATTTGGAATTTTGATGGTGATTGCATTGAATCAGTAGATTGCTTTAGGCATGATGGCCATTTTTACTATATTAATCATGCCAATTCTTGAACATGGGAGATCTTTCCATTTCCTGAGATCTTCTTTGATTTCTTTCTTCAGAGGTTTGAAGTTCTTGTCATACAGATCCTTCACTTGCTTGGTTAGAGTCACACCAAGGTATGTAATATTATTTGTGACCAATGTGAAGGGTGTCATTTCCCTAATTTCTTTTTCAGCATGTTTATCCTTTGAGTAGAAGAAGGCTACTGCTTTTTTTGAGTTAATTTTATATCTAGGCACTTTACTGAAGTTGTTTAGCAGCTTTAGGAATTCTCTGGTGGAATTTTCGGGGTCACTTAAGTATACTATCATATCATCTGCAAAGAGTGATACTTTGACTTCTTTCCAATTTGTATACTTTTGAACTTTTGTTTTCTAATTGCTCCGGCTAGGACTTCGAGTACTATATTGAGTAGATAGGGAGAGAGTGGGCAGCCTTGCCTGGCCCCGATCTTAGTGGGATTGCTTCAAGTTTCTCTACATTTAGTTTGATGCTGGCTACCCATTTACAGTATATTGTTTTCTCTATGTTTATATATGGGTCTTTAATTCTGATCTCTCCAAGACACTTATCATGAAGGGATGCTGAATTTTGTCAAAAGCTTTTTCAGCATCTAATGAAATGACCATGTGGTTTTTTCTTTCTGTTTGTTTATGTAGTGGATTACAATGATGGATTTCCATATATTGAACCATCCCTGCATCCTTGGGATGAAGCCTACTTGATAATGATGGATGATTGTTTTGATGTGCTTTTGGATTCAGCTTGTGAGAATTTTTTTTAATTTTATTTTCTAAGTTTTTTTTATTTACATTCAAAATCATTTCCCCTTTCCCATTTCCTCCCTCCCCGAAAGTCCCATAAGCTCCCTTCCCTCCCTCTTTTCCCCATTCAACCCCCTCTCGCTTCTCTATCCTGGCATTCCCCTACATCCAGTCTTTCCAGGACCAGGGGTCTCTCCTTCCATCTTCTTGGAAATCTATTGATATGTGAATTGTGTCTAGGGTATTCCGAGATTCTGGGTTAATATCCCCTTATCAGTGACTGCATACCATGTGTGTTCTTTTGTGATTGGGTTACCTCACTAAGGATGATATTTTCAAGATCTGACCATTTGCCTAGGAATTTTGTGAATTCATTGTTTTTAATTGCAGAGTAGTATTCCATTGTGTACATATACCACATCTTCTGAATCCATTCCTCCGTTGAGTGACATCTGGGTTCTTTCCAGCTTCTGGCTATTATAAATAAGGCTGCTATGAACATAGTGGAGCATGTGTCCTTATTGCATGCAGGTAAAGGCTCTGGGTATATGCCCAGGAGTGGTATAACAGGATCCTCCGGGAGCATCATGCCCAGTTTTCTGAGGAACCACCAGACTGCTTTCCAGAGTGGTTGTACCAGCTTGCAATCCCACCAGCAGTGGAGGAGTGTTCCTCTTTCTCCACATCCTCACCAACAACTGCTGTCTCCTGTGTTTTTGATCTTAGCCATCCTGACTGGTGTGAGATGGAATCTCAGGGTTGTTTTGATTTGCATTTCCCTAATGACTAAGGATGATGAACATCTCTTTAGGTGGTTCTCAGCCATTAGATATTCTTCAGGTGAGAACTCTTTGTGTAGCTCTGTACCCCATTTTTTAATAGGGTTGCTTGCCTCTCTGGAGTTTAACTTCTTGAGTTCTTTGTATATATTGGATATGAGCACTCTGTCGGATGGAGGGTTGGTAAAGATCATTTCCCAGTTAGTTGGTTGCCGCTTTGTCTTTTTGACAGTGTCTTTTGCCTTGCAAAACCTTTGTAATTTAATGAGGTCCATTTGTCAATTCTTGATCTTAGAGCATAAGCTATTGGAGTTCTATTCAGGAAATTCTCCCCTGTGCCCAGATGTTCAAGGTTCTTCCCTAGTTTGCTTTCTATTAGTTTCAGTGTGTCTGGTTTTATGTGGAGGTCCTTGATCCACTTAGAATTGAGCTTAGTACAAGGAGATAAGAATGTGTCAATTTGCATTCTTCTGAATGTTGACCTCCAGTTGAGCCAGCACCATTTGTTGAAAAGGCTATCTTTTTTCCACTGGATGGTTTTAGCTCCTTTGTCAAAGATCAAGTGACCGTAGGAGTGTGGATTCATTTCTGGGTCTTCAATTCTGTTCCATTGATCTACATGCCTGTCACTGTACCAATACCATGCGGTTTTTAACACTATTGCTCTGTAGTACAGCTTGAGGTCTGGGATATTGATTTCCCCATAGGTTCTTTTACTCTTGAGAATAGTTTTAGTTATCCTGGGTTTTCTGTTATTCCAGATGAATTTTTGAATTGCTCTTTCTAACTCTATGAAGAATTGAGTTGGGATTTTGATGGGAATTGCATTGAATCTGTATATTGCTTTTGGTAAGATGGTCATTTTTACTATATTAATCCTGCCAATCCATGAGCATGGCAGATTTTTTCCATCTTCTGAGGTCTTCTTCAATTTCTTTCTTCAGAGACTTGAAGTTCTTGTCATACAGATCTTTCACTTGCTTGGTTAGAGTCACACCAAGATACTTTATATGGTTTGTGGCTATCGTGAAGGGTATCATTTCTCTTACTTCTTTCTCAGCCTGCTTATCCTTTGAGTATAGGAAGGCTACTGACTTGCTTGAGTTGATTTTATAATTGAAGACCAGCCCTAGTCAGTGGTGATCTGACAGGATGCATGGGATTACTTCAATTTTCTTGTATCTGTTGAGGCCTGTTTTGTGACCAATTATATGGTCAATTTTGGAGAAGGTACTGTGAGGTGCTGAGAAAAAAGTATATTCTTTTTTTTTCAGGATGAAATTTTCTATAGATATCTGTTAAATCCATTTGGTTCATAACTTCTTTTACTTTCACTGTGTCTCTGTTTAGTTTCTGTGTTCATGATCTGTCCATTGATGAGAGTAGGGTGTTAAATTCTCCCACTATTAATGTGTGAGGTACAATGTGTGTTTTGAGCTTTAGTAAAGTTTCTTTTATAAACGTGGGTTCCCTTGCATTTGGAGCATAGATGTTCAGAATTGAGAGTTCTTCTTGGTAGCTTTTACCTTTGATGAGTATGAAGTGTCCTTCCTTATCTTTTTTTGATAACTTCTGTTTGAAATTCGATTTTATTTGATATTAGAATGGGTACTCCAGCTTGTTTCTTGGGGCCATTTGCTTGGAAAATATTTTTTCAGCCTTTTACTCTGAGGTATTATCTGTCTTTGTCACTGAGATGTGTTTCCTGTATGCAGCAAAATGCTGGGTCCTGTTTATGTACCCAGTCTGTTAGTCTATGTCTTTTAGTCAGGGAATTGAGTCCATTGATTTTAAGAGATATTAAGGAAAAGTGGTTGTTGCTTCCTGTTATTTTTGTTATTAGATATGGAATTATGTTTGTGTGACTATCTTCTTTTGGGTTTGTTGGGTTTGTTAAAAGAAGATTACTTTCTTGCTTTTTCTAGGGTTAAGTTTCCCTCCTTGTGTTGGAGTTTTCCATCTATTATCCTTTGTGGGACTGAATTTCTGGAAAGATAGTATGTAGTGGGAAAAGATTAAAATATAGTACCGCCCTGCCAGGGCTCTGCTCCAAGTCCCGGGAGGTCTCTCTCTCCTGCCCAGCACCTACTCCTTCCAAGTATCCAGCAAATTGTGACTCTTAAACTTGAATAGTTAATCAAACATATTTATGTATATGCAACTCCCAATTACATAATGCTAATTTACAATGATAAAGTTTTATCCCAATATTTCTAACCTCTCAGCACACCAGAAACACATCTGATGCCATCTGGCTCTGCAGGTCTCCTCTTCTCCCTTGTGCAGCTCCCAGGCTCCCTCTCTCTCCAACCTTCCTTCTCTTAGCTCCTCCTCGTCTCTCCCCTCCAGTCACTGGCCTCTCACTGCCTCAATGTGAATGGATAGGAAATATCTTGCATCAATATTGTGTAAATTTGTTTTTGTCATGGAATATCTTGGTTTCTCCATCTACATTAATTGAGAGTTTTGCTGGGTATAGGAGCCTGGACTGACATTTGTGTTCTCTTAGGGTCTGTATGAGATTCTCCCAGGATCTTCTGTTTTTTAGAGTCTCTGGCAAGAAGTCTGATGTAATTCTGATAGGTCTGCCTTTATATGTTCCTTGACCTTTATCCCTTACTGCTTTTAATATTTTCTTTGTTTTGTACATTTGGTGTTTTGTTTATTATGTGACAGGAGGTGTTTCTTATTTGGTCCAATCTATTTGGAGTTCTGTAGGCTTCTTGTATGTTCATGGGCGTCTCTTTCTTTATGTTAGGGAAGTTTTCTTTTATAATTTTGTTGAAGATATTTGCTGGACCTTTAAGTTGGGAATCTTCTCTCTCTTCTATACCTATTATCCTTAGGCTTTGTCTTCTCATTGTGTCCTGGATTTCCTGGATGTTTTGGGGTAAGAGCTTTTTGCATTTTGTATTTTCTTTGACTATTGTGTCAATGTTTTCTATGGTATCTTCTACAACTGAGATTTTCTCTTCCATCTCTTGTATTCTGTTGGTGATGCTTACATCTATGACTCCTGATCTCTTTCCTAGGTTTTCCAACTCCAGGATTTTCTCCCTTTATGATTTCCTTATTTTTTTCTATTTCAATTTTTAGATCCTCGGTGGATTTGTTCAATTCCTTCACCTGTTTGGTTGCATTTTCCTGTGATTCTTTAAAGGATTTTTTTTTTATGTTTCCTCTTTGAGGGCTTCTACCTTTTTACCTGTGTTATCCTTTATTTCTTTAAGGTAGTTATTTATGTCCTTCTTAAAATCTTCAGTCATCATCGTGAGATGTGATTTTAAATGAGAGTCTTGCTCTTCTGGTGTCTTGGGATATCCAGGGCTTGCTGTGGTGGAAGAACTGGGTTTTGATGATGCCAATTACCCTAGGTTTCTGTTGCTTATGTTCTTACCCTTGCCTTTAGCCATCTGCTTATCTCTAGTGCTATCTGCCCTTTCTCTCTCTGTGATCCTGTGATTCTTCGATCCTGTGATCCTGAGATTCTGGGTGTCAGACGTCCTTGGAGTCAGGATGCCTCTGGGATCCTGAAATCCTGGTGTGACCAAGTTCCTGAGATCCTGTTCTGTCTGAGCTCCTGGGAGTCAAGCTTTCTCTGGGTGTTGCAGTGGTGGGTGGTAGCCAGAGCCCTGATTTTGCTCTGAGCACAGGTGCCAGCTAGAAGGAACCTGTGCTTCTAGTTGGGTTGGGTTTTGTATTTCCCTGGTCCTTTTGGGGGGTCCCAGTTAGGCCGTGTGTTGGGAAAGATGTGACCTCATCTTGATTGTGTCAGACCTCCAGTGTTCCTCAGAGTGTTGAATCTCCTGGGAGTCAAGCTTCCTCTGTGATCCTGTGATCATGTAATCCTGTGGTCCTAGGCAGTTCAGAACACCTGGAACTTGGGCTCCCCCTTTGTGTTTTAAGGGTGGGTACACAGCCAGCACCCCAGGTCTGCTCCAGCTGCAGGTTCAGACTGGAAGGAACTAGTGCCACTGGCTCATTGTGGGAAGTGGGTGGGTGGGTGGGATTCCTGTGTCACTGGATCCTGGGGGATCCAGTTACTCTGGGTGTTGTGGCAGATGTTGTGGCCTCTCTTGTGGTCCTGGGCATTACAGAGCATCTGGGAGTCAGACTCCCCCTGAATGTTGTAGTAGTAGGTGCAGCGTTAGTATCCCAGGTCTGCTCCGGGTGCAGGTTCATACTAGAAGGAAACTGTGCCACTGTGATCCTGGGTGTGTTAGAGCACCTGGGAGTCGAGCTTCCTCTGGGTGTTGTGGGACTGGATACAGAGCCAGTACCCAAGTTCTGCTCAGGGCACAGGCTCAGACTGGAAGGCGATAATTCTCAAAATTAATAGTCTCAATTTTCCCCAAGAAAAAGATATAAACTACCAGATTAGATTAGAAAACAGGATCGATATTTCTGCTGCAGCCAAAATACACCCCTCACCTTCAAGGATAGCTATCACCTCAGCGTGAAATAATAGAAAAAGGTATTCAAAATAAATCCACCCAGGAAGCAAGAGGGTGAAGCCAAATTTATATTTGTAGTGGCTTGAACAAAAATGGTCCCTATAGGCCCATAGGGGTGGCAATCTGAGGTGGTGTGCATTTGTTGGAGTAGGTGTGACCTGGTTGGTGAAAGTATATTATTGGGGATTGAGGTTTCAGAAGTTCAAGTTAGTACTATTGGTTCATATTCTCTTCCTATTGCCTACCAATCTGGATGTAGAACTCTAAGCTACCTCTCTAGTACCATGTCTTCCTGCATGCTTCCTACCATGACAATAATGAACTGTCTGAACTGTAATCCAGCCCCAATTAAATGTTCTCCATTATAAGAGTTGCCATAGTCATGGTGTCTCTTCCCAATAATAGAAACTCAAGGCAAAAGTTGGTACCATGGACTGGGGTGTTGCTGTGATAGGCTAGACTGTAAGTTTGTTTGGAGGAATGTAGACTTTGGAACTTTGTGTTGTGAAAGCAGTTAAATGTTTTAAGTTGGGCTTAATGGATCAGACTAGTAGAAGGATGTAAGACAGTGTTGCTAAGGGTTAATTTGAACTATAGAGGCCCAGTTCAAGAGGTCTCAGGGAAGAAGAATTTTAATATATGGCTTAGAGACTTTTTTCTTGTGATATTTGGCAAAGAATATGGCTGATTTTTGCCCTTGTTTGAAAAGTCTGCCAGAGGCTAAAATGAAGCATTTTGGATTAATTCCATTGACTGAGGAAATCTCAAAAAACCCTAGTTTTGACTCTGTCCTATGGTTATTTAGTTTCACTGTTATGCAAATTGTTAATGAAAAGAAGCAAGCTGAGCAAAGAAAAATACAAAATGTACAGCTAGAGGAGAAAGGGGAAACCAGGAAGTTGAATAGAGCTAAATCCTGTGTTCAGGGAGAAAAACAGATTAAAGAGAGTCCAATATTAAATGGAATAAAGGGAGTGGTAACTCGGGGCAAGATTCCACCCAGATAAGCATTGTACAAGTGAAAGGGAATTAAGAAAAACTCAGAGCAGGGTGTGGTGGTACACCCCTTTAATCCCAGAAACAGGGAGAGAAACAAAGGCAGAGGCAGGGGCAGAGAGGCAAAGTGGCAGAGAGAGGCAGAGAGAGAGGCAGAGGCAGGTGGATCTCTGTGTTCGAGGCCAGCCTGGTTCATACAGTAAGTTTCAGGACATCAAAACCTAGGCACTGAAAGAAAATATTTAAAACAGAAAACTGGTGAAAGATGTAATTGAACAAGAGGGAGCATGTTCCAAGTTCAGCAAGCAGCAGAACTTAACATATTCTGCCACGTGGCTCTGGTTTTTGAGTCAAGGAAAGAAGAAGGTAACTATGAAATCTCCCTTTGAGAGTGAGGAAAACTGGTTAGGCATGTGTCATAAGTGTTCCCTGTATGAAGAGCATTGTGTGAAGATGTGCAAATAAAGCCTGGATTGCCTTGAAAGCACAGGATTCTGGAGATGCTAGAGTATTGTGATACCTGCCAAAGAGAGCTGCTAACAGGGAGTAGAGATGAGAGAGAGAGAGAGAGAGAGAGAGAGAGAGAGAGAGAGAGAGAGAGAGTGAGTTTGGAGTTTTCCCAGCTGGTTTTTGGTCTTGCTTTAGTCCAATATTTCCTCACTATGCTTCTCACTTTTGGAATAGTAATGTAAATCCTGTGCTATGGTATATTGGAAGTATGTGATCTCCTTTTTCAGTTTGATTTCACAAGAGATTGCATTTAAGAGATTGCATGAATCTCAAAAGAGACTTCAAACTTTGGGACTTTTGGAGTTGGACTAAACATATTTTGCATTATGATATGACTACAAGCCTATGAGGGAGAGAATATATAATGTGGTAGTTTGAATTAAGATGGCACCCATAGGCTCATAGATAGTGGCATTATTAGGAGATGTGACCTTCTTGGAGTAGCTGTAAACTTGTTGGAAGAAATACTGACATTTCAGAAGCTCAAGCAAATGTCTAGTGACTCATTCTCTTGGTCTGATATCTGCTGATTCAGAAGTAGAACTATCAGCTACCTCTCTAATACCATGTCTGTCTGCATGCCACCATGCTCCCTACCATGGTAATAATGGACTAAACCTGTGAACTAGAAGCCAATGTTTTTCTTTATAAGAGTTGCTATGCCCATGGTGTCTTTTAACATCAATAGAAATCCCAACAAACATGATAGTATCTGACAAATATAGACTTAAAATCAAAACTAATCTGAAGGCAGATACATTAACATGCTCATTAAAGGAAAAATAAACAAAAAGGATATTGCAATTCTAAACAGTTACGCACCAAACACAAAGGCAACAAAGTTCATAAAAGAAATATTACTATAGCTAAAACCACAGATTAACTCTCACACAGTGATAGTGAATGACTTTAATACTCAACTATTGCCAACAAATAAAACTAAACCATGAAATACTGGAGTTAAATTACATCCTAAATTAAGTGGACCTAACAGTTATTTCACACAAACACTAAGTAATACATTTTCTTTTCAGCAGCCCAAGGAGCTTTCTGCAAAATTAACTAAATTTTAGGATCCAAAAAAGCCTCCACAGATATAGGAAAATTAAAATACCACCCTGCACCCTATCTGGTCATCATGGATTAAAGCTGAATATCAACAGCAACAGAAACAGCAAAAAGTACATGAACTAGTGGAAACCAATGTCTCAGTTCTGAATATGTAGTGGGTCCAGACAGAAATCAAGAAGGACTGGTGGGGGCTGGGGGGTGGGTGAATTACTGTAAATATCCAAACAATGAGACATAATGAAGATTTTGAAACCCTTAGCCCTAAAGGGGTTGTCTTCATCAATTCCCACCTCTCAAGGCTCAGGGAACTCCATGAAAGAGGAGAAGAAAATAGTATAAGAGTCAGAGAAGATAGAGAATACCAAGGAATCAAAGCCTTTTAGACAAAACAGGGCTTGTGCACTGAAGTGGAAATGTAAGGGTTCTTTGGAAAGTTGATTGAGTGGTGTTTTGCTGGGGCACACACTTGGAGGAACATTTAGCGGAAGCAGACACAGGTGAGAGAATGTTCTACTAAAGCAAGCATGTGAAAGGACGCATGATGAAGGATTCTTTGCTAACAACATGTATGTACTGGTCCTCCTTACATTTGTCTGTACTCCATAGAAAGAAATGCACAAAAAAAAAATCTTCTGGTGTGCTGATTGCCAGAGTGATGTCAGCTGAGACAGATGTATGTGTTGAGGCACTACACATGCTGAGGCAAGACCCATGGAGGACATGTGATGTTTGGAGGAAGATAGAAGTTGAGCCAGGTTTGCTTATTGAGCTAGCTCTACAATGCTTGTGGATAGCTTGTGGGTCAAGTATTTGCTGATCTCTGCTTCACTGAGAGAGGCACAGCTGAGACCTTCTCTTGGCATTCCTCCTGGTTCCTTCTACTGCCTTGTGCTGAGGCTGAGGCTTGGCTGTCTCTGCTAAGTTGTGTCACCCCTGCTGCTTATCCCAACTCTAGTGAACTGAACTGCAGATTTCCAGACAATACAGAAGGGAATTGCTCCAAAGAACCTTTCTAAAGAGGTCCACTCTCCCCATATTCTTTCTTTCCCACTATGTTTGTTGGGTGGTGGGTTAAAGGAGCTAGAGTGCTTAAGAACCATCACTAAAAATAAAGTTTGAAAAAATGAAAGGTGCAGTGCACCTCTGAACTCACAGGGACCATCCTGCATAGGGTCTGAATGGGTCTTCACCAAATGTGGTCCTAGAGCTGAGAGAAGAAGAGGACATGTGTCTCTATCAAAGCATCTAATTGATAACCACTTACAAATGAAAAATTAATTTTCTTCAAGTGATTGTCCCTAAAGAAACAAAACATTCTTAAGGTTAGGTTCCATGGCCAGCTGATGCCCAATATAAAACAAACGCAATGGCATCTTTGGAAGTTCTTTGTTTCACAATGTTAAGTCAGAGAAGTTTTGTTTGTTCGCTTTCTCCTTTGCATATATATCATGGTTTCTAGTTTGGGTTTTTTTAAATGGGATTCCTCAGTGTGCAAATGAATCTATTTGATTCTTTTTCATTTTTTTGGGGGGGGGACTGGGAGCCATGGGATGTGAATGGGAGGCCCAGGCCTGGGGTCAAGGTATGTCCAAACCCTGGAAATAAAGTCCTGCGATCAGCAGGAGTAGAATTACCTCCACCCCACACCAGGCCTGTGTCTTCCTGAGCACATAACCCTGTGCCCCAGGTTTGTTTCCACAGAGGAGGTCACGTACCATGGTAGCAAGGTTAAACTTCCTCTTCCCTTATAAGTTCATGTCCAGCACCACCTGAAATTTCCTCTTATGCAAATGAGGCATCCCAATACTCTCGCCCTTGCCAATGATGTATATTTATCTGAAAGCTCCTACCTACCACCACAAAGGTTTAAGTAGCTTTTGTTTCCCCCATAAGATGAATGTCTCACTGAAGCTGCCTCCCAAGAGTCTATTTTAGACATGGCTCGCCAATGCCTGAGGTCTCTTCACTCCCAGCTATCCTGCCTTGCTTCCTCTCTAAGGATCCACCAGTTGTGATCACAGCCAATCATGCCTCTACAGGCAGGGAAGCAGAACCTGAATGATACACTTTCTTTGACTCCTTTTACTATTTTGTTGTTTTGTCATATTCCAATTTGTTTGTTATCTATTTATTTCATTATTATTCCTTGGATGCCTGTTAGATTTCTGAGGAGAAACAAGAAAGATATGAATCTGGCAGGGATGGGAAGAGGGGGAAACCTGGCAGTAGTAGGGGAAGGGGAAACTAATAAGAATATATTGTATGAAAAAAACTATTTTCAGCTAAAGAAAAAGAAGAAACATAAAACAACTCTAAAATACAAAGAAAACATTGAAAATAGGAAGAGACAAAGAATACATTGAAAATAGAAAGAGACAAAGGCAATTTAACTCCTAGGGCATATTCTTCCAAATAATGTCAGATGTATGAACAGAAATGTACTGAAAGTCAGGAAAACAAGGCATCAAATATTTCTAGCCCTGAAGATAAATAGTTTGCCAAGATTAAAATGTCTATAAAATATTTCATAAAATTTAAGAGAAACAAATACCTGCCAAGATAAGTAGTTTTATAAGTTACTTTCAGCTTATAAGAGAAAATAAAGTGATTCTACATACAAAAGAAGAATAAAGGTAGTTATCACACAAGAGCAGAAGACAGAAATCTCATAAAAGTAAAAGAACAGTAAATGAGAAATAGTAGGCAATAAATCAAGTCCAACTCAATAAAACATCAAACCCTGTGTGTGGATAAGAACCAATAGTACAAATAGGTTAACAAACAAGGAGAACAATTAGCATAACTGGAAGAGTCAGCAACTATCTCTCAATAATAATGCTAGACATTAATGGTCTCAACTATCCTTGAAAAGACACAGACTACCTGATTAGATCAACACAAAGAGGCAACCCATTTCATGCTCAGAAGAGATATTTTTATTGAGTTCATTTTAATGCATTTTCAAATTAAAACAGAATTACATCACATTTCCCTTTCTAGCCCCTCCCTAGTACTCTAACTTCTTCCATGCTATTTCTTACTCTCAATTTGATAGCCTATTTTCTGTGATTAATATTAATATTATTATTACACACATACATTTATATATACCTACTTATGTACATGCAAATATAATCTGCTGCACACACACACACACACACACACACACACACACACATACATATTATTTCAGGCTTGACCACTTTGGAGAACCAATAAAGGGGCTGATTCTTGTGAGAGGCTAATTCTCTCTCTTCCAGAAGTCATTAGTTGCCTATAGTTGTTTATCTAGGGATGTAATATGGTAAAAACTTTACTTTCTACCTTTGCATGTATATTGATTGTACCATTATTCCAGACTTGTTTATGGATATATTTCTAGAAGAGATTGTTTCATAGACAACATCTGTATATTTTGGCTCTTAAAACCTTTCTACTCTGATCACTAGACACAGGAGCCCTGATGTAGATGTATCCATTGTTACTGTGCATAACTTTTTGGTTTCTGCTTTATGTTCAATTGTGATTTTCTGTGATGGCCTCCATTTCGACTTGCTGAAGTGTGATAGCTATATTTATCTGTAAGTTTAAGGATAAGATTAGAATGTAGTCAGCATTTATGCTAGTCTGGCAAAGTGAGATAGTGGACTGTTTTCTAATGCTCATGACTTCACTACCTCCAGGAAGTTGGCTAAGTTTCTGTAAATAGGAATGGTTTTCTTCCTGTTGAATAGGCCTTGAGTCCAATTAAGTGTTGGTTACTATCAACATGTGAGTGTCATATGGTATCTTGTCATGCAGGTCATTGTTGATATCATGAGATGTTCACCTCATAATAGAGTGTATAGTATTTTCTAGTACCTTGGAAGCTAGACCACAGGAAGTAGGTTTTCATCTTATAACCAGCTTGAAGCATCCAAATTTTGTATTGTAACTGTAATGTCCTCAGTAATAGGGACTTATCTTTAAATTCTGAGAGGCAACTAAGGACTAAATCCGTACGTGATTAGTTTTGGAAATAACTTGGACTATCTTAACCAAAAGGCATTGTCTTCTTCCTATTTTTTTTACACTTTTATTAGTTCCTTGAGAATTACATATTATGTGTTTTGATTATATTAACCCTCCTACCCCCATCTCTTCCCTGATTCACTCTCATCCCAATTTGGTATCCATTTAAAATTTTTCAAGACCAGTGCTACCCAAATATTCTCCTCCACTATTGGAAGAGCTAATTCTTACTTGCCCTCTCCATGATCGGGTTCTGTCTGGCATGGGCTTGCACATGCCTTATGCATGCTGCTTTTTCAGGATATGAACTACTGTGAGTGAGTGTCCAGAAGACTCTCTTTCTTCATAGTCATATATCACCCTTGGAACTAATCACCTTTCCATCCCTTCTACCCAAAATGATCCTTGAGATTTGGGAGTATAAGATGAGATATAAGTATTTAATTTAGGAATGAGCATTCCATAGTCTTTGTTCTCTGCACTTTGGCTAGTTATGAGTCTCTGTGTTAATTGCTGTCTGCTGTAAACAGACACCTATCTAATGAGGTTTCACAGACACACCAATCCATAGATATAACTTTAAGTCATGAGGTGTGGGTTTAATAATACATCCATTTAGTGCAATAATAGAAGTAGACTCTCTTCTAGGTCCTATGACCTGTCTAGCCACAGGTTTCTGATCTGACAATGGTGCCAAATATTTCATCTTCTCGAGATGACTTTAAGTCTGATTAGAAAGTGGTTAGTTAATCATCAAACTCAGGGCTGAAATCAATCAAGTAGAAACAAATAAAACCTTACAAAGAATCAACAAAACGAGGAGTTGGTTCTTTGAGAAAATCAACAAGATAGATAAGCCCTTAGCCAGACTAACCAGAGGGCACAGAGATAGTATCCAAATTAATAAAATCAGAAACGAAAAGGGAGAGATAACAACAGAAACTGAGGAAATTCAAAAAATCATCAGATCCTACTACAAAAACCTGTATTCAACACAACTAGAAAATCTTGAGGAAATGGACAATTTCCTTGACAGATACCAAGTACCAAAATTAAATCAGGATCAAATAGACCATCTAAACCGTCCTATAACCCCTGAAGAAATAGAAGTTGTCATTGGAAGTCTTCCAACCAAAAAAAGCACAGGTCCAGATGGTTTTAGTGCAGAATTCTATCAGACCTTCAAAGAAGACCTAACACCAATACTCTTCAAACTGTTCCACAAAATAGAAACAGAAGGAACACTACCCAACTCGTTCTATGAAGCCACAATTACACTAATACCAAAAGCACACAAAGATCCGACAAAGAAAGAGAATCTCAGGCCAATCTCTCTTATGAATATCGATGCAAAAATACTCAATAAAATTCTTGCCAACCGAATCCAAGAACACATCAAAACGATCATTCACCACGATCAAGTAGGCTTCATCCCAGGGATGCAGGGATGGTTCAATATAAGGAAATCCATCAATGTAATCCACTACATAAACAATCTCAAAGAAAAAAACCACATGGTCATCTCATTAGATGCTGAGAAAGCATTTGACAAAATTCAGCATCCTTTCATGCTAAAGGTCTTGGAAAGATCAGGAATTCAAGGCCCATATCTAAACATAGTAAAAGCAATTTACAGCAAACCAGTAGCCAGCATCAATCTAAACGGAGAGAAACTTGAAGCAATCCCACTAAAATCAGGGACTAGACAAGGCTGCCCTCTCTCTCCATATCTTTTCAATATAGTACTTGAAGTTCTAGCTAGAGCAATTAGACAAGAAAAAGAGGTCAAAGGGATACAAATTGGAAAGGAAGAAGTCAAACTATCACTATTTGCAGACGATATGATAGTATACATAAGCGACCCAAAGAACTCCACCAGAGAACTCCTACAGCTGATAAACGACTTCAGCAAAGTGGCCGGATATAAAATCAACTCAAGCAAGTCAGAAGCCTTCCTATACTCAAAGGATAAGCAGGCTGAGAAAGAAGTAAGAGAAATAATACCCTTTACGATAGCCACAAACCATATTAAGTATCTTGGCGTGACGCTAACCAAACAAGTGAAAGATCTGTATGACAAGAACTTCAAGTCTCTGAAGAAAGAAATTGAAGAAGACCTCGGAAGATGGAAAAATCTGCCATGCTCATGGATTGGCAGGATTAATATAGTAAAAATGAGCATCTTACCAAAAGTAATACACAGATTCAATGCAATCCCCATCAAAATCCCAACTCAATTCTTCATAGAGTTAGAAAGAGCAATTCAAAAATTCATCTGGAATAACAGAAAACCCAGAATAGCTAAAGCTATTCTCAAGAGTAAAAGAACCTCTGGGGGAATCAGTATCCCGGACCTCAAGCTGTACTACAGAGCAATAGTGTTAAAAACTGCATGGTATTGGTACAGTAACAGACATGTAGATCAATGGAACAGAATTGAAGACCCAGAAATGAATCCACACTCCTATGGTCACTTGATCTTTGACAAAGGAGCTAAAACCATCCAGTGGAAAAAAGATAGCCTTTTCAACAAATGGTGCTGGCTCAGCTGGAGGTCAACATGCAGAAGAATGCAAATTGACCCATCCTTATCTCCTTGCACTAAGCTCAATTCTAAGTGGATCAAAGATCTCCACATAAAACCAGACACACTGAAACTAATAGAAGGGAAACTAGGGAAGAACCTTGAACATATGGGCACAGGGGAGAATTTCCTGAACAGAACTCCAATAGCTTATACTCTAAGATCAAGAATAGACAAATGGGACCTCATTAAATTACAAAGTTTTTGCAAGGCAAAAGACACCGTCAAAAAGACAAAGCGGCAACCAACTAACTGGGAAATGATCTTTACCAACCTTACATCCGACAGAGGGCTAATATCCAAGATATACAAAGAACTCAAGAAGTTAAACTCCAGAGAGGCAAGTAACCCTATTAAAAAATGGGGTACAGAGCTACACAAAGAGTTCTCACCTGAAGAATATCTAATGGCTGAGAAGCACCTAAAGAGATGTTCATCATCCTTAGTCATTAGGGAAATGCAAATCAAAACAACCCTGAGATTCCATCTCACACCAGTCAGGATGGCTAAGATCAAAAACACAGGAGACAGCAGTTGTTGGCGAGGATGTGGAGAAAGAGGAACACTCCTCCACTGCTGGTGGAATTGCAGGCTGGTACAACCACTCTGGAAAGCAGTCTGGCGGCTCCTCAGAAAACTGGGCATGACACTTCCGGAGGATCCGGCTATACCACTCCTGGGCATATACCCAGAGACTTTACCTGCATGCAATAAGGACACATGCTCCACTATATTCATAGCAGCCTTATTTATAATAGCCAGAAGCTGGAAAGAACCCAGATGTCCCTCAACGGAGGAATGGATTCAGAAGATGTGGTATATGTACACAATGGAATACTACTCTGCAATTAAAAACAATGAATTCACGAAATTCCTAGGCAAATGGTCAGAACTTGAAAATATCATCCTTAGTGAGGTAACCCAATCACAAAAGATCACACATGGTATGAAGTCACTGATAAGGGGATATTGACCCAGAATCTCAGAATACCCTAGACACAATCAGCATATCAATAGATTTCTAAAAAGATGGAAGGAGAGACCCCTGGTCCTGGAAAGACTGGATGTAGGGGAACGCCAGGACAGAGTAATGAGAGGGGGTTGAACGGAGAAAAGAGGGAGGGAAGGGGGCTTATGGGACTTTCGGGGAGGGAGGAAACGGGAAAGGGGAAGTGATTTGGAATGTAAATTAAAAAAATAAAATAAAATTAAATTAAAAAAAAAAAAAAAAAAAAGAAAGTGGTTAGTTACTATCATGCCATCCATGCCATTATTGTATCGGTGGGCTTCCCTTGCCAGGCCAGTCATTGTTTTAGTTCACATTCATGGCTGGGAAAAAGTAATTATCACTTTTTCCTTCCAACAGCATTCATAGCTCCATGAAACACTATGAAAATTAGCTAGTAGAGATGAAGGTTCTGGGTAAATACTTATCTATAATCTATGACTCAAGTATCTGTGGAAGTTCCCTTAAAAGCTAGAAATAGATCTACCATATAATCAAGCTATACCACTCTAGGGAATATACCTAGTGGATATTATATCCTACTATAGAAATACTTGCTCATCTATGTACATTATTGCTCTGTGCACAGTAGATAAGAAATAGAATCAGCTTACATGTCTATCAACTGATGAATAGATGAGAAAATTCTTGAATATTTACACGACACAATATTAATCATCTATTAAGAAAAATTAAATTATGAAATTATTGAGTAAATAATTTTCCTATTCTAATTTTCTTGCATCATTATCATGTCTCTTCATTTCTTGATATCCAGGTCTTTGCTCTCTTTTTATTCCCCTCCTCTCTCTTCTTATTCCCCTAACAAACTTCTGGGCTAACTTATGAAAGCCCTTTCTCCTCCCTTGCAGGCTTTCTCTGTTCTCCTACTGGGCTGATGAGAACCTTATGTAAGAGATTATGGCCATATTCCTTCTTTGTAATAGCTGCAGAATTATTTACTTTTGTCAGCCTAAATGGGTAAAAGGCTAGGTTCCCTGCCTTCAAGCCTTTTCCAAACTAACAGTGGTCCATTTGGCTTCACTAGGTTAGAGGCACTATGAGCAGAGGCTAATAATAAGAAAACCAGTAGGCAGTAATAGCAGCTATTCAAATTGTTCCACTAAAACCCACTGTAATTTATTAAGATTACATGCAATAGCAGTACAGGTATAGTTCCTAAGTGCCAAAATACTGCCAGAGAAGGAAGTATTCCATCCGCCCATCATGATGACGCTTATCACATGATCCTACAATGAAAATTAGCTGAATTTCTCCAGAATGCTCATTTTGTAATATCCAATTGTTTTCCATCACCATGTACCCTTCTTCTGAGTTGGTTTGGTAGTTTAATTTCTCTGTATGTTTGTTATCTGCAAGAAGATTCAAGAGTCCAGTAAAATGCAAGTACTCAATCTGTGGCAACAAGGAATCAGTGGTGCCTTTAGGAAAATACATTGGCCTACAAGTTTTGTCAGAAAAGTATGTACTCCAAACAGTGTGACAGATAAAGTGTATCTTTGTTTTTGTCCAACATAAAAAGACAGGATATGGGCAGAGGAACAGATGGGTGAAAGATAGAAAGTAGGAATCCTTTAGAAACTAAGGACAATTCCATTGTGTAAATATACCACATCTTCTGAATCCATTCCTCCGTTGAGGGACATCTGGGTTCTTTCCAGCTTCTGGCTATTATAAATAAGGCTGCTATGAACATAGTGGAGCATGTGTCCTTATTGCATGCAGGTAAAGCCTCTGGGTATATGCCCAGGAGTGGTATAGCCGGATCTTCCGGGAGTGTCATGCCCAGTTTTCTGAGGAACCGCCAGACTGCTTTCCAGAGTGGAATACTACTCTGCAATTAAAAACAATGAATTCACGAAATTCCTAGGCAAATGGTCAGAACTTGAAAATATCATCCTTAGTGAGGTAACCCAATCACAAAAGAACACACATGGTATGCAGTCACTGATAAGGGGATATTAACCCAGAATCTCAGAATACCCTAGACACAATTCGCCTATCAATAGATTTCCAAGAAGATGGAAGGAGAGACCCCCTCGTCCTGGAAAGACTGGATGTAGGGGAATGCCAGGACAGAGAAGCTAGAGGGGGTTGAATGGGGAACAGAGGGAGGGAAGGGGGCTTATGGGACTTTCGGGGAGGGAGGAAACGGGAAAGGAGAAATGATTTTGAATGTAAATAAAAAAAAACTTAGAAAATAAAATAAAATTTAAAAAAAAGAAATAAAAAAAAAGAAACTAAGGACAAGGTGACTGCAAGGTTCTTAGAATGGCTTTTTTTTGAAAAGCAAAGTGATTAAGAGTCAGTCTCCCATAGTATTATTTATGTAAAATAGAGTGCAAATTAAATAGAGAAGATGAGCACAGTTACTCAGATACATATTAATGCATAAAAATATAACAGGAATACAGCAACAGTTTAGTGGTACTTATATCTAAGGGCAGGAAAAATTATGGGTATTATTTTCTTGTTTTTATCTTCTGTAGATTTTATATTTATGTCATTTGACAATATGGTTTATAATGAATAGTATGTGGATTTCTTAGAAAGAGACTCATAAAAAGGACATGCTATCTTTCAGCACAAAACTGAGATATGCATGGGTCCCCTAGGGAGATATTGCCAGTAGAGGTTTCAAGTAAGAGGTATGGAACCTCTGTGTTGAAATAGAGTTGTATTCTAACCTCCAATAGGACAATAATGTACCTACTAAAAACACAAGCTAACAAAGAAAAACTGGCCATTGAAAGTCCTAGGATTCCAAATATTTCAGGCTGTTTTGGTTAATTTTCTATTGATGCAATTGAATACCATGACCAAAGCAACTTATTAAACAGAAGCATTTACTTCAACTTAAAGTTTCAGATGAGTAGAGTCCATGGTGGTAGAACAAAGGAGTGGTAGAAAGGAAAGCAGAGAGCTCATATCTGGATCTTCAAAGCTAAGATATAACACTGGGAATAGTGTGAATCTTCTGAAACCTCAAAGCATGCTCCAGAGACACGCCCTCTCCAAGGCCATACCTCCTAATCCTTTTCAAACAGTTCCACCAAATAGATAAATTTATGAACCCATGGGGGACATTTTCATTTAAACTACCACAGAGAACTTTGTGTTTTCCTTGTATTGGTTTGCACATTTTCATGTCAGGTGTTTCCTCCAGATTTCTCCATTTTCCAATTCTTTTCCACCCTCCTTATGAAAATTTCATGAGTTCTACTAAATTGTCTCCATTTGGATTTATGCTATCTTTTGCCATTTAGAGGGGAATATGACTGAAGTACTACATATAACTATTTAACATCGTTCTTGCTGCTAAGTTTTAGTAGAAAATACTGGTGAACTTTATATCCACAATAAAATTCAGAGCACGTGGTACTAGAGAACTTTTTGTAGATAGTAGTGTTTATATGTATTTTTTTAATTGATTGGGAATGCCAGGTATGCATATATTATATTTTTTATCAAGGTCATCTCCAATTTTATCCCATACATTTTCCCCTTTATCTCTACCACTATAGTTCCCTCCAAATATCATGCATTCTTTACAAAAAATATAGTCTACTTTGTGCTGATAATATGTACATGGGTATAGGGCCATCTAATGGAACATGGTTAGACTCTCAGGTACCTTATCCCTGAGGAAAACTGATACCCTTTAAAGTAGCCATCAGTTGCCTATATATCTTCAGCTAGGGTGGGACTTCCTGAAAAACTTCCCATTCCAGGTTGACAGTTTTTTCTATTTTATGTAGAAAACATTGTTTTTCTGTAGTTATCAACTGCCTCTGCCTCATACAACTTTTTATGCTCCCTTTTCATGATGATCAATGAATCTTTGGAGAAGGGATTTGATACGGATATTCTAGGACTGTGTACTTCACAATCTAATAGTATTCTTTACATTTTGATTAGTGGTAAGTATATGTTAATCACCATCTACTGCAGGTAGCAGCTTCTACAATAAGGACTGAAAGATGCAGTTATCTGGACTCATGTTCTTGGCCTTGTTAATGGTACAGAAGTTAATGTCATATGTGGTGCAGGCCTTAAATTCAATCTTGTGTTGTGTCATAGTTATTCCCATTCATAGAATTTTCAGTGGCTAATATCCTAAGCTCACACAGAATACTCACCTGCTTGAGTTTACATTACATTCTCCATGCCTTCAGGCTCTTGCATAATGGCATATGGAATTCTAGTAATGCCTTGTATCACCCAAACAACAATGAGGTAAGGATTGCCTACTCTGTGAATATTCCTTGGTTTCAACTTTAGGTTTTCATACCATACTTCATTGTCTCTCTCCACTCCCAGGTATCCTTCAACTGATTGTCTATGCTTGCTTTATTAATTTTCTTATTTTATGGCCACATCTGTAACCTTATTCCAGCTCTTATGGCACATGTGCATGGGAACACGTCACTGGTGGCTAAAGCTGACCTCAGCCAGTGTAAATAGTTCAGTGCAGTTGGACATAATGGTGTTTTGGCTGCTTATTTATGGAAGCATTAGCAATATTATTTATTTCTGTTTTCTTTTCCTATTTCTCTTATAGTAATATTAATCATTTTCTTAAATGTCTACTTTTGTTTTTATGTCCTATTGCAGAGATATAGCTTCTATTTTTGTCAACTTAGTTACAAGTCACATTTATCAATTTTAAAAAAGTTTTACTATAACAATGATACTGGCTAGCATTTATTTATTTTCAGGCCTTGAAATATCTCATGGATTTCCAGATGCTGTGTTTTCATGTTTTTCTTGTTTTAATTATATTTTTATTATTTAAAACATTTTAAAGTTGAAATATATTTTGATAATATTCTTCTCCTCCCCCAAGTCCTTTCAGATCCTTTTCCCATTCCTACTTGCCCAACTTTAAGTTCTTTCTCAAAAACAAAAGACAAAAAGAAAAATCCAATTCAACAATCCCAAAGTCAAGAAAACAAAATAAAACATCACTGAAAAAGAGAGAGAGAGAGAGAGAGAGAGAGAGAGAGAGAGAGAGAGAGAGAGAATGAATCAATTTGTAACCAAATAAAAGCACACAGAAAACTAGAAATCCATTCTGTGTTCACCAACTACTGCTTAATATGTGGCCTGCCCTGTTATGGTTGATATGCTCAGAGTTACCCCATTGGAGAAAATTGTTTCACTCTCCCAGCAGGTATAAATAACAGTTCAGTTATTTACCTTTAACTTAGTGGCTAGGTTTTCATTCATTCATTCACTCATCCATTTGAAAATATGTAAAACAAAATATAATAAGATTTTTAAAATTATCATATCAAAGTTGAACTGGAAAAGCTAACAGAAAAAAAAAAGAGCCCAGGAGAAGCCATAGGAATCAGAGATCCACTCATTTACACATTTATCAATCACATAAAACAAACAAACAAACAAAAAAACCACACTAAACTGAAAGTCATAATATATACACTGAAGATCTGGTACAGACCTGAGTAGGCTCTGTGAATCCTGTTTCAGTATCTGAGCTCTTATAAGCTTTGCTCATGTGGATTTAGAGGGCCTTGTTTTCTTAGTGTCCTCCATCCCCTCTGGCTTTCACACTCATTTTTCTGCGGGGTTTCCAAAATGTGATGGTTTGTATATGCTTGGCCCAGAGAGTGGCATTATTAAGAGGTGTAGCCTTATTGGAGTAGGTGTGTCACTGTGGGTATGAGCTTTAATACACTTGTCCTAGACGCCTAGAAACTGATGTTCTGGTAGCAGCCTTCAGATAAAGATGCAAAACTCTCAGCTCCTCCTGCATCATGACTGCCTGAATGCTGCCATGCTTCCTGCCTTGATGATACTGGAATGAATCTCTGAACCTGTAAACTGGCACCAATTAAATATTGTTCTTATAAGAGTTGCCTTGGTCGTGGTGTCTGTTCACATTAGTAAAACCCTAACTAAGACACTAAACCTTGACGGGAAGATTTGATGGAGACAACCCATTTAGGGCTGAATGTTCCAAACTCTCTCCCTCTCTGAATATTGTCTAGCTGCCTGTCTCTGCATTTGTTTCCATCTGCTGCAGGAGGCTTCTCTGATGATGACGGAATGAGCACTGATTTGTGAGTATAGCAGAATATGGCTAAGAGTCATTTTATCATTACGTTTCCTTTATATTTTTTAGAGCAGTACTACATGAGGCTGGATAAAAACCAGTTTATTGTTTTTAACAATTATTTATTATTGGTAAAACCAAATAATACTGCACTAAAAGAGGAGAAACATGTATTTTTATTTGAGACAAGGTCATACATAGACTAGTGTTGCCTCCAATCTACTATGTATGTATTCAAAGATGACCTTGAACTTTTGATACATCTTATTTCACAGTTCAAGTGCTATGATTATAAGTATGTGCTACTAAAGCTAGTTTTTGCAGTATTCTAGATCAAACATAGGGTTTGTGAGTGTTAGGCAAACATTTTTCCAAATACTCTATATTGCCAGCTTTTTTCCTGAATTTTAAGATGAATCATCTCATGTTATTGTGATATTTTGTCTTACAACAGAATTTTCCTAGCAGATTTAAAAACCATGTTTACCCATACACAGTTTCCTAAGCCCCATTGTTTAGCTCTGGGCTTGTTCTTCAGTCCAGAGGAGATTGGCGGGACCCATAACCATCTTTGAACACTTCCCTAAATATATCTGAAGGCTCTGGAAGAAAAAAAAAGCAAAAGCACCCAGGAGGAGTAAACAGTATAAAATAATCAAACTCAGGGCTGAAATCATTCAAATAGAAACAATGAGAACAATACAAAGAGTCAGGGAAAACCAAGAGCTGGATCTTTGAGAAAATCAACAGATAGACAAACCCTTATCCAAGTGAACTAAGAGGCAGAGAGTCAGTATCCAAATTAACAAAATCAGAAAGGAAATGTAAGACATAACAATGGACATTGAGGAAATTCAAAGAATCTTTAGATCTTATTTCAAAAGCCTGTACTTCACAAAATTGGAAAACCTAAATAATATAGATAATTATTTAGACAGATACCAGTTACCAAAGATAAATCAAAATCAGGTAAACTATCAAAATAGTCCTATAACCCCAAAAGAAATAGAAGCAGTCATTAAAAGTCCCATAACCAATAGAAGCCCTGCAACAGATGGTTTTAGCACAGTATTCTAGCAGACATTCAAAGAAGAGTTAATGACAATACTTCACAAACTTTTCCACAAAATAGAAACAGATGGAGCACTGCCAAACCCATTCTGTGAGGCCACAGTACCCCTGATACCTTAACTACACAAAGACTTAACAACGAACAAATTTCAGACCAATCTCCATTATGAACATTGATGCAAAAATACTCAATAAAATACTCACAAATCCAAGAACACATCAAAGACATCATCCACCATGATCAAGTAGGCCTCATACCAGTGATGCAGGGGTGGTTGAATATATGAAAATCCATCAACATATTCCACTATAAAGGAACTGAAAAAAAAACACATGATCATCTCACTAGATTCAGAAAACGTGTTTGATAAAATCCAACACCCCTCCATGATAAAAAAATCTTAGAACAGGGATATACAGCAACCTAATAGCCAATATCAAATTAAACTGAGAGAAACTTAAAAGCATTACCACTAAATTCAGGGACAAGACAAGGCTTTCCACTATCCCCTTGTCTTCAATATAGTACTTGATGTTCTAGCTAGAGCAATAGCCTAGCTTGTTGCCTTCAGAAAACTAAAGGAGCTCAAGGGGATACAAATTGGAAAGGAAGTCAGAGTATGGCTATTGCTGGATGATATGACAGTATACATATGTGACCCCAAAAAATTCTACAGGGGGCCTCCTACTGCTGATAAACACCTTCAGCAAAGTGGCTGGATACAAAATTAACTCAAAGAAATTAGTAGCCCTTCTATACAGAAGTGATAAATAGGCTGAGCAAGAAGATAGGGAAGCAGTACCTTTAACAATATCCACAAATAACATAAAATACCTCTAAGAAAGCAAGTAAAAGACCTGTATGACAAGATCTTCAAGTCTCTGAAGAAGTAAATTGAGGAAGATACCAGAAGATGGAAAGATCTACTGTGCTCATGAGTTGGTAGTATTTTTTTAATTGGTAGTATTGATATAGTTAAAATGGCCATCTCACCCAAGTAATCTCCAGATTTAATACAGTTCCAACACAGATCTTGAAAGAAAAATTCTCAACTTCATATTGAAAAACCAAAAAAATCCTAGGATAGCTAGAAGTATCACGAATAACAAAAGAACTTCTAGAGTTATCACTATCCTTGATATCAAGCTGTAATACAGAGAAATAGTAATAAAAACGGCATGGTATTGGTATAGAAGCAGAAAGATGGATCATTGGAATTGAATCCAAGCTCCAGAAATAAACCCACACACCTATGGGACACTTTATTTTTGACAAAGAATCCAAAATCATACAATGGAAAAGGGAGAGCATCTTTAACAAATAGTGTTGGTCTAACTGGATGGCTGCATGTAGAAGAATGAAAATAGAGCCATATTTATCACCTGGGCACAAAACTCCAGTCTAAATGGATCAGACTTCAAGCTAAATCCAGACACACTTAATTAAATGCAACACAATGTGGGCAATAGCCTTGAACTCAACATTACAGGAAACAACATCCTGAACAGAACACCAGTGGCTCAAGACATTATTCAAGAATTAATAATGGGGACCTCATGAAGTTGAATAGTTTCTGTAAGTCAAAGGACACAGTAATTAGGACAAGATGACAGCCTACAGAGTGGTAAAATATCTTCACCAACCCTACATCTAACAGAGGGCTGATATCTAAAATACATAAAGAATCCAAGAAGTTAGATACCAACAATCCAAATAACCCAATTTGAAAATGAGGTACATAGCTAAACAGAGAATTCTCCACAAAGGAATGTAAAATGGCCTAGAAGCACCTGAAGAAATGTTCACAGTCCATCATCAGTGAATTGCAAATCAAATCAAGTTTGAGATTTCTAACTTACACCCAAATACTCAAAAGACAGCACATGCTGACAAGGTTGTAGAACAAGGGGAACACTGCTTCACTGCTGGTGGAAGTGCAAACTTGTACAACCACTCTGGAAATCAATTTGGTGGTTTCTCAGAAGATTGAAAATAGTTCTACTTCAAGACCCAGTTATACTACTCCTGGGCATATACCCAAAAGATGCTCCACCATTCAACCAGGACACTTGTTCCAACTATGTTCATAGCACCGTTATTTATAATAGTCAGAACTGGAAACACCCTAGATGTCTCTCAACTGAAGAATGGATACAGAAAATGTGGTATATCTACACAATGGAATACTACTCAGCCATTAAAAGCAAGGGCATCGTGTATTTTGCAAGCAAATAGATGGAACTAGAAAATATCTCGAGTGGTGTAATGCAGACCCAAAAGGACATGCATGGAATGTGGTCACTTATAAGGGGATTGACGGCGCCTGCGCAGCCACGGTACTGAGTATTTGGGGTAGGCCTGGGAGATTAACAGAAAACACAGACTCCACATTCTGGTGAGGAGAATGCCAAAGCTTTACTGAGGGACCAGCAACATATACTAGAGGCCGGGTGAAAAACAACAGGAAAAAGCAATCATAGCCATAGGTTAGGCACCTGGCAAGTCCCTGCCACACCGGGTGGGAAGACAGAAATCAAGCTAAGCAGTAGGATGTTATGCTCTCAGGAAACCTGTGCAAACAGCTCAGCTGGGGGCGTTGAACTAAGCTCACTGATGCCCAACAGGGGATAGAAGCCAAATAGCAAGTAGGGCCTGTCTTAGGGTTTCTTTTCCTTCACAAAGCATCATAACCAAGAAGCAAGTTGGAGAAGAAAGGGTTTATTCAGCTTATATTTCCACATTGCTGTTCATCACTAAAGGAAGTCAGGACTGGAACTCAAGCAGGCCAGAAAGCAGGAGCTGATGCAGAGGCTATGGAGGGATGTTTCTTACTGGCTTGCTTCCCCGGGCTTGCTCAGCTTGCTTTCTTATAGAACCCATGACTACCAGCCCAGGGATAGCACCACCCACAATTGCCCCCCCCACACACACACCTTGATCACTAATTGAGAAAACTTCTTACAGCTGGATCTCATGGAGGCATTTCCTCAACTGAAGCTCCTTTCTCTGTGATAACTCCAGTCCTGTCAAGTTGACACACAAAACCAGCCAGTACAGGGCCCAAGAGAGGATGGTTGAATCTTTCTCAGAAGTAGACAGCAGATACTGGCAAGGACATGGAGATTCCACCTCACACCAGTCAGAATGGCTAAGATCAAAAACTCAGGTGGCAACAGATGCTGTGGAGGGTGTGGAGAAAGAGGAAAATTCCTCCATTGCTAGTGGGATTGCAAGCTGGTACAACCACTCTGGAAATCAGTGTGGCAGTACATCGGAAAATTGGACATAGTATTACCTAAGGACCCAGCTATACCACTCCTGGGCATATACCCAGAAGATACTTCTACCTGAAATAAGGACACATGCTCAACTATGTTCATAGCAGCCTTATTTATAATAGCCAGAAGCTGGAAACAACCCAGATATCCCTCAACAGAGGAATGGATGCCGAAAATGTGGTACTTTTACACAATGGAATACTACTCAGCTATTAAAAATGATGAATTTATGAAATTCTTAGGCAAATGGATGGAGCTAGAAACTATCATACAGAGTGAGGTAACCCAATCACAAAAGAACACACATTGTATGTACTCACTGATAAGTGGATATTTGCCTAGAAGTTAGGAATACCTAAGATACAATTCACAGATCAAATGAAGCTCAAGAAGAAGGAAGACCAAAGTGTGGATACTTTGGTCCTTCTTAGAAGGTGGAACAAAATACCCATGGAAGGGGATACAGAGACAAAATGTAGAGCAGAGACTGAAGGAAAGGCCATCCAGAGACTGCCCCACCTGGAGATCTATCCCACACACAGTTACCAAACTCAGACACTATTGTGGATGCCAACAAGTGCTTGCTGACAGGAGCCTGATATACCTGTTTCCTGAGAGGCTCTGCCAGTGCCTGACAAATACAGAAGGGGATGCTGAGCACATGGTACCCAATGGAGGAGCTAGAGAAGGACCGAAGGAGCTGAAGGGGGTTGCAGCTCCATAGGAGGAACAACAATATGAACCAACCAGTAACCCGAGAGCTCCCAGGGAGTAAACCACCAACCAAAGAGTACACATGGAGGGACCCATGGCTCCAGCTACATATGTAGCAGAGGATGATCTTGTCAGACATCAATGAGAGGAGAGGCCTTTGATCCTGTGAAGGCTCATTGCCCCAGTGTAGAGGAATGCTAGGTCAGGGAAATGGGAATGGGTGGGTTGGTGAGCAGGGGGAGGGGGGATGGGATTGGGGGTTTTCAGAGGGGAAATGAGGAAAGGGGATAACATTTGAAATGTAAATAAAGAAAACATCTAATAAAAATAAAAAATATATAAAAGAAACAAAATAGATATTAGAAGTCAATTAATGGGGAGAACTGGGTGGAGGAGTTGCTGGGGAGGGGAGTGGAGTGGCAGGAGGGGGAATCATATGTAGCGAGACTAGGGGAGAGAGAAGGGAGATCCCTTAGGGTGGTGCAATCTCTAGGACATTCCAGAGACCTGGAATGGGGAAAAGTGCCAGATGTTCTATGGGGGCAATTCTAGCTGAGATTCCTAGCAGCGGGGGATATGGATTCTGATGTGGCCACTTCCTGTAGCCAGGCAGGACTCCCAGTGGAGTGATAAGGTCACCAACACAGACACAAAACCTTCTACCCAAAAGTTGTCCTGTCTACAAGAAATGCAGGAACAAAGGTGGAGCAGAGCCTGAGGGAATGACCAATGAATGACTGTTCCAACTTGGGACCCATCCCATGAGCAATAATCAATCTCTGACACTATTAATGATACTCTGTTATGCTTGTTAACAGGAGCCTAGCATAACTGTCCTCTGAGAGACTGTACTCAGTAGCTGGCTGAAACAGATGCAGAGACCCACAGATAAACAAACAAACAAACAAACAAACAAACAAAAAAAACAGCTTGGGAAGTCTTGTGGAAGAGTTGGGGGAAGAATTGAGGAACCTGAAGGGGATAGGATCTCCACAGGAAGACCAACAGAGTTAAATAACCTGAACCCTTGGTGGCTCCCAGAGTCTGAATCACCAACCATGCATCAAACATGGACTGGACCTAGGCCACCTACACACATGTAGTAGATGAGCAACTTGGTCTTCATGCTGGTCCCTCAACATCTGGAGCAGTGGTTGTCCCTGAGCCTGTTGCCTGCCTGCCTATGGATCCCATGCCCCTAAATTGACAGCCTTGTCTGGCCTCATTGGGAAAGGATGTGCCCAGTCCTGCAGTAACTAGATGTGTGTGTGTGTGTGTGTGTGTGTGTGTGTGTGTGTGTGTATGTGTGTGTGTGTTTTGGGGCGGGTTGACCCCCAGAGGAGGGCTTCCCCTTGGTGGAATGGGGGAGGATATTCTTGAGGGGGTACTGAGAGAAGGACTGATATTGGGTTGTAAAGGGAATATATGAATTTAATTAAAAAACAAAACAAAAATAACAACAAAAACCTGCCTATGTTTGCAGTGTCCTTCTACTACTTCAATATAATATGTTGTAGGTAATTCATTTGTTCATATCTGTCTGATATTCTACCAGCATCTTGTATTTGGTTGTAAATTTCTTTCTCTAGATTTGTGAACCATTCATGATATAATTTAATTAATACCATTGGATATATTTTCTATATTTTAGGTTGTTTTCCTAGCTTCTTCATATATCTTGTTGGTTTTTAGGTTTGGTCTTTGTTAGGTCTCAAACCTGGGACAAATAATTAAGGTACATACTTAGCATATCAAAGTGGACTTGTCCACTAGGTGTTCCTAGCATCCCTTAGTCTCTACCTATTACAGGATCCTCCTGGCTGGCATACATTGCCACATAGCCTAAACATCTCCTACCCAAATATTGGTCTGGCTTTCCTGCTCCCTGCTTTCCTTCGCTATATAATCCAACCATGTTGTTTCCTTGGCCTTATAATCTACTCTATACCTTCCTGGCCTCTTGGTCTGGCTCTTTTTTCTCCCATCCTCCTTTCTTCTCATGTTCCAATTCTGCCTGATCATGTTCATTCTGGACTCTCACAGATTTATCTGCTTCTGGCTATGTTCTTCTTTTTATCTACAGTAAAATTTCTCCTCCACCATAGCTAGGAACAGTCATGTCCTTTCCTCCGTTAATTTTTTCTTCATTCATCTGGTGCTGAAACCCAAGCTGCTTATTTGACTCTCCTAAGGACTTCTTTTTGAGAGAGAGAGAGAGAGAGAGAGAGAGAGAGAGAGAGAGAGAGAGAGAGAGAGAATGCCAGAGCCCCAATAGGTATGTGGCTGTTTGTCTGGTTGGATGCTATTGAATGCTGTTGATTGCAAGTTGTCAAGTAGTTATGTGCAAAGAAATGAAAAGAAGAAATTAGGTATCTTGAGGGCAAAGATCAAACTTGTCCCAAGGAACTTGACACCCTTATTCAGCAGGAAGTGGTGTAAGGCTATCATTGCCTCCTTTCCTACCCCTGACTTTATTAAGATTTCTTTTTCTCTCTCTCCTATCTTTGTTCTCATACCTATTATTAGGGGGTTGGAAGGGAAGAGTTAGAGTGGTGGAAAGGTGTGAAAGAAAAAAACACAAGTAGACAAAAGCTCAGCAACACCTTCCAATGGAGGTTTTTGACTCCACAAACTAAGATTTTATTACTATCTTTGCCTCAGTAGAGGACAGTGGCCAAAAGTTGGCACACTTGGTTTCCAAATTCTCAAGTATTGAAACAACTTTTGCCACTACACAAACAAATGATCCCAAACCTCTTATATCTTAACTTGTTCTTCTCGGTACCTACCAAAGTCTCTTATCTCTAAGATTCTACTTTCATTCTTAAACATCTTTTTATCTCTATAATATCTTTGCACTCTGCGCTCAAAGAATCTCATAAGACTATGCTGCAAACTCTGTCTTAGGATTTGTAAGTTTGTTGGCCTTACTGTTTTAATTCTATTAAAATCTATAACAAAATTTAGTATTTTTGCAATTTATATTCAAATGATTTTCCCCCTTTTTTTATTATATATTTTAATTTTATTTTTTTAATTTACATTCCAAATCACTTCCCCTTTCCCATTTCCTCCCTCCCCGAAAGTCCCATAAGCCCCCTTCCCTCCCTCTTTTCTCCATTCAACCCCCTCTCATTACTCTGTCCTGGTGTTCCCCTACATCCAGTCTTTCCAGGACCAGGGGTCTCTCCTTCCATCTTCTTAGAAATCTATTGATATGCGGATTGTGTCTAGGGTATTCCGAGATTCTGGGTCAATATCCCCTTATCAGTGACTGCATACCATGTGTGTTCTTTTGTGATTGGGTTACCTCACTAAGGATGATATTTTCAAGATCTGACCATTTGCCTAGGAATTTCGTGAATTCATTGTTTTTAATTGCAGAGTAGTATTCCATTGTGTAGATATACCACATCTTCTGAATCCATTCCTCCGTTGAGGGACATCTGAGTTCTTTCCAGCTTCTGGCTATTATAAATAAGGCTGCTATGAACATAGTGGAGCATGTGTCCTTATTGCATGCAGGTAAAGCCTCTGGGTATATGCCCAGGAGTGGTATAGCCGGATCCTCCGGAAGTGTCATGCCCAGTTTTCTGAGGAACCACCAGACTGCTTTCCAGAGTGGTTGTACCAGCCTGCAATTCCACCAGCAGTGGAGGAGTGTTCCTCTTTCTCCACATCCTCGCCAACAACTGCTGTCTCCTGTGTTTTTGATCTTAGCCATCCTAACTGGTGTGAGATGGAATCTCAGGGTTGCTTTGATTTGCATTTCCCTAATGACTAAGGATGAGGAACATCTCTTTAGGTGCTTCTCAGCCATTAGATATTCTTCAGGTGAGAACTCTTTGTTTAGCTCTGTACCCCATTTTTTAATAGGGTTACTTGCCTCTCTGGAGTTTAACTTCTTGAGCTCTTTGTATATCTTGGATATTAGCCCTCTGTCGGATGTAAGGTTGGTAAAGATCATTTCCCAGTTAGTTGGTTGCTGCTTTGTCTTTTTGACAGTGTCTTTTGCCTTGCAAAAACTTTGTAATTTAATGAGGTCCCATTTGTCTATTCTTGATCTTAGAGCATAAGCTATTGGAGTTCTGTTCAGGAAATTCTCCCCTGTGCCCATATGTTCAAGGTTCTTCCCTAGTTTCCCTTCTATTAGTTTCAGTGTGTCTGGTTTTATGTGGAGATCTTTGATCCACTTAGAATTGAGCTTAGTGCAAGGAGATAAGGATGGGTCAATTTGCATTCTTCTGCATGTTGACCTCCAGCTGAGCCAGCACCATTTGTTGAAAAGGCTATCTTTTTTCCACTGGATGGTTTTAGCTCCTTTGTCAAAGATCAAGTGACCATAGGAGTGTGGATTCATTTCTGGGTCTTCAATTCTGTTCCATTGATCTACATGTCTGTTACTGTACTAATACCATGCAGTTTTTAACACTATTGCTCTGTAGTACAGCTTGAGGTCCGGGATACTGATTCCCCCAGAGGTTCTTTTACTCTTGAGAATAGTTTTAGCTATTCTGGGTTTTTTGTTATTCCAGATGAATTTTTGAATTGCTCTTTCTAACTCTATGAAGAATTGAGTTGGGATTTTGATGGGGATTGCATTGAATCTGTATATTACTTTTGGTAAGATGGTCATTTTTACTATATTAATCCTGCCAATCCATGAGCATGGCAGATTTTTCCATCTTCTGAGGTCTTCTTCAATTTCTTTCTTCAGAGACTTGAAGTTCTTGTCATACAGATCTTTCACTTGTTTGGTTAGATTCACGCCAAGATACTTAATATGGTTTGTGGCTATCGTAAAGGGTATTATTTCTCTTACTTCTTTCTCAGCCTGCTTATCCTTTGAGTATAAGAAGGCTTCTGACTTGCTTGAGTTGATTTTATATCCGGCCACTTTGCTGAAGTCGTTTATCAGCTGTAGGAGTTCTCTGGTGGAGTTCTTTGGGTCGCTTAAGTATACTATCATATCGTCTGCAAATAGTGATAGTTTGACTTCTTCCTTTCCAATTTGTATCACTTTGACCTCTTTTTGTTGTCTAATCGCTCTAGCTAGAACTTCAAGTACTATATTGAAAAGATATGGAGAGAGAGGGCAGCCTTGTCTAGTCCCTGATTTTAGTGGGATTGCTTCAAGTTTCTCTCCATTTAGATTGATGCTGGCTACCGGTTTGCTGTAAATTGCTTTTACTATGTTTAGATATGGGCCTTGAATTCCTGATCTTTCCAAGACCTTTAGCATGAAAGGATGCTGAATTTTGTCAAACGCTTTCTCAGCATCTAATGAGATGACCATGTGGTTTTTTTCTTTGAGATTGTTTATGTAGTGGATTACATTGATGGATTTCCTTATATTGAACCATCCCTGCATCCCTGGGATGAAGCCTACTTGATCGTGGTGAATGATCGTTTTGATGTGTTCTTGGATTCGGTTGGCAAGAATTTTATTGAGTATTTTTGCATCGATATTCATAAGAGAGATTGTGATTTTCCCTTTTTATTGGATATTTTATTTATTTACATTTCAAGTGTTAATCCCTTTCCTGATTTCTTTAAATTTATAACAGAAGGCTTACAGAAGGCTTATAATTAGAATTTTAAAATGGGTATATATGTAGTTCAACTCTTGTCTAGAATATACGTTATATATACCTTATATTCAACTCTTATTTAGGAAAATCTGTTCTTAAATAGCAACCATGTAGCTTTTTCTATCTTGGCTAATGACCTCATTTAAGATGGAAGTAACCACATGGGTGGTAGCCATCTTTATTACAGTTAAAACGTACATGCTTTGTGACTCCACCACCATCTTGGATAACATGATCATATGGCATAAAGCAACAATTCTAAAACTTCTCAGTTCTACTGAGCCCTCTTCTGATCTTTGTATCCCCTTTTAGACTAAGGAAAGAGCAACAGGCTTTAAATAATTTGTATTGTTATCAATTTTTGTATGATAAAAATTAAGGCTATAAATGTCCACTCAAATTAGCAAAATCTGACTTATATTTACAGCTTTACTTATGTCTTTGCTAATTATTCAATATAACGCTTCAAAAAATTAGTCAACTAGTATCACATGTTTGATAAATAAGGTATATTTGATAAATAAGATTTATAAAGATCTATAAATTTCTAAGGTCTGCTTAGTTTTATCTGGCTTCTTTATTCTTGCTCGCATTATGAAGCTTTAGCTATTTGGATAAAGTAAGTCATGCAAAAAATCCATGATATTCTATAATGGTACCCTATCAAAGGATTAGAAAATTTCCCAGTCTCCCTATGGATTGTATTTATGACTTAAAGTTTGCTGCATTTATGATTTATTTTGATGTTAAAGAACCTTCAATTAATTTTCAACTCAAAATTTAAGGCTCAAGTTTAACAGGGACAAAGCTGTAAAACCCTAGTCTTATAAAAGTTGCCAATGTAAATTGTTAAAGATAATTAAGACATTCAAGTTAATGTATGCCTAAAATCAGGTATACTTAATAGATGCTTTTCAAACTATTCAGAGATTTACAGAATATAGCATTTAAAATGTATAATAAAACTGTTTCCTATTGTAGACATTCCTCTTCTTACTTGGGACCCTATGGTCTCCATAAAAGATAAACATTACACAATGACTTAAGCTGAACTGTGGTAACACTAACTACTAGAAAAACTGCCCCACACCTCTCCTACTGCCAGGGTTCTACACAGACTGTGGACACTTTTGGCTTGATTGCCCTACTCTGCCTGGTCAAGGTAAGGTCAGTCCTCCAAGTTCTTCCTCTACAGAAAATTCTCTCAGACCTAGTTCTGACAGCTGAAAGCCTGCTTCTCTGTATGGCAGCTGAAGATGAATTGCTGTCCTAGATGACAGCTGAAGACCTCTCACTGCTGCCCTGCTATTGAGACCATACACACTATTTGGATTATACTTCCTGCTATAATTGATGGGTTTTGAATCTCTAAAAATATTGAGGTCTATCTAGTTTTAACTGCAGCTACTTTTCCAAGGCTACAAAGTGCCTGCTCTTCTTATTTAAAAATTGGGCTTTGGTTCTCATTGGAGAGCTAATAGGTCTCCAATTGAGAAAAATAGTTTACCTTATAACCAGAGTCTGATAAACTTTACCAGACTCAGAAAAACTAACAGAACAGGTTTCAAAGTAACTTTTTAATATTCCTTTGGGAATTTGCTTTACAAAGACTGTTCTCAGTAATCAACTACCAGTGTCTCCTGACAAATAGTTGGCAAAAAATGTTTAAAGTTTATGTAAGTTTTGAGAGTCTAAGTATGTGTTCTATGGTACAGAGAATACAAGTTTTAAAGGTCTGAGGACAAAAGTTGTAAGAGGCTAGAAATGTGTTTCAAGATATGAAAATGCAAGTTATAAAGATCTAAGTAAGTGTTATTTTTGGGGGGGGTTTCATGTATTCTTCCAGAATAATTGTTTATTTTTTATTTTTTTTCCTTTTTTTTAAATTTTTTTTTTATTTTCTATATTTTTTATTTACATTCCCAATGATTTCCCCTTTCCCGGTTCCCCCCATCCCGAAAGTCCCATAAGCCCTCTTCCCTCCCTCTGTTCCCCATTCAACCTCCTCCCGCTTCTCTGTCCTGGTATTCCCCTACACTACTACACCCAGTCTTTCCAGGACCAGGGGTCTCTTCTTCCTTCTTCTTGGAAATCAATTGATATGCGAATTGTGTCTTGGGTATTCCGAGATTCTGGGTTAATATCCCCTTATCAGTGACTGCATACCATGTGTGTTCTTTTGTGATTGGGTTACCTCACTAAGGATGATATTTTCCAGTTCTGACCATTAGCCTAAGAATTTCGTGAATTCATTGTTTTTAATTGCAGAGTAGTATTCCATTGTGTAAATATACCACATCTTCTGAATCTATTCCTCCGTTGAGGGACATCTGGGTTCTTTCCTGCTTCTGGTCACTATAAATAAGGCTTCTATGAACATAGTGGAGCATGTGTCCTTATTGCATGCCCGGGAGGCCTCTGGGTATATGCCCAGGAGTGGTATAACAGGATCCTCTGGGAGTGTCATGCCCAGTTTTCTGAGGAACCGCCACACTACTTTCCCGAGTGGTTTAAAGGTGTGTTGATAAGTTGTAAATGTCTATAATAGTGATTTAAGGTATATAAAAATTAAAAAAATGCTTCAGATTTTTCCTTGCTATGCTATTGTTATATTAATACTTCAAAAGTTCAGAGTTTTAACATTAGTCAATGAAGTTCTGGTAAGATATTAATCTATTTAGTAAAGTACTGCTAATATTACTATAGTCATAAGATCAAAAATTTTAAATTTTTTTGGTTGGCTTCTAAGAATAGACTTAAATGTGCTTCTCAATCAAAAATTTCTGTCCAATCTATGAGTGTTAATGCTTTTAATCTAGAATCATTTTGTGGTTTGCAAGCTTTTACTATGATTCACAGATGTGAGTCTACTGCCTTTTCTACAATGTGGATTCAGGACAGATTACTAACAGTAGTAATGCTAACATGTATAAAACTTTTATTTTTTTGTAAACTTATGTAGGCTTCAGGAAAATGACTTGTATTCACCTCTTTCATGTCATGAGGACTTCAGATAAGTACTCCACAGTTTTACCCTTCTCCTGGTCTTGGAACTCCCTTCCCCTAACTAACAGAATTATGAGTCTAAAATTTTTTATTGTACACCCATGATAAGAATTTTTCACTAAACCCCTTAACTTTACCTTCTCTCCCTAGTCTATCTGTCCCAGTTGATTTCAAATCAAGGACAGACAGGCTGCTCCAATTTTTGCCAGCTCTAGGTGTTCCCTCAACATCTACATTCCAGACAGTTTCAAAGCTGATAGCCTCAGGTAGTTCAGCTTTACAAACTGCTCCAACTGCCTGCACTTCCAACAGCCCTAGATAGCCCTGCAGAGCCTTGACAGATAATGAAATATCCTGTTCTTCCTGTACATAGCCAATATTCTAGTTTTCTTGGGCCTCTCCCAATAATGATCTCCAAATGTCAGCAGGAAGTAGTCAAAGAGATTACATTCCCCTTTATTATTTGTTTATTATCAACCAAAAGACTGGGATGTTAGGTTTCAAACCCCGGAAAAATGGCTAATTGAGCTTATTTGCAATGGCCAGGAACTGGAAACAACCCAAATGTCCCTCAACTGAAGAATAGAAAAAGAAAATGTAGTACATCTCCACAATGGAATACTATTCATCTATTAAAAAGAAAGAGATCACAGATTTTGCAGGCAAATGGATGGAACTTGAGAATATCATCCTGAGTGAGGTAACTCAGAGCCAGAAAGAGATACCTAGTATGTACTCACTTATAAATGGACATTAGCCATAAAGTACAAAATAACCATGCTACAATCCATGGATCCAAAGAAGGCAAGTAGTAAGGAGATCCCATGAAGGGGAAACTAAGTAGCTATTGGAGGTGGATGGAGAGAGGGAACTGGGTTGGAAACGGGGTGAAGAGGAGAACAGGGCTGGTGATCAGGTATGGACAGGGGGCAGGAGAAGACTGAGAATGAGAATGGAAGTCGGTGGGGGACACCTCTGGTGACTAGCTGGAAGCCTGGGATAGGGCAGGGTATGGGGATTCTATGGGGGTGACCCTAGATGAGATTCTTACTAGACGGGGGATATAGAGACTGAAGTGGCCACCTCCTATAGACAGGCAGTATTTCCAAAGGAGGTAGGGGGACATCAATTCACCCACAAAACCTTCAACCCAAAATGTGTGTTGTCTATAAGATGTACAGAGATAAAGATGAAGCAGGTAATAAGGAAACAGCCAGCCAATGACTGCCCCAACTTGAGACCCATTCCATGAGAGAGAGCCAACCCTTGACATTGTTAGTAATACTCTGCTATGCTTGGAGACAGGAATCTAGCATAAGTTTCTCCTGAGAGGCTTCATTTAGCATCTGATGGGAACAGATACACACACAGTCAAACATCAGGTGGAGCTTGGGGAGTCTCGTGGAAGAGTGGGGATAGAATTGGGAGAGCTGGAATGGTCAAGGATACTACGAGAAGACCTATAGAGTCAACTAACCTCGGCCCATGGGACTCACAGAGACTGATCCAACCAAAGAGCATGCAGGGTTTGACCTAGGCCCCTACACATTTGTAGCAGATATACACATTAGTTTTCATATGAATCCTCTATCACTTGCAGTGGGGGCTGTCTTTAACTCTGTTGCCTGCTATTGGATCCCCTTCCCACTACCTGGACTGCCTGGTTGGGCCTCAATGGGAGAGGATGTGCTTAATCTGGCTGGGACTAGAGGTCCCAGAGTGGGGTGGTACCCAAGGGGAGGGGTAAATGGGAAGAGGGATTCAAAAAGTTGGGAGTAAGGGGAGAGCAGGGAGGGGATTATGGTCGAGATGTAAAGTAAATAAAATAAATTATTGGAAAAAATATATCAAAGTGGATCTGGCCACTAGGCCAGATTCTCCCTATATCCCTCAGGCACTACCTGTTACGAGGTATGGCTGGCATACCCTAAACACTGCCTTAAATTTCTCTGGCTCAGGAGCTGGGCTGCTCTCCCCCCAGCTTCCTTTCCATATATAATTCAACCATTTTGCTCTGCTCATCCTTTTTTGGCCCTTTCATCTACCTTTTGCACTCCTGGCCTCTTGGTCTAGCTCTCTGCTTTCTCCTCTCTTCTCTATCCACATGGTTCAGGGACATATCCAATGTGGACCCTCCCAGATGTCCCTGCCTCTGGCTATGCTTTCCCCTTTATCTATAATAAACCATTTTCTCTACCATACCTAGGAGTAGTCATGTCCTTCCAGTTTTTCTTTTCTTTTCTTTTTTTCTTTTTCATTCATCCAGTGATAAACCCCAGGACCAGCCATATCCTTCCTTTTTTTTCTTTCCTTTTTTAAATTCAGTCTCCTGAAAGTATACGAGTTCTTATGCTTGCAGTCATTTATATTTTTACTTGATATTTAACTATGGATCTCTTTTGAACATTCTATCCATTATACACTTTCTTCTGTTTTGTGTGGTGTTTTACACAGATTGTGATCTTGACAGGATCTAGAATCACATTAAAGACAAGCTTCTGAGCTAGAAGAGAGAAAACCCACCCTGAAAACAGCTGAATGATGGCAACAACATTCCATGGGATAGTGTTCCAGACTGAAGGAAGAGAGCTGAATACTAAGTATGATATGACTGTATGACTGTATGAAATGTGACCAATGAACCTCTTGCTCCCACTGCCAGATATCTGTTCCATGATAGACTGTGTCATTCAACTGTGGGACAATAAGCCCTTTCTACTTTAATTTGCGTTTCTCACTGGGTTTTATTACAGAAATAGGAAAAGTAACTAAGAGTTTGCTCAAGCTTATTAGTGATGCCTTCCACTATGTCTATTACTTGGTTCACTGAGTTTTCCATTTTCAACATTTCCATTCTTCATTTCTCCAAATATTGATTTGCATGCTCTTTCTTTCTTTCATAACAGTATATTTTTTTAATCCTCTGCTAATTTTTCTGGTTAAGTGTTAGATTGAATTCATCTACTTATTTCAATTTTCTTTGAATTTACTGTTTGTTTTAAATAGTAAACTTTTGAAATTTTTATCCAGTATTTTATTTATTTTAATATGTTAAAATTTATTTGTTAAAGGGTTGTGATCTTTTGAGTGAGTCATGTTGCCCTGCTTTTTTTTTGTATTTCCTGTTTATATAATTCAATTTGTTCATCTGTTGGTCTGGGTCTTTTTTATTGTGAAGTATACTCTACTTTTAAAAAACACATTTAATTTTTTCTTTATTCTTGAGAAATTCATACATATATATGATGAAATGTGATAGTATCTACCAACATTTCCATCTCCTAACTCCATATTTTCCCAAACACATACTCCTCCCAAATTCATCTTACTTTTTATGATCTATTAATTCCACTTACTATTGCTTATATATGCATGGTTATGAAGCCATCCACTGGAACATCATAATCCTAACAGTGGCAACACCCCTTAAAATTAGTGATTTTTTTCTGCTTCAGAAATTGTCAACTGCAAACAACTTCTCACTATTGTAGTCACGAACGAAAGTTCTGTCCTCTGTCCATTGTGCTCTTTTTATCTCCTCCTCTACAGTCTACAGACTTGATTGGGGGGGTTAGGTTGATATACATATTCCGTTTAGGGCTGTACTCAGCATCTTATTCTCAGCTTGTCAACCATTTGTGTGCTATTAGATTTACTACAGTCCACTACAGAAAGAAGCTTCTGTGACCAAGGTTGACAGCCTCACTCCTCTATGAAAATAAACACAAATATTTAGACAGGATTTTTACAGCATAACAGTATTGTAGCATTCAGTGTCCAAGTTATGTAAGACCATTATTGATTTTCTTTTCCAGCAGTGTGCATACCACTTCTTAGCACTACTAAAGCTAGCCACCAGAAAGGGTTTGCTGCTCAGTCTTTAATCTATTTTTTCCCATGTCCTGCAGTCAAACTGTGTGTTGACTTCAGCAATAGGGCTTTACCATGTAATCATGGTTGGTAACCAAGGACAATGGCAATATCCTTTGTTGTGGTCTCCTGGTCCAATAACTCAGAGGGAGTGTTGGATTTTTTGTTTTGTAACCAATTCATTTGAGAAAAATGTTTTTCAACCACACAGCATAATTATGTTTTAATTTGTTGTAAAAGGTTCCTATATTTTCAAAATAATTTACTAAAAAGAGAATTTTCATACAGCTTTTTCATATAACGTTAGTATTCATTAACCCACCCCACTATCCATTCCTCTCCAGACTCTTTAGACAATTCATCCCTTCTTAATCCTTTAACTCCTATTATTCCTACCTCTTCTTTAATTTCACATATGTTCTACTATGTCTTCAAATATATTTAAATTTGTCTCTGAAATAGCAGATTATCATATGGGTTTTCATACCTCTTTCTTTGGATAAGCTATGCTCCCTCTACCTCCTCACCCCACAACCCCATACTTTAGTACCTTTCTTCACTTAAGTCTTTCTGGGCCCAGTATTCCACCTCTCTGCTTTTGTGTAACATATAATTTAGTATAACTCCACCCTTAACATGTTAAAGACTCCTTTGTAATTTCCTTGTTTTCAATTGTGCTCCAAGTTAAACACAAGAAATAAAAGATTTAAAGCAAAGATCCACATGTAAAAAAGAACACAGGGATTTTGTCTTTCTGGGCCTGAATTACTTCACTCAGTATAAAATTTCCAAGTACCATCCTTTTGCCTGCAAAAGCTTAGTAATACTGTATTATGTATATATACCATATTTTCTTACCTAGTCATTTGCTGGTGGACATCTAGGTTGATACCATTTTTGTTGTTGTGATTATAGAAGCATGAACATGGAAGTACAAATATTTCTGTAATAGGATACAAAGTCATTTGGGTATGTGTCCACTATTGTTATTGCGTGTGTGTGTGTGTGTGTGTGTGTGTGTGTGTGAAACTGCTGACTGATTTCAAAAGATGATGAACTAATTTATACTCCCATCAACATGTTACACCCATGCTATCTATTGTCTTTTGCATTACTGATGATGGCCTGTCTAACTGGGATGAGATGGAATCCTAAAGTAATTTTAATTTGCATGTACGTCTCTGCTGGCTAAGGATGTTGTACATTTTAACTGTGGTTCCTAGCCACTTATGTTTCCTCATTTTAGAATCTTCTGCTTAGTTACAAGACCATTTAAAAATTGTGTTGTTTGTTTTCTTTGTAAAATTTGATTGAGAATTTCATAATGCATACAATGTGCTTTGATCAAATCTACCCCATACTTCCTCCCTTCCAATTCCTCTCCTATTCCCAATACCACCATTTCCTCCTACTTTCACTTGGATTTTGGTTTTTATTTAACCCATGGAGTCCACATAGTGCTGCTAGAATGTTCAAGGGTTTAGGGCCATCTACTGGAGAATGAGTAGACTATCTGGCACTTCATCCCTGAAAAAAATTGACTTCCTCTCTACAGTAATCATAAATTACCAATAGTACTCAGCTAGGAATGGGATCTCCTGACAACCTTCCTCTGGAAGCTGAGATTTTATCTTGCTTGGTCTTAGACAGGACCGGTGAATGCAGTCACAACTATATGTGTTTATATGTGCAACTGCCTTACAAACACAAAATATTGTTTCATTGAGTAATTTTTTACCTCTGGATCTTACTTGTTCTACTCACTCTTCTTTAATAATCCCTAAGATTTGGGTGACAGAGGTGTAATATAGATTACCCACTTAGGATTGAAAGTTCTGCAGTCCCTTAGTCTCTGTACATTGATCAGTTATGAGTCTATTAATTGCTAACTACTGGAAACTTTCATTTCTTCTTTAAACTTCTGTACAATAATAATGTATCTAAATCATTTTCACCACACACATTTCACCTTCTCACCCCTTTTCCCTCCTACTCAACTTCATGGTCTCTTCTTCAATTACGCATTGACAGAAACAGAGATAAGAGACAGACACACAGACTCTGTCTCTCTCTCTCTCTCTCTCTCTCTCTCTCTCTCTCTCACACACACACACACACACACACACACACACACACAAACTTGCAGCACATTGGAACCATCTTAGAAATCACCAATGGGTAAATACGTTTAAATTTATGAGTTCTTTATGTGTTCTGTATGTCCCCCACCACTACACAAACACATACAACCTGTAGCATATAGAGGGTATCTCAGAAATCAATGATGGATATAAAAGTTTAATTTTATGAGTTCTTTATATATTCTACACACTAATCTTCTTTTGGATGAAAAGATAACCAGGGTTTCTGGACTACCTATTTACTTATTTACAAATTTCCTTTGCTGAAGGGAAACATTTTAATTTCATGAAATATCATTTGTTGATTGTGTGTCTAGAGTTCTATTTAGAAACACTTTACCATACCCACATGCTGAAATATATGCTGTACTTTTTTCTGTAGTAGCTTCAGTCTATCAGATCTTATGTTTTAGGGCTTCGATTCATTTTGAGTTGAGGCTTTTACAAGATGATAAATTAGAATCTAATTTCATATTTTGGCATACAGAAAATCAAATTTCTTAACAACACTTGTTTGAGAACCTGGCTATTCTTCAATGTACATTGTCCCACTTTTTGTCAAAAATTAGATGACTATGATCATTCGGACTTACATCTGGGTATTCAATTATATCCCACTGATCTATCTATATATGTTTGAATGAGTACCATTCTTCTTCCATGGCTCTGGATATGATTTGAAATCAGGTTTACTAATACATATTGAAGTACTTTTTATTCTTTAGAATGTCTTTTACTATATTTTGTTTGTTTTGCTTCCTTATGAATTTTTTCTAGTCTACACAATATGGCACTGGGATTGTTTTTAATGTTATTGATATTGATTTTAAAATAAAAATATAAATTAATGCTGTGTTTACATAGTTTCCACCACTCCTTCTCCTCTGCAACTTTCCCATAGTTTTCCACTACAATTTCCCATATATCTTCATCTACATTTCATTATATCTTTCATCTCTTCTTCAACTAGTGTGTGTGTTTGTGTATGTGTGTGTGTGTGTGTTTGTGCTCACTGCTCACTCACATACAATACATTAAGACAACTTCACCTTTCTCCTATGCATATGCCTACCAAAGGCCACCACGTTGTTTTGTTCTTTTTTTTTTTTTTTTTGGTTTTTTCAATACAGGGTTTCTCTGTGTAACCCTGGCTGTCCTGGAACTCACTCTGTAGACCAGACCGGCCTCAAACTCAGAAATTTGCCTGCCTTTGCTTCTCAAATGCTGGGATTAAAGGCGTGTGCCACCACTGCCCGGCAGAATGCTGTGCACAGTCTATTTTTTTTTTTAATTTATTTAAGTACACTGTAGCTGTCTTCAGACACACCAGAAGAGGGCATCAGATCTTATCATGGATGGTTGTGAGCCGCCATGTGGTTGCTGGGATTTGAACTCAAGACCTTCAGAAGAGCAGTCAGTGCTCTCAACCGCTGAGCCATCTCTCCAGCCTTGTGTTTTGTTCTGCCACCTGAAGTCATGTTGATATGAGTGGCCTGCTCTACCATCTCAGTCCATGTTCATGCCCTTGGCCTGTGCTGAAACAGCGGGCCGTGTTGATGTCTGTGGTCTGTACTGCCACAGGAGACCAGGCTAAAGTTCACGGTATGTGATGATGCCATAGACTATGTGGATGGCTGTGGTTCACACTGATGTCTGTGGTCTGTACTGTCACAGGAGACTAGGCTGAGGTCCACAGCATATGCTGATGCCATAGACTATGTGGATGGCTGTGGTCCATGCTCTTGCCAGAAACCACATGGAAATCCATGATCCATGCTCTCACTCACTGTAAAGGGCAAGAAAACCACATTTGCCATAGTATTTATGACTGCAGACTCACAATTGAGAAAAAGCCAGAGAGAAGGCATCTGTGACAACTTCTACTTCCCTGCTCCCCCTCCCAAAATGTGGCAGCCTAGAAAGAGTCATCAAAGAGAAATGTTAAAAATTGTGGTAAGGATGCTGAAGTGTAGCTCTCCACAATAGATACCCTGTGGCAGGGATGTAGGTAGAGGGGAGCTGTTTTCTTTAAGGCACTGGCCACTAGGAGTTTGACCATGTTCCAATAAATATATGGGCAACACAAACTGGACTCCTGCTCCCTCTCTCCCTCCTTCTCCTCCTTCCCCCACTCATTTCCCCTCTTCTTCTTGGGAATTAGGGGGCGATCTAAGGGTAGGAGGGACCTGAGAGGACTGGGAAGTTAGTGTGACAGGGGTTCAGGATGTGAAACTCCCAAATTATTAATACAAATAGTATATTAGAAAAGTAAACTGAAGTTCTGAGAGAGCAGAAGGAATGGCTTGTGCTGGTGTTGCCAAGTGTTTGCATTTGCTCTGCAATACCCCCATCTGGTGGCCACTCAGCTTCATATAGCATTTCCAACAAAACTTGCTTGAACAGGTCTCAGTGTTTGTAAAACTTGTAAAAGGAAATACTTTTCTCACAGTTTCATGCTTTGTTCTAGCAATGTTCACTGCCCTCTCTGATGATCTGTGAAGTATCACATACTCAACCCATGTATAGCACCTGCTACAAAATTCATTACTTAATTTTAACACGCATTTTCAGTATTTTAAGTTCTTTTGTTTTGATTTTGGTTGTTTTGGTTTTTCAAGACAGGGTTTCTCTATATGTAACCCTGGCTGTTCTGGCACTCACTTTGTAGACCAGACTGGCTTTGAACTCAGAAATCCACCTGCCTCTGCCTCCCAAGTGCTGGGGTTAAAGGCATGCGCCACCACTGCCCAGATAAGTTCTTGTGTTTTATGTATGTTTATGTGTGTGTATTTTTGTGTATACAATATAAATTCATGTTCCTGTGGGGCCCAGAGGCATAGGTAATCTCTGGACTGAATGACGTGAGTACTGAGAACTGGACTCTGGTGCTCCACAGGAGCAGCAAGCACTCTGAAACACCTTGTCATGTCTCCATACTAGAATAGACTTATTTTCTAAGTATCTATTCTGTGGCAAATATGGCGTTAAGTATGGAAGATAAGTGAGTAATAAAAGCCAGGTGACAACCTCCAAAAAGCCAAACAACCCAATCAAAAAAATGGGGTATAGAACTAAACAGAGAATTCACAACAGAGGAATCTCAAAGGCCTGAGAAACACTTAAAGAAATGTTCACATTTGGTATGTAAATAAAAAACTTAGAAAATAATAATAAAAAAGTGTTCAAAGTCCTTAGCTATCAGGGAAATGCAAATCAAAATCACCCCGAGATTCCACCTTATACCAGACAGAATGGTTAAGATCAAAACCTCATGTGACAACACATGTTGGCAAGGATGTAGGAGAAGAAGAACACTCCTCCATTGCTGGTGGGATTGCAAACTGGTACAAGCACTCTGGAAATCAATCTGGAGGTTCCTCAGAAAATTGGAAATAGATCTACCCACCTGAAGACCCAGCAATACCACTCTTGGGAATATACCCAAAAGATGCCCAAAAGGGGCACGTGTTCCACTGTGTTCCTAGCAGCCTTATATGTCATAACCAGAAGCTGGAAACAATCTAGATGTCTGTCAACTGAAGAACGGATACAGAAAATGTGGTTCATTTACACAATGGAATACTACTTAGTTATTAAGAATGAGGATATCATGAGTTTTGTATGCAAATGGATGGAACTAGAAAATATCATCCTGAGTGAGGTAACTCAGACCCAAAAGACATGCATGATATGTACTCACTAATAAGTGGATATTAACCGCCCCCCCCCACAAAAGTACAGAATACCCAAGATACAGTCCACAGAACTTGAAAAGGTTAACAAGGTGAAGAGCCGAAGTGAGGATTCCTCAATCCCACTTTGGAGGAAGAAGAAAGCAATCATGGTGGGGGGGAGGGTTAGGGGGCAGAGGGAGGAGGGACCTGGGTGGAAGAGGAGAGGAGGAGGAGAAAGGTGAACATGATCTGGTATTGGAGAAAGGAAAAGGACTGAAGCCCTGAGGGCCAGCTGACAGAATGGAAACAGGCAACCTCGGGAGGTAGGAGGTGGGGAGACCCTCCAGAATGTACCAGAGACCTGGGAGGTGAGAGACTCTCAGGACTCAAGGGGAGGGACCAACAGTTAGAAATGCCCAACAGTGGGGAGAGGGAGCTTGTAGAGTCCACCTCCAGTGGAAGGACAGGACATCAAGGGGAAGGATGGTGTTGCCATTCCACAATCAGGAACTCTATCCAGAATTGTTCCTATCTAGGAGTACTGCAGGGACAAAAATGGAGAAGAACCTGAGGGAGAGGAGGTCCAGTGACTGGCCCAAATTGAGATCCAGCTCGGGGTGAGGGGAGCTCCAGGGCCTGACACTGTTACTGATGCTATGGTGTGCTTACAGATGGGAACCTGGCGTCGCTGCCCTCCAAGAGGCCCAACAAGCAGCTGAAAGAGTCAGGTGCAGATATTTACACCCAACCAATGGACACAAGCCAGGGACCCCTGAGGTTAAATTAGAAAAAGGATGGAAGAAGCTAAGGAGGAGGAGGGCGACCCTGTAGGAGGACCAGCAGTCTCAACTAGCCTGGACCCTGGAAATCTCTCAGACACTGGACCACCAACCAAGGAGCATACTCTAGCTGATATGAGGCTCCCAATTTGTACACAGCAGAAGACTGCCTGGTTTGGCCTCAGTGAGAGAAGAAGCATCTAACCCTTGAGAGACTTGAGGCCCAGGGAGTGGGAAGGTCTGGTGGGGTGGGGGTGAGGGGGTGGATGCATCCTTTTGGAGATGGGGGAGGAGATATGAAATGGGGAGCTGTTGGGTGTGAACTGGGAGGAGGCTAGTGGTTGAACCGTAAAGGAAGATTTGATGATGATGATGATGATGACGATGATGACGACGACAACGACGACGACGACAAACTCAGGTCACATAAATGTGTTAGGTTATTGTATTCCTATGATCATTGCACATTGAATGCATGTGCCAAGTTATCATTCTAAATCCCATAAATAAGTATATGTATCAACTACAAAGTTTTAGCAAAGCTTGTTGACAAACATACGTAGATTTAAAATGTTATAAAGCGTTTAGTATTTGGTAAAAAATAACTATTCTGAATGTTTTTCATTCATATGTATAAACTCAGTTAATTGTCATAATTCTATGAGATAGACAACTTTATTGTCTCTATGTTACAGTTGAAAGGCAAGGGACAGAGAAACTAAGTGAAATATCCAGAACAGTGTAGCCATGGAATGTTACAGACTTAAAACTTTCTCTGTCAGGGCTGGAGAGATGGCTCAGCAGTTAAGAGCACTCTGACTGTTCTCCCAGACGTCCTGAGTTCAATTCCTGTCAACCACATGGTGGCTCACAACCATCTATAATGGGATCTGATGCCTTCTTCTGGTATGTCTGAAGACAGCAATAGTGCACTCATACATAAATAAAATCGTGAAAAAATATATTTAAAAAACTGTCTCTGTCTTCTGATATCATTCTCTACTAATAAAACATTCTGTATAATTATGAAAATGCCATCATTGTATTGCTGTGATGTGCAGATTACATTATCTTATAATTCTACATCATAATTCCCAGTGTATTGATATTAAGACGTAGGGTCTCTTGAAAATTGGTTATGTCATATTGATGAAGTTGACTTGTTGAGATAGTGTTCATATAAAAGAAACTTCAAAGATATAGCTATCCCCTTCTGTTATATGAGGGCCCTAACAAAACATCAAGATCTATGAGAATCAAGTAATTCCCATGACTTAAACCTGCTGGTCCATTCATTTAGAACTACATTGTTGGAGCATCAGGAAACATGATCTCCAACATGCCTGATAACTAAATAACTAAAACATTCTACCTCTCAAATATGAGGAGAAAATAGCTTCGATTTGGGAATATTCTAGTAAGTAAGTTGAGAGATGTGGTCCATTTCTCTAAGTTTCACTTACCTCCTGGCATTCCTTTACATTAATTGTTTCCTCAGTTACATCATTGCATACCTCCAATAAATGAAAAGCATTATTTGCCTTCAGTATTTTGTTTTGAATAAAGACCAGAAAACATGTCATATTTCCCTCTATAACCCGATGCAGATAAACTAGCATTAAAAAAAGATGTTTCCAAATGTAAACGATGAACAGAGAATAAAGAGAACATTGGGGAATTTCTATTCTCTTCTTTGTTTTTATTTTTGTAATTACATTTATGTACAGAAAAGTTAGAGTACATTTAACCCAGTTTAGTGGCAAGCTCTTTAGCCTTTGCCTTTTCCAGCTTGGCAATGCGAGCCACAGACTTAGGACCCAGGATGTTGTCTCCCCAGTGGTGGCAGATCCATCATATCTGTCATTATAATTGGTCCTAATAGCTTCCACCAGCTGAGCCAGAGCACCCTAGTCTTCAGAGTTAACCTGTACGAAGGCAACAGTGGTGCATGTACTCTTGTGGACCAGGTACCCCAGCCTGGCCTTTCCCTTGATGATGCAGTAGGGCACCCCCATCTTTCAACACAGGGCAGGCAGGAAAACCACCAGCTCAATGGGGTCTACATCATGGGCAATGACCACCAGCTGAGCCTTCTTGTTCTCGACCAAGGTGGTGACTGTACTGACTCCTGCTTGGAGGACAAGCTGTCTCTTAGTTGGGACGTCCCCTTTGTCAGCAGCTTTCCTCTCATCATGGGCCAGTATAGCCTTTGCTTCTTCTTCTGCTTTGTCTCTGGCCTGTACTTGTGGGCAAGCTTAAGCAGCTGAGTACCTGTTTGCCTGTCCAGGGCCTGGGTGAACCGGTTAGTGGCAGGAAGTACTTTGAGCTGCTTATAAAGGATAGATAGCTCTTTGCTGCTGCAACCTGATGTAGCAGGGCCATTTGACAAAGCATCTTAGATCTCTTTTGGGCTGGATGTCCTGCCCAATGCCGAAATTCTTGGGCCTTTTCTCAAACAAAGGATTGACCACCTTTTTTTGCCTTCTGTCTCTTGACGACGGTGGGGGCAGGGGTCACTTTCTTGCCCTTGGCCTTCTTTCCTTTGGGCATCATCATGATGATTTCTGCATCATCTGCAGAAGAGCGAAAGAAGAGGGAATTGTGGGTGATATATAAGTGGCCGCGGTGATCACAAGAGCCCTCCCCCTCCTCCTCTTTATTCTTATCTTTTTCCTCCTCCTTCCTTCCCTCCTTCCTTCTCTTCCTCCCACCCTCTCATTTATTTTTGTAATGATGTAAGCAAGTAACTAATCAATAGGTTGTGTTAAATCTCACTGATTTTAACTTACTACTCATTTATCAAATTGACTCATATCCATCCTAGCAGGCCAAACAAATAGAGGTTTATAACCTGCCACTCATTGCTTTCTTCAATAAATGTTTGTTTTTTCCTTGTTAGAATTTGATTGTCATATTTTATTCTGTTAAAATGGTATAGCATATAATTTATACTAACTGGTGTTTGGTATATACCTGATGCTATGCAATCATTGTCACTATTTACTTACAGAACAGTTTCTTTACCATGAAAGAAAGTCCATATGAATAGTCATCCACATTGCCCCTTTTCCTTATACCTAGAAAACATTACTCTGAAAATAAAATGGTCAGCTGTTTTAGTTAAAATAAAATAAGTATAAAATGTCCTTCATTTTGAGGGCTGTTTTTTTTCACCTTTAAATAATTTCCTTTGGTAATGAATGTTTTATTTGCAGATATTCTTTATATCTTCTGGACTTTTGACCTGGCCAGACAGATCAGAGCAGAAGCGCTCTTTTTCGGTTTGTATTTCTTGTTCTGTTTCACCAGGAGATCTTGGTGCTGAGACTGAGTGTTTACTAGATGTTTGACATGGAAACTTCCCTCCCTAACAGAGAGAATACTTTTGGAGGGGGAAGTGATACAAAAAAGGGGCAGTTTTCACTTATATTGTGAAATGTGAAAATAAAATGGTCAGCTGTTTTAGTTAAAATAAAATAAGTATAAAATGTCCTTCATTTTGAGGGCTGTTTTTTTTTTCACCTTTAAATAATTTCCTTTGGTAATGAATGTTTTTTTTTTTAATTATATGACATTAATTGCTTTTCTTTCATTCTTGGAATTTTTATTTGATGTCTAAGACACTGTGAAAATACAAGGTCACAAAGAATTACCTTTATTTTTATTAGAACTTTTGTAGTTTGCTGCTTTTACATTTAGATAATTGAGTTACATTCATTTAATTGCATTGTATAGACTCAGGTAAGGCTCTAAATTCTTTTGTCCATGAATATAATTTTTTTTATAGCAGAGTTCGTGAATCATGAGCATAGAAGTAAAGATTTAGTTTTGACCCTAATTTTTTTTTTTATTTTCAGCAAGATGGCAATTTTTTTTATATTCTAAGTTTTTTTTTATTTACATTCCAAATCATTTCCCCTTTCCCGTTTCCTCCCTCCCCAAAAGTCCCATAAGCCCCCTTCCCTCCCTCTTTTCTCCATTCAACCCCCTCTCATTTCTCTGTCCTGGCGTTCCCCTACATCCAGTCTTTCCAGGACCAGGGGTCTCTCCTTCCATCTTCTTAGAAATCGATTGATATGCGAATTCTCTCTAGGGTATTCCGAGATTCTGGGTTAATATCCCCTTATCAGTGACTGCATACCATGTGTGTTCTTTTGTGATTGGGTTACCTCACTAAGGATGATATTTTCAAGTTCTGACCATTTGCCTAGGAATTTCGTGAATTCATTGTTTTTAATTGCAGAGTAGTATTCCATTGTGTAGATATACCACATCTTCTGAATCCATTCCTCCGTTGAGGGACATCTGAGTTCTTTCCAGCTTCTGGCTATTATAAATAAGGCTGCTATGAACATAGTGGAGCATGTGTCCTTATTGCATGCAGGTAAAGCCTCTGGGTATATGCCCAGGAGTGGTATAGCCGGATCCTCCGGGAGTGTCATGCCCAGTTTTCTGAGGAACCGCCAGACTGCTTTCCAGAGAGGTTGTACCAGCTTGCAATTCCACCAGCAGTGGAGGAGTGTTCCTCTTTCTCCACATCCTCACCAACAACTGCTGTCTCCAGTGTTTTTGATCTTAGCCATTCTGACTGGTGTGAGATGGAATCTCAGGGTAGTTTTGATTTGCATTTCCCTAATGACTAAGGATGATGAACATCTCTTTAGGTGCCATTAGATATTAGATATTAGATATTAGATAGATATTAGCCATTAGATATTCTTCAGGTGAGAACTCTTTGTTTAGCTCTGTACCCCAATTTTAATAGGGTTACTTGCCTCTCTGGAGTTTAACTTCTTGAGTTCTTTGTATATATTGGATATTAGCCCTCTGTCGGATGGAGGGTTGGTAAAGATTATTTCCCAGTTAGTTGGTTGCCGCTTTGTCTTTTTGACAGTGTCTTTTGCCTTGCAAAAACTTTGTAATTTAATGAGGTCCCATTTGTCTATTCTTGATCTTAGAGCATAGGCTATTGGAGTTCTGTTCAGGAAATACTCCCCTGTGCCCATATGTTCAAGGTTCTTCCCTAGTTTCCTTTCTATTAGTTTCAATGTGTCTGGTTTTATGTGGAGGTCCTTGATCCACTTGGAATTGAGCTTAGTGCAAGGAGCTAAGAATGGGTCAATTTGCATTCTTCTGCATGTTGACCTCCAGTTGAGCCAGCACCATTTGTTGAAAAGGCTATCTTTTTTCCACTGGATGGTTTTAGCTCCTTTGTCAAAGATCAAGTGACCATAGGAGTGTGGATTCATTTCTGGATCTTCAATTCTGTTCCATTGATCTACATGCCTGTCACTGTACCAATACCATGCGGTTTTTAACACTATTGCTCTGGAGTACAGCTTGAGGTCCGGGATACTAATTCCCCCAGAGGTTCTTTTACTTTTGAGAATAGTTTTAGCAATTCTGGGTTTTCTGTTATTCCAGATGAATTTTGGAATTGCTCTTTCTAACTCTATGAAGAATTGAGTTGGGATTTTGATGGGGATTGCATTGAATCTGTATATTACTTTTGGTAAGATGGTCATTTTTACTATATTAATCCTGCCAATCCATGAGCATGGGAGATTTTTCCATCTTCTGAGGTCTTCTTCAATTTTTTTCTTCAGAGTCTTGAAGTTCTTGTCATACAGATCTTTCACTTGTTTGGTTAGAGTCAAACCAAGATACTTTATGTGGTTTGTAGCTATCGTGAAGGGTATCATTTCTCTTACTTCTTTCTCAGCCTGCTTATCCTTTGAGTATAGGAAGGCTACTGACTTGCTTGAATTGATTTTATATCCGGCCACTTTGCTGAAGTTGTTTATCAGCTGTAGGAGTTCTCTGGTGGAGTTCTTTGGGTCGCTTAAGTATACTATCATATCGTCTGCAAATAGTGATAGTTTGACTTCTTCCTTTCCAATTTGTATCCCTTTGACCTCTTTTTGTTGTCTAATCGCTCTAGCTAGAACTTCAAGTACTATATTGAAAAGATATGGAGAGAGAGGGCAGCCTTGTCTAGTCCCTGATTTTAGTGGGATTGCTTCAAGTTTCTCTCCATTTAGATTGATGCTGGCTACCGGTTTGCTGTAAATTGCTTTTACTATGTTTAGATATGGGCCTGGAATTCCTGATCTTTCCAAGACCTTTAGCATGAAAGGATGCTGAATTTTGTCAAATGCTTTCTCAGCATCTAATGAGAAGACCATGTGGTTTTTTTCTTTGAGATTGCTTATATAGTGGATTACATTGATGGATTTCCTTATATTGAACCATCCCTGCATCCCTGGGATGAAGCCTGCTTGATCGTAGTGAATGATCGTTTTGATGTGTTCTTGGATTCGGTTGGCAAGAATTTTATTGAGTATTTTTGCGTCGATATTCATAAGAGAGATTGGCCTGAGATTCTCTTTCTTTGTTGGATCTTTGTGTGCTTTTGGTATTAGTGTAATTGTGGCTTCATAGAACGAGTTGGGTAGTGTTCCTTCTGTTTCTATTTGTGGAACTGTTTGAAGAGTATTGGTGTTAGGTCTTCTTTGAAGGTCTGATAGAATTCTGCACTAAAACCATCTGGACCTGTGCTTTTTTTGGTTGGAAGACTTCCACTGACAACTTCAATTTCTTCAGGGGTTATAGGACGGTTTAGATGGTCTATTTGATCCTGATTTAATTTTGGTATTTGGTATCTGTCAAGGAAATTGTCCATTTCCTCGAGATTTTCTAGTTGTGTTGAATACAGGTTTTTGTAGTAGGATCTGATGATTTTTTGAATTTCCTCAGTTTCTGTTGTTATCTCTCCCTCTTCGTTTCTGATTTTATTAATTTGGAGACTATCTCTGTGCCCTCTGGTCAGTCTGGCTAAGGGCTTATCTATCTTGTTGATTTTCTCAAAGAACCAACTCCTTGTTTTGTTGATTCTTTTTATAGTTTTATTTGTTTCTACTTGATTGATTTCAGCCCTGAGTTTGATGATTTCCTGCCTTCTACTCCTCTTTGGTGTATTTGCTTCTTTTTGTTCCAGGGCTTTCAGGTGTGCCATTAAGCTGTTAGTGTATGCTGTCTCCCGTTTCTTTTTGGCGGCACTCAGGGCTATGAATTTTCCTCTTAGCACTGCTTTCATTGTTTCTCATAAATTAGGGTATATTGTGCCTTCATTTTCATTAACTTTCAAAAAGTCTTTGATTTCGTTCTTTATTTCCACCTTGACCAAGTTATCATTGAGTAGAGCATTGTTCAGCCTCCATGTGTACATGGGTTTTCTTTTGTTTTTGTTGCCATTGAAGACCACCCTTATTCCATAGTGATCTGATAGGAGGCATGGGATTAGTTCTATCTTCTTATATCTGTTGAGGTCTGATTTGTGACCAATTATATGGTCAATTTTGGAGAAGGTACCATGATGTGCTGAGAAGAAGGTGTATTCTTTAGCTCTAGGATGAAATGTTCTATATATATCTGTTAGTTCCATTTGGTCCAAGGCTTCAATTAGATTCACTGTGTCCCTGTTTATTTTCTGCTTTCCTGAACGATCCATTTCAGAGAGCTGGGTATTGAAGTCACCCACTATTATTGTGTGAGGTGCGATGTGTGCTTTGAGCTTTAGTAAAGTTTCTTTTACGAATGAGGGTGCCCTTGCATTTGGAGCACAGATATTCAGAATTGAGAGTTCTTATTGGTGGATTTTTCCCTTGATCAGTATGTAATGTCCTTCTGTGTCTTTTTTGATGACTTTAGGTTGAAAATCAATTTTATCCGATATTAGGATGGCTACTCCGGCTCGTTTCTTGGGGGCCATTTGCTTGTAAAATTGTTTTCCAGCCTTTTACTCTGAGGTAGTGTTTGTGTTTGACACTGAGGTGCGTTTCCTGCATGCAGAAAAATGCTGGGTCCTGTTTACGTATCCAGTCTGCTAGTCTTTGTCTTTTTATTGGGGAATTGAGACCATTGATATTAAGAGAGATTAAGGCATAGTGATTATTGCCACCTGCCATTCTTGACGCTATCTTTATGTTTGAGTGGTTATCTACTTTTGTGTTTGATTCAAGAAGGTTATTATCTCATTTTTTCCAGGGTGTTGTTTCTCTCCCTGTATTGGCGGATTCCACCTATTATCCGTTGCAGGGCTGGATTTGTGGAAAGATATTGTGAAAATTTGGTTTTATCATGGAATATCTTGGTCTCTCCATCTATGGTGATTGAGAGATTTGCTGGGTATAGTAGTCTAGGCTGGCATTTGTGCTCTCTTAGTGTCTGCATGAGATCTGCCCAGGATCTTCTGGCTTTCATAGTCTCTGGTGAGAAGTCTGATGTGATTCGAATAGGTCTTCCTTTGTATGTTACTTGGCCCTTTTCTCTTACTGCTTTTCATATTCTTTCTTTGTTTAGAACATTTGGTGTTTTGATTATTATGTGACGGGAGGTATTTCTGTTCTGGTCCAGTCTGTTTGGAGTTCTCTAGGCTTCTTGTACGTTCATCGGCATCTCTCTCTTTAGGTTAGGGAAGTTTTCCTCCATAATTTTGTTGAAGATGTTTACTGGCCCTTTAAGTTGCAAATCTTCACTCTCATCTATACCTATAATCCTTAGGTTTGGTCTTCTCATTGTGTCCTGGATTTCCTGGATGTTTTGGGTTACATGTTTTTTGCATTTTGCATTTTCTTTGACTGTTGAGTCGATGCTTTCTATGGAATCTTCAGCACCTGATATTCTTTCTTCCATCTCTTGTATTCTATTGTTGATGTTTACATCTATGACTCCTGATTTCTTCCCAAGGTTTTCTATCTCCAAAGTTGTCTCCCTTTGTGATTTCTTAGTTGTTTCTACTTCCTTTTTTAGTTCCTGGATGGATTTGCTGAGATCCTTCACTTGTTTGTTTGTATTTTCCTGTATTTCTTTAAGGTATTTTTGCATTACCTCTTTCAGGATATCTGCCTGTTGACCCACGTTCTCCTGCATTTCTCTGAGCGATTTTTGTGTTTCCTCCTCATGGGATTCCATCTGTTGATCCATTGTCTCCTGCATTTCTTTAAGCAGTTCTCGTGTTTCCTTTGTAAGGGCATCTATCCGTTGATTCATTTCTTTAAGCAATTTTTGTGTTGCCTCCTTATGGGCATCTGTCTGTTGACCCATATTCTTCTGCATTTCTTTATGCATTTTTTGTGATTCCTTTGTGAGTGCATCTACCCGTTGATTCATCTCATTAAGCGATTTTTGTGTTGTCTCCTTGTGGGCCTCCATCTTTTGATCCATGTTCTCTTGCATTTCTCTAAGCGATTTTTGTGTTTCCTTTGTAAGGGCTTCTAACAGTTGATTCATGGTCTCCTGTAATTCTTTATTAGATTTGTGTCCTTCTTGTGATCCTCTAATAGCATCATGATAAGTGATTTTAAATCCAGATCTTGTCTTTCGGGTGTGGTGGGGTATCCAGGACTTGCTGCTGTTGGAGAGTTGGGTTCGGATGGTCCCATATTACTTTGATTTTTGTTAGTAATGTTCCTACGTTTGCCTTTTGCCATCTGGTCACCTCTGATGTTAGTTGGTCCTGCTGTCACTGGCTGTTGGTTGGACCTCCTGTGAGCCTGCAAAGCTATTTCTGCCCCCTCCCCCCCGGATTACCAGGATTCCCCTGGCACAGATTTCTGGGGCCTGCCCTGCTCCTGAGTGTCTTTGGAGCCCTGGTGTGCCTTGCCCCATGTGATGTTATATTGGGGAGTCCTTGCACATCCAAAGGCTCAGCGTAGTAGATTCCTGGAGCAGAGGTTGCCAAAGGGAGGCTGGTAGGCTCCTGCCCTGTGCAGGGGTGTGTGATCTCTCCTAGAGTGGGGGGGGGAGGGGGCGTCCCTCTGCCAGGCAGAAGTCCCACAGCAGAGCTGGCACGCTGGTTACTGCAGATCTCCCCAGCTCTTGGGAGCAGTGTACACACAAGCCGCCCGAGACCCAAGCGATATTATGCCTGTCTGTCTCCAAGCCTGGCAGTCCCAACTTCCCGGCCACTGGAGCAAAGATGGTGAAGTGCACTCTGCACTCTCTTGGTGGTGCTGCTCACCCTGCAGACGCAATGGCCCACAGCAGATCTGGCACCCAGACAACCACAGCGCTGTCCCGTTCTTGGGAGCAGGCAGAAGCCCCAACAGGCCGTGTCCCAAGTGATGTTATATTGGGGAGAACCTGGGTACCTGTCACTTCAGTGCAGTCTACTGGAACAGAGGTCGTGGAAGGGAAGTTGGTAGGCTCCCGCCCAGTGCAGGGTCCCTCTGCCAGGCAGAAGTCCCACAGCAGAGCTGGTGCGCTGGTTACTGCAGATCTGCCCAGCTCTTGGGAGCAGCGTACACACAAGCAGCCTGAGACCCAAGCAATATTATGCCTGTCTGTCTCCGAGCCTGGCAGTCCCAACTTCCCGGCCACTGGAGCAAAGATGGCGCGACCCTAAATTTTAAACCATCTGTATAATGTGTTTATTCTTCAGTCTCTCTTGATCACTGTAACTTTGTGATAAATTGAGGTAAGAAAATGTGAGTTTCATTCGCAGTAACTGCTTGAGGAAATTAGAGAAACCTTGCAATTTTAAATAAGTTTTACACTCAATTATTTTATTTTTGCAAAACTTAAAAGTACTTCATAGTATTAATACAGATTGCATTAAATTTATAGAATTGTAGACGATATTGCAATTTTACATTAAAAATTTAAAGCATGAATACAGGATATAGTTGACCAAGGTATTCTCTAAAGCCTTATATCTCTTGTTTATTCCCACACATTTTATGTTATTTCATCATATCTGAAATTATCTTAACTTTATTACTTGCTAGTATATAAAAATGCTAACCATTTTTACATATTCAATTTGAATCATTAATTGTGCTTTTTTGTTTGCTCTAATGTTGTTTTGTATGCATTATACAAATAAACTTTCCAATATAAAGGGAAGATGTTTCAATTCCATTTAGAAGGAGGGGGCAAGAAAGCAATCTACATATTCAATGCAATGCCCACCAAAATCCCAAATCAATTTTTCATAGATCTAGAAAGAACAATTCTCAAATTCATCTAGAATAACAAAAAACCCAGGATAGCAAAAACTATTCTCCACAACAAAAGATCTCCTGGGGGAAATCACCATCGCTGACCTCAAGCTCTACTACAGAGCAATAGTGATAAAAACTGTTTGGTATTGGTATGGAGACAGGCAGGAATATCAATGAAATAGAATTGAAGACCCAAAAAAGAACCCACAAACCTACGGTCACTTGATATTTGATAAAGGAGCTAAAAACATCCAGTGGAAAAAAGACAGCATTTTTAACAAATGGTGCTGGATCAACTGGAGGTCAGCATGCAGAAAAACGCAAATCGACCCATTCTTATCTCCTTGTACAAAGCTAAAGTCCATGTGGATCAAGGATCTACACCTAAAACCAGACACACTGAAACTTATCGAGGAGAAATTGGGGAAGAATCTTGAACACATGAGTACAGAGGAAAAGTTCCTCAACAGAACACTAATAGCTTGTGCTCTAAGAACAAGAATTGACAAATGGGACCTCATAAAATGGCAAAGCTTCTGTAAGACAAAGGACACTATTAATAGGACAAAACAGCAACCAACAATTTGGGAAAGGATCTTTACCAATCTGATAGAGGGCTAATATCCAATGTATACAAAGAACTCAAGAAGTTAGACTCCAGAAAGCCAAATAACCAACCCTATTAAAAATGGGGTGCAGAGCTAAACAGACAATTATCAACTGAGGAAACTCAAATGGCTCTAAAGCACCTAAAGAAATGTTCAGCATCCTTTGTTATCAGGGAAATGCAAATCAAAACAACACTGAGATTCCACCTCACAACAGTCAGAATGGCTAAGATGAAAAACTCAGAGGACAGCAGATGCTGGAGAGGATGTGGGAAAAGAGGAACACTTCTCCATTGTTGGTGGGATTGCAAGTTGGTAAAACCACTCTGGAAATCAGTTTGGTGATTCCTCAGAAAATTGGACATGGCACTGCCTCAGGACCCAGCTATACCGCTCCTGGGCATATACCCAGAAGATGCTCCTACATGTAATAAGGACACATGCTCTACTATGTTTATAGCAGCCTTATTTATAATAGCCAGAAGCTGGAAAGAACCCAGATGTCCTTCAACAGAGGAATGGATGCAGAAACTGTGGTATATATACACAATGAAGTACTATTCAGCTATTAAAAGCAATGAATTCATGAAATTCTTAGGCAAATGGATGGAACTAGAAAGTGTCATCCTGAGTGAGGTATCCCAATCACAAAAGAATGCACATCGTATGCACTCACTGATAAATGGATATTAGCCCAAAAGCTCAAAATAAACAAGTTACAATTCACAGACCACAGGAAGCTCAAGAAGAAGGAGAACTGAAGTGGGGGTGCTCTGGTTCCTCTGAGAAAAGGAACAAAATACTCACAGGAGCAATTATGGAGACAAAGTGTGGAGCAGAGACTGAAGTAAAGGCCACCCAGAGACTGCCCTGCCCGAGGATTTATCCTATAAACGGTCACCAAAACCAGACACTATTTTTTTCTATTTTTTTAATTAGATATATTCTTTATTTACATTTCAAATGATTTCCCCTTTCCTGGTTCCCCCCCTCCCGAAAGTCCCATAAGTCCTCTTCCCTCCCCCTGTTCCCTAATCAACCCCTTCCAGCTTCCCTGTCCTGGTAAGTGCATACCAAAAGGAGCATGTCATGGTTGTCTTTGGAGGGACCCTGTCAGAGCCTTACATATACAGAGGCAGATGCTAGCAGCCAACCATTGGACTGAGCATGGGGTCTCCAATGGAGGAGTTGGAGGGTGGTCGGGAGGAGCTGAATGGGTTTACAGCTCCATGGGAAGAACAATGAGGTCGATCACCCAGATACCACAGGACTCCCAGGGACTAAACCATCAACCAAGGGGTACACATGGTTCCAGTCAAAAATGTGGGAGAAGAGTGCCTTGCCTGGCATCAGTGGGAGGAGTGGTCCTTGGTCAGGTGAAGGCTCAATAGATGCCCTAACAAAGGGAAATCGAGGGGAGGAGGGGGAGTGTGTCAGGTGGAGGGGCATATACTTGGAGGTAGGGGGTGGGGGTTTTCGGGGAGGGGGGAAACGGGGAAAGGTTTTAGCATTTGAAATGTAAATAAAGATTATATTCAATAAAAAAAAGAGGAGGCAAAGTAATCACAGGAGGCAGAAGAACTGAGGGACCTAGGTAAGAAAAGTGAGGGGGAAGGGGAAAGAGGAGCAGGAGCAGGTATGCAGGTGTAGAGGTGGGGGGGGGGGAGACAGAAGAGAAGCACAGAAGGGCAGGAGAAGGAATGGAAAAAACATCTGTTGGTATGAGGGGAGGGGAACCTCTAGAAAGTTCCAGAAACCGGGTATGTTAGAGGCTCCCAGAACTCAATGGGCTTGACCTTAGATGAAATGGACAACAGTGGAGAGATGGAATCTGAAGAAACCACCTCTAGTAGATAGACCTGGCCCCCCAGTGGAGGGTCACCAACCTACCTTCAATTTTTTTGACCCAGAATTTTTCCTGTCTAAAAGACACGCAGGGACAAAATTAGAGCAGAAACTGAAAAAAAAAAAAAAAGACTATAGAGTGACTGACCCAACTTGGGATTCATCCCATGGGCAGGCACCAATCCCTGACACTATTATTAATGCCATATTATGCTTGGAGACAGGATCCTAGCCTGGCTGTTCTCTTGAGAGTCCCTACCAGCTGCTGACTGAGACAGATGTAGATACTTACAACCAACCATTGGACTGAAGTCGAGGGCTCCTATTGAAGAGCAGAAGGATTGAAGGAGCTGAAGGGAACAGCAACCTCAAAGAAAGACCAACAGTCTCAATTAACCCGAACCCCTGGGAGCTCCCAGAAACTAAGCCACCAACCAAAGAACATACATGGACTGGTCTGTGGCCCCTGGCACATATGTAGCAGAGAACTGCATTATCTGGCCTCAGTGGGAGATGATGTGCCTAATCCTGTAGAGACTCAATGCCCCAGAGAAGGGGGATGTTGGAGTAGGATGGGGTGTTGCATGGGTAGGTGAGGGGAATGTGTGGGTGGGTGGGTAGGGAAGCACCCTCTCAGAAGCAAAGGGGAGAGGGATGGGGATAAGAACTCTGGGAGTGGGACAGGGAAAGGGGTAACATTTGGAATGTAAATAAATAATTTAAAAAAGAGTAATTGAGAAATCAGAAATAAATGGAAGAAATACAAACATGTTAAATAAAATTGGAAGATAATGTGAAAAAAACAAAAAAATAAAAAGTTCTGGTTTGACATTACAAATTATATAATACCAGACATGTGCACACATAAAATAGTTAACATGTTTGTTCATTGTAGGGATTCAAAATAAATCACTTTGCAATTTTCAGATCTTTACTATTATTCTTTTTTTTGTTTTGTTTTTTGTTTTTTTAATTTTATTTTCTAAGTTTTTTTTATTTACATTGAAAATCATTTCTCCTTTCCCGTTTCCTCCCTCCCCGAAAGTCCCATAAGCCCCCTTCCCTCCCTCTTTTCCCCATTCAACCCCCTCTCGCTTCTCTGACCTGGCATTCCCTTACATCCAGTCTTTCCAGGACCAGGGGTCTCTCCTTCCATCTTCTTGGAAATATATTGGTATGAGAATTGTGTCTAGGGTATTCCAAGAGTCTGGGTTAATATCCCCTTATCAGTGAATGCATACCACGTGTGTTCTTTTGTGACTGGGTTACCTCACTAAGGATGATATTTTCAAGTTCTGACCATTTTCCTAGGAATTTCGTGAATTCATTGTTTTTAATTGCAGAGTAGTATTCCATTGTGTAAATATACCACATCTTCTGAATCCATTCCTCCGTTGAGGGACATCTGGGTTCTTTCCAGCTTCTGGCTATTATAAATAAGGCTGCTGTGAACATAGTGGAGCATGTGTCCTTATTGCATGCAGGTAAAGCCTCTGGGTATATGCCCAGGAGTGGTATAGCCGGATCCTCCGGGAGTGTCATGCCAATTTTACAAGCAAATGGCCCCAAGAAACGAGCCGGAGTAGCCATCCTAATATCAGATAAAATTGATTTTCAACCTAAAGTCATCAAAAAAGACACAGAAGGACACTACATACTGATCAAGGTAAAAATCCACCAAGAAGAACTCTCAATTCTGAATATCTATGCTCCAAATGCAAGGACACCCTCATTTGTAAAAGAAACTTTACTAAAGCTCAAAGCACACATCGCACCTCACACAATAATAGTGGGTGACTTCAACACCCTGCTCTCTGAAATGGATCGTACTATTATTCTTATAAAACAGCAGGTGGCGCAAGAGACCAATGTAAAAGTCCAACAGCAGCAAGCTAGGCTTTATGGATTTGCTTTTTTTTTTTAACGTAAAATTGTTTTGCAAAAGATAAATGCCTAGTTATAAGCAATATACTTTCTAAATTTTCAGATGATGTTTTTATTACCCTTAACTACATGTATGTGTTTATACACTATCATTTAATTCTTTGATTAATATTTCTTTGATGCATAGTATACAATGGTATTGTTTTAGGCACTGGAAATTTAACAGTGAATAACACAGATAACAGTTTCTGCCCTTGTGAAGAGAAACTCATTATCCTCCTCTGCTTCATTTTCTCCCATTAAGCTAAGGACTTTGGAGACTCACACTGATCATCTTTCTCTCTCTGACACTGTTTTGATGGTTAGCATTTTGTAGTGCCTCTGAACTCAGGTACTATTTTTCACAATCTGAAGATGTTGAATGCTGAAATCTGGAAAACATTTACACATAAATAACACACTATCTGATTTACATCAGCTCCTAGACATATGGGAACACCAGGCATATATTTAACAACCTCTAATCAGAAGCACTTATCATAAAACCTATATAGTATAGTTGGTGTTCAGTAAGTAGTAATGTTTGTAATTTTAGAATCACATAAATCTCGAATCTAAATATAAAAGTTTAACAGTTCCTGTATATCAATCCATTCTTTAATACCACAAATATTGGTATTCTTTCTGTCCAGGAAAATGTGCTCTTTTGTTTTTTAATGTTTATTCTTGAGAATTTCTTGCAGATTTTCATATTTAACCTCCATTTGCATCTTACAACTCTCCCCATATTCTGAGAGTACAAAAACCACACTCATAACATCATGTTTTTCTTTTTTTTTAAATTATTTTTATTGTTTTTACAGTTCAGTCGTTACCCTCCTCCTGGTACGACTTTCCACAGTTCCTCATCCCATTCCTCCTCCCCCATCTCAAAGAGGATGTCCTTAGACCCCCATCCTTCCCCCAGCCATTCCTAGGCCTCTCTACTCCCTGGGGCCTCGGGTCTTTCCAGGGTTAGGTGCATCTTCTCTCACTGAGGCCAGACCAGGCAGTCCTCTGCTGTATATGTGATGTGGGCCTCATATCAGCTAGTGTATGCTGCCTGGTTGATGGCTCAGTGTCTGAGAGATCTCAGGGATCCAGGTTAGTTGAGATTGCTGGTCTTCCTATGGAGTCACCCTCGTCCTCAGCTTCTTCCAGGTATATTTTTGTTTTTGAGAAAGAATTTAAAGTTGGTAGGGAAGGGAAAGTATCTGGAAAAATATTGAGTAGGGGAATAATATCATCAACATACATTTAAATTTAAAGTTAAAATTGTTTTAATTAATAAAAATACAAGAAAAAAGAAAACTAGTTTCAAGAGGAAAAAACTGGGTGGATGTAAAAGCATATATGATAAGCCTATTACTTTATAATCTAACTAAAAAGTCCTATAATTAAAACAGAATGATAATAGAAGTACCCAATGATGGTGGAAATGATGTTCCCAGAAGTCATATATTTTAAAATGAAAAGCCTGTTACCAGGTTTAAAATGTTTCCCTTAATTATTGGCCAGGCAGCTCCCAGAAACTCTGCAAACAATGCCAGCTATTGCCATTTCTCTTTGTCACCCTCCAGAAGGAGATGTTAGAACCGTATTGCTGAAGACACTACTCACTTAGAGTAAGAATACATAAAAATTAGGCTGGAAGCTTCCTCCCTGCTGGCTATCATTAATAGTGCCAGATGGTTCTATGTAGGCTGCTGTGGGAGAACAGTCCTCAACAACCTTTTCCACCTGTGAACCCTGCATGCCACAGTAGCAACCATCCAGGAAACAAGAAATATGTCCACAGATGCAATTGTAGCATGACAACACTGAAAATAACCAATCACTTTCTAAGAGGTCCCTAGCAAATACATGTTTGGTACCATAAACTGCCTATGGCTGAGAGACGTCCACAACGAGGAATTTACTACTGACATTTCGCTAAAAGAGCAACTAGTCAAAATGCCTTCTGGAAATGTGTGTTTACATCCATAAGACAATGCTGCTCTTAGCCTCAACCACAGATGCTTCTTTTGGCAGAGAGCAACAGTTAATACAGAAACTCATACCTTCTCAAAATGTAGAAAACAAGTGACTATTTAGTGTTTAGCCCAAAATGGTACATCTATAGAACCTACCCCCAGGACACAGGGGAAATAGCAGAAAAGGAGTCAGAAAGATTGTAAGAGGCAGAGGATTGGGGGGCATTGCAGCTGCTTATTTAGTAAAATATCACATGCCCAGTTCTCTCCTAGTGAATGTACTAACCTTAAACAAATAAAAGTGAACAAAGAACAGAGATGGGCCTTGGGTTTGAGGCTTGCCACATACTTACCTACAATTTGCCTTGTCTGTGTTGTCTCTAATTCATCATCAATTACCTTAAATAACAGAGCAACACTCCAATCATACTTCTCACTTTCCTTCTGTCATGACATTCTTTTCATCATTTCCTTTCCTGGGAAGCATTATCTATCTCTTCTTCTTTTAGGATTTTCTCATCCCAATCTTAAGTTTTCTTTTAAGATACACCAGAACCCAATTCCTACTACCCTTATTAACATTCTCTTAACTCTGGGAAGGAAAACATGGCACCAACAATTGCACTGAAAACAAACGTCAAGCACATAAAAGTTAATTGATTTCTTGCTCTTTCAGTGGAATTTAAGATCTAATCTATATGCCTTGGGTTAAGTTAATCAATGCTTATATTATTGCAATCATCAGTGAAAACACCTATCTTGATTCAAATATACAACTTTAACACAAATGTTAAATAAGCTATCTTTCCCATTACTTCCCATATTTTATCTATCTTTTTCTGAAGACATAGATGCATCCACTCAATGGTGTCTCCTTTGAGTCACAGTAGAATTCCAAAATCTTGGAGTTTCTGCAATTAAGGAAGTAACTGTACCGTCATTCCTAGTCAGAGCCACCTTTATCTATATACCTAGAAGAAGAACAGGATACTTTAAATATGTAACAGAATGGTTATTTGAAATGCAATTCATTTGAAATTTGAATATGAAATATATAATATTCCAATTATATATGATATCTATGATTTATGTCAGGATTTCTTAGTCAATAAGTCACCATGGGTATGTTGTCTTCTTATAGAGGAAACAGGGAGGTTGAAAAAGAAATGGGAGTGTTGTGAGTTGGAGGTTTTGTAGTGTTCCATGGTGCCACTGGGTAGTTTCTAATCTGGATGATAATCCTAAGTAAACACACCTTGCTTCACCTTCAGGCTGTACCAGTGTCCAGCTGTCTCTAGCTCCAAACTCATATCACCTTTTAGGTATATTATGAATACTAGAAAAGGTAAGCTAAAAATATTCAAGCTCAAAATATTGGTAAGTTACCACAGACAAACCACCCTGAACATGGCTAAATTCCTCAAACAACTGATATATTTAATGAGCTTGATTAAATCAATAAGCATTTGATGTATACACTAAAATAAAATACTGTACCATATAGGCATATATAATTGCACATATTATCTGTTTTTAGTGTTTAAAAGATAAAAGTGATAATTCCTTTTATTTATTTATTTTACTGTGTAATGATTTTATCAAGTAAGTACATTGTATTCTATAAGTATACACAGTTTTAAAATTATTATTTAAATATGAACATCATTTTATTAGAAGAAATAAAATTCTGATGAACCTTTATTCTATAGTTCCCCTTTTAGCACTCAGTCAGGTGTTTCTTCTCTTTCTCTTTTTCCTTAGGTAGTTCTTTACACACTCCCCAAATTTTCAGTTTAACTTGTACTTTGCTCATTGTGAGCTGACAATGTTGATACTTTATCATGAAAATTAGCAGTCTAGCAGCAGGTACCTTTACTACTTCACTTTTTCCTTTTGAATTTTTAAATGTCTCTACAATGGTGACTAATCATCTCAACTTTCAAATAGCCCTAATAATATGTCCCATCCTGAATTAAACTGCTCTCAAGATGAAATATTTTCTTTTGATTTAGAAATTTGTCTTCCCCTCAAGCTAAGATCCTGGAAAACTTACTATACTCAATGCCACATTTTGCTTCACACTCATTTTTGGACTTAGTGTAGTTAAAAAATTCTTAATATGTTTTTGTTGTTTGGGAATTTTAATATTAGCACTAAATTTACATCTTCCCCTATTCCCTTCCTTCACCAAAGCCTCCTATGTCTTGTTCCTCATTTCTTCTCAAATTCATGGCCTCTTAATCTTTATTATTCCTATGTGTATATACATATATGTTTTAAATTAAAGAAGTTGGGGTCATTTATGGTTACTCATATGTGTATGTGTTTAGGGTTGATTGCTTGGGATTGTATAACTTATTAGAGGGCTCATCTCTGGGAAAAGACTCATTTTCCCTTAACCATTTGTTTCCTATATTGCTTCACCTATGGGGTGGAGCCTTGTGAGATTTCCCTCATCCATATTGCCATGTTAACCAGTCTTGATATTATGTAAGGTTTGTTTAGGTGACCACATTGTTGAGATGTTATGGGCTCAGCTTCTCTGTCAAATAGAGAAGGCACTGCCTTTCAGTACCTGTCGTGTTCACCTGGCTCTTAAAATAATTTCACTCAGTCTCTTACAACTGTAGTGATTGATAGTCACAGCTGCCTTGCTGTGTCTGGAGAATACTGGCTCTGGTTCTTATACTTTTCTCATATCCTGTTTGGAAATGATCCCTGAGTTTGGGGGTGAGGTGTGAGTGTCATAGAGATGCCTCACTTAGGGCTGAACAATCATCATTCTTTAATTCCCTGCATCTTGACTAGTTGTTGACCACAATTCAAGGGGAAGGCTACACATAGAAGAGTATATGGACAGTATAAATAAGGTTTGATGGGTTTGAAAATCATAGAACAAAAAGAGAATACACACCTGGGTGGGAAGAGAAAGTGTGATTGTTAAGAGAGGAGTTGAGGGAGGGAGTAAATATGATCATTTTATAAAATCCTCAAGGAACTAATAAAAATTTAAAAACTTGGGAAATATGAAACATTCTATATGGTTAGTAGTTCACAACTTTTTTTTTTTTTTTTTTTTTTTGCTGTTCCACCAGGTCATCTCATTTCTGCTTCTTTTTTTTATTTAATACCTCCTATTTGGTCAATTTTGTTTAATTTTCCTTTGTGAATTTGTTTATTTTCTTTGCATCCCAATTGCTGCCTGCTCCTGGTTCCCCCTTCCCACAGTTCCTTTCCCCATCCTCTTCTCCTCTGAGAGGGTAGAGGGCCCCTGGTTATCCCCCTATCCTGGCACATCAAGTCTCTGTGGAGTTAAGTGCATCCATTGTTACTGAAGCCAGACAAATAAGCCAGGCTAGAAGAACATATTCGAGAGACAGTCAACAACTTTAGAAATAGCTCCCACTCCAGTCATTCAGGACCCACATGAAGACCAAGCTGCACATCTACTACGTATATGCAGGGGACCTAGGTCCAGCCCATCTGTGTATGCTCTTTGGTTGGTGGTTTGGTCTCTGAGAGCTTTCTTACAGAGTTCCTATCTCCTTCAGGGTCCTCAATCTTTCCCCCAATTCTTCCATAAAGGCTCTCAAGCTCCAACCATTGTTTGACTGTGGGTCTCTGCATACATCTGAGTCATGTGCTGGGTGGATTCTCTCAGAGGACAGCCATGCTAGACTTCTGTCTGCAAGCATAAGAAGAGTATCATCAATATTGAGTGTCAGGAATTGGTGCTTGCCCATGCAATGAGTTGCTAGTTGGCTTGATTATTGCTTGGTTATTCCCATAGTCCTTTCTTCATCCTTGGTCCCTCTATTTCTTCTAGACAGGATAAATTTAGGGTTGAAAGTTTTGTGAATGGGTTGGTGTCTCTATCGCTCCACTGGGGTTCCTCCCTGGCTACAGGAGGTGTGCCTTTCAAGTTCCATATCCCCAGTTCTTTGAGTCTCAGCTAAGGTCACTCCCATTGATTTTTGGGAGGCTTCCCTAGCCCAAGCCTCTAGCATGCCCCTCATCCTCACCAGTTGCAGATTTCCATTCATTCTCATGGCCATCTGGCCCTCTCACCTGTCTCTCCCCACACCTGATCCTGAAAAACCCCATTCCCTTCCCCATCCCCTCTCTCACCCAGATCCCTCCCTCCATCTGCCTTCTACAACTATTTTACTCCCAATTCTGAGTGAGATTCAAGTATCCTCGCTTGGGCTTTCCATCTTCTTTAGCTTCTTTGTATCTGTGGGATAAAACATGGTACCTGTGTTTTATTACTAATATCCACTTATAAGTGAGTACATATCATGTACATCTTTTTGAGTCTGTGTTACTGTACTCAGAATTATATTCTCAAGTTCTGTCCATTTGTCTACAAAATGCATGATGTCTTTTGTTTTTAATGGCTGAGTAGTATTCCATTGTGTAGATGTACCCCATTTTCTTTATCAATTCTTCAGTTGAGAGACATCTAAGTTTTTTCCAGTTTCTGGTTATTATGAATAAAAGAGCTATGAACATAGTTGAGCAAGTGCCCCTATGGTATAATAGGGCATCTTTTGGGTATATGCCTAGGTGTGGTATGGCTGGGTCTTGAGGTAGAGCTATTCCCAGTTCTAAGAGACTGCCGAATTGATTTCCAAAGTGGTTGTAAAAGTTTATACTCCCAACAGTAACAAAGGAGTGTTCCCCTTGCTCCACATCCTTGACAGCCTGTACTATCACTTGAGTTTTTGATCTTAGCTATTCTAACTGGTGTAAGACAGCATCCCGGAGAAGTTTTGATTTGCAGTTCCCCAAGGCAGCCTTAACTAATGTCTCTACTTAACTTATACCTTTCAAAACCAATGGATGCTGTTTTCATTTTGTTTTGCTTGAAATCATTACATTTGGCATTGTTTCCAATTCTTAATTTGTGAGTCATATTTTATTATTTCTTTAGTTTCAGTTCTGGAGATCTCATCCTCCTATCCTTTCTCAATCTACAAACTTCTCAAATAAGTTGATCCAAGACAATTATTTCTATTTTCCCTTGTATTGTATTCATATTATCTAAATCATTTCACTAACACATTTTTCTTAAGAGTATGAACATATGCTTACTTGAAGGCCATCTAAGATGCTCAAATTCAACATGATCAACCTAGATTAATTGTTATCTCAATACTGGTGAACTTAAATTTTTTTCTAGCTGGTGGCAATAACAATTATTCTATTTCCCAAGCTCCAAATCTCAGTTGATGTTGATGTCTTCCTTTTCTTCATCTCTCCACCATATCTGATAAATCACAAGTTCTATTGATTTTATCTCATAAATGTTCCAGAATTTAATTGCTTCATTCGGTTCCTGCTAAAGCCATGCTCTTTCATGACCAAATAATTTCATGCCTAGTGAAATAAAATAAACTCTCAGATCTTCATGTTTCTAATAGTCTCTAATCCATCTTTTTTTCTGACAGGGTGCCCTTTCTATCTGGAACTGTCTACATGACTCAAGCATTTTACTAATTATGTACTACTAAAAAAAGATTTATAAAAATGTACCATTTTTACTCACATGCCCAAAGCAAAGATCACTAACAAAATTGATGTGTTCTTTGTAAAGAAGCTCAACATGGCCTTGAAATACTATTTACATAGTTTTTAAGAAGCAAACTACCAACTGATCATACCTGAAAAACAAGCTAACCTTCAATTCATTATTAAGCTTTGACATTTCTGGTTTCTTTATCAAAAATCAGGCAGCTGTGGGTGTATGGGCTTATATCTTGGTTTTTCATTGTATTCTATTGATAATTGGGTATGTTTATGTGCCAATACCATGTTGGTTTTATTCCTATAGCTTTTTAATACAACATGAAATCAGGGATAATAATACCTCCAGCAGTTGTTGTATTATTCAGAAGTGTTTCAGGTATTCTGGGTTTTATGTGTTTTAATGTGCTGTTGAGAATTTTCTTTTCAAAGTTTAAGAAGAATTGTGCTAGATTGTTGATGGGGACTGCATTGAATCTGTAGATTGCTTTTGGTATGGTGACCATTTTTAACTATGTCAATCCTAACAATCCATAAGCATGGGAGATATTCCAATCTTCTAATTTCTTTCTTCAAAGACTTGGCATTTTATTCATGTAATTATTTCACTTGTTTGATGCGGGTTACCCCAAGATAGTTTATATTTTTTGACTCTATTATAAAGTATGGTGTTTCCCTAATTTCATTCTCAGTCCAGTTGTCATTTGTATATAGTAGGGCTACTAAATTTTTGTGAATTAATTTTGTATACAGTTACTTTGATGAATGTGTTTCTCAGCTGTAAGAGTTCTTCTGTGTAATTTTAGGGTTATTTATATATATACTATTAAATCATCTACAAATAGTTATTTTGAATTCTCCCCTTTCCCATTTGTATTCCCTTGATTACCCTCTGTTTTCTTATTGCTCTAGCTAAGAGTTCAAGTACTATATTGAATAAATACAGATAGTATTGTTCCTTGTTTTGTTCCTGATTTTCATGAATTACTTTGAGTTTCACTTTATTTAAGTTGATGCTTTCTATGTACTTCCTGACCAATTCCTTTATTATGTTGAGGTATGTCCTGAACCCTCTAAGACTTTTATCATGATGGGGTATTAGAAAATTTTAAATAGAGTGGAGCATCTGGGGCAGGATCCTTCCATTGGCCATTAGCACCCAGGAGACAGGAAGCTCCACAGCCCTCTGTGCACAGCCTGTCAGGAAAGAGCTGATCTCCCAGGAGCACTTTCACTTTTAGGCTCAGAGGTGAGATCTCCACTTTCTCACAAATAACTGTATGGAGGAGAAATGCTAGGAGCTCACGGGGCATATGATCAGTGGACATACATCCAGGAGCCAGACAGTTCCATAGCCATCTGCACACAGATCCGGCCAGGAGAGAGCTGGTGTCCTAGGAGTGCTGACACAGGCTTACAGGCCCACAGGAGGGACAAACTCCAACCAGAAACAGCAGACCAACTAACACCAGAGACAACCAGATGGTGAAAGGCAAGCACAAGAACCCTACCAACAGAAACCAAGGCTACTTGGCAATATCAGAACCCAAGTCTCCCAACACAGTAAGTCCTGGATACCCCAACGCACCTGAAAAGCAAGAATTGGATTTAAAATCGCATTTTATGATGCTAATAGAGGACTTTAAGAAGGACATAAATAACTCCCTTAGAGAAATACAGAAGAACACAGGAAAACAGGTAGAAGCCCTTAAAAAAGAAACACAAAAATCCCTTAAGACTTACAGGAAAACACAACAAAACAGGTGAAGAAATTGAACAAAACAATCCAGGATCTAAAATTGGAAGTTGAAACTATAAAGAAATCAAAAAGGGAGACAACTCTGGAGATAGAAAACCAAATTTATACAATATCTTTCCAGAAATCCAGCCCTTCAAAGGATAATAAATGGAAAACTTCAACACAAGGAGGGAAACTACACCTTAGAAAAATCAAGAAAGTAATCTTCCATTAACAAACCAATAAGAAGACAGCCACATAAACAACTCCACCTTTAAAAAACAACACCAGGAGCAACAAACACTTTTCCTTAATATCCCTTAATATCAATGGACTCAATTCCCCAATAAAAACACATAGACTAAAGAACTGGATATTTAAACAGGACCCAACATTTAGCTCATTCAAGAAACCCACATCAGTGAGAAAGACAGACACTATCTCAAAGTAAAAGGCTGGAAAACAATTTTCCAAGCAAACAGTCCCAAGAAACAAGCTGGAGTAGCCATTCTAATATTGAATAATATCGACTTTCAACCTAATGTTATCATAAAGGTAAGGAAGGACACTGCAAACTCATCAAAGGAAAAATATACCAAGAAGAGCTCTCAATCCTGAACATCTATGTTCCAAATACAAGGGCACCCACATTCATAAAAGAAACTTTAGTAAAGCTCAAAGAATACATTGCACCTTACACAATAATAGTGGGAGACTTCAACACCCCACTTTCGTCAATGGACAGATCATGGAAACAGAATCTAAACAGAGAAACAGTGAAAGTAACAGAAGCTATGAACCAAATGGATTTAACAGATATCTATAGAACATTTTATCCTTTTTTTAATTTTATTTTATTTTCTAAGTTTTTTTATCTATATTCAAAATCATTTCCCCTTTCCCGTTTCCTCCCTCCCCAAAAGTCCCATAAGCCCCCTTCCCTCCCTCTTTTCCCCATTCAACCCCCTCTCATTTCTCTGTCCTGGCGTTCCCCTACATCCAGTCTTTCCAGGACCAGGGGTCTCTCCTTCCTTCTTCTTGGAAATCTATTGATATGCGAATTGTGTCTAGGGTATTCTGAGATTCTGTGTTAATATCCCCTTATCAGTGACTGCATACCATGTGTGTTCTTTTGTGATTGGGTTACCTCACTAAGGATGATATTTTCAAGATCTGACCATTTGTCTAGGAATTTCGTGAATTCATTGTTTTTAATTGCAGTGTAGTATTCCATTGTGTAAATATACCACATCTTCTGAATCCATTCCTCCGTTGAGGGACATCTGGTTTCTTTTATCCTAAAACAAAAAAAATACCTTCTTTTCAACACCTCATGGTACCTTCTCCAAAACTGACCATATCATCATTCACAAAACAGGCCTCAACGGATACAAGAAGATTGAAAGAATCCCAAGTTGCAAGATATTTCCTATCCATTCACACACAATGATGCAGTGAGAGGCCAGTGATTGGAGGGAAGAGAGGAGGAGGAGCTAATAGAAGTGAGGGGAGGAGAGAGAGAGAGAGAGAGAGAGAGAGAGAAGAGAAGGGGGTTTGGTGGACCCACAGGAGTGGAGCAGAGAGGGAGACACGGATATTCAGAAGGTTTCAGACGTATTTCTGGTGTTTTGGGGAGGTTAGAAATACCAGGATAAGACTTTATTATTGTAAATTGGCATTATGAGATTGGGAGTTTCTTATACATAAATATATTTGGTTAACTATTCAAGTTTAAGAGTTATGGTTTAAGGGATATTTGGAAGGAGAGGGTGCTGGGCAGAAGCATGAGACTCCCACCATTTACAGAGTCTATGGCAGAGAGAAAACACAGCTGGGATACTGTGAGACCTAGCTGGGAAAGATTGGCTCAGTGGCAGCAACAGTGAGGGATGACCAGAGTGAGACCTGCCTGGACTTGGCGCAGAGACCTGGCAGGGTGGTACTCATTCTTAATTATTTATCACTACAATCTCATGCATCCCATCAGATGATCATGGATTAAGGATGATCTTCAATAACAACAACAACAACAACAAAAACAATAGAAAGCACACATACACGAGGAAGCTGAACAGCACTCTACTCAATGATAACTTGGTCAAGGAAGAAATAAAGAAATTAAAGACGTTTTAGAATTTAATGAAAATGAAGCCACAACATAACCAAACCTATGGGACACAAGGAAAGCTGTGGGTGCCTCAACAAGAAAATGGAGAGAGCACACACTAGCAGCTTGACAGCACATCTGAAAGCACTAGAACAAAAGGAAGCAAATACCCCCAAGAGGAGTAGACAACAAGAAATAATCAAATTCAGAGATGAAATCAACCATGTAGAAACAAAAAGAAATATACAAAGAATCAACCAATCCAGAAGCTGGTTCTTTGAGAAAAATCAACAAGATAGATAAACTCTTAGCTAGAGTAACCAGGGGGCCCAGAGACAATATCAAATTAACAAAATCAGAAATGAAAAGGTAGACATAACAACAGAAACTGAGAAAATCCAAAAAGTCATCAGAGCCTACTACAAAAACCTTTACTCAAAAAAAAAATGGAAAATCTAGATGAAATGGGAAATTTCCTAGACAAATACCAGGTACTGATCAGATAAATGATCTGAACATCCCCAAAACCCCTAAAGAAATAGAAGCAGGCATCAATAGTCTTCCAACCAAGAGAATCCCAGGACCAGATGGGTTTAGTGTAGAGTTCTTTCAGACCTTCAGAGAAGACTTAATACTAGTACTCTCCAAAATATTCCACAAATAGAAACAGAAGGAACTCTACCCAATTTGTTCTATGAAGCCACATGACCATTTCATTAGATGCTGAGAAAGCATTTGACAAAATCCAACATCCCTTCATGATAAAAGTCTTGGAAAGATCAATATACAGCAAACCCGTAGCCAACATCAAACTAAATGGAGAGAAACTTGAAGCAATCCAACTAAAATCAGGGACTAGACACGCTTGCCAACTCTCTCCATACCTATTCAGTGTAGTACTCAAAGTCCTAGCAAGAGAAATTAGACAACAAAAAGAGGACAAAGAGATATAAACTGTAAAGAAAAAGTCAAATATCAATGTCTGCAGGTGATATGACAGTATACTTAAGTGACTCAAAAAATTCTACCAGAGAATTCCTAAACCTGATAAACAACTTCAGCAAAGTGGCTGGATAAAAAATTAAATCAAACAAATAGTGGCCTTTCTATACTCAAAGGATAAGCAGTCTGAGAAAAAAAAATTAGAGAAACAACTCCCTTCACAATAGTCACAAACAATATAAAGTATCTTAGTGTGACTCCAACCAAACAAATGAAAGATCTGTATGAGATGAACTAGAAATCTGTGAAGAAAGAAATCAAAGAAGACCTCAGAAGAGGAATGATTACCCATGCTCATGTATTGGCAGGATTAATATAATAAAAATGGCCATCTTACCAAAAGCAATCTACAGATTCAATGCAATCCCCATCAAAATTCCAACTCAATTCTTCATAGAGTTAGAAAGAGCAATTCTCAAATTCTTCTGGAATAACAAAAAAAACAGGGTAGCTAAGGCTATTCTCAACAATAAAAGAACTTCTGGGGGGAATCGGTATCCCAGACCTCAAGCAGTACTACAGAGCAATAATGATAAAAACTGCATGGTATTGGTACAATGACAGGCATGTAGATCAATGGAATAGAATTGAAGACCTAGAAATGAACCCACACATCTATGGTCACTTGATCTTTGTCCAGGGAGCTAAAACCAATCAGTGGAAAAAAGATAGCCTTTTCAACAAATGGTGCTGTTTCAACTGTTGGTTACCATGTGGAAGAATGCAAATTGATCCATTCTTATCTCCTTGTACAAAGCTCAATTGCAAGTGGATCAAGGACCTCCACATTAAACCAGACACACTGAAACTAATTGAAAAGAGAGTGGGGAAAGCCTCGAGCTCATGGGCACAGGGGAAAATTTCCTGAACAGAATACCAATAGCTTAGGCTCTAATATCAAGAATTGACAAATGGGACCTCATAAAATTACAAAATTTCTGTAAATCAAAGGACACTGTCAATAGGACAAAACAGCAATCAGCAAATTGAGAAAAGATCTTTACCAACTCTACATCTCATAGAGGGCTAATATCTAACATATACAAAGAACTCAAGAAGTTAGACTCCAGAGAACCAAATAACCTTATTAAAAATGGGGTACAGAGCTAAACAGAGTTCTCAACAGAGGAATACCAAATGGCTGAGAAGCACCTAAAGAAATGGTCAACATCCTTAGTCATCAGGGAAATGTAGTCAAAACAACCCTGAGATTCTACCTCACACAAGTCAGAATGGCTAAGATCAAAAACTCAGGTGACAGCAGGTGCTGGTGAGAATGTAGAGAAAGGGGAACACTCCTCCACTGCTGGTGGGATTGCAAGCTGGTACAGTCACTCTGGAAATCAGTTTGGCAGTTCCTCAGAAAATTGGACATAGTACAATTGGACTCAGCTATACCACTCCTGCACATATACCCAGAAGAGTCTCCAACATGTAATAAGGACACATGCTCCATTATGTTCATAGCCGCCTTCTTTATAATAGCCAGAAGCAGGAAAGAAACCAGATGTCCCTCCACAGAGTAATGGATGCAGAAAATGTTGTACATTTACACAATGGAATACTACTCAGCTATTAAAAACAATGAATTCATGAAAGTTTTAGGCAAATGGATTGAACTAGAAAATATTATCCTGAGTGAGATAACCCAATAACAAAAGAACACACATGGTATACACTCACTGATAAGTGAATATTAGCCCAGAAGCTTGGAGTACCCAAGATACAATTAACAGACCAAACGAAGCTCAAGAAAGAAGGTCCTTCTTAGAAGGGGGAACAAAATACCCACAGAATACAGAGACAAAGTGTGGAGCAGAGACTGAAGGAAAGACCATCCAGAAACTGCCCTACCTGGGGTTCCATCTCATATACAGTCACCAAACCCAGACACTAATGTCGATGCCAACAAGTGCTTGTTGACAGGAGACTGATATAGCTGCCTCTGGAGAGGCTTTCCCAGTACCTGACAAATACAGAGGTGGTTGCTTTCAGCCAACCATTGAACTGAGCACACAGTCCCCAGTGGAGGAGCTAGAGAAAGGACCCAAGGAGCTGAAGTAGCTTGCAAATCTTCACTCTCATCTATACCTATAATCCTTAGGTTTGGTCTTCTCATTGTGTCCTGGATTTCCTGGATGTTTTGGGTTACATGTTTTTTGCATTTTGCATTTTCTTTGACTGTTGAGTCGATGCTTTCTATGGTATCTTCAGCACCTGAGATTCTTTCTTCCATCTCTTGTATTCTATTGTTGATGTTTGCATCTATGACTCCTGATTTCTTCCCAAGGTTTTCTATCTCCAAAGATGTCTCCCTTTGTGATTTCTTAGTTGTTTCTACTTCCTTTTTTAGATCCTGGATGGATTTGCTGAGATCCTTCACTTGTTTGTTTGAATTTTCCTGTATCTCTTTAAGGTATTTTTGTGTTTTCTCTTTCAGGATTTCTGCCTGTTGACCCAAGTTCTCCTGTATTTCTCTAAGCGATTTTTGTGTTTCCTCCTCATGGGCTTCCATCTGTTGATCCATCATCTCCTGCATTTCTTTAAGCAATTCTTGTGTTTCCTTTGTAAGGGTATCTATCCGTTGATTCATTTCTTTAAGCAATTATTGTGTTGCCTCCCTATGGGCATCCATCTGTTGACCCATATTCTACTGCAATTCTTTTTTTTTTATATATGATATTAAAATTGTTTTATTATTTATTTTATTTTAATTTACATTCCAAATCATTTCCCCTTTCCCGTTTCCTCCCTCCCCGAAAGTCCCATAAGCCCCCTTCCCTCCCTCTTTTCTCCATTCAACCCCCTCTCATTACTCTGTCCTGGCGTTCCCCTACATCCAGTCTTTCCAGGACCAGGGGTCTCTCCTTCCATCTTCTTAGAAATCTATTGATATGCGAATTCTGTCTAGGGTATTCCGAGATTCTGGGTCAATATCCCCTTATCAGTGACTGCATACCATGTGTGTTCTTTTGTGATTGGGTTACCTCACTAAGGATGATATTTTCAAGATCTGACCATTTGCCTAGGAATTTCGTGAATTCATTGTTTTTAATTGCAGTGTAGTATTCCATTGTGTAGATATACCACATCTTCTGAATCCATTCCTCCGTTGAGGGACATCTGGGTACTTTCCAGCTTCTGGCTATTATAAATAAGGCTGCTATGAACATAGTGGAGCATGTGCCCTTATTGCATGCAGGTAAAGCCTCTGGGTATATGCCCAGGAGTGGTATAGCCGGATCCTCCGGGAGTGTCATGCCCAGTTTTCTGAGGAACCGCCAGACTGCTTTCCAGAGTGGTTGTACCAGCTTGCAATTCCACCAGCAGTGGAGGAGTGTTCCTCTTTCTCCACATCCTCACCAACAACTGCTGTCTCCTGTGTTTTTGATTTTAGCCATTCTGACTGGTGTGAGATGGAATCTCAGGGTTGTTTTGATTTGCATTTCCCTAATGACTAAGGATGATGAACATCTCTTTAGGTGCTTCTCAGCCGTTATTTATTCTTCAGGTGAGAACACTTTGTTTAGCTCTGTACCCCATTTTTTAATAGGGTTACTTGCCTCTCTGGAGTTTAACTTCTTGAGTTCTTTGTATATATTGGATATTAGCCCTCTGTCGGATGTAAGGTTGATAAAGATCATTTCCCAGTTAGTTGGTTGCCGCTTTGTCTTTTTGACAGTGTCTTTTTGACAAAATTCAGCATCCTTTCATGCTAAAGGTCTTGGAAAGATCAGGAATTCAAGGCCCATATCTAAACATAGTAAAAGCAATTTACAGCAAACCGGTAGCCAGCATCAATCTAAATGGAGAGAAACTTGAAGCAATCCCACTAAAATCAGGGACTAGACAAGGCTGCCCTCTCTTTCCATATCTTTACAATATAGTACTTGAAGTTCTAGCTAGAGCAATTAGACAACAAAAAGAGGTCAAATGGATACAAATTGGAAAGGAAGAAGTCAAACTATCACTATTTGCAGACGATATGATAGTATACTTAAGCGACCCAAAGAACTCCACCAGAGAACTCCTACAGCTGATAAACGACTTCAGCAAAGTGGCCGGATATAAAATCAACTCAAGCAAGTCAGAAGCCTTCCTATACTCAAAGGATAAGCAGGCTGAGAAAGAAGTAAGAGAAATAATACCCTTTACGATAGCCACAAACCATATTAAGTATCTTGGCGTGACTCTAACCAAACAAGTGAAAGATCTGTATGACAAGAACTTCAAGTCTCTGAAGAGAGAAATTGAAGAAGACCTCAGAAGATGGAAAAATCTGCCATGCTCATGGATTGGCAGGATTAATATAGTAAAAATGAGCATCTTACCAAAAGTAATACACAGATTCAATGCAATCCCCATCAAAATCCCAACTCAATTCTTCATAGAGTTAGAAAGAGCAATTCAAAAATTCATCTGGAATAACAGAAAACCCAGAATAGCTAAAACTATTCTCAAGAGTAAAAGAACCTCTGGGGGAATCAGTATCCCGGACCTCAAGCTGTACTACAGAGCAATAGTGTTAAAAACCGCATGGTATTGGTACAGTGACAGACATGTAGATCAATCGAACAGAATTGAAGATCCAGAAATGAATCCACACTCCTATGGTCACTTGATCTTTGACAAAGGAGCTAAAACCATCCAGTGGAAAAAAGATAGCCTTTTCAACAAATGGTGCTGGCTCAGCTGGAGGTCAACATGCAGAAGAATGCAAATTGACCCATTCTTATCTCCTTGCACTAAGCTCAATTCTAAGTGGATCAAAGATCTCCACATAAAACCAGACACACTGAAACTAATAGAAGGGAAACTAGGGAAGAACCTTGAACATATGGGCACAGGGGAGAATTTCCTGAACAGAACTCCAATAGCTTATGCTGTAAGATCAAGAATAGACAAATGGGACTTCATTAAACTACTGCAATTCTTTATGCAATTTTTTGTGATTCCTTTGAAAGTGCATCTACCCGTTGATTCATTTCTTTAAGCGATTTTTGTGTTGCCTCCTTGTGGGTCTCCATCTGTTGATCCATGTTCTCCTGCATTTCTCTAAGCGATTTTTTTGTTTCCTTTGTAAGGTCTTCTAACCTTTGATTCATGATCTCCTGTAATTCTTTATTAGATTTATTTGTGTCCTTCTTGAAATCCTCTAAAAGCATCATGAGAAGTGATTTTAAATCCAGATCTTGTCTTTCAGGTGTGGTGGGGTATCCAGGACTTGCTGCTGTTGGAGAGTTGGGTTTGGATGGTCCCATATTACTTTGATTTCTGTTAGTAACGTTCCTACGTTTGCCTTTTGCCATTTGGTTACCTTTGGTGTTAGTTGGTCCTGCTGTCACTGGCTGTTGGTTGGACCTCCTGTGAGTCTGCAAAGCTATTTCTGGCCCCCCTGGATTACCAGGATTCCCCCGGCACCAATTTCTGGGGCCTGCCCTGCTCCTGAGTGACTTTGGAGCCCTGATGTTCCTTGCCCCAAGTGATGTTAAATTGGGGAATCCCTGCACATCCAAAGGCTCAGCGTAGTGGATTCCCGGAGCAGAGGTAGCCAAAGGGAGGCTGGTAGGCTCCCGCCCTGTGCAGGTGTGTGTGATCTCTCCCAAAGGCGGGGGTCCCTCTGCAGGGCAGAAGTCCCACAGCAGAGCTGGCGCGTCGGTTACTGCAGATCAGCCCAGCACTTGGGAGCCGCATACACACAAGCTGCCTGAGACCCAAGGGATATTATGCCTGTCTGTCTCTGAGCCTGGCAGTCCCAACCTCCCCAATGCTGGAGCAAAGATCGGGTGTATGCTTTTTATACCTGTCTTTAATAGATTCATTCACTTTTTTCTCTTTGAGGATTTCTAACATATTCATGAACACTATTTTAAATTCTTTGTCTTGTGCTTCAGCTATGTTGCAATACTCAGACTCCAGTAGTGGTGTTGTTTGGCTCTAGTGGAGACATATTGTCTTGGCTGTAGTTTATCATGTTTTTACACTTGTATCTAGCATCTGGGATTGTTCAGATTGTAATTCTCATTAGTGAAATCTACTCTTGTCTTTGTTGGGTGGGTGTTTTGTTCCTTTGTTTTTGTTGCTTTCTCTGGTTCTTAGGAGAGTGCAGGGACTATGTGTAGACTGGTAAGAAATGCGTCTAGGTTTTTGATAGGTGTGTCCATTGGGGCTCCAGGTAAAGTGTGTTTTTATTTGGTGCTGACATTTTTGAACAGTCTAGAAGAGGGAGCCTAACGAGGTCTGCAAGAGAGTGGAGAACAGGTAGTTCTATTAGGATCTACTTTGTCTCCATAGAGATGAGGGCAGAGAAGGAGAAGAAGCAACATCAGGTTTGCAACCTCATAGGAAGAACAACAATATCAACCAACCAGAACCTCCAGAGCTCCCAGGGACTAAGCCATCAACCAAAGGGTACACTTAGCTCTAGATGCACATACAGCAGAGGATTGCCTTTTCAGGCACCAAGGGATGGAGAGGTGCTTGGTCCTATGAAGACTCAATAGAAATCACAGTGTAGGGAAATTGAGGGTGGGAGATTGGAGTGGGGTGGGTGGAGGAACACCCTCATAGAAGTAGGGGGAGGGAGGATGGGATAGGGGCTACCTGGGAAGGGGGAAACTGGAAAAGGGGATAACATTTGAAATGTAAATAGAGAAGATATCCAATACAAAAAAATTATTTTTTTAAAATAGGAAAAAACTGGAATTAGAGTTGAAGGTATGAACAGTGAGGAGAAGGTCTGCAGTTAGCATACCTGCTTTCATGGCTAAAGTGTCCTGTAGGTTCCCAGGGAGTGTCAACTGGAGTTGGGAGCTGGGATAAAGCAATGTGTAGGAGATATAATCCACTGGAGATGGAGGTCAGGGACAGGGGCTCAGCAGATGGTCTGCTGCTGCACAGCTTAGGATGAGACTGGTAGAACAGATTTCGAGGAGCTGAGGAAGAGATGAAGATTTGCAGTTAGACTACCCGCTTCCTTGCCTGGAGACTATTTTCTCATTATTGTCTCCAGACCAAGAAATTGAACTGCTAGCATATTTACTAACTGCTTTCCTCATAACTGCACATGCAAGAAATAGCTGATCTTGAATTAAAACAATTCAGATTCAAATTAAAAAGTTTACATTATGCAATGCATCCTGATCTCAATAATTTTTCTGTACTATACAGTGTTTAGTGGTTAATAGAAGTTTAGCAACACTTTATTTCATGACAAGAATAAATACTTAAGAGAAGAAAGGAAGTGAAAAAAGAGAAAGAAAAGAAAGATGGGCAAAAGAAGGATAGAATGAGGAAGAGAAAGATATTTTAATTAATTAATTAATTAATTAATTAATTTTGATCATTATATGCTTTGATTTTTTTGCCCCTCTTCCCTGTCCCCTCTCCCAGAGCTCTTCACCACATACCCCATCCCCTCCCGTACTGAGTGCATGCCCCACTACACTCTCTTCCCTGGGGCATCAAGTCTCTACAGGATTAAGCAATCCTCTTCTACTGAGGCCAGATAAGGCAGTTCTCTGCTACATATGTGCTGGGGTCTACAGACCAGCCCATGTATGCTCTTTGGTTGGTGGTTTAGTTCCTGGGAGCTCCCAGGGATCTAGATTATCTGACACTGTTGTTCTTCCTATGAGGTTGCAATCCCCTTCAGCTCCTTCAGTCCTTCCCCTAACTCTTCCACAGGGGTTCCCAACCCCCTGTAATTGTCTGCATCTGTCTCAGTAAGCTGCTGGTGGATTCTCTCAGAGGACAACCATGCTAGGCTCCTGTCTGCAAGCACAACATAGCATCTGTAACAGTGTCAGGCTTTGAGAAACAACCCATGGGATGAATCCTAAGTTGGGCTGGTCAGTAGTCAGCTATTCCTTCAGTCCCTGCTCCTATTTTTGTCCCTGCATGTCTTTTAGACAGGAACAATTCTGGGTCAAATATTTTGAAGGTGAGCTGGTGTCCTCATCCCTCCACTGGGGTCTAGGTCTATCTACTAGGGGTAGTCTCTTCAGGTTCCATCCTCCCCACTGTTGGGCATTTCTGCTAAGGTTACCCCCATTGAGTCCTGGAGCCTCTCACATCCCAGATCTCATGAACTTTCTAGAGATTCTCTTCATATCTACCTCCTACCCCTGAAAGCTGCAAATTTCCATTCATTCTCTTGGCCCTCTGGGCTTCTCTCCTATCTCCCTCCATACTTGATCTTGCCCCCATTTTGTGTTCCCCCTCCTCTGTCTCATGCAAGTCCCTCTCTTCACCTCCCGTGATTATTTATTTCTCCCTTCTAAGTGGGATTGAAGCATCCTCACTTGGGTCTTCCTTCTTGTTGAAAATCTTAGGGTCAGAGTGGTGTATCATGGGCATTCTGTATTTTTTGGCTAATATCCACTTATCAGTGAATATTAGTCATTTTGGGTCTGGGTAACCTCACTCAGAATAGTATTTTCTAGTTCTATCCATTTGCCTCAGTTTTAATACCTGAATAGTATTTCATTATATAAATGAACCACAATTTCTGTATCCATTCCTCAGTTGAAGGACATCTGAGTTGCTATCAGTTTCTGGTTATGATAAATATGACTGCTATGAACATAGTAGTGTACACGTCACTATGGTATGGTAGAGGATATTTTGGGTATATGCCTAAGAACAGTAAAGCTGGGTCTTCAGATAGAAATATTTGCATTTTTTTGAGAAACTGCCAGATTGATTTCCAAACTGATTGTCTAAGATTATAATTCCACCAGCTATGGAAATAGTCTCAAACACATTGGAACAAGGGAAATTTTTCTGAGCAGAATACCAATGGCTCAGGCTCTAAGATCAACAATTGATAAATGAAACCTCTTAAACTGAAAAGCTTCTTTAAGGCCAAGAACACAGTCAATAGTACAAAGTGGCAACCTACAGATTGGGAAAAGATCTTCTCTAACCTTATATCTGACAGAGGGCTAACATCTAAACTATATAAAAAACTCAAGAAGTTCAACTCCAAAAAACCAAATAACCCTATTAAAAATGGGGTACAGAGCTAAACAGAGAGTTCTCAACAGAGGCATATCGAATAGCCGAGAAGCACTTAAAAGAAATGTCTAAAGTCCTTAATCATCATGGAAATACAAATCAAAATAATCCTGAGATTCCACCTCACAACAGTCAGAATGGCTAATATAAAAACTTCAAGTGACAGCAGATGCTGGTGAGGATGTGGAGAAAGAGGAACACTCCTCCATGGCTGCTGGGATTGCAAGCTGATACAACCACTCTGGAAATCAGTTTGGCGATTCCTCAGAATATTGGACATAGTACTACCTGAGGATCCAGCTATACCTCTCCTAGGCATATACCCAGAAGATTCTCCAACATGTAATAAGGACACATGCTCCCATAGCAGCCTTATTTATAATAGCCAGAAGCTGGAAAGAACACAGATGTCCTTCAATGGAGGAAGGATACAGAAATTGTGGTATATATACACAATGAAATACTATTCTGCTATTAAAAACAATGAATTCATGAAATTCTTAGGCAAATGGATGGAACTAGAAAGTGTCATCCTGAGCAAGGTAACCCAATCACAAAAGAACACACATGGTATGCACTCAATAATAAGTGAATGTTATCCCAAAAGCTCAAAATAAAGAAGTTACAATTCATAGACCACAGGAAGCTCAAGAAGAAGGAACAACAAAGTGGTGGTGCTTGGGTTCCTCTGAGAAAGGGAACAAAATACAGGAACAATTATGGGGACAAAGTGTGGAGCACATACTGAAGGAAAGGTCACCCAGAGACTGTCCTACCTGGGGATTCATCCTATAAACAGTCACCAAATCCTGAAACTACTATGGATGACTAGAAGTGCTTACCAAAAGGAGCCTGTTATGGTTGTCTTTGGGAGGGGCCCTGCCAGAGCCATACAGATACAGAAGCGAATACTAGCAGCCAACCATTGGTCTGAGCGTGGGGTTCACTACGGAGGAGTCTTACAGATACAAAGGCTGATGCTAGCAGCCAACCATTGGACTGAGCACAGGGGTTCCCAATTTAAGAATGGGAGGAGTTTGCAGCCCCATGGGAAGAACGATGATGTAGGCCAACCAGAAGCTCCAGGACTCCCAGGGACTAAGCCATTAACCAAGGGGTACACATGGCACCAGCCAAAAGAGTGGCAGAGGAAATCCTTGTCAGGCATCAGTGGGAGGAGAGGTCCTTGGTCCTGTGAAGGCTCAATAGATGCCCCAACAAAGGTAAATCGAGGGTGGGTAGGTGGGAGTGGGTTGGGTGGAGGTGAGGGGCATATTCTTGGAGGCAGTGGGTGGGAGGATAGGTTGGGGGTTTCGGGGAGGGGGGAAACTGGGTAGGGGTATAACATTTGAAATGTAAATAAAGAATATATTCAATAAAAATACATAAAAAGATGTACTGATTAGACAAAACTTGGTGCTAGAAGATTAAATTCAAAATAAAATATACTAAATTAAAATAAAAGAGAAAGAGTAGTGTCAGTTTCAATAACACTCTTGCCAGAGTCTAAGAAAAAATAAGGCAAATATATAGTCTTCAAGAGTGACCAGTTCATCCCAATTTCTGTCAATAAATGGAAAACCATGTATCTTTGTCAGGGTTACTACTGCTGTAACTATGACCAAAGCAATTTGAGGTGGAAAGGGTTTATTTGGCTTATACTCCCACATTGCAGTTTGCATTGAAGGAAGTCAGGCAGGAACTCAAGCAGGGCAGGAACCTAGAGGCAGGAACTAATGCAGAGGCCATGGAGGGTGCTGCTGCTTCTCATGCCTTGCTCAGCCTGCTTTCTTATAGAGCTCAGAATCACCAGACCAGAGATAACACAACTAAGAATAGACTGGACCTTCTCACATCAATAACTACTTAACAAAATGCACTTCAGGCTTGCGTACAGACCCATCTTATGGAGGCATTCTCTTAATTGAGGTTCCCTCCTCTCAGATGACTTTAGCTTGTGTCAAGTTATCATAAAACTAACAACAATCCTCCATCACTGGTGGGATTAAAAACTAGAACAACCACTCTGGAAATCAATCTAGCAGTTTCTCAGAAAACAGAAAATAGTTCTACCTGAAGACCCAGCTATTCCTCTCCTGGGAATATACCCAAAAGTTGCTCCACCATACTCCAAGGAAACATGATGTACTACATTCACAGCAGTCTTATTTGTAAAACCTAGAAACTAGAAGCAATTCAGATGTCCCTCAACTGAAGAATGGATATAGAAAATGTGATACATTTACACGATGAAATACTATTCAACTATTAAAAACAAGAACATCATGAATTTTGCTAGCAAATGGATGGAACTAGGAAGTATCACCCTGAGTGAGGTAACACAGACCCAAAAGTACATCCAGGTATATACTCACTGATAAGCAGATATTACTCCAAATGTACACAATACGCATGATGCACTCCACAGACCATAAGAAGTTAAACAAGAAGGAAGGCCCAAGTGAGAATGTTTAATCTCACTTAGAAGGAGGAAACAAATAATGATGGGAGGCAGAGGGAGGGAGGAACCTGAGTGGGAGAGGGGAGGGGAAAGGGGGGGCAGGATCAGATATGGGGGTGTGATGGCTATTCCTAGTGGTCAACATGACTACATCTGTAATGAACTACAATCCAGATATGCAGGGCACACCTGTGATCAAGATCTTGAGGCTGGAAGACACAGGCTTCTGACCCAGATCTTGACATGGAGAACTTGAGGCCTAGTGGCTATGAAAAACTTAGGTCCAATTTGGAATTAAATTGGGAAGGTATAATATGCCAAAACTCTTGTTAACTGTTAATAACTAAGGAGGAGACATGACAGAATGAACCATTGAATGGGGGGGGACAGGTTCTGGAAGAGTTCATGGGGGCAAACCCTCTGCCACATGTTCTATCACAGCTGAAGATGGGAATATAAAAAAAGGTGGCATAAGTCTCTTGGAGATATTCTAAAAATCCTCCAGCCTGTATCTAGACACTATTGCCTTCCTAGCATCTCCCCCAACCAGAGTGATCTCCACCCCAGTGCCTGCTCCCATCAGCAAGCAAGGTGCTTTGTGATGTAAAAGCCGCTCCTCAGCCACTGTTGGCTGAGAAGGATCTTGCTAACCAGTCAGGGCTCAGGGGTGTGGCCTCCCATTGTTCAGGGTGGGTTCATAAGACCGTGCCTCTGAGTGCTCTGGACCACAACTTAGGCAGCCCTCAACATGCCGAAAACTACTAAGAAGAGTAAAGAGCATCCTACATCAGATGATGAGTCATTCACCTCGAGTTCAAACCCCAAAAGAGTGAAGAGATGCCATCAACTCACAACCACAAACGATGGCAAGAAGAATCGTCGGTCCACATCCAAATCAGACAGAGTAATGAGAGGGGGTTGAACGGAGAAAAGAGGGAGGGAAGGGGGCTTATGGGACTTTCGGGGAGGGAGGAAACGGGAAAGGGGAAGTGATTTGGAATGTAAATTAAAAAAATAAAATTAAATTAAATTAAAAAAAAAAAAAAAAAAAAAAAAAAAAAAAAAGAAGGCCCAAGCTAAGCATAGTCCTTTCTCCGGTGATTTCCCCTCCCCCAGCACTGCTAACCCTTCTTGGCCTGGCATTCACCCCCTTCTCAACCCATAGCCCTTCTCCTATCGTCCCCTTCACGTATTCCAGCTTTTCGAAGACTCATATGCCCTTGTCACCTTACTCTGTCGATCTTCCAGGTGAAAAAGATGACTAAGAAGAGCAAGAAAACCCTGCCCAGGGCCACGAAAGGGAATCTGTCTGAGGAGACCACACCACCTACAAAAATGACAAGGAAGGGCAAGGGAAAACGATTTGATCAACACCAGGATCCAATGGAAGAGATGTCATCTGGAACTGTGACAGAACCAGACCCTAGTAGCACCACTGACAGCTCCAGCGTTTCAACTACCTATGATCAAGAGAGTCAGTAGAGTCAGCGTGCCACCACCGAAAGATCTGTTCACAGATCTGGCAGCTGAGCAATGTCAAGCTGTGTTAATTGCGTACTGACTACACAGTGCTTCGACACTGACAAAAATAATGTCAATCTGATATGAAAACTGTGTGTCCCTGAGAATCTCTGATGGAACAAAGAAGGAAGGAATGGGAGGGAAAGGGGCCTGGGGAAGAAGGATGGGGTGGGAGGGAAGAAGGAAGAAACACGGGTATACAAGAAGCGGGAAGTATTAGGTCCTACAGGGGTGGGAGCCAGACAAGAAAATCTAGTGTCCAGCAGACAATGAAGGATTATGATCGAGCTAGCATGGAGTACTGAAAACAGTCTTTCTCCTGATGCTTTATCTCACAGACCAAGGATGAAGAGGGTTGGACATTTCTTGGGTGGGGTGGTTACACATATGTGAATATGGAGGTGCATGTGCCCATGTCCATTCATGAATAGGTCAGAGCCAATTTAATCTGTGGGATTCTCCTGTCCCCACTCCACAATGATAGGTTACTGACATGGTGCTTGTAGGTGCTGGGAATTTAAATTCAGGTCCTTATGTAAGATGAGCAAATACTTTAGCCACCGAGCCATTTTCGCAGCCCTCAGTGTTGAGTGTTTCTATGGTGTTCTGGCAGGGTGCAGGAACACTGCTTCAGGAAATGGATTATAGAACCTACAGAATGAAAGACATGGGGTCTATTATAAATAAGGATGCTATGAACATAGTGGAGCATGTGTCCTTATTGCATTCCGGGGAAGTTTCTGGGTATATGCCCAGGACTGGTATAACAGGATCCTCCGGGAGTGTCATGCCCAGTTTTCTGAGGAACCAACAGACTGCTTTCCAGAGTGGTTGTACCAGCTTGCAATCCCACCAGCAGTGGAGGAGTGTTCCTCTTTCTCCACATCCTTGCCAACAACTGCTGTCTCCTGTGTTTTTGGTCTTAGCCATTCTGACTGGTGTGAGGTGGAATCTCAGGGTTGTTTTGATTTGCATTTCCCTAATGACTAAGGATGTTAAATATTTCTTTAGGTGCTTCTCAGCCATTAGTTATTCTTCAGGTGGGAACTCTTTGTTTAGCTCTGTACCCCATTTTTTAATAGGGATATTTGGCTCTCTGGAGTCTAATTTCTTGAGTTCTTTGTATATATTGGATATTAGCCCTCTGTCGATGTAGGGTTGGTAAAGATCTTTTACCAATTTGTTGGCTGCCGCTTTGCTGGAAAGAATCCAGATGTCCCTCAAGGGAAGAATCGATACAGAAGATGTGGTATATTTACACAATGGAATACTACTCTGCAATTGAAAACAATGAATTCACGAAATTCCTAGGCAAATGGTCAGAACTTGAAAATATCATCCTTAGTGAGGTAACCCAATCACAAAAGAACACACATGGTATGCAGTCACTGATAAGGCTATATTAACCCAGAATCTTGGAATACCCAAGACACAATTCACATATCAATTGATTTCCAAGAAGAAGGAAGGAGAGTCCCTGCTCCTGGAAAGTCTGGATGTAGGGGAATACCAGGACAGAGAAGCTGGAAGAGGTTGACTGGGGAACAGGGGGAGGGAAGAGGGCTTATGGGACTTTCAGGGAGGGAAGAACCAGGAAAGGGGAAATCATTGGGAATGTAAATAAAAAAAATATAGAAAAGAAAAAAAGAAAAAAAAAAGAAAGACATGGGGTCATCAGTATCATCTCAACAAATATCACATCACTTGTAGGACACATACCTCCTAGTGGTGTTTCTTATACCTTACCCTATATTAAGCAATTAAGACCTTCAGAATGGCCAAACACCCTATAAAACATTTCAGTAGAAGCTGGGGATGTGGCTTACCTAGCATGCATGAGACCCTAGGTTTGAACCCCAGCACTGCATAAACTGGTTGCATGTCTAGAATCCCAGAAGTACACTTGGAAAGTAGAACCAGTGGGACCAAAGCAAGTTCCAGGCCAGCCTGGATACATAAGAACCTGTCTAAATAAATAAAGTACTTAATAGCACCCCAAGTTACTTAATAGTGTTTAGAAGCCCAACAAACAATGTGGCACTCATAGCCCAATCCCTTGAAAACTGTACAATGTACTGACTGCTTTGACACTGATGAAAAGAAAATCAATCTGATATGAAAACCGTGTGTCCCTGAGAATCTCTGATGGAACAAAGAAGGAAGGAATAGGAGGGAAAGGTGCCTGGGGAAGGAGAGGGTGGGATGGAAGAAGGAAGAAACATAGGTATACAAGAAAAGGGAAGTATTGGGTCCTACAGGGGTGGGTGCCAGACAAGAAAATCTAGTGCCAGCAGACAATGAAGGATTATGATTGAGTTAACATGGAGTACTGAAGACAGTCTTTCCTGGAGGGGGTCGGATACTGGGAAAGGGAATAGCATTTGCAATGTAAACAAAGAATATATCCAATAAAAAACATAATATGCTTGGCTCAGTTAGTGGTACTATTTAGAAGTGTGGCCTTGTTGGTGGAAGTATGTCACTGTAGGTGTGGCCTTAAGGTCCTTCTCCTAACCACATGGCAGTTTGTCTTCTAATAGCCTTCAGATGAAGATGTAGAACTCTCAGCTCCTCCTGTACCATGCCTGCCTAGAGGCTGCAATGTTCCTGCCTTGATGATAAAGGACTGAACTTCTGGAACATGTAAGCTAGCTCCAATTAAAGAGTTGCCATAGCCGTGGTGTCTCTTCACTGCAGTAAAACCCTAACTAAGATATATAGGGTTTTTTTGGAGGTGGGGGCAGGGCTTTACAGGGTGGCCTGATTTGGGAGCAAGTTTGGAGACCAGTGGTTTTTTATTTATTTATTATTTTCTTTAGGGTAGGGCCTGGTGGATGTGGAGAAAGGGGAAAGACAGATCTTTAAATTAGTGGGTTTCATTGAGATGGAGCATCAGATCAATCAAATTGTCCACAACATCAGAAAACCTCATTCATTTAGAATAGTTCTTTTTCATGATAGGGATAAAAGAGAGTATAGCACTTTAGCAACCCTAGGTCATAGACGTACTAATTAATAGATTATTTTCTAAAACATCAGAATGATTTCATTCATTTATATGAATACCATGTATGCTGTCATTAAAAACCACATTTTTAAAAAGATACATATGATGGAAGAAGACTCAGATACCCACAACCAAATGTTGGATGGAGGTCCTGGTAGAGCATTTCGGGACTCTTATGGAAGACTTGGGGGAGAAGTGAAGGTCCTAAATTGGATAGCAACTCCACAGGAAGACCAACAGAGTCAACTACCCTGGACTTATGGGAGCACTCAATGACTGAGCCACTGACCAAAGAGCATGAGGGCTGGAACTCGGCTCCCTGAAATATGTAGCTGATGTGCAACTCAGTCCCCATGTAGGTCCCCTAACATCAGAAGCAGGGTAGGGGTTGTTCCTAAAGCTGGTGCTTGTCTGTGGGATCTTTTCTCCAACTGGGATGCCTTGTCTGGCTTCAGTGGGAGATATTGCACCTAATCCTGCAGAGACTTGTTGTGCTGGGGTGAAGGACACCTCCCTCTCAGAGTGGATGGGGCAAGGGACTCTGGGCGGGGTAACTGGGAAGGTAACAGTGATCAGGATTTAGACAAGAGAGGGGGAAGGAGAAAGAACAAAGCAAAACAAGAAAGATATACATCAATATGATAGAGAACTGTTTATAATGTTTCTAAAGTGAATAACAAAAGCAGACAGTAGTTATAATTTAGCACTATTTATAAAAATTCTAGAGGTACCTACTTTAAAAAGTTTCAAAATTTTGATCTATAGGTATATGTGCATAGAGTTTAATAATGTATACACAATGACTGTTACTGAAGCATTACTTGTAATTTGAAAAAATGCCCTAAAATATCCTATAAATCTTTATTAAATTGGTTGGATAAATTACAGCACACAAATACAATATGTAGTCATTTCAAAAAGGACTCACCTAAAATGTGTTCAAATATGAAACACTCTCACTAATGTAGTATAATTAATTAAAGTTAAAATACTATCAGCTGCAGGTTTAATATGATTAATATATCACAGCAAAAGAGCAATAATGCTTACAAAATATGAAAATGCACAGAGGTTCTCAAACTTGTAGTATCAATTCTTTTGAATAAATTTCTGAGACTGATAAAGATTTTTAAAGTTAGTTTATTCTTTTCTCATATATTACATTCCAAGTGAAGTTTCCTCCCAGTATGCCCTACTCAGCCCTCCACCCACATCTACTCCTCTTCCTTTCATTTTAGAAAAGGGCAGGCCTCCTAGGGATATCAACCAAACATGGCATATCAAGTTGCCACAATACTAGGCACCTCCCCTCATATTAAGGCAGGACAGTGAAACCCAGTAAGAGGAAAATGACCCCCAAAGCAGGCAAAAGAGTCAGGTAGAGTCCCCACTCCCACTGTTAGGAGTCCCACAAGAGGACCATGCTAAATAACCATACCATATAAGCAAAGGGTAAGTGAGTCCCACACAGGCTCTTTGATTATCTGCTCAGTCTCTGTGAGCCACTCTGAGCCCAAGTTAGTTGATTCTGTGGATTTTCTTGTGGTGTCCTTGAGCCTTCAAACTTATTCCTCCTTGTCTTTCTCAGGCTTCCTTCCCAAACTCTGCCTAATATTTTGCTGTCTCTCATTGCATCTACATCATTCAGTTGCTGGATGAAGCTTCTCTGATGATGATTATGCTAGGCTCCCATCTGTGAATATAGCAGAATATCTTTATGAATCATATTATTGAACTTTTGCTTGTTTGTTTGTTTTTGTCTTTGCCAATCCTGTTTGGTTCTATCCTAAGTCTCCGGGCTATGCATCCTCTGCTTCCTGGTCCTCCAGGAAGTGTCAGAGATGGACTTTTTATTGTGGCATGGGTCTCAAGCTGGGCCAGCTGCTGGTTGTGTGCCCACAATTCCTTCACAAACCTTTACCACGGCATATTTTGCAGGCTGGAAAAACTGTAGGCTGAAAGCTCTTGTGGCTAATTTGGTGTCCCAATCCTTCCACTTGAAGTCTTGCCTGGTTATGCGAGATAGCTCTTCCAGCTTCTATATCCTACATTGCTAGAAGTCTTAGCTGGGGTCTCCTTGTAGATTCCTGGGAGATTCAATTGCTCTAGGTTTCTAACTCACCCACAAGATGCCCCCTTCCAATTCTGGTTGTCTCTCCCAGTACTCTCTCCCTCCATTTTCTCCTCACCTGATCCCTCCTGCTCTTATCCTGACCCATCCCCATTCCACCCATGATATCTATTCTATTTCCCTTTCCCAGGAATAGTCATGCATCCCCCTTTGATCCCTCCTTGTTACCTAACCTCTAGGGGACTGTGGATGACTGTGGATGTGTATGATTCTTTTATTTTATACATAATATCTATTTATAATTGAGTACATATTCTGTTTGTCTTTCTGGGTCTGGGTTGCCTCACTCAAAATCGGATATTTTTTTTCTAGTCCTATCTACTTGCCTGCAAATTTCGTGATTTTTTTTTATTGTGGAGTAATATTCCTTTGCTTAAATGTGGCACATTTTCTTTATTCTTTGGTTGAGGAATATCTAAGTTATTTCCAGTTTCTGACTATTATGAATAAAGGTGCTGTAACATAGTTTAGCAAGTATCCTTGAAGTAGAATGGAGTGTCCTATAGGTATACACCCAGGAGTGATATAGCTGGGTCTTGATGTAGGTTGATTCCCAGTTTCATGAGAAACTTCCATTTAGATTTCCAATGTAACTCTGCAAGTTTGCACTCCCACCAGCGGTGGAGAGGTATTCCATTTGCTCCACATCCTTTCCAGCATAAGTTGTTACTTGTAGGTTTGATCTTAGCCATTCAAACAGGTGTAAGATAGAATCTCATGTACTCTTAATTTGCATTATCTTGATGGCTAAGGTTGCTGAATATTTCTTTAAGCATTTCTCGGCTGTTCAAGATTCCTCTGTTGAGAATTCTCTATTTAGATCTGTACTCCCTTTTTAAATTGTGTTTTCTGGTTTGTTGGTGTCTAGCTTCTTGTGTTCTTTATATATTTTGGATTTTAGCACTCTGTCAGATGTAGCACAGGTAAAAAAATATTCCCATTTGATGGTGTCCTTTGTCTTACAGAACCTTTTCAGTTTCATGAGATTCCATTTATTAATTGTTGATCTTCTGTGCCAGTGTGTTCAAGGCTATTTCCCACTTTCTCTTAAAGGTTCAGTATATCTGGGTTTATGTTGAGGCCTTTGATTCACTTGTACTTGACTTTTCTTCAGGGTGATAGATATGGGTCTTTTTGCATTCTTCTTCATGCCAACATCAACTTAGCTGCACTATTTGTTGAAGATGCTCTTTTCCCTACCATTTCCATATTTCTCACTTTTTTGTCAAAAATAAGGTGTTCATAAGTGTGAGGATTTATGTCTGGATCTTCAGTTTGATTCTATTGAACAACCTGTCTGTATTTATACCAATACCATGTGGTTTTTATTACTATAACTCTGTAGTAGAGCTTGAGATCAGGGATAGAGATAGATCTGGAAGTTCTTTTATTGTACAATATTGATTTATCTATCCTGAGTTTATTCTATATGAAGCTGAATATTGTTCCTTCAAGGTTGTAAAGAATTGTGTTGGAATTTTGATAGGGATTACATTCAATCTGTAAACTGCTTTTGATAAGATTGCCATTTTTATTATGTTAATTAGTGAGCATGAAATGTCTTCCCATCTGATATCTTCTTCAGTTTCTTTCTTTAGTGACTTAAAGTTTTCTTCATTCAGGTCTTTCACTTGCTTGGTTAAAGATACACTAAGATATTTTATAATTTTTTGTGGCTATTGTGAAGGGTCTTGGTTCCTTGATTTCTTTATCAGCTCATTTATGATTTATATATGAGACTGACAAAGATTTTAGTATAATCTGTTATTTACCTGTTCATATTTGATGTATTGGGTACTAGAAGTGAGAAGATTTATTTATAGTTTATTGAAAGTAATAAATAAAAAACATGCTATGTTAAAATTATATAAAAACCATCATACTTAATGTCAAACTCAGTAAAAGACAGTACATTCACTTCTGCTTTTAAAAGCTGGGGTATGTCCATTTGTCTGAAGCATATGGAAAAATATCTTCTTTATTCAGATAAGTCATTGGAAAAATTTATAAATCATTGAAGGTATTCTTCCCTGACACCACATCAAACTTGACAAGTGAAAATTTCTTGAAAAATTAAGATTCTGGTTGGAATTTGTAGCTACATTAATAATTTATTTGTGTTCTGTCTCATTCCATCTCATTAAAATATATTAATCATAATTTTAGAATAGATTTTTATCATAGAATATTATAACAATGTGAGTCCTTTGAAAAATTTTGGTTAACTGAACCATGAATTCATGTTATTCATTTCATTATACAATATAAAATTATCATTTCCTTATATCATCTTGGCATTCAGTAAAAGAAAGTATTGAAAAACTATCAAGTAAGTTTTTAGAATTCTAATTTTAGTTGGATTTGCAAATGTTTATCATTTCAGAGGAATGATATTTATTGTTCTCCTAGAAATGATAGACTCATTTTATTAATTTTCAGTGAAAATACCTATCAAATTCTAATTTTGAACAACCATAATTTGGCAGCTGTTCTTTCAAGTTATGTTATTTACTCAACAAAGGAACTACTTTATCTGTTAAGTCAAACAAGTACTCTTCTTGGAGACAATAATTTTGCATGTACATTCAGCAGATGTACTTTATGAATATTTCATCCTTTGTCACATATAATGTGAAAAAATGTTTGTGTAAGGATTATAATTTAATATATTTTCAGATTTATTTTTAAATTTCTTTTTTAACTTGTTTTTAGTTGAAATGAAATTGTATCACTTCCTCTTCCCAGATACACTCTTTCCAAACCATTGCATTCCCCATCCAGCTCTCAAATTGATAGCTTCTCTGTTTGATAGGTATCATCACATATGAATATGTATGTGAATGTACAAGTAAATAAACATAACCTGCAAGTCTGCTTTTGAGATATATATATATATATATATATATATATATATATATATATATATAAAACACACACACACACACACACACACACACATATATATATATATATATATATATAGTTTTAGGCCTGATCACTTTGACTATAACCAATGAGGGGGCTTATCCCCAGAATAGGCTAATTTCCTTCTCCTAGCAGCTATTTTTGTCTATAGGTAGAATTACATGAAGTTTCCCTCTTCCCCTTAATATGTTCATGGATAATAACAAGAACATACAAGGTAACATCCTATTCATGGTTTTCTTGTGAGTGGAGTATGATTATACATATACATACACACACACATACACACACACACACACACACACACACATATATATATATATATATATATATATATATATATATATTATAAGGATAGTTTGAACATAGCTATGTTATAAGATTATATGTAAGATTATTTTGTGACTTCTCTAGAGAATCTCAGGTCACATTGGGTAGGATAAACCATACATGAAATTTTATTTTAGTTTTACTGATTTTTTTTTTTATTTTAGGCTATTTGAAACTGATGTTTTATCATCTGTCATACTTGGTCATATAGTACAAAGTAAAATACAATAAACGATATGTAAAAATATTCTTAAATCTTTATTTCAGAGTCTAGTTTTGGTGAAACATTTTTTAATTCAGTCATGGATACACATGCTTTTGCATACATAATTATTAAGTTTTACTTTCTGGTGTAATAAATACCATAATCAAAACCAACTCTAGAATGGCAGAAACTGCTGGAAATCAGGATAAATTCAGCCATGAGGATGGCCGAAGACAGGAGCCTAGCATGGCTATCCTCTGAGAGGCTCTGCCAACAGTTAAATGAGACAGATGCAGATACTTAAAACCAAATATTGGACTGACATCCAGGGACCCCCTATGGAGAAGTTAGTGAAGGATTGAAAGAGCCAAAGGGAATGGCAACCCCATAGGCAGACCAACAAACAGTGTCAACTAACCCAGATCCCTGAGAGCTCCCAGGGACTAAGCTACCAACCAAAGAACATACATGGGTTGGTCCATGGCCCCTGGCACATATGTTGTAGAGGAGTGCCTTGTCTGGCCTTAGTGGGAAAGTATGTGCCTAATCCTGTAAAGACTTGATGCCTCAGGGAGTGGGGAATGCCTGTGGGGGGGGGAAGGGGTGGGTGGTTGGCTGAATGGATGAATGGGGGAGCACCCTCTCAGAGGCAAAATGGGAGGAGGATGGGATGAAGAACTCTTGGAGAGGAGGACCCGGTAGAGGGAGGAACAACACTTGGAAGGCAAATAAATTAAACAGTTAAAAAACACCTCTGGAGAAGAAATGGTTTATTTTGAATATATGCCTAATTACACTTGTAAGCTACAGTCATCACTGAGGAAACTCAGAGCTAAACCTCAAGCAGGAACTAAAGTAGAAAGCACTAAGGAATACTGTTTACTGGCATGATCTCTGACTTACTACTCAGGCCAGACATACCTGCCAAGGCATGGTGCCACCTTCAGTGGACTAGACCCTCCAAAATCAATCATTAATCAATATAACCTTTTACAGTCCTGTCCACAGGCCAATTTAATCTGGGTAATTGTACAATGAGTTTCTATCATCCCAAATAACTCTAGGTTATGTTGAATTGTCAGTAAAACAAACCAGCACAATAACTCAGTACTAAGTTTGCTGAATATTCTTCCCTATCACCTCTAGAATTTTCTTTCCACATTTCAACACCTATTTGCAAATTTTAGTGCTAATGCTGTTGGTACATTATCAATAAACACAATAGACAATTTTGAAAAAAATAATCAATACTGAAGTACTTTATTTGGATGATGTATAAGTGGTTTGTTTATTGGCACAAAGTGGCAGCAAATTTCTTGCTATATTAACAAAATATCCAGATGTTCAAGCAGCAAAAACTGCTATAACATCACCAAAAGAGAAAGTAATAACTTTAATTATGACTCAACAGCTTCTCAAGAGTACAAATATTAAAAAAATCATTTGATTTTATCAAATATAACCTTACTAAATTACAACTTTATAGAGCATACTTCTATTTCTTAAAACATGGATTTGATAGATAAATGTACCTACACATGCAGATAATTTGCAGAATGAATATGCCATAATACTGGCAAATTTGTTGTATGAACAGTAACTGGCACAAAATAGCAGAGATGAAAGAAAGATGTTACAATGTGTACTGTCTCACACTGTTTACATGTTGTAAAAGCAAGATTTCACCATTTAGTATCTGGAAGACAGACCCTTGGACATATCCATAGGGAACTATTAAGGCTATGTTGGCCTCTTACAAAGATGTTAAAAAGTATTTTGAAAATGTTAATTTATGTAGGAATCTTAACTGTAGACTAGAAAATTCCATAGGTAGAGGAGTCTAAACTCTATAGAATGGAAAAGGCAAACTGAGTGTTAGTATGTATTTAATACTCCCTTTTTCTGTGAGGGGATGTTAGGTTATATGATTGGGTGATTCAGTCTCCTGTATCCTTAACTTACCAGCCATGGTGGACTGAATCTTGAACTGTGAACTAACAGTATCATTTTCTTTCTAAAGTTGCTTTTATCAGAGTACTTGATTTTTTTTATTTACTTTTTATTTTTTCTATATTTTTATATATATTTTTTTATTTTTTATATTTTTTTATTTTATTTTTTTAATTTACATTCCAAATCACTTCCCCTTTCCCGTTTCCTCCCTCCCCGAAAGTCCCATAAGCCCCCTTCCCTCCCTCTTTTCTCCATTCAACCCCCTCTCATTACTCTGTCCTGGCGTTCCCCTACATCCAGTCTTTCCAGGACCAGGGGTCTCTCCTTCCATCTTTTTAGAAATCTATTGATATGCGGATTGTGTCTAGGGTATTCCGAGATTCTGGGTCAATATCCCCTTATCAGTGACTGCATACCATGTGTGTTCTTTTGTGATTGGGTTACCTCACTAAGGATGATATTTTCAAGATCTGACCATTTGCCTAGGAATTTCGTGAATTCATTGTTTTTAATTGCAGAGTAGTATTCCATTGTGTAGATATACCACATCTTCTGAATCCATTCCTCCGTTGAGGGACATCTGGGTTCTTTCCAGCTTCTGGCTATTATAAATAAGGCTGCTATGAACATAGTGGAGCATGTGTCCTTATTGCATGCAGGTAAAGTCTCTGGGTATATGCCCAGGAGTGGTATAGCCGGATCCTCCAGGAGTGTCATGCCCAGTTTTCTGAGGAACCGCCAGACTGCTTTCCAGAGTGGTTGTACCAGCTTGCAATTCCACCAGCAGTGGAGGAGTGTTCCTCTTTCTCCACATCCTCGCCAACAACTGCTGTCTCCTGTGTTTTTGATCTAAGCCATCCTGACTGGTGTGAGATGGAATCTCAGGGTTGTTTTGATTTGCATTTCCCTAATGACTAAGGATGATGAACATCTCTTTAGGTGCTTCTCAGCCATTAGATATTCTTCAGGTGAGAACTCTTTGTGTAGCTCTGTACCCCATTTTTTAATAGGGTTACTTGCTTCTCTGGAGTTTAACTTCTTGAGTTCTTTGTATATATTGGATATTAGCTCTCTGTCGGATGTAAGGTTGGTAAAGATCATTTCCCAGTTAGTTGGTTGCCGCTTTGTCTTTTTGACAGTGTCTTTTGCCTTGCAAAAACTTTGTAATTTAATGAGGTTCCATTTGTCTATTCTTGATCTTAGAGCATAAGCTATTGGAGTTCTGTTCAGGAAATTCTCCCCTGTGCCCATATGTTCAAGGTTCTTCCCTAGTTTCCCTTCTATTAGTTTCAGTGTGTCTGGTTTTATGTGGAGATCTTTGATCCACTTAGAATTGAGCTTAGTGCAAGGAGATAAGGATGGGTCAATTTGCATTCTTCTGCATGTTGACCTCCAGCTGAGCCAGCACCATTTGTTGAAAAGGCTATCTTTTTTCCACTGGATGGTTTTAGCTCCTTTGTCAAAGATCAAGTGACCATAGGAGTGTGGATTCATTTCTGGGTCTTCAACTCTGTTCCATTGATCTACATGTCTGTTACTGTACCAATACCATGCAGTTTTTAACACTATTGCTCTGTAGTACAGCTTGAGGTCCGGGATACTGATTCCCCCAGAGGTTCTTTTACTCTTGAGAATAGTTTTAGCTATTCTGGGTTTTCTATTATTCCAGATGAATTTTTGAATTGCTCTTTCTAACTCTATGAAGAATTGATTTGGGATTTTGATGGGGATTGCATTCAATCTGTGTATTACTTTTGGTAAGATGCTCATTTTTACTATATTAATCCTGCCAATCCATGAGCATAGCAGATTTTTCCATCTTCTGAGGTCTTCTTCAATTTCTTTCTTCAGAGACTTGAAGTTCTTGTCATACAGATCTTTCACTTGTTTGGTTAGAGTCACGCCAAGATACTTAATATGGTTTGTGGCTATTGTGAAGGGTATTATTTCTCTTACTTCTTTTTCAGCCTGCTTATCCTTTGAGTATAGGAAGGCTTCTGACTTGCTTGAGTTGATTTTATATCCAGCCACTTTGCTGAAGTCATTTATCAGCTGTAGGAGTTCTCTGGTGGAGTTCTTTGGGTGGCTTAAGTATACTATCATATCGTCTGCAAATAGTGATAGTTTGACTTCTTCCTTTCCAATTTGTATCCCTTTGACCTCCTTTTGTTGTCTAATTGCTCGAGCTAGAACTTCAAGTACTATATTGAAAAGATATGGAGAGAGAGGGCAGCCTTGTCTAGTCCCTGATTTTAGTGGGATTGCTTCAAGTTTCTCTCCATTCAGATTGATGCTGGCTACCGGTTTGCTGTAAATTGCTTTTACTATGTTTAGATATGGGCCTTGAATTCCTGATCTTTCCAAGACCTTTAGCATGAGAGGATGCTGAATTTTGTCAAATGCTTTCTCAGCATCTAATGAGTTGACCATGTGGTTTTTTTCTTTGAGATTGTTTATATAGTGGATTACATTGATGGATTTCCTTATATAGAACCATCCCTGCATCCCTGGGATGAAGCCTTCTTGATCATGGTGAATATTCTTTTTGATGTGTTCTTGGATTCGGTTGGCAAGAATTTTATTGAATATTTTTGCATCGATATTCATAAGAGAGATTGGCCTCAGATTCTCTTTCTTTGTTGGATCTTTGTGTGGTTTTGGTATTAGCTTAATTGTGGCTTCATAGAACGTGTTGGGTAGTGTCCGTTCTGTTTCTATTTTGTGGAATAGTTTGAAGAGTATTGGTGTTAGGTCTTCTTTGAAGGTCTGATAGAATTCTGCACTAAAACCATCTGGACCTGTGCTCTTTTTGGTTGGAAGACTTCTAATGACATCTTCTATTTCTTCAGGGGTTATAGGACGGTTTAGGTGGTCTATTTGATCCTGATATAATTTTGGCATTTGGTTTCTGTCAAGGAAATTGTCCATTTCCTTGAGATTTTCTAGTTGTGTTGAATACAGGCTTTTGTAGTAGGATCTGATGATTTTTTGAATTTCCTCAGTTTCTGTTGTTATCTCTCCCTTTTCGTTTCTGATTTTATTTATTTGAATACTGTCTCTGTGCCCTCTGGCTAGTCTGGCATTTTTTTTTATTTTCTATATTTTTTATTTACATTCCAAATGATTTCCCTTTTCCTGTTTCCTACCTTCCTGAAAGTCCCATAAGCCCTCTTCCTTCCCTCTGTTCCCCATTCAACCCTCTCTTGCTTCTCTGTCCTGGTATTCCCCTTCATCCAGACTTTCCAGGACCAGGGGTCTCTCCTTCCTTCTTCTTGGAAATCAATTGATATGTGAATTCTGTCGTGGGTATTCCGAGCTTCTGGGTTAATATTCCCTTATCAGTGACTGCATACCATGTGTGTTCTTTTGTGATTGGGTTACCTCACTAAGGATGATATTTTCCAAATGATAATGATTACAAAAGAAGCAGCTATATTTTTTCTATCCATTAATCTTTAATTATAAAACCATACCTAAACTATAAAATGTACTTTTTATATTGTTTTCCTTTTCCATAACTTATTGGGTATAATTATACAGCTTCAGTGGTTTCTAGGAGACTAATAATTTTCCCAAATTTTGTCTCCCTTCCCAATGTATTATTTTTTGTTTTAGGAGTGGGGCCCAGGTTTCTTTATATATGTTGTCTTAGAGTTTCCATTTTTGTGAAAATGCATCATGACCAAGGCAAGTCTTTAAAAGGCCAACATTTAATTGGAACTGGCTTACAGGTTCAAAGTTTCAGTCCATTATCATCAAGGCAGGAGCATGACAATATCTAGGCAGGCATAGTACAGGAGGAGCTGAGAGTTCTACATCTTCATCTGAAGGCCACTAGGGGATAACTTACTTCCAGGCAGCTAGGAGGAGGTTCTCAAAGCCCATCCCCACAGTGACATCTTTTCCCCAACAATGCCACATGTACTCCAAAATGCCATAACTCCTAATAGTGCCACTCTCTAGGCAAAGCATATTCAAACCACCACACTTATTATGTAAATGATACCACTGAGCTTTCATCTATCCCCTTTATCCTGTCTGTCCTTTTGCGTCAGACATATTATTCTTCAACTTGGAAAAACCTAGAATCACATTGGGAATAAAGATCTGGACTTGTCTGTATGAGATTTCATGGAATAAGATTGGAAGTTACAAACACAAAAAAGAAAGAACTATATTAATGGTTCTCTGATTCTTCAATGTGGATGTAGTATGACCATCAGCCTCACATATTTTTCCAACCATGAAGTTGCTTTTATTGGATATTTTGTATAAAATATTAGAAGAGTAAATAATATAAGAAATCTGTGCAGATGTGTGTGCCTATTGCTGTGATAAAATTTGCACTTGGTTCTAAAGGCTTTGGAATTAGTTTGTTGAAATGGGAACTAACTTGAAAATTTATACTAGAAATACTTTGCATACTGTGGAAAAGTATTAATGGATTGCTCTGGTGTAAGTTTAGAAGACCAGAATCCTAAGAGAAACAGATATTAGAGATCAGGCTTTTGAAGTATCAGGTGTTACTAAGGGTTATATCTGTATTAAGATTTAAAAGGCCATTATTTTGACAAAGAATCTGGATTTACTCCCTCCATGCATTGAGAACTTTAATGATACTGAATTTAAAAATAACAAGTTAATGTTTTGGCAAAGGGAATTTCAAGGCAAGATAGCATTCAGGTTATGGCATGGTGATATTTCACCATGTTTCCACAAGCCTACAGTGAAAAGATACAACATGAGGCAGAAGAATGTCAAAAAAAAATCTTCAATTTTTTCTAGAAGAGATTTAACAAGTTGAAAGTTTAACTTTAAAGATAAGGTTGAAGCCAAGGAACATATGAAAAATGATGTTGTACTGTAACTAATAAAGATACACATCCTACTTTGCACTGAAACAGTAGAAACAGTGCCCTGAAGGTGAGACCCATTGAGTTAAGGCTCTAATCCGTGAAAATTCAAATTAATTTGAAAGGTAAAAGTATAGACTGCATATACCACAGAAGTTTTCTCCCTGTGGAAAAAAAATACTTTGGACAGTAATTTTCCAGATTCAGTTTCCTAGGCATACAGAATCTTCAATAGCTGTGTTCTAAGAGGCAAGGCTTCATGTACCCTAAGATGGTAGCAGAATTTGGACAACTTCTATATGGCACTGGTTTTACAGGTATGAAATATGTAAGATTAAAGTTGTTATGGAGTCTTCACCTCAGTTTTAGAGTCTGATCTAATCCAGCCAATGTGCTGCAGAGTGAGGGTACCTGCAAAGAGGCCCAAACAGGCAAATGAATGAATCTGTGAGGGAGAAACTTAAGTTGCCCTGGAGATCTGAATGTTTCTGATGTAAAGACTATGGGACATCTGTCTATAAGAAAAGGTACAGGATATGGAAAGGAGCCATCCAATGAAAGAGCCTATTATTCCATTCATGTAGCATAGATGGAGGAGAAAGCCTATTTAGCCCCTTTGGAGAACTGATGATTCCTTTACAAGCTTCAAATACTAGACATACACCTATAGAATTTAATGTGTTTTCCTGTTTTGTTCTTTGTCTAGTTTTTGCCTTATCTTTCCTTGCAATATCCCCATTTTTTTCCTTTTGAAATGGGATTGTTTATTCTGTGCCTCTTATATTTCAACTATGTCAAGTGATTTAGATGCTACTACAGAGGTTCACAGTTAAGAAGTTGTTTGAGTCTCAGAAGAGACTCTGAACACACTTTTAAAAAGCATTGGGACTGTTAGACTATGGTGAATTTAGAAGCTGGGCTGTTGCATTTTATATTATGAGATGGCTAAGATCCTATGCAGAAAATAAGTGGATGGTTTTGACTTTTAAATGATATGTCTTGTGTCAAATTCACAAGATATGAACTTGTGATGGTTTATATTGATCATGAACTTAATAGGATTTTCAATATCCTTGAGGACAAATGTCTGGATTTGCATCTGATGGATTTTCTAGATTAGGTTAATTGAGACTGAAATACCTTTTGTGGATGATATCATTTTGTGAGCTAGGGTCCCAGACATCATGGGGGAAAAAAGAAAAAGTATGTTGAACACAGGCATTCATTTTTCTCTGCTTTCTGATGCAATTTGGCCTTTCTATGATGAATTTTATCCCTCAGATTATAAGCACAAATAGACACTTATCCCATCAATTTACATTTTGTCTTTGCAACAGAAAAGTAATTAATGTCCTTGTAATCCCATTACTCCACTCCTTTCCTATACTCCTTTGTTTTCCTGCCATTATACAGTTTGCACTGTGTTGATTTTATGTTGTTGATATAACAATTTGTAGTGTATATAATTAAAAATATATTATGTAACAGTATTGGACAACAAAATACTGAAATAAATTTTAACAATGGTCAATTTCCATTGTCATTATGATAGATTTAGAATCACTTGGAAGATGGCAGCCCACCATCATAGGCATTCATTACATATATGAACATATTCAGAGGGTCAAGAATTATTTATTATGTTCTAAATGTTGTGAACTCTTCAACACTGAAAGGTAATGAGAAGAAAGGGTTTAGTTAAGTAATACCAATGAGTAAAATGGGCTGGGAAATTGGATTGGTAGCCCAGTATCTTGGAGATTATACTAAACTATTCAATATTTAGAAATATGACCAGTAAAGTGAACTTGGGAATTCAGGCATGTACAAAAAAAGGCTCTTTGATTAGTATGATAATTTAAATGTTAATATTAGATGAACTTCCAAAACTGATATTTTTTATTTTTAATTTTGTGGGTGTACATGCTGGTGCCATGGTATGCACGTGCAGGTCAGAGAACAACTTTTAGGAATGGGTTATCTCTTTTCTCCTTGTGATTCATGGGAAACAAGTCTGGGTACCAGGGACCCCTATCTGTTAAACCAATTCACTGGTTCTAATTTGATATTCTGAAGTTCCTGTTACAAAATCAACTGTATAGCTAAAATTCCAGCTTTTGTCATTATTATGGATAATGTTGGTAGAATGAAAAAAATATAAAGCACCATAGGAAATACTATTTTAATAACTCAAGTAGTAGAAAGTAAAGAAAAATTACCCTCGACAAAGCTAATTTCCTAAAATCACAAAGACTATCTTCTGACTATATTAAACCTGTAGTCATATCATGAAAATCTATATTATGTGATCCCTTTCTAGCCAAACAAAATTTCTCACTTCTTTCATAGAGAGCATACTTAACATACATGTTGAGAAATTCATTACTAAAGAATTTCATTATCATTTTTCAGTTTATCAAATAATGTCATAGCAATTAGCATGACCTTGTTCCATAAAGTAAGAAGAAAATATATAAGAGGATTGGGAATAGATAAATTAAGAGAGACTGGAAAAATATTTGAATTTTTTAGGGGACTAAAGAGATTTTACAAAATATAATTTATGTGTAACACTCAGTCTGTCTTTCTGGGGAGCTTATACCAACAACTCTGCAGGGTAGGATAGTACTTTTCTTTTTCCTTCCTAGGTCACACAGGAACACACCTATATTTCTTGGCACAATACTCCAACTGTGCTACTGGGTAGAGCCCTCTCTCTTTTCTAGGTAGTTTTTGATCCTACCTGCATCCCATTAAGATCCAGTGATGATTTCACTCCACGGTACAGACACCTATATTTTCTTTTCCTCACAGTTCCACAAGACTCATTTGATCAAGTAGGCCCTTGACCCAACAAACCAAGAATTACTCCAGGCCTAGATACAATCATAACATACTTCTATCAGATTTTAAAAAAAGATTTGCAGCCAAATATTCTTAAACTAGTAAAAAAAAAATGGATAGAGAAGGAGAACTCCAAAACTCCTTCTATGAATCCAGCATCATTCTTATACTAAAACCAGGAGAAAACAAAACAAAAAAGAAAAGAAAGGTACAGGCCAGTATCATGGCAAAATGGATTCAAAATAGTATTTGCAAACAGAATACAGATGGGTATCAAAAAAAGCTATTCAAGAAAAGGAAGTTTGCTTTATCACTTAAATAGAGGCAAAGATCAACACATACAAGTCAACAAATGTAAAAAAAAACTCATCAAAGGACTTAGAGTATACATTATCAACTTTTAAAATTCAGAACTGTTTCTGAACATCAAGAAATAATCAAACTGAGAGAAGATCATGGACATCCTCCCATTTACAACAGCATCAAAGACAATAAAAAAATCATGGAATAAATGTAACTGAGAATTCAAAGACTTTTTACAATGCAAGCCACAAATTTCTTCAGAAAGAGAAAACACCAGAAATTGGGATGATATCTTGTGTTCACCAGTAAGTAGAATTAATGTCCCACTAAAAGTAATTAATAGGCTCAAGGCAATTCCAATAAAAATATCTATAACAGTCTTCACAGAAATAGGAAAACATTATACCAAAATTTATATGGAACCAGATAAAATCCTAGCTACCTAAAGAAATTCTGAATACAAAGAATAACACTGGAGGAACTGTTATTCTAGATATATAATATACCTAGAATATATTGATCTATTGTATCTAGATATAATATATATAGAAATATATATTATAGAGATATAGTAATAAAAATGTAATGCTGCCACAAAATAGGTGCATAGAACAATGAAATAAAACAGAAGACTCTAACATAAGTGCTTGTTAGTACAACTGTTTTATGTTTGACAAAGAGGTTAAAAATCACTGGAAAAAAATAGATAATCTTTAGTTTTGTAGCAGGAAAACTGAATATCTACATGCAGAAGACTAATATTATACCCATATCTATCACTTTGCAGAAATATTATCTCCAAGTGGACTAAAGACTCTAGTTTGAAACTTGAAACACTAAAATTTCTGGAAGAAAACATAAATATCACTCTACAAGATATAGTTATAGAAAAGGATTTTCTGAACAGGACCCCATTTTCCAAGGAATTAATGCCAACAACTGACAACTGAGACCTCATGTAAAAAAATAAATCCACAGAATGGGAGAGAACTTTTATCAGATGTGCATCTGAGAGATGATTAATATCAAGAATATGTAAAGAACAGGGTCAAGATAAAGAAGACTAAATCAAAAATTGCCTAGGCATATAAATATAATTGTCAATAAAATAAATATAAATGGCTAAGACATAGCTCAAATGATGTTAATTATCCTTATCAATTGGAGAAATGCAAATTAAAATAACTTTAAGATTTCATCTTATTTCAACCAAGATGACTAAGATAAACAAAATGTATAACAGCAAGTGCTTTTGCGATTGTAGAGACAGAAGAATACCCATTTACTCTTGGTGTCATTGCAAACTGTTCTAGCCACCCTGAAAATCAGTATGAAGAATTCTCAAAAATTTGAAAATAAATACACAATATGATACAGAAATATTACTCCTTGGCACACACTGAAAGAACTTGACATCTTACTTAGTAGATATATGTTGAGCAATGTTCATAGCCACACTATTTTTCATAGCCAGTTAATGAAAACAATCAAAATTTGATTCAACAGATGAGAGAATAATTAAAGTGTAGTTATACATACAATGAAATACTACTCAGCTTAAACAAAACAAAATTTAAGAAAATGGATAGTCCTAGAAAAGATCATATTGAAGTAACTCAGACCTCAAAAATAAAAGCCTCTCTCATTTGCTGCTGACGGTGCTCCCCACAAGAATCATGGTCTAATAAAAAACTCTGCTACCAAGCATGAGAAACCCCCTTTCTGGTGGTTGGACATAGGATTCTCTAAGCATATAAACTATTGATGTAGCACCTGGGTGCACTTCACAGTTGGGAATGAGCTGTCTTTGCTGAAGACTACATACACTTAGGACATAAGGACTCAGATGACTTTAGCTGAGCCAAAGCTGAAAGCCTCTTCTTTGAAGTATAGTTACTATAGCTCCAAAAAATACCATGCAAGCTACCAAGGGATGGAAACTATTAAATAGTCCTATCCAGTTCCAACACCTGTGAACCATGTCAAATACCATCAGCGTAACATATACCTACATGTTCCATAATTGGCACTGATATGTTGGTGGTAACCAACAGTTGTCTAATTGAACTTAAGACCCACTCAATAGGAGAAAAATCATGCCTAGCTTCCTGAGCTAGCAAGGTCATTGACTTTAGAAATGTATGTAATACTCCACTTTTTTAGATCAACATAATTCTTAATTATATTCCAAACCTTATGCTTATACTCACAGATAGATGTAGTTATTACCTCTCATCAAACAAACCTCTCTTTCCAGCAAGTGGAAACTATCACAAAAAAACAATCAGACACAATGCAGACATCAATGGACACTGCAGAGCCTAACCACACTGGATACATCTACATCACGGATCTTGCATCTACAGCTCAGGGAACCTCATGAAAGGAAATATCATGAAAGCCTGGAGAAAAAAATTGTAAGTTAGAATATCAGAAAGTCAGTTGTGAAATAGTTTCTCTTAGAAATCACTGTATATTGGGATGCAAATGAATAAAATAGAAATCATTATATAAACAAGATCTAAAATTAACCAATACCAATGGACATGTCAGCATGGAAGGGAATAATCTTTTGGGGCCCTGGCCCTAGACAAAGAACAATAGGTACCTAATATTGCTAAGAGAAAGAAAGTTAGCTTTACCCAGGGATGTGATCCCTTATTGGTTGTCCAAGGTAGAATAGTAGGGCTTGAATCACAAACAGCAAAAACAGACTCAGGATGTTTTATTTATATATATTTCTGCACACATATACATGGACACACATATGTATGTATGTAGTAATAATAATCAAAGTAAAAGAGACTATTAAGAGTCCGGGGAAACAGGGATGCACACATTTGTCAAATTTCATAAACATTACTATAGTCAGGGCATACAGAAAGGAGGCATTTTCATGGTTTATGACTTTATCTTTTAGTCTATAAAGTAAATATATAGGGGCTAAAAGTAAAATGAGATATTTAAAAGAGATCTCAGAGAACACCTCTATTAGCAAAAATATTTATGTCATTTTTTGCTGTTAAGCATTCAGATAATTTTACTATGATATTATTATTCTGGCAAGGGCATCTGAGGTTGTACATCACCCTACTGTAGGGAAATATGATGAAACAGAAATCAGAGAAAGGGAAACTATTTGGCAGTGCCACATAGCCTAGATCTGGACCAAGCTGTGAAAAGAACATTTTTGCTTTAATTGTGCCACAACAAAATTGTTATTTCGTTGTCTGAATAGCTGTTCTTTCACAATAGCACTTTGTTCATCCTGATTCTTTATATTATGCAGGTTAATGCATGTTTACATCTGTGGAAACACTGAATATGTATCTCCTCTCAGAATAAATTAATTCCCGAACCAATATGTATCCTTATGCTGTCATTATTTCTTTCCCATTAATGGAACAAATGACCACAACAATACTTATACAAACAGTGGCAGCTGGCTCAGGGTACACTGTGTCTATCACATTAACATTTCTACATCAATAGATTTTTTTTTTCAAAAATGAAGCTTAGTGTGATATTTTGTTTCCAGGGCTCTTTGTGTTCATTTTTTATTTCTTTCTTCAAAGTTTACAGGCCTACATCTTATTCTGATGCAAGGTGTTATTCGATCATACTATATTATAAGGCAAACAAGAGACTGGAAAATTAATATTGGCATAAAGATAATAACAGCACAAAGTAGGTTCTTCACCATGACTGACTAAGATCAGGCCTTCATCTTCTCTAATCAGAATATTCCCTTCTGTACTCTATCTCACATGCCCACAATCCATAGCTTCCTTACCCTCAATACTTTTACCCCAGAATATCCTTCTAAAACACATCTTTATTTAAATCTATTCTAACATTTTTCTCCAGTCCCAATAGTGAGTGAAAAATGTTGATTGAATCATATGCAAACTCTGGATAGACATTCAACAACTTCTATAATCTGATCCCTGCAATATACCATAGGATTCCAGAGTCACCAACAATACCCCAACAATGAATACTATTCAGCCATTAATTTTCTTTGTGATCTTGATCAAATATAGACTCCAGTTATCTCATATGTGAAATATACTGAATACTTATGACCATATGATTATTTTTTTTTTGTTTTGTTTTTTTGGTTTTTTTCGAGGCAGGGTTTCTCTGTGTAGCCCTGGCTGTCCTGGAACTCACTCTGTAGACCAGGCTGGCCTCGAACTCAGAAATCCGCCTGCCTCTGCCTCCCAAGTGCTGGGATTAAAGGCGTGCGCCACCACCGCCCGGCTGATTATTTTAAGAAAAATAAATTATACAATATCTGTGAAACTAACTTGGAAAATTTCATATAAATATTTTGCTTTCCTTATCATATTCAAAATCATCATATCTGATTTTATTTTTGCTTATTTTATTTCATTTATTTTCCCTCCTTACAGAAATACATGTCATTTTGTCAGGTCAATTCCTAATTGGCTCCTCCAACTCCTGCAGGACCATTCATTCTATATCCTCTTTCTAATTTCATGTTCTCCACCTCTCTTTCATGCATGCATGTACACACAAACACACACACACACACACAATTCTAACAAACACTGAAGAAACAATTAATAGAAATCTTATTGTTCTCAGGGAGCCTTATCCAGAAGTGATCTTGGTTAAGCTAAATATGTATTAGAGTCAATAGAAGACTTTAATTTTTTCAAAGGGCAATACTTATTTTAGCTCCATAGGCATATTTACAAGAGTGCTAAAAGAATAGAAAGAAAAGAAAGCAGACTGTACAGCATTGCAAACTTACATAACCACTTTGAAAAATAATTGACAGTTTCTCATGAAATTTGGAATAATTCTACCCTAGTACCCAGCTATACCACTTCTGGGCATATAGCCAAAATATACCCCACTGTACTACAAGGACACTGTTTCAACTATGTTCATAGCATCTGTATTTTTAATAGGCAGAAACTGAAAAGAATCTAGATGTTCCTCAACTGAAGAATGTATAAAGAAAATGTGGTATATCTACATAATGAAATATTAGTCAGATATTAAAAAACATCATAAATTTTGCAAGAAATGGATGGAATTAGAAAAACTCATTCTTAGTGAGGTAACTGAGACCCAGAAAGACACTTGTGCTATGTACTCATTTATAAGTCAACATTAGCCACAAAGTTCAGGAGAATTATGCTACAATTCAGGGACCCAAAGAAACTGGGTGAAAAGGAGGACTCTCTTGGGTCCTCATTTTTACCCATATGCAGATCTTCCTCAGAAGGAAAACAAAATAATCTTTGGAGATGGAGAGAGAGAGAGGGCAATGGATGGGAGAGGGGGTATGCAGGGGAATGAGAATGGCAATTGGGTGTGGCAAGAGGGGATCAGGAGAGGGCTGGGAGTGAGAGGTGAAATCAGTGGGGACATATCTGGGACTAGATGTAGGGCTGGGACAGAAGAGGTTACTGGGAGTCTCTGGGGTTATTGTAGTTGAGATTCCTACCAGAGTTGGATATAGAGATGACTTAGCATCCTCCTGTAGCCAAGTGGGACTTCCAGTGGAAGGAAGGGGACATCAGCCCATCCACAAAACCTTCAGCCCAAAATTTGTCCTGCCTACAAGATGCTCAAGGATAAAGATAGAGCAGAGACTGAAGGAATAGCCAAACAATGACTGCCCCAACTTGAGACCCATTCTATGAGTGAGAGCCAACCCTTGACACTGTTAATGATATTCTGCTATGCTTGGAGACAGAAATCTAGCATAACTTTCTCCTGAAAGGGTTATCCAGCAGCTAATGGAAACAGATGCAGACACCCACAGCCAAACATCAGGAGGAGCTTAGGGAATCTTGTAAAAGAATTGGGGGCTAGAATAGTGCTACCTGGAGGGGTCAAGTACACCATAAGAAGACATACAGAGGCTCCTGTGACTAAGCAGACAGGTGCAACCGTGAACATAGGGAGAAGCCCTTAAAGAACTACAGGAAAACACAACAAAACAGGTAAAGGAATTGAACAAAACCATCCAGGATCTAAAAATGGAGGTAGAAACATTAAATAAACCACAAAGGGAAACAACTCTGGACATAGAATACCTAGGAAAAAAGTCAGGAGTCATGGATCCAAGCATCAACAACAGAATACAAGAGATAGAAGAGAGAATCTCAGATGTAGAAGATACCATAGTATCTTTTTGCATTTTCTTTGACACAACAGGCAAAGAAAATGCAAAATGCAAAAAGCTTCTGACACAAAACATCCAGGAAATCCAGGACAAAATGAGAAGACCAAACCTAAGGATTATAGGTATAGAAGAGAGTGAAGATTTTCAACTTAAAGGGCCAATAAATGTCTTCAACAAAATTAGAAGAAAACTTCCCTAACCTAAAGAAAGAGATGCCCATGAACATACAAGAAGCCTACAGAACTCCAAATAGATTTGACCAGAAAAGAAATTCCTCCTATCACATAATAATTAAAATGCCAAATGTACTAAACAAAGAAGGAATATTAAATGCAGTAAGGGAAAAAGGTCAAGTAATATATAAAGGTAGACCTATCAGAATTACAGCAGACTTCTCACCAGAGACTATGAAAGCTTGAAGAGCCTGGGCAGTTATGATACACATCCTAAGGGAACACAAATGTCATCCCAGACTGCTATATCCAGCAAATCTCTCAATTACCATAGATGGAGAAACCAAGATATTCCATGACAAAAACAAATTTACACAATATCTTTCCACAAATCCAGCCCTTCAAAGGATAATGAATGGAAACATCAACAAAAGGAGGGAAACTACACACTAGAAAAAGCAAGAAATTAATCTTCTTTCAACAAACCCAAAAGAAGATAACCAAAAAAAAAAAACCCACAAAAATTACATCAAAAATAGAAGGAAGCAACAATCACTATTCCTTAATAGCTCTTAATCTCAGTGGACTCAATCCCCCAATAAAAAGATGTAGAGTAACAGACCTCATATATAAACATGACCCAATATTTTGCTGCATACAGGAAACGCATCTCAGTGTAAAAGACAAACACAAGCTAGGAGTAAAAGACTGGAAAAGAGTTTTCCAAGCAAACAGTACCAGGAAACAAGCTGGAGTAGCCATTCTAATATCCAATAAAACAAATTTTCAACCAAAAGTCATCAAAAAAGACACAGAAGGACACTTTATACTCATCAAAGAAAAAATTTACCAAGAATAACTCTCAATTCTGAACATCTATGCTCCAATTAAAAGGGGGCCCTCATTCATAAAAGAAACTTTCGTAAAGTTTAAAACACACATTGCACCTCACACAATAATTGTGAATGACTTCAACACCCCACTCTCCTCAATAGACAGATCGGGGTAACACAAACTTAACAGAGACACAGTGAAACTAACAAAAGTTTTGGACCAAATGGATTTAATAGATATCTATAGAACATTTCATCCTAAATCAAAAGAATATACCTTATTTTCAGCACTTCATGGTACTTTCTTCTAAATTGACCATATAATTGCTCAAAAACAGATCTTAACAGATATAACAAGATCGAACTAATCCCATGCGTCCTGTCAGATAACTATGGAGTAAGGATGGTCTTCAATAGCAACAAAACAACAGAAAGCCCACATACACATGGAAGTTGAACAATGCTCTACTTGAGGATACGTCAGTCAAGGAAGAAATAAGGAAAGAAATCAAAGACTTTAGAATTTAATGAAGTAAGGCACAACATACCAAATTTATGGGTCACAATGATAGCAGAGATACTAGGAAAAGTCATATCTCTGAGTGCCTCCAAAAAGAAGCTGGAGAGAGCACACACTAGCAGGTTAACAGTGTACCTGAAAGCTTTAGAACAGAAAGAAGCTAATAAACCCAAGAGAAGTAGAAAGCAGGAAACGAACGGGGAAAAGATCTTTACCAACCCTACATCCGACAGCGGGCTAATATCCAATATATACAAAAAACTCAAGAAGTTAGACTCCAGAGAGCCAAATAACCCTATTAAAAATGGGGTACAGAGCTACACAAAGAGTTCTCATCTGAAGAATATCTAATGGCTGAGAAGCACCTAAAGAAATGTTCAACATCCTTAGTCTTTATGGAAATGCAAATCAAAACAACCTTGAGATTCCACCTCACACCAGTCAGAATGGCTAAAATCAAAAACACAGGAGACAGCAGTTGTTGGTGAGGATGTGGAGAAAGAGGAACACTCCTCCACTGCTGGTGGGATTGCAAACTGGTACAACCACTCTGGAAAGCCGTCTGGTGGTTCCTCAGAAAACTGGGCATGACACTCCCAGGTGATCCTGTTATACCACTCCTGGGCATATACCCAGAGACTTCCCCTGCATGCAATAAGGACACATGCTCCACTATGTTCATAGCAGCCTTATTTAAAATAGCCAGAAGCTGTAAAGAACCCAGATGTCCCTCAACGGAAGAATGGATACAGAAGATGTGGTGTATTTACACAATGGAATACTACTCTGCAATTAAAAACAATGAATTCACGAAATTCTTAGGCAAATGGTCAGAACTGGAAAATATCATCCTTAGTGAGGTAACCCAATCACAAAAGAACACACATGGTATGCAGTCACTGATAAGGGGATATTAACCCAGAATCTCAGAATACCCTAGACCCAATTCGCATATCAATAGATTTCCAAGAAGATGGAAGGAGAGACCCCTTGTCCTGGAAAGACTGGATGTAGGGGCATACCAGGACAGAGAAGCAATAGGGGGTTGAATGGGGAACAGAGGGAGGGAAGGGGGCTTATGGGATTTTCAGGGAGGGAGGAACCTGGAAAGGGGAAATCATTCGGAATGTAAATGAAAAAAAATATGGTATCTAGCTAAACAAAGAATTTTCACCTGAAGGATATCGAATGGCTGAGAAACACCTAAAGATATGTTCCTCAGTCATTAGGGAAATGCAAATCAAAACAACCTTGAGATTTCACCTCACACCAATCAGAATGGCTAAGATCAAAATCTCAGGAGACAGCAGGTGCTGGTGAGGATGTGGAGAAAGAGGAACACTCCTCCACTGATGGTGGGATTGCAAGCTGGCACAACCACTCTGGAAATCAGTCTGGAGGTTGCTCAGAAAACTCGGCAAGATACTACCAGAGGACCCTGTTATACCACTCCTGGACATATACCCAGAGGATTCTCCAGCATGTAATAACGACACATGCTCCACTATGTTCATAGCAGCCCTATTTATGATAGCCAGAAGATGAAAAGAACCCAGATGTCCCTCAACCTAAGAATGGATACAGAAAATGTTGTATATTTACACAATGGTATACTACTCAGCTATTAAAAACAATGAATTCATGAAATTTTTAGGCAAATGGATGGAACTGAAAATATCATTCTAATGGTAGGTACTCACTGATTAGTGCATATTAGCCTAGAAGCTCGGAATACCCAAGACAAAATTCACATATCAAATGATGTCCAAAAAGAAGAAAGGAAAGACCCGTGTTCCTGGAAAGGCTGGATACAGCAGTGTAGGGGAATACCAGGACAGAGAAACAGGAGGGCGTTGATTGGGGAACAGGGGGAGCGGAAATCATTTGAAATATAAATAAAGAATATAACTAAGAAACAATAAAAAAAATAAAAGAAGACATACAGAGTCAACTAACCTGGGCCCACAGAGACTCACAGAGACTGACCCACAAATTAAAGAGCATCCAGTGTTTGGACCTAGGCCCCTACACATTTGTAGAGGATGCACAGCTCAGATTTTTGGGTCCCTAATTATTGGATTAGAGGCAGTTGTCTCTGACTCTGTGGCCTGCTGTTGGATCCCCTTTCCTCTAACTGATCCAAAGTTGGTCCTCAGTAGAAGAGGATATACTTGGGCCTAATGTGACTGGATGTACCAGGGTGGGATGGTACAAAAGTGAGGGAGAGGGGCATTGGGGGAGTTTCCTTCTATGAAGAGAAGGGGAGGGGTTATTGGGGAAGGGATTTGTAAAGGTGGGCCTGGGAGGGGGGATGGATTGGGGCGTGATTAGTATGCAAAACAATAAATAAACAAACCATACAATCAAACAATCAATGAATCCATCAATCAATCACTCACTCAATCAATCAATCAATAGAAAAGTTAAGTCAAAGTTACAAAGTTATAGCTATATAGGATGAGTAAATTTTGACATACAATGCACATTAAGAGGACTATAATTTATATTGCGTCATACACAATCAATTTTTATAAAAAGTAGACTATAAATAATCATTTACAGTAGCCTTAAAACAAAATTGTTATCTATGTAAAGTGGCATAGTTAGTTACGAATTCATAACACATAATTTAAAAAGTAATACTAAACAGTGTAACTATACACAGTAATATTATATCTTAATCATCTGAGAATGGGGTGGTAATAAGGGAACTACAAAGGAGGATAAGGGAATTTTATGCAGTGGTTAGTATACTATTTTCATCATACTATTTTAGGCACCTGTATTCTACTGTCCAGCAAGTAATATCTCAATGAAAATAGTTTTTAAATCTTGCATTAAATTTACCTGGGATGATATATATATATGTGGATCTTGCTATGAAACAACATGCCTGACACACCCTATGTAGCCTGAACTGGAAATTACCTTATAGTAATCTTTTTACATTAACTTCCCAAATCCTGTGCTTACAGACTTATATCACCACAGCCAAGTAGGAGCCCTTTAAATACAAACTGTAGCACATGACATATTTTAGTTTCAGTATATCCAAAGTAGGACTTGATAATTCTAATATAAATCTACACAAGTTAAAACGCCAAATAGTATTTCTTCAGAAGTCTATTATTGGAAACAAAACTTATTTCTTTCATTATTTAACTAAAAGAGAAAAAAAGACAAAGAACAAAGTAGAAATAAGAAACATATATTGGATATTAGGCTTTTGTCGGATGTAGGATTGGTAAAGATCATTTCCCAGTTAGTTGGATGCCACTTAGTCTTTTTGACAGTGTCTTTTGCCTTGCAAAAACTTTGTAATTTAATGAGGTCCCATTTGTCAATTCTTGATCTTAGAGCATAAGCTAATGGAGTTCTATTCAGGAAATTCTCCCCTGTGCCCATATGTTCAAGGTTCTTCCCTAGTATCCTTTCTATTAGTTTCAGTGTGTCTGGTTTTATGTGGCGGTCCTTAATCCACTTGGAATTGAGCTTAGTGCAAGGAGATAAGAATGGGTCAATTTGCATTCTTCTGCATGTTGACCTCCAGTTGAGCCAGCACCATTTGTCGAAAAGGCTATCTTTTTTCCACTGGATGGTTTTAGCTCCTTTGTCAAAGATCAAGTGACCATAGGAGTGTAGATTCATTTCTCGGTCTTCAATTTTGTTCCATTGATCTACATGCCTGTCACTGTACCAATACCATGCAGTTTTTAACACTATTGCTCTGTAGTACAGCTTGAGGTCTGGGATATTGATTGCCCCAGAAGTTCTTTTACTCTTGAGAATAGTTTTAGCTATCCTGGGTTTTCTGTTATTCCAGATGAATTTTTGAATTGTTCTTTCTAACTCTATGAAGAATTGAGTTGGGATTTTGATGGGGATTGCATTGATTCTGTATATTGCTTTCGGCAAGATGGTCATTTTTACTATATTAATCCTGCCAATCCATGAGCATGGCAGATTTTTCCATCTTCTGAGGTCTTCTTCAATTTCTTTCCTCAGAGACTTGAAGTTCTTGTCATACAGATCTTTCACTTGTTTGGTTAGAGTCACACCAAGATACTTTATATTGTTTGTGGCTATCGTGAAGGTTATCATTTCTCTTACTTCTTTCTCAGCCTGCTTATCCTTTGAGTATAGGAAGGCTACTGACTTGCTTGAGTTGATTTTAGATCCGGCCACTTTGCTGAAGTTGTTTATCAGCTGTAGGAGTTCTCTGGTGGAGTTCTTTGGGTGGCTTAAGTATACTATCATATCGTCTGCAAATAGTGATAGTTTGACTTCTTCCTTTCCAATTTGTATCCCTTTGACCTCCTTTTGTTGTCTAATTGCTCTAGCTAGAACTTCAAGTACTACATTGAAAAGATATGGAAAGAGAGGGCAGCCTTGTCTAGTCCCTGATTTTAGTGGGAATGCTTCACGTTTCTCTTCATTTAGATTGATGCTGGCTACCGGTTTGCTGTAAATTGCTTTTACTATGTTTAGATATGGGCCTCGAATTCCTGATCTTTCCAAGACCTTAAGCATGAAAGGATGCTGAATTTTGTCAAATGCTTTCTCAGCATCTAATGAAATGACCATGTGGTTTTTTTCTTTGAGATTGACCAGAGAGGCAAGTAACCCTATTAAAAAACGGGGTACAGAGCTAAACAAAGAGTTCTCACCTGAAGAATATCTAATGGCTGAGAAGCACCTAAAGAGATGTTCATCATCCTTAGTCATTGGGGAAATGCAAATCAAAACAACCTTGTGATTCCATCTCACACCAGTCAGAATGGCTAAAATCAAAAACACAGGAGACAGCAGTTGTTGGCGAGGATGTGGAGAAAGAGGAACACTCCTCCACTGCTGGTGGGATTGCAAGCTGGTACAACCACTCTGGAAAGCAGTCTGGCGGTTCCTCAGAAAACTGGGCATGACACTTCCGGAGGATCTGGCTATAGCATTCCTGGGCATATACCCAGAGGCTTTCCCTGCATGCAATAAGGACACATGCTCCATTATGTTCATAGCAGCCTTATTTATAATAGCCAGAAGCTGGAAAGAACCCAGATGTCCCTCAACGGAGGAATGGATTCAGAAGATGTGGTATATCTACACAATGGAATACTACTCTGCAATTAAAAACAATGAATTCACGAAATTCCTAGGCAAATGGTCAGAACTTGAAAATATCATCCTTAGTGAGGTAACCCAATCACAAAAGAACACACATGGTATGCAGTCTCTGATAAGGGGATATTAACCCAGACTCTTGGAATACCCTAGACACAATTCGCATACCAATAGATTTCCAAGAAGATGGAAGGAGAGACCCCTGGTCCTGGAAAGACTGGATGTATGGGAATGCCAGGACAGAGAAATGAGAGGGGGTTGAATTGGGAAAAGAGGGAGGGAAGGGGGCTTATGGGACTTTCGTGGAGGGAGGAAATGGGAAAGAGGAAATGATTTTGAATGTAAATAAAAAAAACCTTAGAAAATAAAATAAAATTAAAAAAAAAAGAAATAAGAAACAAATCAACCACATGCTAAGTGTCGACGTTTTATTCTGATCCAATCAATACAACTACAAAATACTGAGGAAATAATTGAAAGAATTGGGATTTTTATAATACTGGGCTTGTTGTAATATTTGAATATGATCTTAGCATTATGTTTATATTACTTTAAGTTCATAGATATGCATGTAATTTATGGATAATATTCTGAAATGTGTAGTATATATTTTATGATTTGATTGTAATTTAATTATATGTGTATATTTCCCAAGGGGTAAATTATGACGAAAAATGTTTGGAGGTGATGGAACCTTTGAGTTGATATGGTAGAAGGTCCTCATTGTTTTGGAGATGTTCTTAAGGAGACATTTGGACATCTTTTGTACTCTTTTCTGGAATCATTTTTGAAAATATTAAATATTAAACATACATTTGCACATGTCACTGGGCAAACATGGTTATACTGAGAAACACATCTTCTTACTGTAATTGTGTGCTGCCATCTATGACCTTCAGTCTCTTATCTGAGTCAGAAAATGTGGGACTCTGAGTTTTTTGCCTCCAATACTCTGAACTAAAATTCAATCTTCGTAAAATTAGTTTCCTTAAATATTTCATTGCACTAACACATAAAATTTGCCTAAATGGAAATTATCGAGAGACAAATGAATAGGTAAAAAAATAAAAGTAGTACAAATATTGGTTGTGTCTTCATTATTGTTTCTACTTTCCTTTGGAAACATGAAAATCCACCATAATATTGTCTTTATTCTTGTATATGTGTGAAATGTCAATAAGAAAAAGTTCATGTGTATATGAATCTTTAATAATACTAAATGGCAATGGAATATCACAAACCCAAAAGGAAGAATATAAAACTTTTAAATTTGTTTTTACACACAATGGAGACAAATAGAAGGCAAGGGGAGAGATTGATGATTTCCTTGGCTGGTGGAGCTAGCCAACTCCTAATGTCTGGGTCACTTCAATACAAATTAGATTTACATACAGTATGTTTCTGAAATACAGAGCACAGCCAGAGACAACTTCACATATACTCAGTTAGTGTAATTTCTTTGGAACTGCCTGAATCAGCTGTCATGATATTGTGTGTTTCTTTTTCTCAGAAAGTAATACCCAGATTGTCAAAAGCATCTACAGAATACCAGAACACTCAGGCTACTCAGCCCCAAACTACCGTACCACCAGTGGTAAGAAACTGTGCAATACATAAGACTAATGGGCCTATCAGTGAATAGTATGAATATGTCATATACATTTGAGTTTAAACTGGTTCAGAAAGGCCTGTGGCTTTATATCTTTCCATTTCTCTCTACTATATCTTGGAAGATAAAGGATATATTTAAAGTCCATTTTCATTTTACTCATATATTTTTAAAATATCCTTCTCCATTTTGTGTTTAAAACTAGAAGGTTGGTCTTAACCAGACAAAACTATCCTTGGGCAACAGTTTCTCATTAGGCTATAAATTTTACCACCTTAGTGTGATTTCTGACAAAAAGTAAGTAGTCAGAAAAACAGAACAGAAGAAATAAAACTATATCCACTCAACAAATTGCATTTTTAACTGCTTCATTTTTCTCTGCTTAGTTCTAAGTTTATAATAATATCAAAATAAGAAGTGATTCACCATTTACTTTTATAAGCATTTAAAATTTCTGGCTGAATCATTAATCTAATCTATCTATCTATCTATCTATCTATCTATCTATCTATCTATCTATCTATCTATCTATCTATCTATCATCTATCTATCTCTATCTCTCTGTATCTCTCTGTATCTCTCTATCTATCTATCTATCTATCTATCTATCTATCTATCTATCTATCTATCTATCAGAACTAATAAAATGGACTTTAAATATATCCTTTATTTTCTAAGACACACACATATATATGCACAGACACACACTCACATACACAAAGAGACACATATATACACAGACACACATATACACACATGCTTACAGATTTTCTCTCATTGCAATCTTGCTCCATTTCTCTTTTCAACAAATTATCTATCACTAGGGTATCTTTCAATATTTTATATATTATATTTGTATTTCCTTGGAACAATTTGTTCATAGTATATTGAAGAAATCCCTGAGTGGATAATATGAAGACAAGAGTTTTGTAATCAATTTACCATTTTCTATGTAGAACATGGATGCATCTTCCCTGTTTTATGATTCACAAAATTCTCCAATCACAAAAATGAGAGACTTACATCAAGATTATCTCAAAGTACCAACTTCTATTACTCTACACTTGCATTTTTTTACTGAGAAATAACTGTGTCAAAATGGCTACCGTCTACCCTTGTGGGATATCTTGAAACCAATCACTGACCTTCTGAATGTTTCTTCCTAAGGTAATATTTCCTCTTGCTGTGTTTTAGCAAACACTACTTTCCCAGGCTACATCCTTGAACCCAAGTCATACATGCCACCTGCCTCTTCAGTGTTTATAGGCAAAAATCTAATTCATGAGACAATTACCCATGTTTTACTCAAAATATTTCTACTAAGATCATCTTAAATACTGCTTAAGTATGCTATTGAGACTGACTTTTCCAATGAGGCAAAAGAAAAGTCCAATTAAGAATCTAATTTACTAGATTTGAATTACATAGGTCTAAATTGCTTCTTGTACAAAGAGGAAGAGGAGAAAGTGGTAAAGCTCATATTATGGATGCTTTAACTTTGTTACTCTTCATATATATTGTATATATCAATATTTTGTTACATGACCAAGAGAGTGAACAACTAAACAGATGCATATTTGACTCAATTTTTGCCCATAGTACCCCGCTCATACCCATGTGTGTGTCTTTGTGTATTTTACTTAGGGGACATTCAGTACATATTTGACTTTAATGATGTTTCCAGTATTTTATAGTTAACAATGTTGTCATGCACTAGGAAAAAACAGTTTGTTTTCTTTCCAACTCTTCTCTTCTATGTCACTAGTTTAAGGAAAAATAATAGGCACTAGATAGAAAACCAATCCATTCCTATTTGCTTTGATTTCATCATTTTATGTCATAAAAGCATGTGGGTTTATTACTGGATATGAGGTACATGTGTTTTTCTGACATTTTCCATTTTTTCAAGCTTTCCAATGCCAGTAATGGCTACTACTTCTTTTCTTTCATTCCTTTTATTTTATTCATAGTTGCGAGTTCTTGTCTAAGACTTGTTTTTCCATTCCTGTTTTGAGGGTATATATTTATTTTTCTAATTATAATAGTAATATAACTGTATTATAAAACTGCAGCAAATAAAGGAGAGAAAAATAACACCCCTAATTGTAAAACCATAATATAGGTATTATTATTATTTTGATGTATTTTCCTTTCACTTTGTAAATATATATGTATATATAATTTTAATTTTTCTCACGCTCTTTGGGTTCCTCATTATAAAATGAGTCTATTTTATTATCTAGTCTTTGAAAGCATTATTTTAATAGAAAAATTATATAATGATAAACAAGTAAAAAATATAAAGAAATTTTTCTTATTCCTTCAGCTGAATATAGCATTTTAAAAGTGTTTTTGAGGTTTATTGTCTCCTATTTATACTTGAAGACTTTTTTTCTTTTTTTCTTTTTTTTTTTTAGTCAATTACTGTCCACTTATAACAAATACAGCTCTTCACCATGCTATACCTGCTTATGGTAATGCTAGGTTTACATCACTATTATTCAAAAATTCCCATTTTTCTCATTTTATCTGGATTCAACTTACTTCTTTTTATTTTATTTTATTTTATTTTATTTTTTTAATTTACATTCCAGATCACTTCCCCTTTCCCGTTTCCTCCCTCCCCGAAAGTCCCATAAGCCCCCTTCCCTCCCTCTTTTCTCCGTTCAACCCCCTCTCATTACTCTGTCCTGGCGTTCCCCTACATCCAGTCTTTCCAGGACCAGGGGTCTCTCCTTCCATCTTTTTAGAAATCTATTGATATGCTGATTGTGTCTAGGGTATTCTGAGATTCTGGGTCAATATCCCCTTATCAGTGACTGCATACCATGTGTGATCTTTTGTGATTGGGTTACCTCACTAAGGATGATATTTTCAAGTTCTGACCATTTGCCTAGGAATTTCGTGAATTCATTGTTTTTAATTGCAGAGTAGTATTCCATTGTGTAGATATACCACATCTTCTGAATCCATTCCTCCGTTGAGGGACATCTGGGTTCTTTCCAGCTTCTGGCTATTATAAATAAGGCTGCTATGAATATAGTGGAGCATGTGTCCTTATTGCATGCAGGTAAAGTCTTTGGGTATATGCCCAGAAGTGGTATAGCCGGATCCTCCGGAAGTGTCATGCCCAGTTTTCTGAGGAGCCGCCAGACTGCTTTCCAGAGTGGTTGTACCAGCCTGCAATTCCACCAGCAGTGGAGGAGTGTTCCTCTTTCTCCACATCCTCGCCAACAACTGCTGTCTCCTGTGTTTTTGATCTTAGCCATCCTGACTGGTGTGAGATGGAATCTCAGGGTTGTTTTGATTTGCATTTCCCTAATGACTAAGGATGATGAACATCTCTTTAGGTGCTTCTCAGCCATTAGATATTCTTCAGGTGAGAACTCTTTGTGTAGCTCTGTACCCCATTTTTTAATAGGGTTACTTGCCTCTCTGGAGTTTAACTTCTTGAGTTCTTTGTATATCTTGGATATTAGCCCTCTGTCGGATGTAAGGTTGGTAAAGATCATTTCCCAGTTAGTTGGTTGCCGCTTTGTCTTTTTGACGGTGTCTTTTGCCTTGCAAAATCTTTGTAATTTAATGAGGTCCCATTTGTCTATTCTTGATCTTAGAGTCAACTTACTTCTTTAAGGACCTTTCTTTGTCACTAGTTTTAATCTATTTCCTTTTTAGGTTTATAGGAGAGTGGACCAGGAATTACAACATTGCCATGCTCTTCCTTGCCCCTCCTCCCCACCCCCTGCCCTTAACATCTTGTATCAGTGTGGTGCAGTTTTTACATAGGAGGAAGCCATTGACACCAAGAGTCCACTCTGTCTTTTAAGGTTCTGTGGTTCTTGCCATGTGATGTCTACATGTATCCATCAACACAGTGTCACCTACAAACTACATTATAGTGCCTTACAAATCTCAAGTATCTTGCTCCTTACCCCCTTTCCCTTCCCTATTCCTGACATCACCATTCTTCCTGGTTTCCTCAGGTCTGCCTTTACCTGCATATCACCTAGTTGGAATTATGAAACATCTGCCTTTTCATATCAGCTTCTTTCAGTCAGTAATATGTACCATTTCCTCCATATCTTCCCGTGATTTTGTGCTAATTTCTGTTCCTTGCTGAAGAATAAATAGTCCACTAGAGGACACAACAAGGTTTTTGAAGGCATCTTGGTGGTCTCCAAGTTTTAGCAGTTATGCTGCAAATGTGTGCATGCAGCTTTTCACATGGGCTTAAGTTCCAGGTTCACTTGGGTCACTCACATGGGTGTACACATGTGAGTTCATATGTGATGAGCATATCTTGAACACAATTTTTACATTTTTATAAGTCTTATTTTGCCCTTTAGTTAAAACTGTGTATGTTTTTTATATCACTCCATAGCGTTACTATAAAATTCTAAAAGCAAGCAAGCAGTGGAAAAACACTACAAACCTAATTAAATATAATCATAATACTATGTCCTGAGTTCTCTTTTATCTTTTGTATCCAAATATTTTCATATTACACAATAATTCAGCATCATTTTTGCACTTCCTTAAAGATTAAACCTTCCTTACCATGTTACACCAACATAGGCTATTTAAATAAAATAAATGATGAAATGTTGCAATCTGAATATAAAAATATGCTCCACTTTTTGGAATATGGAAGACATTGTTCTTTCTTTTTATGAAATGCTATTAACCAGGCTTTATATTTAAGTACACTATTGACTTAGCAGCAATCAGACTTTGAAAATATCTGAAACATACTATAACATATCATAAGTAAATCATAACTATATAGATTATATAATCTTGATAATTTTCATTTTTCAAAATGTAAACATAGGAAAAACTACTATGCAAACATTTGAAAACAAAATAAATTTTATGTTCTTATGCATAAAAAAGTATAATCACACTGTTGATCAACCATATCTTTGTACTTAAACATATTTATGTTGAAATGCTTGGTGGTGCAAGCCTTTAATCCCAGCATCAGGAGGCAGAGACAGGCAGATCTCTGAGTTCGAGACTAGCAAGACTAGCTTGGTCTACAGAATGAATTTTAGGATAGCCAGGGATACACAGAGAAACCTTGTCTTGATATAAAATCAAAGCCAACCAACCAACCAACCAAATGACAACAATAATAAAACCACACTAAATAAGGATAGCATACTCCATACTTGGCACTGTAAACATAGTTACCTTCCTGTGGCATGTATTCACATGTGGATATGATTCTTAAAGAAGAACCTATTACTACCATATTGCTAAACCAGTTTAATTCCTTACCAAATTTTAAATAATTATCCTTATAATAATTATGGTACTCTATTAATTCACAGGTGTTACAGCTGGGTAGAACTCGTGATTGTTTTTCTTCACTGTAAGCTTGTGTATTACCTTCCAGTACCAGAAATTCTCGTTCTCAGGGAAGAAGCTTTCAGAATAAGCCCAGATTACAATTCTGAAAGGAGCTGGTAGAATTTTTCATTTATTATGTGGTATGACATTGATTTTCCTTTCTTAATTATTTTTTCATACAATGTATTTTGATTATATTTATCCTCCTCTAAATTTCTCCCAGATCCCTCTCAGACCCCCACATAACTGACATCTTGTTCCCTGTCTCTCTCAAAATAAAAGGAAACAAAACACAATTAAGACAAAAGAGCACTCGCACGCGCGCGCGCGCGCACACACACACACACACACACACACACACATGATTCTATTTTGTATTAGGCAACTACTCTTGGGCATGCCTCATGCTCTGTTATGTTATCCTAGCAGGTTTCATTTGCAAATAGCTTCTTAATTAGGGGTGGAACTTTGTGTGACCTTCCCACTCTCAGAGGCGGTGTTTTTTCTTGTTAGAACCTGTGTAGGCCTTGCATATATTGATATACTCTGTGGGTTCATATGTGTATAAGTCCAATCTTATTGGTAAAATGTTCTTTCCTCAAAGTCATCCACCACCTCTGGCTTGTACAATCTTTCTGCCCCTTCTTCTGTATTAATCCCTGGACTTTGAGGGGAGGGAGTGATAAAGATTTCCCATTTATGGATAATTGTTCCAAATCTGTTCACCTTACACACAATGTCTAGTTGAGGGTCTCTGTTAATTTACATCTACTACAAGACAACACTTCTCTAATGAGGGTTGAGCAAAGCACTGATTTATAGGCATAGCAATATGTTACCAGGAGTCATTTTATTGCTATGTTCCTTTAGTAAAACAATAGAAGTAGATTTTACTCTCAGGTCTATGACATATCTAGTCTCAAGTTCATTGACTTTACAGCTGGGTTGGACTCCTGATTGATACTCTTGGCCTCTTGCATAGCACTTTCTGACATGACAGACAGTCCTCATGTAGGAGCATCCATGTTAGTTTCAACTCAATTCCCACAAGTTCTAAGTTTGAAGTGTGTTTTGTCTTCAGCAACAGTTTTGTTCAATACAAAGTGGTCAGATTTGAACACATGTACATGTAAGTAAAGATAAATGGTCTCAGTGGGTTATATATACATACATGTATATATTTATGCATATATACATATGTACATACTTGTAAAATAATTAGAGCAGATAACATGTATTTTAGAAGTGGCATGGGAGTGCTGGAAAAAGAGAGGGAGGAGCAGAATGATATAGGTATGGTGCTCATGTATGATGTTCTCAAAAATAATATTACTAATAAGTGAGATGACACAAGGTTGTATGGCAAGGGAGTGGATATATGAGCTGTTTGGGTAGGGTTGTAAATATGATCAAAATTAATTTATGAAATTCTCAAAAATCTTAACAGAGATGAGAAAAATAAAGCCTTTGTTGTTGCTAGACCTCTATTACTGGATATTTATGATTTTTAAAAGCAACAAAATCTAACAAATCTTTCTAGTCATATGGCATTCTTCATATTCCTCTATAATCTGGATTAATAAATATTATTCCATTAAAGATATTTGACTAATAGTTTGAGCAGTAGAAATACTTTCATAGCTTTTTATATCCATTTTCCAGTTTCTTTTTGTGAGATAATTCTATCATTTTGCCCAATGGTCAGAAACATATAAACTTTATTTCCTTTTATATCCTTGCCAGCTTTGAGTTCATTTTTCTTTCATTTCAGGATCAGAGAATGTGTCACTCACACTTTCTCCATTCTTTTTTCTACTCTTAGTTGAAGACCTTAAGAATTTTAGCTGATGAAAGAAAGCATTTATCTTAGGTATTTGTAAAGAAACCACTCTTTTTAAAACTTATCCTTTTAGGTGAAAATAAATAAAAGCATGGATGTTGTTAAATATCAAAACCACTTTCTTTTTCTCACACGGCCATGACATCATTTCTTTTATTCTTTCTCTTGCACTGAACTCAAGAGTTATCTATTTAACACACTGAACAAAACACTATGACTAAGCACTAGGTAAGTGATTCTCCAGGATTTATCCAAAACCCTATTTACTCATAAAGTTCCTTCCTCACATTTGTATTAAGGTTCACCACTTACTGGTATGCTTTCTGCCCCTTTTCTTTCTTTCTCTCTTTTTCCCTCAACTACTTTAATTTGGAGATGTATTTGGAGGTTGGTACTTTTATATATGTTCCTCTTTGCTTTGATTTCTCCAAGGATACTCTCCTCTTTTTATAAGGCTTCATATAGCTTAGGATGGCCTTAAATTTCAGATTTTCCCCAGATTACAAATTTGAGCCACCATGCTAAGGATTACAGAGCTGATGTTAATATGACATTATTTCTTCATTAAGTTTTAACAGTGGTAGCATTTTTCTTCTAAATATTGATGTACTTGAATTTAAAAAGCAGATTATTTCATCTCATTTTTCTCACTGATAAAAAATTTATGTTTTACCTACATGTTTGGCTTTCACACATTCTTTGCTTATTACATCTAAATTTCATGCACATATATGTATATATACGTACATATATATGTGTGTGCATAAACAGAAAACCACAGGTGATAAGTTCTAATAGCACCAAGCCAATTCTGCCTCTTCTACAGATGTGATCAGAGGTTTTCATTTATTTTCTCCATGTCACACTTTGCCAATATTCATACACAAAGCTAAGCAAATTGGCTTTGCTAGTCTATGGTTTTGGTACTCTGAAAGCATTTTCTCTGTAATGGTTTGTAACTTTGTCTAAGCTACTTGTCTCTTTGTCACAGATATTGTTGAGAACAGTATTGCATTAGAAATGTTCCACTCTTTGTGCATTGTGTTTGTGTTTGTGTGTGTATGTGTGTGTGTGTGTGAGAGAGAGAGAGAGAGAGAGGGAGAGAGAGAGAGAGAGAGAGAGAGAGAGAGAGAGAGAGAGAGTTCAACTTATTTTGTTTAATGTTTTCTCCAGATCTTAAAAGAGTTCTACTGCTCATTAATTCCCGCACTAACCCCATTTCCCACTCCGAGACCTTTTGCAATTTTCACAGAAATAGAAAATGCTAGTACTGGAAGTGTAATCAGAGTTTAGGGGTAAAAGCTCCATCTCTAACAGTCTCAATAAGTTGGAATCAGCTGCCTATTTGAAAGAGATGTGTAATGGTGGAAAACAGAGAAAGAAGATTTAATCAATGTGTTGTGGAGAAGAAATCTAAAGGGCTCAATGTTCCTGAGTTTGTCGTTAGAGTACAGATAAAAGCCTTGGGTTTAAATACAGGAAGAATCCAGGGCAAAGGGGTAGGGGTATGTATTTATAATTGAGTAGTCCTGATCAAATGTGTTCTGGTTGATCATTGTCTCCATTTTGATCCAGCAAAGTGGTCTGAAGGAATTATTATCAATGTCATTCCTTGCTTGAGGGAATCTTGTATTTCTTACAAGACGATTACTTCTAGTCCAGGGTGTTGCCTTCTCATTGTGGGTAATTGGCCCCATGAGGGGTTGACCTGTCTGATGAGGATTTGATGTTCATGAAATCTAAAGTGGCTGCATATTTAGGATAATGATGTTCCTTCACTTTCAACCTTGAAGAGAGATAAGATGGTGTCACAAATGCACTTTGTCAAAAAACATAGAAGAATATACTGTGTCTTTTCACTATGTAAAAATCTATTGAAAAACAGTACGTTTACAAAGTTCAGCAGGTTTAATGACTGCAATTTGTCATATAATCCCTTCTAAATGGCTAACCTGGTCAAAGGTGAAGGCATCTTACATTATTCTAATCTCGATTACTAATATTAACTCTCATATTACACAGCGAACATATGTCTATTCTCTGTGCGTGTATGTGATTTACAAAATGTATGCAAATTAACAAGTCTACAGTAGTGTTTGAGAGACTTCAGAAGTGGACTAAGAAAGTCTGTAATGACATAATGACCAAATAGACTAATGTCTAGGGGAAGCTGCTGCTGGAGCTGCTGGAGTCTGGGTTTGAGATCAAAGCAGCAGAGTTCAGCTGTGAGATGAAAGGTCAAATTAGGTTCAAAGTAGCAAATGAAGGGTTCTGCTCCTGCTTTAGGTGAGCCTACAAGTGGACAAGAAAGCAGTTAGGTAGGCCACTTCAACAATAAATCGAGCTGCAGTCAGTCTTTGATACACACATAAAATATCAAGTGGGACTATCCCATTGCCCATTGTCTTGTTAGGTTCCATCACCTTGTGAGGTCTAGACAAGTGAATTTTCTCCATGTGGTATGTCTGAAAAGTTCTTAGAACTGGTTTCCTTGCAAGAATTTTCATATACCCTGGTTTCCTTGGAAGAATTTTCATATACCCATGTGCCCCCACAGGTTCTATTATCCTAGTAAACTTACAGGGTGACTTCCTTTCTATTTCCAGAAATAAGTTATTTATCAGTCTATAATAGGTGGGTGATGCTTGACAGAAGGCACAATTTCTAGGTCCTACCAGAGGCTGCACTCATCTTCTCCCTTAAATATAGACAGGATATAAGTATTAAATAGAATCTTCTGGGCAAAAGTAAAACACACACACACACAGACACACACACACACACACACATGCACACATACATGCAAACATACCACCACCACCACCACCACCACCAACACAACAACAACAACAACACTTTTATGCTACATGAAGTAACTCAGAGGAAAGCCTAGCCTGATCTCAATGAACAGTTTTGGTAGATGAACAGAGTGTTCAAAATACATTTGTAGAGACAACCAGGGGTCTGACCCCAAACAAAAGAGACAGATGAAAAATGAAGACAGGAATGAGACCCTTTCTTCATTCTTTAGTTGCCTTTGGACACAGAGAGAAGTAAATTGTTCTAGAATAAGAATATTTAATGTATCCTCCCACAGAAGCATCATTAAAAATACAGATTACCTTGTTTTATTGACAGAGAAGTCAGGCAATGCCTAGAGAATTGTAAAAACCACACAGAGTCAGAAACAAAATCAAGTTGTATGTGATTTCATCTACTACACATGAGTAAATTAATACTATAATATATATTATATTCAACTCAACATAATGCTAGATATTTGTGATTTGATTAATGTATTTCAAGATGTTATATGATCTAGTCCTTCATCATATATCACCTTCCTTCTACTCTTTGCCTCTTATTCACGTCCAAAGATCCATAGCAGACTTTTGAAATTTCATATGAATAACATATTTGTGCTGGTTAGACTTATGTTAACATGACAGAAACTAGAGCTTTTTGGAGGAAAGGGAACATCAATTGAGTGAGAAAATGTGCCCACCAGTTTATTTGCAGACAATCTTGTGGTGCATTTTCTTGATTGATGATTGGTTTGAAAGTTCATAGTTCACTGAGGAAGGTATCACCTCCAGACAAGTGGTCCTAGGTATTGTAAGAAGGCAAGTTGAACAAACTATAGAGAGCAAGACAGTAAGCATCACCCATCCATGGCTTCTGCTCTGTTTACTGCCTCTAAATACTTGCTCTGACTCACTGCAGTGATGGAATGTGACCAGGGAGCTGTAAGAAGTAAACTCTTTCCTCCCCAAGTTGATTTTGTTAATGTTTTATCACAGCAGTAGAAACTCTAACTGAGAAAGACATTGTCATCAGTTCATGGGGCAGTGTTCTAACAGACCTAACCATGGGGTTTTATAAGAATTGTGGTAGCATTTTGGAACTTTGGGATGAAAAAACCATTGAATGATCAGACCTTAGTGAGCTGTTCTGAGCAATCTTGAAAGAGAGAATGTTGAGAGGAATGTGATGGAGGTCTGGCTTGTGAATTTTTAGAGCAGTTTGAGACCTTACAGAGTCTATCAGAGCTGATTATTTTTAGGTTAAAGAATCTGTGACTCTAATCAAACGAGGCTAACAAATTGGTTATGGTTAACAAGAGACCAGAACCACTAAAGTGAAAGCTTTGTTTTACTGGGACAATTGATGTTGGTCAGCTGGGACTGAGAAATTATGGGTGATTTATAAGAAAGCAGTATCATTGAAAACAGATGTTCCATTCCAGAGGTATGCAATGTTGTACCTCATGCTGGCGGCTAAACTTGGTAATCTGTAAGAGTCTCTCAGATACTATTTCAATTTGAGGATATGAAAGCAGGTGAGGATTTGCATTTTGAGAGGCCAGGAGAGGCTATTGGTGAAGACAGACTCAGTAGCAGTGAAAACTCCAGGTTTGAAGGGTTCATGGAAAGAGGCTAAGATTTGGCACCATGTGATAGAGTCCCTGAGGAGATCACAGGAGAGAATATTGTTGCAGCAGAAGATCCCAGCATTTTGTAGATGCTAGTACCATGATAGGACCAACAAGGACAGCAGCAGTCATGTCATGGAGCCAGTCTGAGGCTAGGAGAAAAGCTGCATGCTGAGCTTAGCAGAGCTGGAGATATGCAACTTCGTAGCTGAAAACATCACCACTGAATCCCAGAAATAGAACAATAAAAATTATTTACATTGTTGTAGTTTAGACTTGGTATTTTTGAAGTTGTGGCTGTGATTTGGTTCTTCCTTTTTTGGAATAAGAGAGCATTTAACTTACTTTTATATTTTATTTCACTTATTTTTTGAAGTTACAATTACATTATTTCCCATTCCATCTTTAAATTTTCCCACATATCCCTCATTGTTCTTTATTTTTCAAATTCATGGCCTAATTTTCATCAATTATTTGCACATATACATATATGTCTATCTATGTATGTATATATGTATGATCTATCTGTCTATCTATCTATCTATCTATCTATCTATCTATCTATCTATCTATCTATCTATCATCTAGCTATTTATTAAAACTTAAGTACAACTTATTCAGTCTATATAATGTTATATGCATACATGTTTTCAGGGCTGGCCATTTGGTATTGGATAACCAAATAGTGTACTCTTCCCTGCAGAAGATTCTCTTCCCCTACTCTTAGCATTCCTTATTTGCTTGGTGTTAAAGTTGTTACACGGATGGTCTTTGGCTCTTGAAGGGAGAATTGTTGGACCATATGGGAAATTTTCATTTAAAATATGTATATATTGTTTATACACAAACTTAGATAATATCCTAAGTATTTTGTTAATGGTATGAGTCCTTATATTTTTTTGGGAATTCTTAGTTATTTTACCCTCCTTCTTCTGTATTCATCTCCATACCCTTACATAATTAAAGCCACCCATTTTTCTCATTTCCTACATCAGATCATTTATACTCTGCTATTCTCCTTTTTCTTGCTTCCCCACCTCCATACCTTGCAAGAGACCATTTTTTTTTATATTTTCTTGTTGCTTCAGTTACTCAAAGACATTGAAGATTTGGATCAAGGCAACTCAGATGAGAGAGAACATTTAACATTCATTTTTCTGGGTCTGTATTACCTCACTCAGTATGATTTTTTGTAGTTGCATCCATTTACCTTCAAATTTTATTATTTCATTTTTTCTTTACAGCTGACTACTCTTGCATAAATGTATCACATTTTCATTATCTAATTGTCAGTTGACTTATATTTAGCTTGTTTCCATTTCCCAGCTATTGTGAACAAAGTATTAATGAAGCTGAGAAAATATTTGTGGAGTCTGATATAAACTCTTTTAGATAAATCTCAAGGAAAAACTTAGCTGAGTCATACAGTAGATTTATTTTGAGTTTATTTTTCTTGAGAATTCTCTACAGTAATTTCATGTTGGAAGAGTCAATGAGAGTTTTATTTTTTCCATATCCCCTTGTCATACTTGTTGGTTGTTTTGTTGATCTTGACCATTCTGACAAATTCTGACAGGTAAAGTGAAATCTCAGGGTTGTTTTGATCTGCATTTCCCTAGTAGTTGGGAAAAGTAATATTTTTGAGATATTTTGTAGCCAACTGTTCTTATTTTGCAAACCCAGGACCATTTTAATGCCTCATTTTTGACTATTATTTAAAATCTTTGCATATTCTGGATATTCATACTTTGTCAGATAGAGAGGAAGCAAAGATTGTTTCTTTTGTTGTGAAGAGACTTTTCTTTTATGAAGTCCCACTTGTCATTTTTCAGTCTAAGTTCCTGGGTAACTGGAGTCTTAGAGTTCTATTCAGAAAGTTCTTTCTTACACCGGTGATATAGGATATGGCCTCTGTCTTCTAGCAGTTTTAGTGTTTCAGTTTTCAGATTTAGGTTTTTTTTTTCATCTGGAGTTTGTTTTGTACAAGGTATTAGAGTTCTATTTCACTGTTCTGTACTTAGATATTAAATTTTCACAGCTCTGTTACTTGAAGATGTTTTCGTTTTTCCAGTTTATTTTGGCATCTTTGTCAAATATGAAATGTTTGAAGTTGAATGCATGCATGTTGGATATGAAATGTTTGAAGTTGAATGCATGCATGTTGGATATGAAATGTTTGAAGTTGAATGCATGCATGTTGGATCCTCGATTTTGTTCCATTGGTCTACATGTCTGTTTTTGCCAGTAACTCATTATTCTGATTCTATATTTATATCTATGACTCATTAATGTATCTTGAGATTCGGGATGATAATCCTTCCAGCATTGTCATTTTTGCTCAGGGTTGTTTTGGCTATCCAAGGTCTTTTGTGCTTCTGTATAAGTTTTGGAATAGCTTTTATTTTTTCCTATTTCTTTGAAAAATTAGATGAGGATTTTTATTGGGATTGTATTGAATTTGTAAGTGGACATTTTCATAATATTAATTCTACCAATCAATGAGCAGATGCCTTTCCAGTTTCTAGCGATTTTCTCTGTCTCTTTCTCCAGAAGTTTAAAGTTTTCATTGAAATGATCCTTCACATTCTTAGTTATGTTTATTCATAGATTTTTTAAAAGAATTTCTTTGATATCATTGTGAATGGGAGTGTGTCCATGATCTCTTTCTTAGAATGTTTGTTGCTAGTGTATATAAAATGTATTGATTTGAACAAGTTGAATTTATATTTTAATGTGAGAACATTATTGAATTTCTAAAAGTTTTCTGGTAGAATATTTGGGATCTCTCATGCATAATATGCTAACAGCAAATAGAGATAGTTTGACTTCTGCTGTTCTTGTTTTACCCCCTTAATCTCCTTGCTTGTCTTACTTATCCAGCTAGAACTTTGAGCACAATGTAGAAAAGATTTGGGGAAAATAAACAGCCTTCTTTCATTCCAGAGTTCATTTTGGATTGCTTCATGTTTTTCTACATCTAGAATAATGTTGGCTGTTTTTCTTTTATATAGAGATTGTTCCCTCTAGCTTTATGTTCTCTTAGACTTTCCTTATGAATAAATGTCATATATTTCAAAGGGTTTTTTCTGTGTCTATTATAATGATCATGTGATTTCTATTTTTAAGTATACTGATGTGGTTTACTACATTTATGTATTTGCATGTGTTGAAGCATTACTGCATTTCAGATATAAAACACACGTGGTGGATAATCTTTTTGCTATATATCCATATTCTGTTTTCAAGTATTTTGTTGAGCAGTTTATTGATTTAGAGTATTTAGAGGAATAGTTTTTTACTATGTTCATTAAAAATCTAACAACAGTGAATGCTTGTGGTGGAATAAATTTCTCTTTAGTTTTTCTTTTTCTTTCTATTGGTTATTTTATTTATTTACATTTCAAATGTTATCCCCCTTCTCGGTTTCCATTCTGAAAACCCCCTATCCCATCCCACCCCTGCTTCTATGAGGATGCTCTCCAACCTACCCACTCCAGTCTCACCCACCCTAGCATTCCCCTACACTGGGGAATTGACCCTTCGCAGGACCAAGGGCCTCTGATGTCATTGCATGTATATTTGTAAAGAGGATTACTCAGCTAGCTTACAGGTTGTGGTCAGAGACATTCAACCATTAGATATTTCACAATGGAAATACTGAGAATCTAGTAGTTGTTCATTCCACAAGGCTGGACATCTCAGCAGTTAAATCTGGTACTTAAATACTGGAGGATTCCTAGAGGGCTGATGATCTTCACTCCATATTGGTCTCTTGAAGAAAGTGTTGAGTTTAATAGTGGTGCCAGCAACACAATAGATACTCTTGCCAGCCAGAGTGAAAGCAGGCTGTCCAAATTCAAAGTTTTCTTCTTCCATGTCCTTTTATGTGATCTGACCCTGGAAGGTGTGGCTCAAATTTATGGTGGATTTATCTTTTTTGTTTGTTTGTTTTAAATTGCCTTATTTGGAAAACCTCACTCAGGAATGTACAGCACCTTAGGTTTTAATGATTCCAGATGTAGTCATATTGACTGAAACTTGATTAGCAATCACAACCAGTTGTGTGTCTTCTATTGACTGCTGACCACTGCACAAATGAAGCTTCTATAATTAAAGCTGAAAGTAGCTCAGATCTATGCATATAAACAAAATATATTTAGAAGACACTTCAACATCATGCCTATTTATCAAAATAACGATAGTAGATACTACTCTAGGGATAGAGTATCCCTAGTAGTATCAAATCTAATAAAGTGACTAGTTATTCAAAAAGTCATATTATTGCACTATGTAGGCACATACATAGATACATATCACTTTGACATGTCAGTATGGTAGCATTTGGTGTCCAGTACTGTGTAATACAATTGATGTATTTTCTCCAGCATAAGCCTGAATTGTACCTTTCAGCAGTATGAATATTTCCTAGTTAGTATAAAATTGATTTCATTATGTCCTGCAGGCAAAAGGTATGGTGCCTTCATCAATAAGATCTTACCATGTAATTAAGGTGGGTAACTAAGGGCAATGGCAATACCTTGTATTCTTTTGAAGATGTCTTGAGCTTCCCTGACCAATAACTCATAGGGGGGTATCCCACGTCCTGTGCTATGATTTTCATTTAATAACCCATATCTTCTCAGAGCAATGTTGTCCAGCGAGAGTTCAGTTCAAACTCCTTTTTTTAAATGTATATTTTATATTTTCATTTTTTGTGGTTTATTTCTCCTTGTGGTCAAAACAGGTAGCAGATTGAATTCAAGCCTATATTTGTAGTAAAGAAGGATAAGGAATCAGTATATAGTTAAATGTCAGAATTATAAATTTCAACTGTGAGTGATATAGGGGAAACAACCATTTTCCTAGGATTTCATTGCCACACCTAGGTCATTAATCTTTTACTTGCCAACAAAACTTCTTACTCTAATATTTATACCCTCATAAATTACTATTTTCCATTAATTCTAGGATACTTCTATTTACTGACAACATTAGCATCTGATTTCATCTTTACCATGTCAAATTCTGCCATCAAATTTGTTGTTTTTTTCTTTTCACATTGATGCATATTCAACTAGTTCTTTGATTGCATTATATTCACTGACTTTAGATGCATTTCAGTTCCGTTGTTCACACATGCAAGCTGTTATGTTATGTTGTGTTATGTTATGTTATGTTATGCTATGTAATGTTATGACCTTCCAGAAGTATTTCCTCTTGGAAACATGAAGCTACATTTTTTTCTTTCTCTCCAGTGATAGCATCTACCTAGTTAAAACACTCTGGTACTTCTGTATCTGTTCTTCGACTCATTGAAAAACTCAGTCCCTTGACTTTTCCAACATTTTTTATTCTAGTAGGCTCATTCATATTTATTTATCCATTCATAATAAAAAAGCTTCAACTGTATTATTAGATCTGTTAAGTACTAGGTCCTGTCTTTCTCAGTTATGCTAACTCTTTCTGCATTGGTTTTCTAAATACCAGAAAAACATAATTACATGAGTACATATTTATGTATATATTCAAAGTAACAAATGAGTCAATCCATACACAGGTTATGATATCCTTCCTGGTACATTTTAAACATGCACCAGATATTAGTAATTATCTTTCAAATTTCAAACTTGAACTAATCTAATTATTCCCTTTCCCCCTTCTATATATCTGCTCCTGAAACACAAAATACCAATATACATTGGTGATAACGCAAGTTCATGACTGGCAACATGATGGTAAATCCTTTCGTGTGTCACAATTCTCTCTCTCTCTCTCTCTCTCTCTCTCTCTTTCTCAGACACACACACACACACACACACACACACACACACACACACACACACGCACATCCATCACCACCACCAAAAACAACTTCTAATTTTACATAATTCTTTAAAATGTCTATTCCATCACTTACATTTTTTTGATTATCAACAAATTAACCCTTTAGTAGAAAATCACTAAATCTTCCATTTGTAATGTAATGTCAACAATAAAGTTATTAGTCTCTTGAGCTTACCTATATTTCCTTTCCTGCCTTTTTTTTTAGATAAATAGAGGTTTCTTTCTTTCTAAGGGCTGATAATATAGCTCAGTGGTAGAGTTCTGCATATGTGAAACACTTAGTTCAATTCCCTGTACTTCAAAAAAAAAAAAATAAAACAAAACCCCAGAAAAAATAACCCTAGAAAGTTGAAAGTCAGTTGAAAGTCAGAGCACATGATTTTTATCCTATTCGTTCCGTCAACACTATGTTTTGTGTAATTCCACCTCTGTCTATATCTTAATTGTGTTTCCTGGTTCTAGCTTTATCTAGCTGTCTGTCTGTCTGTCTGTCTGTCTGTCTGTCTGTCTGTCTGTCTATCTATCTATCTATCTATCTATTTAATCTAGTTATCTATCTAGTTATCTATCTATCTAGTTATCTATCTAGTTAACTATCTACCTATCTATCTATCTCCATACATCCACCCACCCATCCATCCATCCACCCATCCATTCATCCATCCATCTCTCCATCCGTCTCTCCATTCATCTCTCCATCCATCCATTCATCCATCCATCCATCCATCCATCCATCCTTCCATCTATCTATCCATCCATCCATCCATCCATCCATCCATCCATCCATCCATCCATTCATCTATCCATATATCTACCTATTCAGCTATCTATCCTAAAATATCCTTAGATATTAAAACAGGATATAATAGGTAGCACAGGCTGGTCTATAGCTTGATTCATAATATGTTTTCATATCCATGATCCCCTTCTGTTCCCTAAAAGTAAAATTATAAAATGCACTGCCAGACTTGGCAAAATATCTACCATCACAGTAACTACTATTGTTTCAAACCCCTCTCATTTTCTTATCACTCCTTTTTTATTTTATATGATATACTTGTAAGATGATATTTATGTTCTGTCATTTGTATTTCCATTTTTTCAATTGCTTCTCATTCTCTAGTCATTTTTAGTCTAACTTATTATCCTATCTTTCCAAGAACTTGTTTTGAAAAGTGTAGTTTTGATTTACATGGCAACTTCTCTCTTCTGAATTTTGTTACACTTCTATAGAGTTTATTCATCAATATTCATGAAACCCTCTCAATCTAATGATCTTAAATTGTCAAGTACACTATATGTACTTGACTTCCATGATTTCTATGGATATCCTACATGGTGTTTTTACCCATGGTTCTAACTAACAACAATGGCTTGCTAATTTATACATGTTGTTATCCAGGATAGATTTCTCCTCTTGTCTCAACTTAGAAAGTTCACAGACTAAGTGGGTAAAAATATGAGCATATCTCCTTGCCACCATATCACTTTCTTTTATATTAATTCCATATGAACATTCCAAGTTAGGAGCCTGAGAACCATCCTTATCTTCTACATTCCCACCATGCTGCATCGTCTTTTCCTGACAAATTCATTAACATATCCTATAGTTTTTACATCCCAATACCTAACTGGAACCAGACACCTTTGTGTGGGTTTTATTCTTTCTTACTTTAACTTATTTACTCCCACAATGCCTTATTTTCCCTCCTATGACAATGGGAATAATATAAGTGAATTCCTATTTCAATGAGGTATTTTAATGTTTTATATAAGTAAATAATGGATTTACATGTACAAAATATCAATATTGTGTTGGGGATCATTCTGGTTTTGTCAGCTTCCTTTTATCTATCTGCTTCTGTTTATAATGCCACTACCTAGTTCAGACTGTCATCATTTTCTTGTATGTATTACCACAATCACCCTTAATTTGTTTCCCTGCCAACAGTCTTGTCCCTATTCAATGCATGTTCTTTGTTGTCATCAGAGCAATCTGTTTAGAATGAATAACAGATTGTATCATTCCCTTTAAAAAACACACAGATGGGTTTTGCTACACAGTAGTGTATCCACACTCTTTCAAATGTCACAAGTCTCTAGGCCTACATCTTGTTTTCTTTGGCACCTTCTTCGTGTTTGACAACAATATATTTTAAAATTGCTTGGAATTACTTAATTGCTCTATGTTCTCTCACGCTTCCTTGCCTTTCCTCGCCTATATTGTACAAACTGCACCTGGAAAATTACATCTTGAATCTAAAAAAGAGAATAAATTATCATATCCCCTGTGAACTATTTTCTAAACTCCTTTCGCCATCTGACTTCTCAGTGCTTCCATAGCACCCAACTAGTGTATTATGCCCGTTATCACACATGCTACATGCTAAGCTCTCTATCAGTTCATAACCACCAATAATCAGACATTATTGTTCTATTTAATCTCTCTATATCTCTAATTTACTACTAGACTGGACATGATGTGCATGCTCAAGAATGTTTATACATTAAATCAGTGTGATATAAGTAGCCACTTACATTTTTTTAAATGAGAAGGATGTTTAGAATATATGTGTGTCTAAGAGGACCTAGGGATAGTATCACTATGTTTGAATAGCAGATTTGAAAGAGTGTAACTTTGGCCGACAAGAAAATTGAAATGGTAAAAAGATTATTATGAAGGATACAATTCTCTAAGATCCTGCCCCTGGATATTCACCAGGGATTGGTTTTTAAATGCCCTTCGTGGAGTGAAGGATGGAAGAGGCCCTGCGGAGGCAGTGGTGCAACACTCTGGTGTAAGGAACCTTAATTGTTGACTGGTTGATGATTGGATTCATTTGAAAAAAAGAATCATTTTTCCTTCAGTAGAAGCCACATAGTGGCATATTTAATTCAAATCCAGGGATCACAACTTTTGATTTTTCTGGAGGGACATACCACTATATCAAATAAGCTTGACATTACAACCAAAATGATGCTGTCCTAGAGACAACAAGATAAACGAAATCGAGCTACAGCAGATTATCTTCCTTAAAATGTCTAAGAAGAAGCATATTCTGTTTTTTAAAAAGGAAGCTAAACTAGACATGTATGAAGAATTAGATAAGGAGTATGCTAGTCTTTTGGGAAAAATGGACATCTGTTATTAGATTACAAAAAAAGGTAATGGAATTAGAGTCAAAACTAAATGAAGCAAAAGAAGAATTTATGTTGGGTGGTCATCTTGGTCAGAAATGAGAACCAAAAGAATGGATTCCCCATACACCTGAGAAATACGGATTAAGTGGTCAATAGGAGTCCAGTTACTCGAGTCCTTTTCCATCCTGTGTTCAGTGTTATGGTCTCTGCTTCAGAGGATGCTACAATTAAGGTGTGGGATAAGGAGACTGGAGATTTTGAGCAAACTTGCAAGGGCCATACAGACTCTGTACAGGACATTTCCTTTGACCACAGTGGCAAGCTTCGGGCTTCCTGTTCTGCAGATATGATGATTAAATTATGTGATTTTCAGGGTTTTGAATGCATCAGAACCATACACGGCCATGACCACAATGCCTCTTCAGTAGCCATCATGACTAATGAAGATCATATAGTGTCTTCCTCAAGGAAAAAACTGTAAAAATGTGGGAAGTGCAAACTGACTACTGTGTGAAGACATTCACAGGACATAGAGAATGGGTACATATGGTGTAGCCAAGTCAGGATGGCACTCTGATAGCCAGCTATTCCAATGACCAGTCTGTGCATGTGTGGGTTGTAGCAACAAAGGAATGCAAGGCTGAGCTCCAAGAACATGAACATGTGGTAGAATGCATTTCCCGGGCTCCAGAAAGTTTATATTCTTCCATCTCTGAAGCAACAGAATCTGAGACTTTAAAAAAAATTGGCAAACCTGGACCCTTCTTATTATCTGGTTCCTGAGTCAAAACTATTAAGATATGGGACTTCAGTACTGGCATGTGCCTTATGATTCTTGTGGGTCATGATACTTAGAGTTCTGTTCCATTCTAGGGAGAAGTTTATTTTGAGTTGTGCTGATGACAAGAACCCCTGGGTATGGGATTACAAGAGCAAGGAATGCATGAAGACCCTCAGTGCATAGGAGCACTTTGCTACCTCCTTGCATTTCCATAAGACAGCATCCTATGTGGTTACTGGCAGTGTAGATCAAACAATAAAGGTGTGAGAGTGCTGTTGATTGAGTCACATTTGTTTCTTCCTCCCCTTTTTCCTCTGGATGCACTCTGATGATACCATGGTTACCCCATTTGAGCTCTGATTAAATAAATATTGTCCTTTCATGTAAATTAAAAAAGAATGACCTTCGCATACCAATATCTGTAGGAGCTTTCAATCTTTACATAATCCAATATAGTATTCATGTATAATCTCATACACTCTAAATTCTGTTTTAATTTCTTATAATATAAAATACAATATAAATATAGCATAAATAATTGTTGCTATATTATTTCAGAAATAGTAAGAAATATGTGTCTATGTGTTAAGGACAGATAAAAAGTTTTACTAAATATTTTAAACTTAAGGTTGAATGTTAGATACATAATTTGTGAGCGTGAAAGGTTGAGTCTATTTCCAAACCAGTTCTTCTCTTTTTTTACAGGTTTTGATACTCAATTTCTATGCTTTTGTGAAGCAAAAAGATGGAAATTAATTGGAGAGTATTAGTTATATATACATGCTCATATCCTAAAACAATCCTTTGTTTTTGTCAGCTCTCAGAATAGAATTTATTGGTTACATTTAAAGAGCTCTTTTCATTTGTAAACCTAACAACCCACAACAGATACTTTTTCTGTTGAAAAGCCTCCAGCATTTTCAAGTGAATTTTGCTGTCATCCTCCAAAAGGAAGCTAGTCTGTGATATATCAGTAAAGAATGCCTATTTGAGTATTAATAGAAGTAATCTTAACACTAAGAAACTATACTGAGAGTCTTGTCAATAATTCTGTCCCCAGAAAAATAAGCCTCAGTGGTTAATAAACAAGGTAGCTTTAAAATAGAAACACTGAGCATCACATACATACACGTAAGCACATTCGCACAAATGCACACACACTGTCCAAAGCTTTTCAGCAGGTTGGATGATGAAAGAAGAAAGCAAGAGGATCACACAGAAAATCATGTTTGCTGCTTCCTATTTTTGGATCTACGCAATCACAGAGTGAGTCACCATCGGTGATGGTTAAAATTTTTACTGACGCATTTAGCAGGGACAGGGCAGAGAATCATTTATGTGGGATGATTTGAAGGGCACTTGGAGACTTCCTTGTTCTTCCAAATACCATGTCTTATAGTCTGCTAATGACATTTGCAATTACTGCCTCCTTGTCACTCAAAGGATACATTACCACATTATAAAGTGTTAGCTCACCGAATCAGACAGCTGTCAAACAAAAAGGCTTGAAGACAGAATGAAAACCAGAGAATTTTGTGATGTGGGGGATAGGTAGTAACAATTTATTAGAATATCTAAAGCAAAGGACTTCAGGAGTTTTCCATCCCTTTAGAAATGTTAGGCATGTATACACATACTAGTCAGGGACACCCTAACACATGTTCATATAACAGCCACCATTTCCCCTGAATCCTTATCCCTCTCCCATCCCTAGCAGGCATTATTGATGTCTCTACCTGCCGGTCTTATCCAGATATAGAAGATTTTTATCTCAATCTATTACTCTAACAATTACACTCGAACAATTACAGAACTTAGTTCATAATCTTCTGCCACAAAGTCTAACCACTGTATTTCCTTGTTTGATGCTTTGCATACCTTTGTCAACATGCTCTAAAAGTAGCTTTTGCATATGTTCTGATCTCTGAATTAAGGAAAGGAAAGCTATTCAACAAAACCACCAGAGGATATGCATTTTCTTATCAGTCTTCCAGTTATACCCACATTCACATGTTTTCATTGTGTTTCCACATCATCTGGTCTCTAATGGCTTATAGTCTAAATGACATCATTAGTGCTGGCCCGACTATTTCAAATTTTAGGGAGTTATATGTTCATTACTTGTGTTGTGGACTATTCTCTAAGAAGAATAAGATAAGAAAAATAAAAATATTGATTTAATATGTTTGTAAGTGAAGTTGAAGACAGATGAATTATGTCTACCTCTTACATGTATCATAAAGTTATTAAATATAAATAAATATTTCAGATGTCAAATTAAAACAGATAAGTCATCACCTACCTAGTAAACTCAGTTTAAAGAATACATTTTTGAAACTAATTACTTTGTGATGATTTGGGTATTGTACTTACTCTTGGTAGATAATTTCTTTATATTTGTATATTATCCACTTCAGAGGAATGTGCTGGATTTCTACAATGAAACATATGCTCCATTAGGTATTGTCTTAGTCAGGGTTTCTACTCCTGCACAAACATCATGACCAAGAAGCAAGTTGCGGAGGAAAGGGTTTATTCAGCTTACACCTTCCACACTGCTGTTCATCACCAAAAGAAGTCAGGACTGGAACTGAAGCAGGTCAGGAAACAGGAGTTGACGCAGAGGCCATGGAAGGATGTTACTTACTGTCTTGCTTCCCCTGGCTTGCTCAGCTTGCTCTCTTATAGAATCCAACACTACCAGACCAGGGATGGCACCACCTACAATGGGCCCTCCCTCCTTGATCAGTAATTGAGAAAATGCCCCACAGCTGGATCTCATGGAGGCACCTCCCCAACTGAAGCTCCTTTCTCTGTGATAACTCCAGTCTGTGTCAAGTTGACACACAAAACCAGCCAGTACAATTAACCCCTTGTCAACTTGACACACAAACACATTACTGTTAAGCCTCAACCCTTACTTTCTTATTCATCCCCAAGATCACAATAATTTTAAAAGTCCCACAGGTTTTACAAATTATTAGTTCAATCCTTTTAAAATATCCAATATCTTTTAAAATTCAAAGTCTTTTAAAAATTTAAAGTCTCATAACTGTGGACACCACTAAAATACCTTCTTCCTTCAAGAGGGAAAAATATCCGGGCAAAGTCACAATCAAAAGCAAAATCAAACTATAACTGTCCAGTGTCTGGGATTCACTCTTGATATTCTAGGCTCCTCTGAGGGCTTGGGTCACTTCTCCAGCTCTTAGTAAAGAATTTCCTTATATTTGTATATTATGCACTTCAGAGGAATGTGCTGGATTTCTACAATGAAGCATATACTCTATTAGGTACTGTCATATCAATAAAATGATTTAGGAACAAATAAGAAAGAGAAAAAGAGACTCTGGGAAAGGTTTCAAGGGGGGAATGGATTGTGTTGGAGATGGGGAAGGTGGTGTATAAAGGGGAGGAGAATCTACTGAAATACACTTTATTTGGAAACATTGAAATAATATCTTGTATCCTAATTAAAACATTTTAAAATGCAATAGAATACAACTATACATAGATTTTGAAGTTTGAAAATTTGGCCTTTAAATGTGACATTTTCAAACATATTAGCTGTGTCTGTGGGCAAGTCACTTTACCACTTAGCTTTATCATCTTTAAAATATTATAGAATAACTCTTTACTCTTTCATGGCTATTGTAAAATGTAGAAAGTCAGCTACAAAATCACTGATATATTCAATATCAGATAATAGCTTAGTCTCTGTAATGTTACTTGCCTGTATGTTTTAAGAGCTAAGGATTTGGTGTTGGATAACTAATTGGTGTTCTCTTCCCTGGAGAAGACTATTTCTCCCACTCTCTGAATTACTCAGTTGTCTGTAGTTCTTTGTTGAAGGTGTTGAAGGTGTCCCTTCTTGTGTTCCCCTGTCCAAATTAGCATGCCTACTGCTGTTGTCCTTGTTCAGTTCATGTTTAGGCACCCATATGTGTAAAAATTTGTAATATGCATATTCTTAGGAGACACAATCTTACAGCAAACTCACTGATCTTCTGGCTATTTTTGCAATAATCTCTGAGCCTTAGGCATGTAAATTGTGTTTTAGGTCTTTCCATTGAGACTGGGTTCCACTATTCTGTATTTGTTTGGGTGTGGTTTTCTGTAATCATCTTTACTGCAAAGAGAAATTTTCTTGATGAAGGGTATAGTCTACACTTATCTCTGTCTGTAAAGACAAATATTTAGAGTATAGCTAGGGATTATGCTAGATTAGTAGAATGGTTGTAGGTGCTCTTCCCAGGTATTCCTCCAAGGTCTGTGACTTCACTAGCTGGCTAGATTTTCAGTGCAAGCATGTTTTCACTTTTGTTGAGTGGGCCTTAAGTCCAATAAGAGAGCTACTGATTACCACCAAGGTATGCATGTCACTATTTTCAATTAAACCTTAGGGTAGTCATGCTGTGCTGGCCATTGTTGTGGTTCACAGGCATCATAGTTGGATACTGCTATTAGTTTCTTCCCTCCTTCAGAAATACACATGGAAGGTTTGGGTAACATGAAAGCCTCTTCCCGGGGATTAGCTTTCATGTAAGTTACAGTTCAGGGACCCCTGTGCCCTGTGTCTGAAGTGCAGTGTTTTTAGCTGTAGAAAGGCCTTCTCCTATTTTTGTGGTGCAACCAAGGGCAAAGGCCTGTAACATTTTGGGAATCTCTTGGACAACCATGACAAACAACTCAGAAGGAAGCTTATGATGCTTGTTGTTCAGGTTTTTGTTAGCTGCTGCTCGACTCTTGCAGGGAGTATGTCCAGCAAACGTGGGGAATTTTCATTTAAACTACATATATATATAGGGACTTATGTTTATTATAAGTATTTTAGGTAGACCATTAACAGTATGATTTCTTAAAACCTTTTCAGGCACTCTTGCTGTTATTTTATTCTTGCATTCTTCTGTATTTATCTCCTTCTCTCCTTAATTAGCATACCCTCCTTTTTCTGTTTTTTCCCTATCAATTCACCAAGACATTGCTATTTCCCACAGAAAGAAGCTTTATCACCATTTAGCATTCTCTGATTCAAGAAGAGCTTAAAGGACAGCAATACATTTTTATTCAATATGATTACCAAGTAGCCTAAGACTTAGGTAAAATGTGAAAGCTATTCCCCCCAGTTATTCATAAAAACAACCACATGGACAAATTATGGTATTAGATTTCCTCCTGACAATATTTCTACCCAGTAGAAAACGTATTTGGAGGAACTAGATTTGGTTCCACATGACTCCAAAGGACTGGGAAGACAAATTATGGTTTATTAAATAAGCCACTGGGTAAAAGACCTGGGATTTACTATTATATATTTATGGGCTTAATCTCTTTTTTCTATTATTGAATATAATCATTTTCATTTCAAATGCTAAAACTTTCCGGGTTTCCCCCTCCCTGAAAACCCTCAACCCCTCCTCCCACCCCCTGCCTCCAAATATATGCCCTTCCACCTGATCCACTTCCACCTCCCCCACACCTCGATTTCCCTTTGTTGGGGCATCTATTGAGCCTTCACAAGACCAAGAACCTCTCCTCCCACTGAGGCCTGACAAGGCATTCCTCTGTCACATTATTGTCTGGAACCATGTGTACCCCTTGATTGATGGTTTAGTCCCTGGGAGTCCTGGGGCATCTGGGTGGCCGACCTCATTGTTATTCCTCTGGGACTGTAAACCCTTTCAGCTCCTCCAGTTCACCCTCCAACTCCTCTATTGGGGACTCCACAACCAGTCCAATGTTTGGCTGCTAGCATCTGCCTCTGTATGTATAAGGCTCTGGCAGTGCCCCTCTGGAGACAACCATAACAGGCTCCTTTCAGTATACACTTCTTGAAGTTCATAATAATGTCAGGATTTGGTGACGGTTTATAGGATGAATCCCCAGGTAGGGCAGTCTCTGGGTGGCCTTTCCTTCATTCTCTGCTCTACACTTTGTCTCCATAATGGCTCCTGTGAGTATTTTGTTGCCTTTCTCAGAGGAACCAAAGCACCCCCACTTCAGTCCTCCTTCTTCTTGAGCTTTCTGTGGTCTGTGAATTGTAACTTGTTTATTTTGAGCTTTTGGGCTAACATCCACTTATCAGTGAGTGCATAGCATGTGTGTTCTTTTGTGATTGTGTTACCTCACTCAGGATGACACTTTCTAGTTCCAACCATTTGCCTAAGAATTCATGAATTCATTGTTTTTAATAACTGAATAGTACTCCATTGTGTATATATAGTACAATTTCTGTATCCATTCCTCTGTTTAAGGACATCTGGGTTCTTTCCAGCTTCTGGCTATTAAAAATAAAGCCGCTATGAACATAGTAGAGCATGTGTTCTTATTACATGTTGGAGCATCTCCTGGATATATGCCCAGGAGTGGTCTAGCTGGGTCCTCATTTCCTGAGGAACCGCCAAACTGATTTCCAGATTGGTTTTACCAGCTTGCAATCCCACCAACAATGGAGAAGTATTCCTCTTTCCCCACATCCTCTCCATCATCTGCTGTCCCTGGTATTTTCATTTTAGCCATTCTGACTGGTGTGAGGTGGAATCTCAGTGTTGTTTTGATATGCATTTCCTTGATACCTAAGGATGTTGAACATTTCTTTAGGTACTTCTCAGTCATTCGAAATTCCTCAGGTGAAAATTCTTTGTTTAGCTCTGTACCCCATTTTTTTGATAGGGTTATTTGATTCTCTGGGGTCTAAAATCTTGAATTACTTGTATACATTAGATATTAGCCCTCTATCTGATGTAGGATTGGTAAAGATCTTTACCCAATCTGTCGGTTACTGTTGTCCTATTGACCATGTCCTTTGCCTTACAGAAGCTTTGCAGTTTTATGAGGTCCCATTTGTCAATTCTTGTTCTTAGAGCATAAGCCATTGGTGTTCTGTTCAGGAATTTTACCCCTGTGCCCATGTGTTCAAGGTTCTTCCCCACTTTCTCCTCTATGAACTTCAATGTGTCTGGTTTTATGTGTACGTCCTTGATCCACTTGGACTTGAGCTTTGTACAAGGAGATAAGAATGGGTCCATTTGCACTTTTCTGCATACTGACCTCCAGTTGATCCAGCACCATTTGTTAAAAATGTTGCCTTTTTTCCACTGGGTAGTTTTAGCTCCTTTGTCAAATATCAAGTGACCATAGATGTGCAGGTTCTTTTTTAGGTCTTCAATTCTATTCCATAGATCTTCCTGCCTGTCTCTATACCAATGCCAGACAGTTTTTATCACTATTGCTCTGTAGTAGAGCTTGAGGTCAAGGATAGTAATTCCCACAGGAGATCTCTTATTGTGAGGAATAGCTTTTGCTATCCTGGGTTTTTTGTTATTCCAGATGAATTTGAGAATTGCTCTTTCTAGATCTATGAAAAATTGATCTGGAATTTTGATGGGGATTGCATTGAATCTGTAGATTACTTTCTGCAAGATGGCCATTTTTACTATATTAATCCTGCCCACCCATGAGCATGGGAGATCTTTCTATCTTCTGAGATCTTCAATTTCTTTCTTCAGAGACTTGAATTTCTTGTGGTACAGATCTTTTGCTTGCTTGGTTAGAGTCACACCAAGATATGTAATATTATTTGTGACTATTGTGAAGGGTGTCCTTTCCGTAATTTCTTTCTCAGCTTGTTTATCCTTTGAGTAGAGGAAGGCTACTGATTTGTTTGAGTTAATTATGTATCCAGCCACTTTGCTGAAGTTGTTTATCAGTTTTAGGAGTTCTCTGGTGACATTTTGGGGTTGCTTAAGTATATGATCATTTCATCTGCAGATAGTGATATTTTGAATTCTTCCTTTCCAATTGGTATACCTTTTACCTCCTTTTGTTGTCTTATTACTCTGTCTAGGACTTCAAGTTCTATATTGAATAGAGAGAGGGTAGCCTTGTTTTGTCCCTGATTTTAGTTGGATTGCTTCAAGTTTCTCTCCATTTAGATTGATGCTGGCTACCGGTGTGCTGTAATTGCTTTTACTATGTTTAGGTAAGGGCCTTGGATTCCCGATCTCTCCAAGACTTTTTTTTTTAATTATTTATTTTATTATTTTTTTTAATTTACATTCCAAACCATTTCCCCTTTCCCATTTCCTCCCTCCCCGAAAGTCCCATAAGCCTCCTTCCCTCCCTCTTTTCTCCATTCAACCCCCTCTCATTACTCTGTCCTGGCGTTCCCCTACATCCAGTCTTTCCAGGACCAGGGGTCTCTCCTTCCATCTTCTTAGAAATCTATTGATATGCGGATTGTGTCTAGGGTATTCCAAGATTCTGGGTCAATATCCCCTTATCAGTGACTGCATACCATGTGTGTTCTTTTGTGATTGGGTTACCTCACTAAGGATGATATTTTCAAGATCTGACCATTTGCCTAGGAATTTCGTGAATTCATTGTTTTAATTGCAGAGTAGTATTCCATTGTGTAGATATACCACATCTTCTGAATCCATTCCTCCGTTGAGGGACATCTGGGTTCTTTCCAGCTTCTGGCTATTATAAATAAGGCTGCTATGAACATAGTGGAGCATGTGTCCTTATTGCATGCAGGTAAAGCCTCTGGGTATATGCCCAGGAGTGGTATAGCCGGATCCTCCGGGAGTGTCATGCCCAGTTTTCTGAGGAACCGCCAGACTGCTTTCCAGAGTGGTTGTACCAGCTTGCAATTCCACCAGCAGTGGAGGAGTGTTCCTCTTTCTCCACATCCTCGCCAACAACTGCTGTCTCCTGTGTTTTTGATCTTAGCCATCCTGACTGGTGTGAGATGGAATCTCAGGGTTGTTTTGATTTGCATTTCCCTAATGACTAAGGATGATGAACATCTCTTTAGGTGCTTCTCAGCCATTAGATATTCTTCAGGTGAGAACACTTTGTTTAGCTCTGTACCCCATTTTTTAATAGGGTTACTTGCCTCTCTGGAGTTTAACTTCTTGAGTTCTTTGTATATACTGGATATTAGCCCTCTGTCGGATGTAAGGTTGGTAAAGATCATTTCCCAGTTAGTTGGTTGCCGCTTTGTCTTTTTGACAGTGTCTTTTGCCTTGCAAAAACTTTGTAATTTAATGAGGTCCCATTTGTCTATTCTTGATCTTAGAGCATAAGCTATTGGAGTTCTGTTCAGGAAATTCTCCCCTGTGCCCATATGTTCAAGGTTCTTCCCTAGTTTCCCTTCTATTAGTTTCAGTGTGTCTGGTTTTATGTGGAGATCTTTGATCCACTTAGAATTGAGCTTAGTGCAAGGAGATAAGAATGGGTCAATTTGCATTCTTCTGCATGTTGACCTCCAGCTGAGCCAGCACCATTTGTTGAAAAGGCTATCTTTTTTCCACTGGATGGTTTTAGCTCCTTTGTCAAAGATCAAGTGACCATAGGAGTGTGGATTCATTTCTGGGTCTTCAATTCTGTTCCATTGATCTACATGTCTGTCACTGTACCAATACCATGCGGTTTTTAACACTATTGCTCTGTAGTACAGCTTGAGGTCCGGGATACTGATTCCCCCAGAGGTTCTTTTACTCTTGAGAATAGTTTTAGCTATTCTGGATTTTCTGTTATTCCAGATGAAATTTTGAATTGCTCTTTCTAACTCTATGAAGAATTGAGTTGGGATTTTGATGGGGATTGCATTGAATCTGTGTATTACTTTTGGTAAGATGCTCATTTTTACTATATTAATCCTGCCAATCCATGAGCATGGCAGATTTTTCCATCTTCTGAGATCTTCTTCAATTTCTCTCTTCAGAGACTTGAAGTTCTTGTCATACAGATCTTTCACTTGTTTGGTTAGAGTCACGCCAAGATACTTAATATGGTTTGTGGCTATTGTGAAGGGTATTATTTCTCTTACTTCTTTCTCAGCCTGCTTATCCTTTGAGTATAGGAAGGCTTCTGACTTGCTTGAGTTGATTTTATATCCGGCCACTTTGCTGAAGTCGTTTATCAGCTGTAGGAGTTCTCTGGTGGAGTTCTTTGGGTCGCTTAAGTATACTATCATATCGTCTGCAAATAGTGATAGTTTGACTTCTTCCTTTCCAATTTGTATCCCTTTGACCTCTTTTTGTTGTCTAATTGTTCCAGCTAGAACTTCAAGTACTATATTGAAAAGATATGGAGAGAGAGGGCAGCCTTGTCTAGTCCCTGATTTTAGTGGGATTGCTTCAAGTTTCTCTCCATTTAAATTGATGCTGGCTACCGGTTTGCTGTAAATTGCTTTTAATATGTTTAGATATGGGCCTTGAATTCCTGATCTTTCCAAGACCTTTAGCAAAGTAGAAACAAATAAAACCATACAAAGAATCAACAAAACGAGGAGTTGGTTCTTTGAGAAAATCAACAAGATAGATAAGCCCTTAGCCAGACTAACCAGAGGGCACAGAGATAGTATCCAAATTAATAAAATCAGAAACGAAAAGGGAGAGATAACAACAGAAATTGAGGAAATTCAAAAAATCATCAGATCCTACTACAAAAACCTGTATTCAACACAACTAGAAAATCTTGAGGAAATGGACAATTTCCTTGACAGATACCAAGTACCAAAATTAAATCAGGATCAAATAGACCATCTAAACCGTCCTATAAGCCCTGAAGAAATAGAAGTTGTCATTGGAAGTCTTCCAACCAAAAAAAGCACAGGTCCAGATGGTTTTAGTGCAGAATTCTATCAGACCTTCAAAGAAGACCTAACACAAATACTCTTCAAACTGTTCCACAAAATAGAAACAGAAGGAACACTACCCAACTCGTTCTATGAAGCCACAATTACACTAATACCAAAAGCACACAAAGATCCGACAAAGAAAGAGAATCTCAGGCCAATCTATCTTATGAATATCGATGCAAAAATACTCAATAAAATTCTTGCCAACCGAATCCAATAACACATCAAAACGATCATTCACCACGATCAAGTAGGCTTCATCCCAGGGATGCAGGGATGGTTCAATATAAGGAAATCCATCAATGTAATCCACTACATAAACAATCTCAAAGAAAAAAACCACATGGTCATCTCATTAGATGCTGAGAAAGCATTTGACAAAATTCTCCAAGACTTTTAACATGAAGGGATGCTGGATTTTGTCAAAAGCCTTTTCAGCATCTAATGAAATGACCATGTGCTTTTTTTTTTTCCTTGAGTTTGCTTATGCAGTGGATTGCATTGATGGATTTCTGTACATTGAACTATCACTGCATCCCTGGGATGAAGCCTACTTGATCATGGTGAATTATCACTTTGATGCATTCTTGGATTCTGTTGGCCAGAATTTTGTTGAGTATTTTTGCATAGATGTTCATAAGGGAGATTGAACTGAAGTTCTCTTTCCTTGTTTGGTCTTTGTTTGGTTTAGGTATAAGCATTATTGCGGCTTCATAAAATGAGTTGGATAGTGTTCCTTGAGTTTCTATTTCTTGGAATAGTTTGAAGAGTATCTGTATTAGCTCTTCTTTGAAGATCTGGTAGAATTACCTAATAAACTCACCTGGTCCTGGACTTTTTTTTTAATGGGAGACTGTTAACAACTGCTTCTATATCCTCAGGACTTATGGGACAATTTAGATGGTTTATCTGATCCTTTGTTAACTTTGGCACCTGGTATGTATCTAGAAATTTGTCCATTTCATATGGATTTTCAAATTTTGTTGAATATAAGCTCTTGTAGTAGAATCTGATGTTTTTTTTGAATTTCCACATTTTCTGTTGTTATGTCTCCCTTTTCATTTCTGATTTAATTAATTTGGGTGGTGCCTCTGTCCCCTCTGTTTAGTCTTGCCAAGGATTTATCTATCTGTTGATTTTCTTAAAGAACCAGCTCCTGGTTTTGTTGATTCTTTGTATCATTCTTTTTGTTTCTATTTGTTTGATTTCGGCCCTGAGTTTGATTATTTCCTGCCATCTACTCCTCTTGGGTATATTTGCTTCTTTTTGTTCTAGAATTTTCAGGTACACTGTCAAGTTTCTAGTGTAAGCTCTCTCCATTTTTTTTTTGGAGGCACTCAGAGCTATTAGTTTTCCTCTTAGCACTGCGCTTTCATTGTGTCCCATAAGTTTTGGTATGATGTGTCTTCATTTTCATTAAATTCTAAAAATGTCTTTAATTTCTTTATTTCTTCCTTGACTAAGCTAAAATTGAGAAGAGCATTGTTCAAAATCCATGTGATTGTGTTTTTTTTTTTTTTTTTTTTTGAACTTAAGACCAGCCTTAGGCCTGGTAATCTGATAAGGTGCATGGAATAATTTCATTTTTCTGTATCTGTTGAGGTCTGTTTTGTGACCTATTATGTGGTCAGTTTTGGAGAAGGTAGCATGAGGTGCTGAGAAGAAGGTATATTCTTTTGCTTTAGGGTGGAATCTTCTATAAATATCTGTTAGATCCATTTGGCCCATAACTTCAGTTAGTTTCACTGTGTCTCTGTTTAGTTTGTTTCCATGATTTGTCCACTGTTGAGAGTGGGGTGTTGAAGTCTCCTTATTGTGTGGGGTGCAATGTGTGCTTTAAGATTTAGTAAGGTTTCTTTTATACATGTGGGTGCCCTTGCATTCTGAGCATAGATGTTCAGAATTGAGAGTTCACCTTGGTAGCTTTTTCCTTTGATAATTACGAAGTGTCCCTCCTTATCTTTTTTGACAACTTTTGGTTGAAAGTCAATTTTATCTGATATAAGAATGGTGGCAGCCTTATTTATAATTGCAAGAAGCTGGAAAGAACCCAGATGTCCCTCAACGGAGGAATGGATACAGAAGATGTGGTATATTTACACAATGGAATACTACTCTGCAATTAAAAGCAATGAATTCATGAAATTCTTAGACAAATGGTCAGAACTGGAAAATATCATCCTTGGTGAGGTAACCCAATCACAAAAGAACATACATGGTATGCAGTCACTGATAAGGGAATTTTAACCCAGAAACTCCGAATACCCAAGACACAATTCACATATCAATAGATTTCCAAGAAGATGGAAGGAGAGACCCCTGGTCCTGGAAAGACTGGGTGTAGGGGAATACCAGGACAGAGAAGAAAGAGGGGGTTGAATGGGGAACAGGGGGAGGGAAGAGGGCTTATGGGACTTTGGGGGAGGGAGGAACTGGGAAAGGGGAAATCATCGGGAATGTAAATAAAAAGAAATATAGAAAATAAAAAAAAAGAATAAAATGGTAATATTAAAAGCGGAAAAAAAAAAAAAGAATGGCCACTCCTGCTTGTTTCTTGGGACCATTTGCTTGGAGAATTGTTTTCCAACCTTTGACTCTGAAGTAGTGACTGCCTTTGTCACAGAGGTGAGTTTCTTGTAAGCAGCAAAAAGTTGGGTCCTGTTTACATATCCAGCCTGTTAGTCTATGTGTTTTTATTGGGGAATTGAAACCATTGTTGTTAAGAGATGTTAAGGAAAAGTGATTGTTGTTTACTGCTATCTCCTTTGCTAAAGGTGAAATTCTGTTTGTGTGGCTATCTTCTTTTTGGTTTGTTGAAAGAAGATTAATTTATTGATTTTTCTAGGTTGTGGTTTCCCTCCTTGTGTTGGTATTTTCCACCCATTATACTTTGTAGAGCTGGATTTGTGGAAAGATATTTTGTAAATTTGGTTTTGTCATGGAATGTCTTGTTTTCTCTGTCTATGGTAATTGAGAGTTTTGCTGGGTATAGTAGTCTGGGCTGACATTTATGTTCTCTTAGGGTCTGTATGACATCTACCCAGGATCTCCTAGCTTTCATAGTCTCTGGTGAGAAGTCTGGTGTAATTCTGATAGGTCTGCCTTTATATGTTACTTGACCTTTTTCCCTTACTGCTTTTAATATTCTTTCTTTGATTTGTACCTTTGGTGTTTTGCTTATCATGTGACAGAAGGAATTTCTGTTCTGGTCCAGTCTGTTTGTAGTTGTGTAGGCTTCTTGTATGTTCATGGGTATCTTTTTCTTTAGATTAGGGAAGTTTTCTTCTATAATTTTGTTGAAGATATTTACTGAGCCTTTAAGATGTAAATACTCACTGTCTTCTATACCTATAATCCTTAGGTTTGGTCTTCTCATTGTGTCCTGGATTTCCTGGATGTTTTGACTCAGGTTTTTTTTGCATTTTGCATTTTCTTTCACTGTTGAGTCAACGTTTTCTATGGTATCTTTAGCACCTGAGATTCTTTCTTCTATCTCTTGGATTCTGTTGTTGATGCTTGCATCTATGACTCCTGAATTCTTTCCAAGAATTACTATCTCCAGAGATGTCTCACTTTGTGATTTCTTTATTGTCTCTACTTCCATTTTTAGATCCTGGATGGTTTTCTTCAGTTCCTTCACTTGTTTGTTTGTGTTCTCCTGTAATTCTTTCAGGGATTTTTGTGTTTCCTCTTTAAGGGCCTCTACCTGTTCACCCATGTCCTCCTGTATTTCTTTCAGGGATTTTTGTGTTTCCTCTTTAAGGGGTTTTACCATTTGACCCATATTCTTCTGTATTTCTTTGAGGGAGTTATTTATGTCCTTCTTGATATCCCCTAACAGCATCCTGGGATGAGACTTTAAATCCAACTTTTGCTCTTCTGGTGTGTTGGGGTATCTGGGACTTACTGTGTGGGAAAACTGGGCTCTGATGTTGCCAAGTAGCCTTGGTTTCTGTTGGTAGGGTTCTTGTGCTTGCCTTTTGCCATCTAGTTATCTCTGAAGTTAGTTGTTCTTGCTGCCTCTGGCTGGAGTTTGTCCCTTCTCTGGGCCTGTAAGCCTGTGTCTGTACTCCTGGAAGACCAACTCTCTTCTGGCAGGGTCTGTGCACAGAAGGCTGTGGAGCTGTCTGGTTCCCTGCTGCAAATGGCGGCCGGAAGGGAAGACTCCTGTCCCAGCAGGATACAATGTGGTATGAGGAAATAGAGTACAAAACATGGCTTAAAATTACCTTTTTGTTTTCTCTCAAGACCTTACACTGAGTAGTTTTGAGATATAGATGAGCCATTTACCATCTTGGAATTCTTCTTCATATAATTTATAAACATTGTTTTTAAGAGGTCTTCTAGCTCTAAAGTACACTGTACCTAATTCCACATTCTCAACACCCTTTCTTCAGTTTTACCTTTTCCCTTTGTTTTAGAAAATGGGAAGTCATGCCCTAAGAAGTATCAAAAATTATTTTTTGCCTTTCATGTATCTCCTAGATAACATTTCTGCCAATTCACTCTCCTTCAAAAATCTTAAGACAATAGGAATATAAATTCCAATCAAGTCCAGAGCTATTACTAAGTACCTACTTATATATAATTCTATACTCAGCATTAATTGAAAGCAAAACTTGTTAAAACAACATGTTATGAAAAAAAGGTAGGATTTATTTCTTGATACAGCAGAGAAATAAAAAGAACTGAATAGAGAATCACAGACTATGCATGCAAAAATAATCCTCCAGGGCCATCTCAATTTATCTCTTTCATGGATGAAAAGACTGGCATCCAAAGAAGTAACGGGATTTTCCAAGGCACAGAGTAGATCAAATTCAGAGATAATTCTCAGCCCAAGGGTTTCAACAAATTTGTGAATTAAACTTGGGTCAGAGCCGTACTAACTGACAGGGCCTAGATCATTCTCTCTGGTACACTAAAATGCCAAACTCCCTCTGGGAGAAGGGAAGAAGTGAACTGACAAACAATTAAATTTAACATTGAAATATTTTTCTTATTTAATGTTGAAGAGCTGCTGAGGCATGAATTATTTCTATTTCACACAGAAATTAATCACAAAGAAATTAATGATTAAAGTGATTAATTGGCTTGCCCATCCATGATCACACCCAAAGCTGGTGACAGAATGAGTATTTAAACAGTGCTTTCTATTTCCAAAACCCATTTTCTTCTTGATACTCCATACAAATACACATACACATGCACTAAATATCTATCGGCAAATTTGTGCACACATGTGTGTGAATATGTTAAATATATGTTGAAAGGTATGATATTATCATAACAGTGTATGTGCAAATTAAGTTTTCTGTGTAACTTGAATTCTAAGAGATTATTTTATTTTTGCAATTTTCTTCTAAACCTAATGCATACCAGGTTCTTAGAAGACTAGTTAGCATGTCAATTGAACAACCATTATGGAAACTAAGATTCTGATGACATTTGAGGTCTTGTAACTATTTATCTAGCTCAAAAAATGTGAAACAGTTTCTAGAGATCAGCATAAAACTTGATGTTTCCCTGCACACACACACAGAGGGGACAGAGGGTGAGACAGACAGACACACATTCTCTCTCTCTCTCTCTCTCTCTCTCTCTCTCTCTCTCTCTCAAACACAAAATAGACATTTGTAATGATTTGGAATGTAAATAAAAAAAACTTAGAAAATAAAAAAAAGTAACATGTATCATTATATAGTCATGTTGTTTTATGTTCTTATAATTGATATTCTCTCTTCCTACACCTTCTTATATTGGACAGATAAATAAAAGTGGATGGGCTGTTAAAATAAACAGGGCTAAAAGCAGAAATCCTGGTCTAGAGGATTGACAGTATATTTTGCCCTCTTTTTTATATGGTTAGCTAGATATGAAAAAAGTCTATTTTTCTCTTTCCATCCTGAAGTTTTCAGAAAATAGAGATATGTGGATTGAAGTTGTAGCTCAGTGGTAAATGGTCTATTGGTATGTGCGAGGGGCCCTGAATTCTATCCTCAACACCAAAAATATATGATAAAAGAAAATTGAGATATGTGCCCCTCATAAAAATGTAGTCTGTAAATTTATTTTAGAGTGAGGCACTCTATCAGTGCTGGAAAAATCTCTGCTTGACCAACAGTACACAGCACAATCCCAATTAATACCCTAAAAATGCAAAAGTTTACCATTTCTGAATTAAAGTCACTTTTGCTAGCCCATTAATCATCATGAAAACTTATGTAAGGTAAATAGAGTAAAATATTTTCATTCATCTTTAACCTGTTCTAAAGAAAATATTTAGAATTAAAATCCAAGTATGCAGTCTAGAAAACTGAGTAAAGAAACTCTATAAATTTCAAATATATTTCTAATTCCTCTGTGCTTGGAAAGAGAGTGCTTCATACATTACTATATCTAGAATATATAGTTTATTCTGTTGCGTTTTGAGTGCATTTTCACTAATTGGGTAGTTTGATTATTAACTAACTCTCAATCTATGGGTGGAATGGTTGACAACCAGTTTGGACCTATAGTAGAATCTGCAGACAATGGGGCTTGTCTAAACAATGAGAAGAGTGGGATAAGGAGAAAGAAGGGATGGGAATGGGGAGGGGTAGCAATAGAGAATGTGAGGACAAGCTATTGCTCTAGCAGGGGACAGAGCATTATTGATTCTAAAGCTGTTCAGCTGCTTCTAGCCTCAGGGCAGTGACATTATTAAAAACTTCAATTTGGTGACAAATACCTCACAGAATCTCTTGAAACTGGCTGGGGAAGGGTGGCAGCTTCTTGACAGGCTAAAATTGTATTTGTCAGTTCAAGCAAGACTATGGAGACTGAGAACGTTTTTAGGATGACCCACTCCATTCTGCCACAGCCATGCCTACATATGCAAACTCACATGCACAATCACTTGGAGAATGTTCCAATATTCCTAGCAAGGAAATGTTTGCTATAGAATGGGGGAAGTTGGGGAAAGAAAAGTGTTTGAGCTAGATGAGTTCCAATAAGTGATATGGTAAGGTCACCTAGAAGGCCTATCTGAAGTGTTAACCAATCTGGACCTTGGTTCCTTGTTTTATTGGGGGGGGGGCAGGGAGATCTTATCTGTCCTCCTTGGAATTTTGAGACAATGTTGCAAAGGATGTCTATAGGGAGAAATATGAAAGAATAATTTGTGGTTGACCAATTTGCAGATAATTAAGCAAAACAGATACTGAATGGTAAGTGAAAGGAAGGACACAGGATGCCAAGAGAGGTAGGGGGACAGAATGTGGGAATGAGAACATGGGAAAAGGATGAACAAACCAGGTTTGATAAAAATTTCAGATTAAGAATGCCTTTGAGTGGCTTAAACTGCAATGAGATACTTTGGAAACCTGTGTGTGACCTGGCTACATAAGGTAGAAAGAGGAGAACCATTACTTCCAAACGAAATACTTAACTGCTTTGTTCACTTCTTCTTCACCGTACCCACAGAACTAGCAATTAGTCTGGAATACAGCAAGCCCTGGTATTTCTTGAAAAAAAATATTTATTAGTAGCTCTGCTTCTAATATAATAAATACTGTTTTGGCTTAGCATGGAGCATCTCCAGTGACAGCCACAGTTCTATTTTAAAGTAAGAACTTATTTAACATTCATAATATCTCTATGAATTGGATAAATATTATTTGACATTGGTCAAAGACAATATTTTGTTGTTGTTTAAGGGTATAGATTCTAACAAATCTTGGCTCCACCTTTTCTTAGGGAGATGACCTCGCTCAAGTTCCTTAAATGTATTTTGCCTATTCTTTCCCCACTAGAAGCTTAAGAGAGAGCTGCTATGCTCATTAAGTCAGCCTATATGTGTAGAGATTTTGACTCTCTTGCTGTTTTCAGTTTACAGATAAGAAAACTAAAGCACAAAGTGAATAAAATAATTATGCACAAGGTTGCATAGTTATAGTGGCCGAGACAAAATTAAGATCCGTGTAGATTGTCGTTCTACATAACTATAAAGACATTTGATTCACTCAGAGCACTTGAGCACTGAACCTAGTTTTCAAGTCCTTAGGAGATCAAAGTGCCTTTTTGCCATATCTCTTTTTCTTTTTATCCCATTTGCCAATGAGAAAATTCCTTACATGAGTCCTAAACTGTTTTCTTTTTTTAATGTCAACTTATAAAATAAGCAAATTCTTCTTTAAAAATCTGGTCCTTCAATTTAGTCATATGACAATTTTATTACTGTTCAAATTTCTTTCAAACACTTCAGTGAAAATGGATAACTCTAACAACCTGATAACTGATTATCTACTATCAATAGCCAACCCCAATACACACACATACACACACACACACACACAGAGAGAGAGAGAGAGAGAGAGCGAGAGAGAGAGAGAGAGAATTGGGAAAGCTAAACATGAATTAAGTATTTCTGAGTCTTCTGTGTAATGCCACAATTTATTATCTGTTGCTTGCATTACTGCATTATCTTCAAGTGGATATTAATTCCTTAATCCAACTTCTCAGCAGTTGCCTCTATATGACAACTAGAGACTCGTCTCCAACATATATATTCTTTTGTCATTTTCATACTTAAAACACTTATAAAGCATTTTTTCCTGTTTTATAGCATTGAAGAATTTCTATACTCTAGATCTTGTCTTTATATTCTTGACATTTCTTATGTTTTATTTATCTTATATTTTTATTCTTTTGTTCCATAGTCATTGATTGATTATTAGTAAAGGGGAGTAGCAAAATAGAGACAAGTCATACATACTAATGTTAGGGCTCCTGAAAAATAAAAATTATACATTTAAAAGTCTCTATATATCCCTACTGACCACAACAAATGGTTAGTACATAGATTTTGAAATAACAACCAGTGAATATAGTAGAGTAAATATAATCTCAACATGCAAAAGAACTAACTATATGTGACTGAATTACTTTATGATTCGCAAAATCAAATTCTCTGGGTTCATTATAATGACAGATATGGTAAAGTATTTTGAATTTTGTAAAGTTGTATAAAAATGAGGCAGATTTTCCTTTTATTAAGACACAAAAATAATTGGACAGTTATGTAGTAAAAGTGCTACACTCCATTGATGGAGTAGGAAAAAACATTGGGAAAATAAGAGAATTCACTCTTTAAAGAAGTAACAGCCTGTACCAGAACACCACAAGAGTATTAACACCCAAAAAAACATAGTAGAGTTTGCAGAGACATTTTCAGGCCCATACATGCTCAGGGTAAGATTAAACTGACTGTTCAGAAAACTACATTTCAATGCTAGTCAAAAATCAGGATTATATCACACTGGTATGATACCTAACAATTAGTGGGAAGATGATGATTTTTGCCAAAATACTTGCACTTTTGAAAAATTCCCCTTCAACTACATATATTATTTACTGTATGTATTCTTTGTTCAGAGGTTCAATGACATATGTATGGTGTTTTGTATAAAAATAATATTTATCAAATTTATTTTGTCTATTGATTGGCTTTTTTATGTATCTATAAGACAGTTTACAAAAATCTTTGTGACCAATTTAAACATTGTTCATTGATAACACGAGTTTTCAAAGGTGTTTGCCTTGCAGTTGTAACAAGAGCCAATGATCCTTAAGGTGAAGAAGCAATATTTAACTACTCAACACCCTCATTTGCATAATTTAATTAATTAATGGGTCAGACAAAGAAAATGTTCAGATATTTCTCTGCATGAAATTACTCTCATTAATATTGTACACCATCTGAAAAATTATTTTTTTAATTATTTTATGTTCTTGACCAGTAAGGATAAATTTTAATAAGAAAATATAATAACATAAAAATAATAAGACAAAAAACAGAATAGGCAAAAACAAAACCAGAAAAGAAAGGACCCAAGAGAAGGCACAGGAAAGCGATAAACCCACTCGTTCACAAACTGAGGAAGCTCCTAAAATAACACTAAATTGGAAGCCATAATGTGCATGCAAAGAACTTGTAAAATAAAAAATAGAGACGGAAAGAATATAATAAAGATAAAAACATGAGATAAAACTTTTAACATTTATAAAAGAATAGCCCTGACACAATATTATGAGACAAGGAACCTCCAAAAATGCTGTTGAGTTCATTTTTTTTTAAATGAAGCATTTAATAGGGGGCTTGCTTACAGCTCCAGAGACTTAATACATTATCATTATGGTGGGGTGGAGGGTAACAAGCAGACAGGTGTTAGGCTTGGGCTTTTTTGTTTTTTTTTTATGTAAATCTTCAATTTTATCAGAAAATGTTTGTAATTCCTCTTTCAATTAATTTAGTATTTTTTTTATGTCTACCATTTTATCTGCATTATTTTTCATTTCAAATGATTTCCCCTTTCCTGGTTCCCTCCTACCCGAAAGTCCCATAAGCCCTCTTCCCTCCATCTGTTCCCCAATCAACCCACTGCTGCTTCCCTGTCCTGGTATTCTCCTACACGGCTTTATCGGTAGGCTTGGGCTTTTGAAACCTTAAAGCCCACTCCCAGTGACACTTCCTCCAACAAGGACACACCTCCTAATCCTCCTAATCCTATCAAAGTGTTCAACTCCCTGGTGAGGAATTATTCAAACAAGGGAGCCTGTGGGGGCCACTCTTATTCAAACCACCCCAGGTATCTAGTCCTCTTGAAACTCAATCTGTCCACTTCTTTTTTTCTAATTTTATTTTATTTTCTAAGTTTTTTTTATTTACATTCAAAATCATTTCCCCTTTCCCGTTTCCTCCCTCCCCGAAAGTCCCATAAGCCCCCTTCCCTCCCTCTTCTTAAAGGGCCCACTCCTTCACAGTATCTTGTGGGTTAAGATGTAAGAATTTTGAATAGTGTTCCTCCACATCCTCACCAGTAAGTGCTGTCACCTGAGTTTGTTTGTTTTTTTTTTTTTTTAATTGTAGCCATTCCTCAGCTTCTTCCAGCTTTTCCCTATTTCAACCACAGGGGTCAGCAGCTTCTGTCCATTGGTTGGGTGCAGATATCTGCATCTGACTCTTTCAGCTGCTTGTTGGGTCTTTCAGAGGGCAGTAATGATAGGTCCTTTTTTTGTGAGTGCTCCATAGCCTCAGCAATAGTGACAGGCCTTGTGGTCTCCCCTTGAGTTGGATCCCAATTTGGCTGTCTACTACTGTGCATGTGGCCTACCCTTATGAGTAGCTTGATTTGGGTTAAAATTTTAATATGGGTAGATGGCCCCAACCCTTAACTGGGGGCCAAGCCTATTTACTGGAGATAGTCTCTACAGGTTCTAACTTCCCTTTGTTGATGATTTTGGCTAATGTCATTCCTGTTGGGTCATGGGAACCTCTCACTTCCCTGGTATCTGGGACTTTCTAGTGGCTATCCCCAATTCCCCCACCCCTCACGGCTACATATTTCTATTCATTTTCCTGACCCTCTCAACTTCTCTACTTTCTCTTTTCATACCTCTAGCTACCTATCTAAAGAAAACACAGGGACAAAAATAATGGAGCAAAGACTGAAGGAAACCACACCACCTGGGGATCCATCCCATTTTCAGACACCAAAACCAGGCACTATTGCTGATGCCAAGAAGTGCTTGCTGACAGGCACATCATATAGCTGTGCCTGAGAGGATCTGCCAGCACTTGACTAATGAAAATGCAGATTCTCAGCTCTCTGGAGTCTGACTTCTTGAGTTCTTTGTATATATTGAATATTAGCCCTCTGTCAGATGTAGGGTTGGTAAAGATCATTTCCCAGTTTGTTGGTTGCCACTTTGTCCTTTTGAGAGTGTCCTTTGCCTTACAGAAACTTTGTAATTTTATGAGGTCCCATTTGTCAATTCTTGATCTTAGAGCATAAGCTATTGGAGTTCTGTTCAGGAAATTCTCCCCTGTGCCCATATGTTCAAGGTTCTTCCCTAGTTTCCTTTCTATTAGTTTCAGTGTGTCTGGTTTTATGTGGAGGTCCTTGATCCTCTTGGAATTGAGCTTAGTGCAAGGAGATAAGAATGGGTCAATTTGCATTCTTCTGCATGTTGACCTCCAGTTGAACCAGCACCATTTGTTGAAAAGGCTATCTTTTTTCCACTGGATAGATAGCTCCTTTGTCAAAGATCAAGTAACCATAGGAGTGTGGATTCATTTCTGGGTCTTCAATTCTGTTCCATGGATCTACATGCCTGTCACTATACCAATACCATGAAGTTTTTAACACTATTGCTCTGTAGTACAGCTTGAGGTCCGGGATACTGATTCCCCCAGAAGTTCTTTTACTCTTGAGAATAGTTTTAGCTATCCTGGGTTTTCTGTTATTCCAGATGAATTTTTGAATTGCTCTTTCTAACTCTATGAAGAATTGAGTTGGGATTTTGATGGGGATTGCATTGAATCTGTATATTGCTTTTGGCAAGATGGTCATTTTTACTATATTAATCCTGCCAATCCATGAGCATGGCAGATTTTTCCATCTTCTGAGGTCTTCTTCAATTTCTTTCTTCAGAGACTTGAAGTTCTTGTCATATAGATCTTTCACTTGTTTGGTTAGAGTCACACCAAGATACTTTATATTGTTTGTGGTTATCGTGAAGGATATCATTTCTCTTATTTCTTTCTCAGCCTGCTTATCCTTTAAGTATAGGAAGGCTATTGATTTGCTTGAGTTGATTTTATATCCGGCCGCTTTGCTGAAGTTGTTTATCAGCCGTAGGAGTTCTCTGGTGGAGTTCTTTGGGTGGCTTAAGTATATTATCATATTGTCTGCAAATAGTGATAGTTTGACTTCTTCTTTTCCAATTTGTATCCCTTTGACCTCCTTTTGTTGTCTAATTGCTCTAGCTAGAACTTCAAGTACTATATTGAAAAGATATGGAGAGAGAGGGCAGCCTTGTCTAGTCCCTGATTTTAGTGGGATTGCTTCATGTTTCTTTCCATTTAGATTAATGTTGGCTACGGGTTTGCTGTGGGGTACAGAGCTAAACAAAGAGTTCTCACCTGAAGAATATCTAATGACTGAGAAGCACCTAAAGAAATGTTCAACATCCTTAGTCATTAGGGAAATGCAAATCAAAACAACCCTGAGACTCTACCTCATACCAGTCAAAATGGCTAAGACCAAAAACACAGGAGACAGCAGTTGTTGGCAAGGATATGGAGAAAGAGGAACACTCCTCCACTGCTGGTGGGATTGCAAGCTGGTACAACCACTCTGGAAAGCAGTCTGGCGATTCCTCAGAAAACTGGGCATGACACTCCCGGAGGATCCGGCTATACCACTCCTGGGCAATACCCAGAGGCTTCCCCTGCATGCAATAAGGACACATGCTCCACTATGTTCATAGCAGCCTTATTTATAATAGCCAGAAGCTGGAAAGAACCCAGATGTCCCTCAACGGAGGAATGGATTCAGAAGATGTGGTATATTTACACAATGGAATACTACTCTGCAATTAAAAACAATGAACTCCCGAAATTCCTAGACAAATGGTCAGAACTGGAAAATATCATCCTTAGTGAGGTAACCCTATCACAAAAGAACACACATGGTATGCAGTCACTGATAAGGGGATATTAACCCGGAATCTCGGAATAACCTAGACACAATTCGCATATCAATAGATTTCTAAGAAGATGGAAGGAGAGACCCCTGGTCCTGGAAAGACTGGATGTAGGGGAATGCCAGGACAGAGAAGCGAGAGGTGGTTGAATGGGGAACAGAGGGAAGGAAGGGGGCTTATGGGATTTTCGGGGAGGGAGGAAACGGGAAAGGGGAAATCATTTGGAATGTAAATAAAAATCTTAGAAAATAAAAAAAATGCAGATACTCATAGCCAACCATCAAACTGAGCCCTGAGTGCCCCAATGGAAGAGTTAAGGGAAGGACTGAAGGAGCTGAATGGAATTGCAACCCCATAGGTAGAACAACAATATCAATTCATAGGACCCCTGCCCTTGAGCTCCCAGGGACTTAACCACCAACCAAAGAGTATACATGGATTGGTACATGACTCCAGCTACATATGTAGCAGGGGATGGTCTTATATGGTATCAATGGGATGAGAGGCTCTTTGTCCTGTGGAGGCTTGTTACCTCAATGTAAGGATATGCTAGAGGAGTGAGGAAGGAGTGGGTGGGTGGGTGAGTGGAGGAGCACCTTCTTAGAGACAAAGGGGAGAGAGGATGGGATGGTGTGTTTGAGGAGGGAAGACTGGGAAAGGGAACAACATTTGAAATGTAAATAAATAAAATAACCAATAAAAAAGTGTAGCTTGCTTCCACAGTGAGACTCCTTTGTAGGAAACTGAAATTTTATTTGCAAGCGATTATCAATTGGAGAATACTTCTGGATTAGAGATTGGGGCATGTGCCTACTTCTCCCTCAGGTCTAGGACTCCATCTGGTGCAGACCATTGTATGCCCTATGCATGCTACCTCAGTTTCTGTTAGTTCATACATGCTTTGATCATGTTGACTGAGAGGGCCTTGTTTTCCTGGTATTCTCCATCTCCTAACCATCTCCTTATCACAGTCTTTCCATCTCCTTTTCTGCAGGATTCCCTGAGCTCCAAGAGGAGTCATTTGACTTCCCATTTAGGGCTGAGTGTTACAAGGTCTCTCACTCTCTGAATAATGCATGGCTCTGGGTGTCTGTATTTGTTCTCATCTGCTGCAGGAGGAAGGTGATAATGGCTGAACAAGGCACTGATCTATGAGTATAGGAGAATGTCATTTCAAGTCATTTTACTATTACAGTTTTGTTTTGAACAGTAGTATTTGATTTTACCCTATGTCTCTGGACTACCGAGTCTCTGGTTCTTGGTCACCCAAGTGTACTTTATTTCATGGAGTAGACCTTTAGTAAAATCAGATACTCAAAGGATTTGTCCATGGTTTTGGTATTTACATTTTTCCTTTGGTAGTATGCAGAATACCTCCTTGTACTAAAGACACTAGAATGTAAGAGTGAAGGTTATATGTAGGCACTAGATCAACTTCTCCATGTTCAATGCAGAGATTTTGGCTTCAGAAATGAAGCTTTTCTGTCACTGTGGGAAGTAATTTATAGTCTTGGCAGCAGCCTGGATTGTTTGGAATTTACATTGAACACTTTTAGCCAACAACTCAATTAGATGTAACCCAATCCCTATACTGGAGACAAGTTATGTCCAGTTGAGACTCTGTCTCCCACTATTTGATGATTTGATTTATATTGCCTTCAAATATGTATATATTTTGGGAGTTTATACTCTGTTGCATTTCAATTCTGCCCTTCAAATAGCCCTTAATTGTATCCATGTCTCCCTGTATTCACTTCTTCATTCCTCTCTTCCCTTCTTTCTCCACTTGATCCTCTCATTCAAGTACTCCCTCCAAACTATCTATTCTATTTTCCTTTCTTAGGAAGAAATATCTATCCCTCCTTGTCCTTTACTTTGTTCCTATTTTCTATGGTTCTATGGGATTTTAGCTTGGGTGAATATTGACTTAACAGCTAATATTCCCACATAAGTGAATACTTAATTTGGCTTCCTAGGTCTAGGTTACTTCACTCAGGGTGATTTTTTTTCTAGTTCTATCCATTCAGTAAGTATATTTAATAGCCGTTTTTGTCAATGTGACTGGACTAAGAATATTAGAGATGTGTTAAAATGTTACTTCTAGGGACTAGAGAAAGATCATGGTGGTAGAATATTTGCTTAGATTATATGAGACCACAGGTCCCATCCCTAGCAGCAATAAATAAACAACCATTACTTCTGTGTATGTCTGGATAATAGTAGAGCTTGCAGCAGACAATAATATTTGAAATAGCAGACTGAGTAAATAAGATGTGGCCTATCCAAAGTTAGTAGGTGTTATTAATCTCTTCAGAGCTCCCAAGAGAACAAAAATACTGGAAAACAAATGCATTTTCTGTTTTAGAGTTGGCACATTCATATCCTGCCTTTATCCATTGAAACTCTGGTTCTTGAATTTTCAGACGCTGGGACTCAGGTTATCACGGCTCCCTCATGATGTCTGTTAGTTTTAGGCTGAATTATATTACTAGCTTCCTTGGTTCACCAGTTTGCAGATGAGGTATTAAAAGATTTCTCAGCATCTACAATCATACATGCTAATTCTTATAATAAATCTCCAATTTAATGTTTCTGTATAATCTGTTGATTCTGTTTCTTTAGAGAAACCTGAATGTAGATATTTCTTAGCAATAGCAATCTTGTTTATTCAATTCTTACTGTTTCATTCTCTCTTTTTGTATATTTACATATACAAACAACAACCCTTAATACAACTTCTATTATGACTACCTTCCTTTCAGTTGTTTAGATAAAACCTGAAGGAGCTTGCAAAATTCAGTCAGGCCTGATATTAATAACTTTGAACTCAGAAACTCAGCCAACACTACATAGAGGGATGAAAGTGGCCTACTGTGACTGGCACTCTGTGAATAAGGTATCGGTGATACAAAAAAAAATGGGTATAAGAGGAGTAGCTTACTTGCCTGGAATTCATCCAAAAGGAGAATGTATTGGTCTTTTTTCTATATTTTTTATTTACATTCCCAATGATTTCCCCTTTCCCGGTTCCCCCCTCCCCGAAAGTCCCATAAGCCCTCTTCCCTAGCAGTGTAGGGGAATACCAAGACAGAGAATGTATTGTTAAGGTCTACTAACTGAGTTTATCCATGCATTCAAATTTGAACAACAAAACAAGTGATTTAAATGTAATCTTTAAGATTCTGGGCCCTGGCAGAAGTCTGTCTGGTAAGCCAATTTACTATGTTTGATATCACATAGTTTGTGGACCTGGTCATGAACCTTGGGAAATATTTGGGAAGTTTTGGGGTCTAAACAGGTCAGGAAAATCATTAGTCTAGTTGACAGTATAATTTCTGCAAAAATAAAAAACACACACATATATTGGGAGCGAAAGGGGTTACGACATAGGTGGCCCTTTTGTATTATTGCCACTTTAAAACTAAAGCAAGTAAATTATTATAAATTAAATCATGGGCCCTGCACTAGGCAGGAGCCTACCAGCTTCCCTTCCGAGACCTCTGTTCCAGTAGACTGCACTGAAGAGACAGGTACCCAGGTTCTCCCCAATATAACATCGCTTGGGACACGGCCTGTTGGGGCTTATGCCTGCTCCCAAGAACGGGACAGCGCTGTCATTGTCTGGGTGCCAGATCTGCTGTAGGCCATCGCCTCTGCAGGGTGACCAGTGCCACTGAGAGAGCGCAGAGTGCACTCCGTGATCTTTGCTCCAGTGGCCTGGAAGTTGGGACTGCCAGGCTCAGAGACAGACAGGCATAATATCGCTTGGGTCTCGGGCGGAATTGTGTGTACATGGCTCCCAAGAGCTGGGCAGATCTGCAGTAACCAGCGTGCCAGCTCTGCTGTGGGACTTCTGCCTGGCAGAGGGATGCCCCCGCCCCCCCCACTCTAGGAGAGATCACACACCCCTGCACAGGGTAGGAGCCTACGAGCCTCCCTTTGGCGACCTCTGCTCCAGGAATCCACTACGCTGAGCCTTTGGATGTGCAAGGACTCCCCAATATAACATCACTTGGGGCAAGGCACATCAGGGCTCCAAAGTCACTCCGGAGCAGGGCAGGCCCCAGAAATCTGTGCCAGGGGAATCCTCGTAAACCGGGGGGGGCAGAAATAGCTTTGCAGGCTCACAGGAGGTCCAACCAACAGCCAGTGACAGCAGGACCAACTAACATCAGAGGTAACCAGATGGCAAAAGGCAAACGTAGGAACGTTACTAACAGAAATCAAAGTAATATGGCACCATCCGAACCCAAATCTCCAACAACAGCAAGTCCTGGATATCCCACCACACCCGAAAGACAAGATCTGGATTTAAAATCACTTCTCATGATGCTATTAGAGGATCACAAGAAGGACACAAATAAATCAAATAAAGAATTACAGGAGACCATGAATCAACGGTTAGAAGCCCTTACAAAGGAAACACAAAAATCGCTTAGAGAAATGCAGGAGAACATGGATCAAAAGATGGAGGCGCACAAGGAGACAACACAAAAATCGCTTAACGAGATGAATCAACGGGTAGATGCACTCACAAAGGAATCACAAAAATTGCATAAAGAAATGCAGAAGAATATGGGTCAACAGACGGATGCCCATAAGGAGGCAACACAAAAATTGCTTAAAGAAATGAATCAACGATTAGATGCCCTTACAAAGGAAACACGAGAACTGCTTAAAGAAATGCAGGAGACGAAGGATCAACAGATGGATTCCCATGAGGAGGAAACACAAAAATCGCTCAGAGAAATGCAGGAGAACGTGGGTCAACAGGCAGAAATCCTGAAAGAGGTAATGCAAAAATACCTTAAAGAAATACAGGAAAATACAAACAAACAAGTGAAGGATCTCAGCAAATCCATCCAGGAACTAAAAAAGGAAGTAGAAACAACTAAGAAATCACAAAGGGAGACAACTTTGGAGATAGAAAACCTTGGGAAGAAATCAGGAGTCATAGATGCAAACATCAACAATAGAATACAAGAGATGGAAGAAAGAATCTCAGGTGCTGAAGATTCCATAGAAAGAATCGACTCAACAGTCAAAGAAAATGCAAAATGCAAGAAACGTGTAACCTAAAACATCCAGGAAATCCAGGACACAATGAGAAGACCAAACCTAAGGATTATAGGTATAGATGAGAGTGAAGATTTGCAACTTAAAGGGCCAGTAAACATCTTCAACAAAATTATGGAGGAAAACTTCCCTAACTTAAAGAGAGAGATGCTGATGAACGTACAAGAAGCCTAGAGAACTCCAAACAGACTGGACCAGAACAGAAATACCTCCCGTCACATAATAATCAAAACAAAAATGTTCTAAACAAAGAAAGAATACTAAAAGCAGTAAGAGAAAAGGGCCAAGTAACATACAAAGGAAGACCTATCCGAATCACATCAGACTTCTCACCAGAGACTATGAAAGCCAGAAGATCCTGGGCAGATCTCATGCAGACACTAAGACAGCACAAATGCCAGCCTAGACTACTATACCCAGCAAAACTCTCAATCACCATAGATGGAGAGACCAAGATAAAACCAAATTTTCACAATATCTTTCCACAAATCCAGCCCTGCAACGGATAATAGGTGGAAACCGCCAATACAGGGAGAGAAACAACACCCTGGAAAAAATGAGATAATAACCTTCTTGAATCAAACCCAAAAATAGATAACCACTCAAACATAAAGATAGCGTCAAGAATGGCAGATGGCAATAATCACTATGCCTTAATCTCTCTTAATATCAATGGTCTCAATTCCCCAATAAAAAGACATAGGCTAGCAGACTGGATACGTAAACAGGACCCAGCCTTTTGCTGCAAGCAGGAAACGCACCTCAGTGTCAAAGACAAACACTACCTCAGAGTAAAAGGGTGGAAAACAATTTTACAAGCAAATGGCCCCAAGAAACGAGGTGGAGTAGCCATCCTAATATCAGATAAAATTGATTTTCAACCTAAAGTCATCAAAAAAGACACAGAAGGACACTACATACTGATCAAGGGAAAAATCCACCATCAAGAACTCTCAGTTCTGAATATCTATGCTCCAAATGCAAGGGCACCCTCATTCGTAAAAGAAACTTTACTAAAGGTCAAAGCACACATCGCACCACACACAATAATAGTGGGTGACTTCAAAACCCTGCTCTCTGAAATGGATCATTCAGAAAAGCAGAAACTAAACAGGGACACAGTGAATCTAATTGAAGCCTTGGACCAAATGGAACTAACAGATATATATAGAACATTTCATCCTAGAGCTAAAGAATACACCTTCTTCTCAGCACCTCATGGTACCTTCTCCAAAATTGACCATATAATTGGTCACAAATCAGACCTCAACAGATATAAGAAGTTAAAACTAATCCCACGCCTCCTATCAGATCACTATGGAATAAGGGTGGTCTTCAATGGCAACAAAAACAAAAGAAAACCCACGTACACATGGAGGCTGAACAATGCTCTACTCAATGATAACTTGGTCAAGGTGGAAATAAAGAAAGAAATCAAAGACTTTTTGAAAGTTAATGAAAATGAAGGCACAACATACCCTAATTTATGGGACACAATGAAAGCAGTGCTAAGAGGAAAATTCATAGCCCTGAGTGCAACCAAAAAGAAACGGGAGACAGCATACACTAACAGCTTAATGGCACACCTGAAAGCCCTGGAACAAAAAGAAGCAAATACACCAAAGAGGAGTAGAAGGCAGGAAATCATCAAACTCAGGGCTGAAATCAATCAAGTAGAAACAAATAAAACCATACAAAGAATCAACAAAACGAGGAGTTGGTTCTTTGAGAAAATCAACAAGATAGATAAGCCCTTAGCCAGACTAACCAGAGGGCACAGAGATAGTATCCAAATTAATAAAATCAGAAACGAAAAGGGAGAGATAACAACAGAAATTGAGGAAATTCAAAAAATCATCAGATCCTACTACAAAAACCTGTATTCAACACAACTAGAAAATCTTGAGGAAATGGACAATTTCCTTGACAGATACCAAATACCAAAATTAAATCAGGATCAAATAGACCATCTAAACCGTCCTATAACCCCTGAAGAAATAGAAGTTGTCATTGGAAGTCTTCCAACCAAAAAAAGCACAGGTCCAGATGGTTTTAGTGCAGAATTCTATCAGACCTTCGAAGAAGACCTAACACAAATACTCTTCAAACTGTTCCACAAAATAGAAACAGAAGGAACAGTACCCAACTCGTTCTATGAAGCCACAATTACACTAATACCAAAAGCACAAAAAGATCCGACAAAGAAAGAGAATCTCAGGCCAATCTCTCTTATGAATATCGATGCAAAAATACTCAATAAAATTCTTGCCAACCGAATCCAAGAACACATCAAAACGATCATTCACCACAATCAAGTAGGCTTCATCCCAGGGATGCATGTATGTTTCAATATAAGGAAATCCATCAATGTAATCCATTATATAAACAATCTCAAAGAAAAAAACCACATGGCCATCTCATTAGATGCTGAGAAAGCATTTGACAAAATTGAGCAGCCTTACATGCTAAAGGTCTTGGAAAGATCAGGAATTCAAGGCCCATATCTAAATATAGTAAAAGCAATTTACAGCAAACCGATAGCCAGCATCAATCTAAATGGAGAGAAACTTGAAGCAATCCCACTAAAATCAGGGACTAGACAAGGCTGCCCTCTCTCTCCATATCTTTTCAATATAGTACTTGAAGTTCTAGCTAGAGCAATTAGACAAGAGGTCAAAGGGATACAAATTGAAAAGGAAGAAGTCAAACTATCACTATTTGCGGATGATATGATAGTATACTTAAGCGACCCAAAGAACTCCACCAGCGAACTCCTACAGCTGATAAACGACTTCAGCAAATTGGCCGGATATAAAATCAACTCAAGCAAGTCAGTAGCCTTCCTATACTCAAAGGATACGCAGGCTGAGAAAGAAGTAAGAGAAATGATACCCTTCACGATAGCCACAAACCATATAAAGTATCTTGGCGTGACTCTAACCAAACAAGTGAAAGATCTATATGACAAGAACTTCAAGTCTCTGAAGAAAGAAATTGAAGAAGACCTCAGAAGATGGAAAAATCTGCCATGCTCATGGATTGGCAGGATTAATATAGTAAAAATGACCATCTTGCCAAAAGCAATATACAGATTCAATGCAATCCCCATCAAAATCCCAACTCAATTCTTCATAGAGTTAGAAAGAGCAATTCAAAATTTCATCTGGAATAACAGAAAACCCAGAATAGCTAAAACTATTCTCAAGAGTAAAAGAACCTCTGGGGGAATCAGTATCCCGGACCTCAAGCTGTACTACAGAGCAATAGTGTTAAAAACTGCATGGTATTGGTACAGTGACAGGCATGTAGATCAATGGAACAGAATTGAAGACCCAGAAATGAATCCACACTCCTATGGTCACTTGATCTTTGACAAAGGAGCTAAAACCATCCAGTGGAAAAAAGATAGCCTTTTCAACAAATGGTGCTGGCTCAACTGGAGGTCAACATGCAGAAGAATACAAATTGACCCATTCTTATCTCCTTGCACTAAGCTCAATTCTAAGTGGATCAAAGATCTCCACATAAAACCAGACACACTGAAACTAATAGAAAGGAAACTAGGGAAGAACCTTGAATATATGGGCACAGGGGAGAATTCCCTGATCAGAACTCCAATAGCTTATGCTCTAAGATCAAGAATAGACAAATGGGACTTCATTAAATTACAAAGATTTTGCAAGGCAAAAGACACTGTCAAAAAGACAAAGCGGCAACCAACCAACTGGGAAATAATCTTTACCAACCCTCCATCCGACAGAGGGCTAATATCCAATATATACAAAGAACTCAAGAAGTTAAACTCCAGAGAGGCAAATAACCCTATTAAAAAATGGGGTACAGAGCTAAACAAAGAGTTCTCACCTGAAGAATATCTAATGGCTGAGAAGCACCTAAAGAGATGTTCATCATCCTTAGTTATTAGGGAAATGCAAATCAAAACAACCCTGAGATTCCATCTCACACCAGTCAGAATGGCTAAGATCAAAAACACAGGAGACAGTAGTTGTTGGTGAGGATGTGGAGAAAGAGGAACACTCCTCCACTGCTGGTGGAATTGCAAGCTGGTACAACCACTCTGGAAAGCAGTCTGGTGGTTCCTCAGAAAACTAGGCATGACACTCCCGGAGGATCCGGCTATACCACTCCTGGGCATATACCCAGAGGCTTTACCTGCTTACAAAAAGGTCACATGCTCCGCTATGTTCATAGTAGCCTTATTTATAATAACCAGAAGCTGGAAAGTACCCAGATGTCCCTCAACGGAGGAATGGATTCAGAAGATGTGGTATATTACACAATGGAATACTACTCTGCAATTAAAAACAATGAATTCAGGAAATTCCTAGGCAAATGGTCAGAACTGGAAAATATCATCCTTAGTGAGGTAACCCAATCACAAAAGAACACACATGGTATGCAGTCACTGATAAGGGGATATTAACCCAGAATCTCGCAATACCCTAGATACAATTCGCATATCAATAGATTTCTAAGAAGATGGAAGGAGAGAGCCCTGATCCTGGAAAGACTGGATGTATGGGAATGCCAGGACAGAGAAAGGAGAGGGGGTTGAATGGAGAAAAGAGGGAGGGAAGGGGGCTTATGGGACTTTCGGGGAGGGAGGAAACGGGAAAGGGGATATGATTTGGAATGTAAATAAAAAAAACCTGAAAAAATAAATAAAAAAAGCATAAAAAATAAATTAAATCATGACTATGAGAGTCATTTTCAATAAGAGTCCTTTACATACAGATCAATGAATAATAGAGAAATTGCAATGTAGATTTGAAGTGCACAGTGTATAGAGTAATTTTCTACTAATTTTTTATATATTACTTCATTTGCCATTTTCAGTTGCAATAAAACGCCAGTCCTATACATGGAAGACATGGAATTTCTAACATTAAATCCATTATTCAAGTGAATTTTAAGAGGAACAGTGAGGACTTGAATCCTTCTTGGTCTAACCTATATTTTATGCTGTTTGGATGACAAGAAAGGACCAGAGGGAAGGTTTATGTAAAATAAAGGAATAAAGACTGTTGGATCTTGATTTGGGGGACTCAGAATTCGGTATTATAGTAAGGAAAGCAGTATTTCAGAACCATTGTTATTGTAAACACACCCATTTACCCACATGAATCATTTGCTTTGTCAATTACCATAGTGAGTGTCATCCTCTTAACTTCACATTTCAATGCGTAGGCTACATCCTGCTAACAATCTGAGTTAGAAAAGAAAATAGAATTTGAAGTTTTGTCTCCTTTAAGTCGTAAAACATATTTAAATGAACTAAAATGATTTATTGTTATTCAAGGTTATTCTTTTCCCCCAGATATGGGACAATCTCCACTTGACTTCTATTTACATGGTAAAATGTCATTAATTCATATCACATTCATATATCCTGACTGATTTCACATGGAGTCTGTACTATTATTTTTTCTGCATCTTGTGTTAAAGTGATCACACTCCTATGGTCACTTGATCTTTGACCAAGGAGCTAAAACCATCCAGTGGAAAAAAGATAGCCTTTTCAACAAATGGTGCTGGCTCAGCTGGAGGTCAACATGCAGAAGAATGCAAATTGACCCATTCTTATCTCCTTGCACTAAGCTCAATTCCAAGTGGATCAAGGATCTCCACATAAAACCAGACACACTGAAACTAATAGAAGGGAAACTAGGGAAGAACCTTGAATATATGGGCACAGGGGAGAATTTCCTGAACAGAACTCCAATAGCTTATGCTCTAAGATCAAGAATAGACAAATGGGACCTCATTAAATTACAAAGTTTTTGCAAGGCAAAAGACACTGTCAAAAAGACAAAGCGGCAACCAACTAACTGGGAAATGATCTTTACCAACCTTACATCCGACAGAGGGCTAATATCCAATATATACAAAGAACTCAAGAAGTTAAACTCCAGAGAGGCAAGTAACCCTATTAAAAAATGGGGTACAGAGCTAAACAAAGAGTTCTCACCTGAAGAATATCTAATGGCTGAGAAGCACCTAAAGAGATGTTCATCATCCTTAGTCATTAGGGAAATGCAAATCAAAACAACCCTGAGATTCCATCTCACACCAGTCAGGATGGCTAAGATCAAAAACACAGGAGACAGCAGTTGTTGGCAAGGATGTGGAGAAAGAGGAACACTCCTCCACTGCTGGTGGGATTGCAAGCTGGTACAACCACTCTGGAAAGCAGTCTGGTGGTTCCTCAGAAAACTGGGCATGACACTCCTGGAGGATCCGGCTATACCACTCCTGGGCATATACCCAGAAGCTTTCCCTGCATGCAATAAGGACACATGCTCCACTATGTTCGTAGCAGCCTTATTTATAATAGCCAGAAGCTGGAAAGAACCCAGATGTCCCTCAACAGAGGATTGAATTCAGAAGATGTGGTATATTTACACAATGGAATACTACTCTGCAATTAAAAACAATGAATTCAGGAAATTCCTAGGCAAATGGTCAGAACTGGAAAATATCATCCTTAGTGAGGTAACCCAATCACAAAAGAACACACATTGTATGCAGTCACTGATAAAGGGATATTAACCCAGAATCTTGGAATACCCTAGACACAATTCGCATAGCAATAGATTTCTAAGAAGATGGAAGGAGAAACCCCTGGTCCTGGAAAGACTGGATGTAGGGTAACACCAGGACAGAGAAACGAGAGGTGGTTGAATGGAGAAAAGAGGGAGGGAAGGGGGCTTATGGGACTTTTGGGGAGGGAGGAAAGGGGAAAGGGGAAAGGGGAAATGATTTGGAATGTAAATTAAAAAAATAAGATAAAAATAAAATAAAATAAAATAAAATGATAGTGTAAACCAAACTGCAAAGAGATAATGAAGGGACTAAAGAGAATTATTTTCCAGCATGTTTAGAAAATTATTACACTCTGCATACTAATTGCAACTCATTTCCCTAAGAAGATTTTTTTAGGTACTGAGTACAAATAATCAGTGTTTTTGTCTATGCTCTTGACCTCATCCTTTTCCAAGTCAGACAATCTAAGTGCAATCTCTTAGCTGAAATGAGTATTTAGTAAATGCTTATTCCTGAAGTTGAATAAATTCCAAACCCACTAGGCATATCAAGAATGCATATTTTCTCTTATCAAAGGAGAGTTCTGATTGAGGATCATTCAGAATCTGCTCTCCTGACAATGCAAATTTCATTGTCTATAAGATTCTCCAAGTGTCTGTTATCAGCTTCTACCCCTTTTGTGTCTGCTTTGTCATTCTTTTAATTAGTAGATCTTAATTGTATCATCTACTCCTGTTGTACAAGTAGAGGAAGGATACTTGTAACAAATACACCATGCCTACAATTTGTTCATGTGTCATCATCCTTGTTCAGTTTGCTTTCCCATGAAACCAAGCTTTTGCATGTTAAACCCCATGGAATTTGACTTGCTTGACTGAACAGATCTTCCCTAGTTAGCTCTGTCTTTTAAACCTAGAATCCCACAGTTACCTGTAAAGTAAGAGAGAATAAGTCCTAGTTGTCTATAACGTTTGTTTATACAACCATATTTTTATTTACTTACTTACTTATTTAGATTTTTAAGCCCAAGCACCTTAGAACATGGAGTTTTCTGATCTCCTTTTTAACAGTAGAAGACATTGTGCAGACAGTTTGAGGGCCTTTACATTCATATACAAAAGCTATCCTACCCAAAGCCTCTGACAATCATAGGCAATCCCTTAAGATTTGTCAAGATAAACATTCCTTTACTTTGTTTCCATTTTTCAGAGAAAACCCTATTGGCAATCCCCCCACCTCAGAAGTAGGATAACACACTAATCAGTACATTTATGTAATATATGTACATGCTGAAACAGGAGCTAAATATTAAAATAATAGTTACTTAATGATAGGGAGGATAATTTTAGAAAACTGGAGGTCATTATCAGACTGAAAAAATATAACTAACTCTAAGATAAAATAATTTAGACATTCTACCCACATTGCCTTTAGTGGGATACTCATTTGGTTATTTGTCTGTTCATGGCCCTCCTGAGATAAGGCTGTTCTGCAGTTAGCTCCCAGTATGTCTCTCTGCACTTAGTCTGTCTTTTAAATCTAAAGCCTCCTTGCCAACATTATATATTTTATTCTTATCCTTTTCCTCATACCCACAAATGATTGTGATTTGATTTCATCTATTCTCTGGCCTTTCTGCCTCCCTGGATATTCAAACTCATGCAAGCTCTTGATAATCAAATTGCTTTTATTAGTGTGAATGAGTCAGGGTTCTTCAAGCCAGAAAAAATGATGGAAATTACTGCTCTCATCTGAAAACCATTGGATTTGAAAGGACAAAGTAGATAGGCTCCACTTTGTTTACACACAGATGCTCAACAAAGACCAAATGTTATTAAATTAATTTCATTAATATACCTAAACTACTGCTTTCACAGATAGTATACTGTTCATTTTTGTCAAAATAGGGTATTTTGAGATGTTCAGATTTATAAGCTTGCTTTATTATTTTAAAGCATATATATATATTGTATTTTGAGAATATTTTTCCTCATTCTATACCATTTTGTCTCTCATTCCATTATACCTTTTATGCAATAAATAAATTTACTACTATTTTGTGTATATTTATACACACACATCCACACAAAATATATATAATTTTATGTCTATACAATATCTAAGAACCACAAATGCAAAGAAAAAACATTTGTTTATCAAAGATTGGTGTAATTAACTTTATATAATTAGATCCAGTTGTACCTACTTTCCTACAAATAACACAATTGTTCTTTATAGCTGAAAACATTTATATGTATATATATGTATACATATTCATACATACACATTTTCTTTGTTCATCTATCTATCATTAGACACTAGGTTGATTTCATAATTTAGCCAATATGAATAGTGTTGCAATTAACAATGATCATCAAGTAACTATGTGGATGCTGACTTGGACTCCTTTGAGTAAAATAAAAGGAATTACCATAGCTGGGACATATATGGACAGTCTATTGTTAGTTGTTGAGAAACCTTTATTCTAATTTTCACATTACCTGAACTTCCAGTCAAATATAAGAGAACTGTTCATAAAATCATCCTATTCATTGACTGAGTTATTTGATTTCTTGTTCATTCCCTTTTTGTTTTTGAGCCCTTGTGTAATGTAGTCTCTGTTAAGATGTATAGATCACAAAGGGTTTCTTTCCTTTAGCAGGATGTCTCTTCAGTTGATTAACTGTTCCCTTTTCTGTTCAGAACTCTTTTAAATTCAGTGTTGACTTTTGGTTTGATTTCCTAAATGACTGGAGTCTTAATGAGGAATACCTTGCTCATGTCTACATCTTAAAATGTTTTTCCTTCTTTTTCTTCCAGCAGTTTTAGAATTTGGGGTCTGACATTAAAGTCCTTGATTAACTTGAAGCTGATTATTTTTTAGAGATTGAGATACAGGAACCTGGTTTCATTATTTTAAAATGGATAGTCAGGTCTCCAAACACGATTTGTTGAAGAGAATATCTTTTTTTTTCAGTCGTATGGAAATATAATTGTAAAGAATGATACAGGTGTAGCTTCTTGGTTTTACAACTGAGTATTACATTATGGTATATTGGTCTAGATGCCTTATTTTTGTATCAGTACAATGTTCTTTTTAAACTAGAATTTGGCAGTATTACTTGAAATAATGTATGGTGATACTTATATTTTTATTATTATTATTGTTTGGTATTGCTTTGGATACCTAGGGTTTTTTGTGGGTTGTATGAATTGTAAGATTGTTTTGCATATTATTGTGAAGAATGACATTGTAAATTTTATCAGGATTCCATTGAACCTGTAGATGTCTTGTAATTGTATAGCAATTTTACTAAGTAATTATCTCCAATCCATGAATATCAGAGATTTTTTTATCTACTAAAGTCTTCTTCAATTTCTTTCTTCCATGTTTTAAAGTTATTACTGTAAAGGTCCTTCATATTCTTGATTAGGTTCATTAAAAATATTCTATTTTTTAGAGGTAATTTTTATGGGATTTTTTTTTGTTTTCTTTTCTTAACATATATCTTGTTGGTATATAGGAAGAATATAGATTTTGGTATGTTAACTGACCCTTTGTTAAAAATATATATGAACTCCTGAGAGTTTTCTGCTGGAGTCTTTAAGGTTTCTTCTTTATGTAATCATATTACCTGTGAATAAGCATACATTGCAATTTTCCTTTATTTTTACTTGAGTTTCCTTATTTTTCACATCTTTTTTTAATGCTCTAGTTATGACTTCCAGAATTATATTGAATAGGGATGGAGAAATTAGGTAGCTTTTCATGTTTCTGATTTTAATAGGAATGTTTATACATTAATGGCATTATATTTGTCATATTCTAGACTTTGGAGGTGTTGAGATATGTTCTTTAGTCCACTTATATGATGCATCTTGTTTATTGATTTGCCACAACATGCCATCTCCTCATGTTTGGAATGAAAATCACCCAGTCGCAGTAAGTGAAGTTTTTGATTTACTTTTGAGTTTTCAAGTACTTATTTTGAGAATTTTAGTATCTTGATTCATTGTAGATTAGTCTACATTTTTCTGGCTGTCTTTATATGGCTGTTGGTAGCAGGATAATACAGGCTACACATTTTGAAAGTATCATTTTTGTATCTGTTTGATAGAAATATTTAAAAAGCAATAGTATGAATTCTTCTCTACAATTCTAGTAGAATTCAACCATGAATCTTTTGGGACTTGGAAGTTTTTTCATTTGGAGATATTTTATTACAATATGTTTTTATGATTTCAGATCTATTTAACTTGTTTAATCTCAATCTGATTTAACTTTGTAGGTCATATGCATCTGGAAAGCCACCCACATTTTTTTTAATTTTCTAAGTTAGAGGAATACAAGCTTTTAAATATATTCGTTCGTTTGTTTGTTTTGTTTATTTATGTTTGTGCCTGTGTGGTGATTTGAATGAAAATGACCCCCATAGACTCATAGGGAGGACATTATTGGAGGTGTGGCCTTAGAGTAGATGTCTAGGCCTTGTTGGAGGAAGTGTGTCACAGGGTGTGGACTTGGAGATTTCAGAAGGTCAAGCTAGGCCTAGGGTTTCTTTTGATGCCTATGGATCCACATTCAAATCACTGAACTACTTCTCTAGCACCATGTCTGCCTGAATGCTGCCCTGATTCCTGCCATGACAGTAATAGACTAAACTTGTTATCCAGCCCCAAATGAATATTTACCTTTATGAGTTGCCATGGTCATGACATCTGTTCACAGCACTAAAACCCTAATTAAAACAGTGTTCATGTATATTTGTGCTTGGGATTGAGCCTGTATATGTATATGTGTGTATATGTGTGTCTGTCTGTGTGTGTGTATATACATACCCTTTGTGTATGAAAGATCACGTGAAAGTCAGAACACCTTGAACTGGAATTACAGATGATTTTGATCTACTGTCTGGGTGTTGAGAACTGAACCTGGTCCTCTGCTAGATCAGTACTCTCTCTTAACTGTTAAATAATTTCCCCAGACTGAAATATAAGTTTTAAGCTTTGTGTTCATGATTCTAAATTTCATTAGCATATATTGAATGGCTTCTTATTAACATAATCTGTGTCTTCACTTCATTTTGGTTAGTTTCTATAAGCATTTATTGATCCTGTTTATTTTATTTTTTTCTAAGAACCAATTCATTTCAGTGGTACCATATATTGCTTTTGTCAACTTTATTTTATTATTTTGTCATTACCTTAATTCTTTCCATTTACTGATTTTCTGCTTGACTGATTCTTGTTTTCTCATTTTACCAAATTCCCAAGGTTCACTGTTAAGATTTGATTGTTCTTTTTGTTCATTTTTGTTTTTGTTTTTGAGATATCTAATTTTCAAGTTAGGCACTCATAACTATTAACTTCCCTTTATGATTGTCATTGTATTTTTTATCATTGTAGGATTTTATGTATTGTGACTTCATTTTTTTATTTGATTGTACCAACTTTTAAGTTTTCATCTAAGCTTACTCCTGTCTCTTTTTATTAGGAAATTGAGACTATGGTATTCTGGATTATTATTGAAAGATATACACAAATTCCTTTCATTTGGCTAGCATTGGTTTGATGTTTTTCTATTTATCATTTGTCTAACTACTGTTTTAGCATGGTTGATTATTTCCTGTAGCCTCTAGTGTGTTTTCATCTTTCTCTTCTGATTAATTCCTTTCAGTATCCTCTGAAGGGCTGGCTTGATGTCCATAAATTCCTTTACCTACTTTGAACATGGAAAATTTCCCCTCGTCCTTCAATTATTACAAGTATGTTTTTGTTTGTTTGTTTGGAGGGGAGCAGTATAGTATTATTCTCAGCTAATGGCTATAGTCTTACAGGTTTAAATTCAATATTCCAAGCACATTGACTTTTGAGAAAGCAGTTGCTATTCTAATAGGTCTTTATATGTGACTTTGCATTCCTCTCTTATAACTTTTAATACATACATTTTTAAATGTAATTTTTAACTACAATATGATAAAATGATAATATGATACAATATGTAGGCAAGTTTTGTTTTTTGTTTTCTACTAGGTGTTCTATATGCCAGTGTTATACATGGTTAAGCATCTGAAAATGGCTATTCTTTGTTATCAACTTACCTACATCTGGATTTAATTAATCCCAAGTGACTGGCTGGATACACTGGTAAATTTTGGGGTTTTGTTGTTGTTTGTTTGTTTGTTTGCTTGCTTGTTTGTTGTTTGTCTTTTCTTGATTGATTTGACCTGGAAAGACTAAATCCAGATCTTTTGAGGTCAGAAGATCCACGTTAAATCTAAACCACACTTTCTGGTGTCAGACTATATAAATGATGGGGGGGTTGGGGATGTTCTTACTCTTTACCTGTGTGTTCTCAGTATAAGCGACAAGTTCATTATTTCACTGGCATTTAGAGCCTTTGTCTTTAGGATCCTGGAATATACTGGAGATCAGCTGAGACATCTAGCCTTGTGAATTAAACAACTATTGAATTCTTGAACTTTACTTTGGGAGATATAAATTGTTGAAATAGTGGGATATTAATGTGTCTCTGTATCTCTCTCTCTCTGTCTCTCTGTCTCTGTCTCTGTCTCTCTCTCTCTTTTTCGCATGTGTGTGTGTGTGTATGTTTACTTTGACTTTCCAGAGAGATTTTTTCTATCCTCTTTGATTTATTTGAACATATTTATAGTTATTCTTTTTAATTCTTTATCTTCTAAGTCACTCTCATTGGAGTAATTATTGTGGGATGGGTAATTTTTTGAGGAGACGTGTAGTCTTGGTTTCTCATGTTTCTTTCTAATACTTTTTGATTCCTGAATATATGTCTGTGTGTCTCTTTCCAATGCCTATTGTTTAAAGCCCATGTGAATGTTCTCCTCCATAATCTGGCTCCCACAAAAATTTTCAACTTGATAAACATTGCACAGTTTTTATTCAAATCATCTTCCTCAAATATAGAAGCATTCTACTGGTCAGGTTGTAGTATTATTCTGACAACAACTGTTCTACATTTCTTAATAGTAAGGTTCATGGAGGAATTGGTCTGCCAGGCTATCTATTCAGTTGAGGTCTTTTTGAAATGTCATCTCTTTGAGGCCCTGGAAAGTGTCAAAGGTTGAGCATCAAATTTCAAGCACCCAGCATTTATAAGGTGGGATCTTCGTGGCATCTCATGTTTCCACTCTGGATTTGGCCTTTTTCAGTTCTTTAGAATGTTATTGCTCTGAATCACAGTATGTACAGTGTATATTTTCTAAACCTCCCAGAATTCTGGAATCAGCAGTAGGTGATCTCTCCAGAATGGACTCTATACTTTCATGATTTGTAAATTTATGTGTTTTACTTTCATCACTATGGTAGAAATATTCAGGTGTCATCAAGTTCTGACAGGTGGTTTTCATCTTTTCCCAGATTACTCCCTGAAGACTCTAGCAAGATATGCCTGAGTATCATTTGTCATCTTCCCAATTCCTGCGAGGGAAGATCAGAAGCTGCTACCAGTTCATGCTATCTTGCTGTCCTAGTTTATTTCATATTGAAAGTAAATATGTAGATTTGGAGATAGACAGGTAATGTATGTATAACTTATGTATCTATATGTGAATGAACATTAAATACAAATGGTAAGGATACTGTTGGAAACATTTCCAATTGCCATGAAGATACACGACTGTGTGGAACCATTTTGAAATTGATATGGGAATGTGTCATACTAAATTTATATACATCATTCTGTTTTCAGATTACTCTCACACCAGTTCTTAAGAGTTTTAATGTTACACCTGCTCAGTCAGTGAGGAAATCTGGGCTTTTTTTTTTTTTTTGGAGTTCAATCTCCCATTTTAGAGGGTGGGTTCTGATAATAATACTTTTCTTATTTTCACTTAAAAATAATGTTTTATATATAACTCAAATTTTAACATTGCTCTGGAGCTGCACATATGGACATTGGCACACACACAGAAAAAAAGGATTGTGCATTTGAAGATCATGGAAAGTATGTATTTTGGATGTAGGTAGAGTGTAGCAAGAAGCAAGAAAAGAAAAAGAAAATAGAAAATAAACAGAGTATCAACATGACCACTTTGGATTTTTTTCTTTTCTTTCTTTTTTTTTTTTTTTGCCTGAGTTTCCCCAAATTTTAGCAATGAATATGTCATGCCCCCAAGACATCTGTGACTACAAAGTAGGGAAGACTCTAGACATCTTAGGGTTTCTATTGTGATAAAGTAGCGTGCCCAAAAGCAAAATGAGGAGAAAATAGTTTATTACAGCTTAAACCTCATACTTGATCATGGAGAGAAAACAGTCAGGAATTCACATCAGGAATTAAGAGCCAGAAACCGATACAGAGACCAAGGAGGGGCGCTGCTTACTGGGTTTCTCCTCATGACTTGCTCATTCTGCCTTCTTCTGATAAACCAGCCCAGGAGTAGAACTCCCTACATTGAACTGGAGCCTCCTACATCTATCACCAATCAAGGAAATTCACCACAGGTTTGCCTGCAAGGAAGATTTGGTTGAGAAAGTTTCTCCAATGAGATTGTTTCTTCCAAAATTACCCTCATTTGTGTCAAGTTGATATACAGCTAGCCAGCCAAGACTCTAAAATTCTCTGGAAATAAAGGCTAGTTCTAACATAGAGCAAAGTAGGATTACCTAAGTCATAGCCACACTAGCACTGTGCCTGAGACATGGGAGTCAGACAGTAATCAAAGCATTGCCCATTTCTTTCAATAAAAACTTAATTTTTAAAAGTTTGTATTCAAAGATTCTCTGAAACTTAAATCAATTTTCTTTTCCTGCCTCATTTGTTTTGATATCTGACATATTTCACCACTCTACCATAAAAATTCCAATTCTATTCCTTAACTGGCTATCCTAAAGATAGTACTTTGCTCAGCCTGTCGAATTCCATATTTATCTCTACCAATCTCTAAACCTTGCTGAACCTTCAAGGGCTTATAAGTCCCATGTTATTTATAGTTTTATTGTATGCTTCCAAATATGGTGCTTCTCTGTCTTTTCTCTGAATATCCATAGTCTTTACTATATACACTACTCATCTAGCTCCTGGTGATTTGCTTCCTATTATTGACAGTTGCTCTTCCAATAGCATAGGTCTTCAAGTCCCTATAAAGAGATGGAAAATCAGATAGGCCTATATTTCTGATAACTTCCCTTATCACCAAGTCCACCACTGGTTCTTTACAGGACGTGGATAAACAGAATATACTTTAATATGACCAGTAGTTGAAAATACATATTGCCACTACACAGGTTTTTATCATGAACATTGTTTTCCCTTGTCACAGTCTTTCTAGGGTTTTGAAGTGTTTAACCAGCACATAGAGGGAGTGAGTCTAAAGTGGCTTCATGTGCCCTCACTCCAATAAGGGGTTTCTGAGACAAGAAGAGGTACTTAGATTTAAGATACTAGTCTGTTTCCAAGTAGAAAATAAGCAGTAGGAGGACTCTAAATTTAAGTTAATGACTCTCATGACAAACCATACTTTTCACTGTCTGTTTCCTTTCAGCTCATCCTGGTCTACCATTGGTGCTTTTTGTTGTATTTCTCTTGGAGCTCATTGTGTACAAGTCATCTTATTCACATCTAATACAATGCCTACTGCACACTAGGTATAAATTATTTATGATATATGTTCAATGAATAAATTAATGTGATACTCTGTGGCATGTTCATAAGTAGCTAATTCTGTGTTTTGAATCAGTATACACTCTAACTCCAAGTCAATATATACTCCAGTCCAGACATGTCTGTGGATTTATACACATAAATTAGTCTTTCCTTTTGTTAATCCCTTTCAATATGACCATTTCCAAACCTGCTCCATTTTCTCTTTTATTTGAATCTTATTTCATCCAGAAAAGTTTTGTCTGACTTGTTTAGACTTCCTGCACTCAACATTATACAGTAATACCTGGCTATAATTTAATTCAGATACACTTTGTGAGGAAATTTTATACAAAAGTTTCTCTGTTAAACACTGGAGTAAGTAACTATAATTTTTAAATTAATGTATAAATTTTTAACAAGAGATATTATATTTAATTTAAATGACAATAGGTATTATTATCATAGAATAGCTGAAAACCATTTAGTTAATTGTGCATTCTATAATGCTGACTTATATGGAGTTCCTTTAGCCAGCCTTTAAGATCATTTAGAAATTACCCAATAATAGAATTCAGTATTAAAACAGTGTACAAGTTATATGCAAAAATATATCCAAAATTAAGTTTCTTAGAAGCATGGAATACATTGCACAAGGGTCTAATGACTTGACATCACCTCTGTAATCTTGGGAAACTCCTATGAAGTATTCAGTCGATACAGACAGTCAAGTGGTATTTAAGTTCACATTCCAAAATTAATCAGGTCTTAATCATTCTAAAATATGGGCATATCCACAGCATTCAGAATCACTTGAACTTTTAACCTCGATTCCTAGTTCATAGTCATGAAACCAGACTCAGAAGATCATACTTTCAATTTTAAAAGATCACATAAGTCCTTCACTGTTCTCACACGTTCACCCATTAGTTACAGCTGGAAATTAAATCCTTCTCATTTTTACTGAAGAAAGTGGTCACAGTTTCCTTCTTCACTGGTATCTTTGCTCCTCATTATTATTCCTGAGACACCAATTGTTCTTGCCATCACACACCTTATCTTCCTCAACAAATCATGCCATTTTTATATTAAAATGTTATAATAATGCATTGTCGACAGAATGAAAATCAACTATGAAGCATGGTTTTCAGGAGCTTTTATATCTGTCTCAGTTCTCCTTGTCTAGCCTTCCTAGTTCACATCCTAAAAGCATACATTGTGCTGTGATATATTTGTGACTTGGAAATTTTGACATTATAATGTTCCCTTTACCATCTCCATCAGCTAGAGCCTGTTCCATTAATGAAGGACTATTCATTAATGAAGGTCTAAATTAAATGTCACCTTCTAGAATTAGAGAGTATTAAACAATACAGAGACCCCCCAACTCTCCATCCAAAGGACAGGGGGAGAAAAAAAAGCACTTTTAATACTTCTCTATATAAAGGATTATAATTTTCCTTGTTTTAAATCATACCTATTTCTCTGTCTTTTGTTATATAGGGTAGGGACTTTGTCTAACTAAGCATTGCATCTTCCTGTTTACTTTCAATCTTAAACACAGAACAGAGTAGGCAATAAACAAACTGATAACATTAGAATGATATATGAACAAGAAGTGGGGGTATCTAGTTCATCTGTTTAATAAAGAGAAAAAATTGAAAGAAAGGTAGTAAAGAGCTAGCATAAAGTTCATATATGTATATATACACATACATATTAACTTACTACATTCTGTTGTACATTGATTTATGATTTCAAGAAAGAGAGAATTCTACCTGGAGTGATCATGTGTGGAGGAGCCTGTATATTTACTGTGGTGTTCTATAGTGATTGTTAATTGTGTTGATAAGCACCAAGAAGATTAATATGGAGCACCTCTAGGGTAGAACATTTCCAGAGTGCATTAACTAAGGGGGAACATTCACCATGAGTATGCATAGTTCCATCCAGTAAGCAGTGAGTTGTGACAGAGTAAAAGAGGGAAAATCAGAAGCATTTTCTCTGCTTCTAGTCTGCTGTGAGATAAGTTAAGTTCCTTCACATAATTTTTTCCGAAATTTTTATCCTCATCACAGCCCAGAAATACTGGACCTAGTCAACAATTGATTGAAATACCTGTAATTATAAGCCAAAATAAAAATTTCATCTTTTAAGTTGTTTATGGAAGATATTTTGCCATATTGACAAAAAACCTCTATGTAAACTACTACTCTAGTAAAAGTTAGAAACAATCAAATAGCCTATTAAAATTTCTACAAATTGTCCTAAGGACAAGCAGCAAATTCATTAATTCTTGGTTACAACGAAAATGTTGGGTTCCACCAACCGACTAAGATGCTCAAAGAAAAGAGGCCAAGGGGAAGAAGGTGGACCCAGTCCCTGCTGTCGTCAAAAAACAGAAGGCAAAAAATATGGTCAATCCTTTGTTTGAGAAAAAGCCCAAGAACATCGGCATTGAGCAGGACATTCAGCCCAAAAGAGATCTAACACGCTTCATCAAATTGCCCCGCTACATCAGGCTGCAGCAACAAAGATCCATCCTCTATAAGCTGCTCAAAGTATCTCCTGTCATTAACCGGTTCATCCAGGCCCTGGACAGGCAAACAGGTACTCAGCTGCTTAAGCTTGCCCACAAGTACAGGCCAGAGACAAAGCAAGAGAAGAAGCAAAGGCTACTGGCCTGTGCTGAGAGGAAAGCTGCTGACAAAGGGGACGTCCCAACTAAGAGATCCCCTGTCCTCGGAGCAGGAGTCAATACAGTCACCACCTGGGTGGAGAAGAAGAAGACTCAGCTGGTGGTGATTTTACATGATGTAGACCCCATCGAGCTGGTGGTTTTCCTGCCTGCCCTGTGTTGAAAGATGGGGGTGCCCTACTGCATCATCAAGGGAAAGGCCAGGCTGGGGTACCTGGTCCACAAGAGTACATGCACCACTGTTGCCTTCGTACAGGTTAACTCTGAAGACTAGGGTGCTCTGGCTCAGCTGGTGGAAACTATTAGGACCAATTATAATGACAGATATGATAGTTCCGCCATCACTAGGGAGACAAAGTGCAAGCTGGAAAAGGCGAAGGCTAACGAACTTGCTACTAAGTTGGGTTAAATGTACTCTAAGTATTCTGCACATAAATATAATTACAAAATTATCTTCCATCTTAAAAAAAGGAAAATGTTGGATTTGAGCTATGACTTGTTCCTTTCTCCTGTCCCCAGCTTACTATGATCAAAGTTGTGTACTGGACAGCAGATGCCAAAATATATGTCTCCTTTTTCCAAGACTCAAATGTACAAACATAACACCTTCTCAGATGAAATAAGAATGCAGTGTTATTGACCCATTTAGCATGTGTGTTTCAGAAAGTGTAATACAGATTAGAGTTGACAGATTTACAACCACTCAAACCTGAACAAATACTACAAGATATATCCCAGTCAAGGGCAAGGGACAAACACTAAGTCCTGATCTTCATTACAAGTACATTTCTAAGAAAGAGATTCCAAGGCAGAAGAGGTAGGCATACATGATTAATGGTTATCACCTGCTTAGCATTCTGTTTATAAAGCAAGTGTCTCTCCAGGATAAAGACACTTCCTTCCTTTCGATCTGGAACAGTGATACAAGATTTTTTATATTGAGGGAAAGGCAATATACAAGACTAGTAGTTAATCAACACCCTCAAATATAACTTTCTTTGAAAATAAGTAGTTAGGTAATAAGCAATGGAAATAAATCTGGTAGCTCAATAAGAAAAATAGCCTAAGCCTTAGAGATTAGTTAGATTAACAGCAAGATCCAGGAAATTTCATGGCAAAAGATAATCTTCAAACTGGGTTTTAGAGAGGGTCCCTGAGTCTGGCCTAAAACACTAATTCTGCAAAGAAGTCCACATTTAATTGCATCACAGTAGAGCAATTTATTTTCTAGAACATTGTTGAAAACAATATTGCAATCATCTGGCAATCACCGAAAGTTAATACCTAGGTATGATACCATCAGAGCGGACAGATGAAAGAAAGAGATCAGAAATCGAGACTAAAATATTTTTGCTAAAGCCACTGTCATCCAGAATGACTGTGCAATATTGAAGCCTGAACTCATTGAACAGTAACATTAAAGGCTGCTTGTTGTAGTGGAAATTTACTTCATTGAAATAATATAGTCCATTCAAAAAAAACAAATAATCAAATAACAATTTTTACTTTTAGTTACAAAGTTTACACAACAGATTATTGAAAACATTCAATTAAAAAAAATCCCCTACATGTGAGATATACAAACATTCACAGGGGAAAATACAGGCAATGGAAACTTCCTTTTGAGAAGTAGAGGGTTCCAGTTGGGTCCCTCTGAGTAGATGTGGTGGTCTTACCTGTGCTCACAGGTGTGTCCCTACTCCTGGAAGACCAGCTCTCTACTGATGATATTTGGGTATGGAGCCAAGAAAGTGGAGAAAAGCCTTGAACACATGGGCACCGGGGAAATTTTCCTGAACAGAACACCAATGGCTTATGCTCAAAGATCAAGAATCAATAAATAGGACATCATAAAATTGCGAAGTTTCTGTAAGGCAAAGAACACTATCAATGGATAAAATGGCAAATAACAGATTGGTAAAAGATCTTTACCAATCTTACATCTGATAGAGGACTAATATCCAATATATACAAAGAACTCAAGAAGTTAGACTCCAGAGAAACAAATAAACCTATTAAAAATGGGAAACAAAATTAAACAGAGAATTCTCAACTGAGGAAACTCAAATGGCCTATAAGCACCTAAAGAAATGTTCAGCATCTTTAATCATCAGGGAAACACAAATCAAAACAACTCTGAGATTCTACCTCACAGTCAGGATGGCTAAGATGAAAAACTCAGGTGACAGCAGATTCTGGCGAGGATGTAGAGAATGAGGAACACTCCTCCATTGTTGGTGGGATTGCAAGCTGGTACAACCACTCTGGAACTCAGTCTGGCGGTTCCTCAGAAAATTGGATATAGTATTACCGAAGGACCCAGCTATATCACTCCTGGGCATATACCCAGAAGATGCTCCAACATGTAATAAGGACACATGCTCCATTATGTACACAGCAGCCTTATTTATAATAGCCATAAGCTAGAAAGAATCCAGATGTCCCTTGACAGAGGAATGGATACAGAAAATGTGGTACATTTACACAATGGAGTACTACTCAGCTATTAAAAACAATGAATTCATGAACTTCTTAGGCAAATGGATGGAGCTAGAAAATATCATCCTGAGTGAGGTAACTCAGTCAGTCACTAAAAAACATACATGGTATGCACTTACTGATAAATCACCAAACCCGGATGCAATTGGGTATGCTGGGAAGTGCTTGCTGACAGGAGCCTGATATGGCTGTCTCCTGAGAGTCTCTGCCAGAGCCTGACTGATACACAGGCAGAGGCTTGCAGCCAATGAGTGGACTGAGCATGAGGTCCTAGATGGAGGAGTTGGAGAAGGGATTGAAGGAGCTGAGGGAGTTTGCAATCCTATGGAGGGAGCAACAGTATCAACAGGCCTGACCCCCTGGAGCTCCGAGGGAGTGGACCACCAACTAAACAGTACACATGGAGGGATCCATGGCTCTGGCCTCATATATGGCAGAAGACGGCCTTGTAAGCATCAGTGCGAAGAGAGGCTCTTAGGCCTGAGGGTGTTTGATGCCCCAGTGTAGAGGAATGCCAGGGTGGAAAGAATGGAGTGGGTGGGTGGGGGAGCACCCTTCTAGAGGCAGGGAGAGGGTGAATGGCATGGGGGTTTCCAAAGGGGAGACCTGGAAAGGGGAAAACATTTGAAATGTAAATAAAGAAAATATCCAATTAAAAAAATGAAAAAAAATATCTAAATGAGAAATCAAGTCCAGAAAGTAGAGGGACAGTAAATTGAAATGGTATAACTTATTAACTAAGGATTTATGTTTGTTTAAACAATATTTTTAAATGAAAGTGACTAAAATATTAAAAACTCACAAATATCTGCTAAATATTACACTCTGTATAAAGACATACTGCAGCAATCAATTGCTAGCAGATCTTTAATAAAAGAAATAATAAAGAAATTTAACAAAATGAATATGAAAGTTTTACCTTGAAGACTACAAACCATTCTTGAAAATTTAAGTGAACTGTAAATAAAATGAAAGCTATTTTGTGAATTTTACATTCATAAATTAAAAGGCAGCATGTTAATGTTCTTCACAATTGCTACATATTGAATGAAGTCCTTATCAAACATCAGGCTGGCTATTTTGCCCCAAGTGACAAACTGAACCCAGATTTTACATGAAAATCTGAGAATCCATATGATCAAAATAATTATTGGACAAGAAAAAGATCTGACCCACAAATGCCTATTTCAGTTTACTACAAAGCTTCAGCAATCACAATGGTGAGATAATGCTATACAGATAAATATAGATATTAGTACAAAAATACTGAGAGATGAGAAATTATGTTTCATGTTTACAATGAATTGATTTTCAAAAAGTATTCTAAGAGCATGTAATGGAGGAAGAAATAACATTTTCAACAAATGATTGTGGACTGACTGGATAAATCACATGCAAAAAAAGAAAGTAGGACCCATATTTCATAACATTCAGCAATTCACTTATAAAAGAACAGAATCTCAAATGGCAAAAACTGAAGTTTTTATTTTAAAAGGATAGGAATAAATCTTCATGACCCGTATTAAAAGATGGTTTCTTAGATGTAGCACTAAAAAACTTTAGTAGCAAAAGGAAAAATAGATACATGTAATATAATACAAAGTAAAGTACCTTGTGTTTCAAATTATCAAGAGAGAGAAAAACTCAGAAGAGAAACTACTCAGAAATCATACACACAGTAAATGTTGTAAACTCACATCACATAAATAAGACATAAAATTCAATAATTTAAAAATAAAAAAATAACAATCAGCAAAATATTTGAATAGAAAAATTTCCAACAAACATATGCAAATTGTTGCTTGTCACATGAAGAGATACTGAAAAACATTTGTGGCTGCAGAACCAAAATGAGATCTTAATTCATACCCACTATGATGTCTATAAGTTTATGTCATATATGTATTTATACGAAGAAATGCAAAAATGGAGAAAATGAACTTACTATGAAAGAATCCTATTCTCAACATCTCAAGAAGAAAATTAAATACCAAGGATTGGGTGAAGATTTAGTATCTGGGAAATAAGGAAAGAAATCAAAGAATTTTTAGAATTTAATGAAGATGAAGGCACAACATACCCAAATTTATGGGACACAATGAAAGCAATGCTAAGAGGAAAACTCATAGCACTGAGTGCCTCCAAAAAGAAGCTGGAGAGAGCATACACTAGCAGCTTAACAGCACACCTGAAAGCTTTAGAACAAAAAGAAGCTAATACACCCAAGAGGAGTAGAAGGCAAGAAATCATCAAACTCAGGGCTGAAATCAACCAAGTAGAAACAAAAAGAACTATACAAAGAATCAACAAAACCAGGAGCTGGTTCTTTGAGAAAATCGACAGGATAGATAAAACTTTAGCCAGACCAACCATAAGGCACAGAGACAGTAGTATCCAAATTAACAAAATCAGAAATAAAAAGGGAGATATAACAGAAACTGAGGAAATTCAAAAAATCATCAGATCCTACTACAAAAGCCTATACTCAACACAACTGGAAAATCTGGAGGAAATGGACAATTTCCTAGAAAGATACCAAATACCAAAGTTAAATCAGGATCAGATAGACGATCTAAATGGTCCCATAACCCCTAAAGAAATAGAAGTGGTTATTGACATTCTCCCAACCAAAAAAAGCACAGGACCAGATGGTTTTAGTGCAGAATTCTATCAGACCTTCAAAGAAGACCTAACAACAATACTCTTCAAAGTACTCCACAAAATAGAAACAGAAGGAACACAACCCAACTCATTCTATAAAGCCACAATTTTGCTGATACCAAAACCACACAAAGATCCAACAAAGTAAGAGAACTTTAGACCAATTTCCCTTAAGAATATCGATGCAAAAATACTCAATAAAATTCTGGCCAACCAAATCCAAGAACACATCAAACTAATAATTCACCATGATCACGTAGGCTTCATCCCAGGAATGCAGGGATGATTCAATATATGGAAATCCATCAATGTAAACCACTACATAAACAAACTCAAAGAGAAAAACCACATGGTCATTTCATTAGATGCTGAAAAAGCATTTGACAAAATTCAGCATCCTTTCATGTTAAAAGTCTTGGAAAGAACAGGAATTCAAGGTCCATATCTAAACATAGTAAAGCAATATACAGCAAACCAGTAGTCAACATAGATCTAAATGGAGAGAAACTTGAAGCAATCCCACTAAAATCAGGGACTAGACAAGGCTGCCCTCTCTCTCCATATTTATTCAATATAGTACTTGAAGTTCTAGCTAGAGCAATTAGACAACAAAAGGAGGAAAAGGGATACAAATTGGAAAAGAAGAAGTCAAACTATCACTATTTGCAGGAGATATGATAGTATACTTAAGTGACCCAAAAGACTTCACCAGAGAACTCCTACAGCTGATAAACAACTTCAGCAAAGTGGCCAGATATAAAATTAAGTCAAGCAATTCAGTAGCCTTCCTATACTCAAAGGATAAACAGGCTGAGAAATAAATTAAAGAAATGACACCCTTCACAATAGCCACAAACCATATAAAGTATCTTGGTGTGACTCTAACCAAACAACTGAAAGATCTGTATGACAAGAACTTCAAGTCTTTGAAGAAAGAAATCAAAGAAGACCTCAGAAGATGCAAAAATCTTCCATCCTCATGGATTGGCAGGATTAATATAGTAAAAATGACCATCTTGCCAAAAGCAATATACAGATTCAATGCAATCCCCATCAAAATCCCAACTCAATTCTTCATAGAGTTAGAAAGAGCAATTCTCAAATTCATCTGGAATAACAGAAAACTCAGGATAGCTAAAACTATTCTCAAGAGTAAAAGAACTTCTGGGAGAATCAGTATCCCGGACCTCAAGCCCGGACCTTTAACACTACAGAGCAGTAGTGTTAAAAACTGCATGGAATTGGTACAGTGACAGGCAGGTAGATCAATGGAATAGAATTGAAGACCCAGAAATGAACCCACACACCTATGGTCACTTGATCTTTGACAAAAGAACTGAAACCATCCAGTGGAAAAAAGATAGCCTTTTCAACAAATGGTGCTGGTTCAACCGGTGGCTAGCATGCAGAAAAAATGCAGATCGATCCATTTTTATCTCCTTGTACTAAGCTCAACTCCAAATGGATCAAGGACCTCCACATAAAACCAGTCACACTGAAACTAATAGAAAAGAATCTTGGGAAGAGCCTTGAACACATGGGCACAGTGGAAATTTTCCTGAACAGAACATCAATAGCTTATGCTCTAAGATCAAAAATTGACAAATGGAACCTCATAAAATTACAAAGTTTCTGTAAGGCAAAGGACACTGTCAATAGGACAAAGAGGCAACCAACAAATTGGGAAAAGATTTTTACCAACCCTATGTCCGACAGAGGGCTAATATTAAATATGTAAAAAGAACTCAAGAAGTTAGACTCTAGAGAGCCAAATAACCCTATTAAAAACTGGGGTACAGAGCTAAACAAATAATTTTCACTTGAGGATTATCGAATGGCTGAGAAGCAGCTAAAGAAATGTTTACTATCCTTAGTCAAAACAACCCTGAGATTTCACCTCACACCAGTCAGAATGGCTAAGATCAAAAACACAGAAGACAGCAGATCCTGGTGAGGATGTGGAGAAAGAGGAACACTCCTCTACTGCTGGTGGGATTGCAAGCTGGTACAATCACTCTGGAAATCAGAATGGTGGTTCCTCGGAAAACTGGGTATGATACTACTGGAGGACCCTGTTGTACCACTCCTTATCATGTACCCAGAGGATTCCCCAGCATGTAGTAAGGACACATGCTCCACTATGTTCATAGCAGCCTTATTTATAATAGCCAGAAGCCAGAAAGAACCCAGATGTCCCTCAACAGAGCAATTGATACAGAAAATGTGGTACACTTACACAGTGGAGTAGTACTCAGATACTAAAAACAATGAATTTATGAAATTCTTAGGCAAATGCGTGGAACTGGAAAATATCATCCTAAGTGAGGTAACCCAATCACAAAAGAGCACACATGGTATGCACTCACTGATAAGTAGATACTAGCCCGGAAGCTCGGAATACCCAAGACACAATTCACATATCAAATGATGCCCAAGAAGAAGGAAGGAGAGGTCCCTGATCCTGGAAAGCCTTGATGCAGCAGTGTACAGAAATACCAGGACAGGGAAGCAGGAGGGGGTTGATTGGGGAACAGCCGGAGGGGGCAGAGCTTATGGGACTTTCGTGGATGGGGGAACCAGGAAAGGGGAAATCATTTGAAATGTAAACAAAGAATATATCTAAGGAAAAAAAAAGAATTTAAAACATGAACATACACTAAGAAGCAAATACCTTAATTGGCAAATGAGTAAATGAATTGAACATCCTTCTTTAAACACAGGAGAACAAATGGTCAAAATCTAAATAAACAGTTTTCAAGGCCTTTAACTATCAGACATGTAGAAATCAATATTATATTAAGAATGAGGTGGGGTACTACTGGCCTGCCATCCTAATGCAGGCTAAGTGAGACAATAGGGTCCTAAGTTGAAGGACAGCCTGCACAATATAACAAGACTTTACCTCAAAACAAGCAAACTACATTTATATTTCATTTCACACTAGTCAGAATGATTATAATTAAGAAAATAGATGTGCTCACTTCGGCAGCACATATACTAAAATTGGAACGATACAGAAAAGATTAGCATGGCCCCTGTGCCAGGATGACACGCAAATTCGTGAAGCATTCCATATTTTTAACTGTTTGTTATTGGTGTGGAGACAGGCAGGAAGATCAGTGGAATAGAATTGAAGACCCAGAAAAGAACCCACACACCTACAGTCACTTGATAATTGACAAAGGAGCAAAAACAATCCAGTGGAAAAAAGACAGCATTTTTAACAAATGGTGCTGGATCAACTGGAGGTCAGCATGCAGAAAAATGCAAATCGACCCATTCTTATCTCCTTGTACAAAGCTCAAGTCCAAGTGGATCAAGGACCTACACATTAAACCAGACACATTGAAGCTTAGAGAGGAGAAAGTGGGGAGGAATCTTGAACACATGGACACAAGGGAAATGTTCCTGAACAGAACACCAATGGCTTATGCCCTATGAACAAGAATCGACAAATGGGACCTCATGAAGCTGCAAAGCTTCTGTAAGGCAAAGGACATGGTCAGTAGGACAAAATGGCAACCAACAAATTGGAAAAAGATCTTTACCAATCCACATCTGATAGAGGGCTAATATCCAAGGTATACAAAGAACTCAAGAAGTTAGGCTCAAGAGAGTCAAATAACCCTATTAAAAAATGGGGTACAGAGCAAAACAGAGAATTCTCAACTGAGAAAACTCGAATGACTCTAAAGCACCTAAAGAAATGTTCAGCATCCTTAGATATCAGGGAAATGCAAATCAAGACAACACTGAGATTCTACCTCACACCAGTCAGAATGGCTAAGATGAAAAACTCAGGGGACAGCAGATGCTGGAGAGGATGTGGGGAAAGAGAAACACTTCTCCATTGTTGGTGGGATTGCAAACTGGTAAAACCACTCTGGAAATCAGTTTGGTGATTCCTCAGAAAATTAGACATAGTACTACCTGATGACCCAGCTATACCACTCCTGGGCATATACCCAGAAGATGCTCCTACACGTAATAAGGACACATGCTCCACTATGTTCATAGCTGCCTTATTCATAACAGCAGAAGCTGGAAAGAACCCAAATGTCTCTCAACTGAGGAATGGATTCAGAAACTGTTGTATATATACACAATGGAGTACTATTCAGCTATTAAAAACAATGAATTCATGAAATTCTTAGGCAAATGGATGGAACTAGAAAGTGTCATCCTGAGCAAGGTAACCTAATCACAAAAGAATGCACATGGTATGCACTCACTGATAAGTGGATGTTAGCCCAAAAGCTCAAAATAAACAAGTTACAATTCACAGACCACAGGAAGCTCAAGAATAAAGAGGACTGAAGTGGGGGTGCTTGGGTTCCTCTGAGAAAGGGAACAATATACTTACAGGAGCAATAATGGAAGCAAGTGTGGAGCAGGGACTGAAGTAAAGGCCACCTGGAGGCTGACCTACCTGGGGATTCACCCTATAAACAGTCACCAAACCCCAACACTACTATGAAGGACAAGAAGTGTATATCAAAAGGAGCATGCTATGGTTGTCTCTGGAAGGACCCTGCAGAGCCTTACACTTACAGAGGCAGATGCTAGCAGCCAACCATTGGTCTGGGAGTAGGGTCCCCAGTGGAGGAGTTGGAAGGCGGTCCAGAGGAGCTGAAGGGGTTTACAGCCCCACTGGAAGAACAATGATGTTGGCCACCCAGATGCCCCAGGACTCCCAGGGACTAAACCATCAACCAAGGGATGCTCAGGGTTCCAGCCAAAAATGTGGCAGAGTAATACCTTGTTGGGCATCAGTGGGAGGAGTGGTCCTTGGTCAGGTGAAGGCTAAATAGATGCCGCAACAAGGGGAAATTGAGGGGGGAGGTGGGAGTGGGTTGGGTGGAGGGGCATATACTTGGAGGCAGGGAGTGGGAGGAGGGGGGTTTGGGGGAGCGGGGAAACCGGGAAAGGTTTTACCACTTGAAATGTAAATGAAGAATATATTTAATAAAAAAAGGAAAATAGATAATGTTAAATGTTGATGAGGATGTGAAGTGTTTTATAAAAAGCTGTAAAATTCTCATAAGAATGTGAATTATTCCAGTTACTAGAATTCAGTAATGTGGTTCCTCAAAATAGTAAAAAGCAAATCTATAATGTAATCTATTTGTATGATATCTTGGTCTATACCCGAAGCATATAAGTCAATGCAAAAATGTAACACATGTGTTTATTACAGCACTGTTTACAATATCTAAGTTATGGGATTAACTTCTGTGCCCCTCAACAGATAAATGGATAAGCAAAATGTAGAGTTCTGGAGCCGTAGTTCAGCAGTTAAGAGTGCTTCATTTTCTTCTAGAAGACTGGAGTTCTCTTCTTAGCACCCATATTAACTAGCCATAATTCTATCGCTAGGGATTCTGACTTCTAGAAGAACTAGCATTCCTGTACACACACACACACACACACACACACACACACACACACACACACACACACACAAATATATCCTTGAAAAAATATAATGTAGTATGTATTTATAACGGAGTTCTATTCAGCCATATAAAAGAAAGAAATTTTGTCTTCTGTAGGAAATTCAGTAGAAATGGAGACCAACCTGTAAGGTGAAATAATCTGGACTCAGGAAAACAAGTATATTATTAGTATTGTCTTGTTAACATACTAAATACCTGGAAAAGTAACTTAATAGATAAAGGATTTGCTTTGGCTCATAGTTCTCACAGTTTACAATACAGTATTTTATAGTGAGGAAATCACTGTGAAAGAAGCATGAAGCAGCTGCTTATATTGTATCCATACAAAAGAAGCATAGAAAATGAATATGTATGCTTGTCTATTTTATCTTTTCCTTCTTATTCTGTCCTGGACCATTGCCCATGGAATGGTACCACTCATATTTTATGCGTGTCACCATTGAATCTCAGTTATCACAATATAAACAATCCCTTGTAGTCATACCCAAAAGTTTGTGTCTAGATTCTAGTGGTTCTAGATTCCATCATATTGAAAATCAATATTAATCATCACATCAACTGTTGTGTATTTTATCTCATATGGAATTTAGAGGAAGAAAAACAACATGATAGTAAGGTTGTGAGGTGGAAACTATTAGGGAAGTAGGAAGAGAGAAAAAGGAGGGGAAGAAAGCATAAGAGAAAGTATGAGCAATGTTTACTAGATATGAAAATATCAAAATCAAACTCATTCACCCTGCCAGAACCTTACAAATGCAGAGTTGGATGCTGGTAGCCAACCATTACACTGAGTGCAGGGTCCCCAATGGAGGAGTTAGAGAAAGGACTGAAGAAGCTGAAGGGGTTTGCAACCCCACAGGAAGAACAACAATATCAAATGACCAGAACCACCCCCCCTAAAGCTCCCAGAGACTAAACTACCAACTAAGTAGTACACTAGTACACATGGCTCTGGCTGCATAGTAGCAAAGGACAGCCTTGTCAGGCATTAATGGGAGGAGAGATTCTTGGTCCTATGAAGGATCTATAGATGCCCCAATGTAGGGGAATAGAGGGCGGGGAGGCAGGAGTGCGTGAGTGGGTGGAGGAACAAAAGCAGAAGCAGGGGGAGGGAGGGTGGGGTAGGGGGTTTCTGGGAGGGGGGAAAACCGGGGTAAGGAGACAACACTTGAAATGTAAATAAATTTGAAAAAATAAATAAAGAAAAAAGAAAAAAACTTTAAAAGGAAAGCATTACATGGCTGGAGAGATATCCCACTCATTAAGAGCTCTTACCCTTTTCCAGAGAACCTGGGTTTGGTTTCCTGGATCCACATGATTGCTTACAATCTGTATAATTTCCAGTTTCAGGGGATCCAATGTTGTCTTTGGTCTTAAAAGGGCACCACATGTACATACGGTGCACATACATACATGCAAGCACAACACATTTACACATAAAATAATTTTTTATAAAGGAAACTGCTATACTATATAAAACAAGACCAAAAAATCATCCATAATTGTATTTATATTAAAAATAACTCATATATAAAATACATATATGCAAAAAGTACATTAGTTATTTTTAAGGTTGAAGAATAATGCTTAGTTTAGGTATAATAGAAAGAAATTAGTACCACGTTTCTTTTTGTAGTCCTGAAAAAGTTCTAGAATGTATGTCATCGATGGTTGCACAAGCCTGTGTGTATTACATAATCAGCTGATTGTGAAGTTTCTGTAGAGACAGAATTTTAGTAACAAAACATCTATTAATGCGTCATATTCAGTAAGCATGATTTTAGATTAATCTGACTTGGTTGAGCCATAACTCTTGCTGTCTGGGAATATAGAGAGGAGGGAAGTCAGATGGATGAGTTAGTATGTTGGCTCTTAAAAATATTAAGAAGAGTTTGGTAAGATGTTAGGATAAATATAGAGAAAGACTGTTTTGTGGCAGTAATCGTCAACAAACTTAGGTAATTTGATGGGGGTACAAACATTCCCAAGTCAATAAACAACTAAAGGAAATGTATAGTGTTGGCTTGGTGTTTTCTCTCTGCAGCAAGCTACATTTACTTACTGATAGAAAAGCCCACAAATTACAGAACAATCTCACATAAACCCAAAACATCAGAACTTCTAAATGTACAACGTATGACAAACAGATCCATAAAAGAAACAGGCATGTTTAACATTATGTTGTCACTTCAGAGAATTTATCTCTAGGCATCATGTGAATGTGGGGAATCATATGGTATAAGGAACAACTTGGCTTTCCCACTAATATTTCCACCTGAAGCACATTATTTGCCTTTTTGTTCGTTTTCTCTTCAAAAAAGAAAGAATATATATATTTGTCCATGTTAAAGAAAACATACTAATTTTGGTTTAGAGCTTTTAAAATCAACACCAGTGTATAAGATTAGGTACCAGGTGTGCCCCTGTGTTCAACAAAGAAAACCTTTTTACCTCATCCTTTTGTTGGGGCAGGGCTGTGTCTTAGAGAGATGTTTAGGTTGTGGTGGAGTGGAAGATAAACGCAGAAATTTGCCTGTATTTGAATATAAATTCTGGGAAACAGTGGCTTGGAAAACTGCCTGCCAGGTGTGGGCAGCAAAAGAAGCCACGGAACCCTCAGCCTCTTTCTCCTCCCCACTGCGCGCCCCTTCTCTGAACCAATAGTCTGCAGCCCCTCCTACTCCTCTTTCCCTGTGAAATCTTATAAACGCGTTACCAGGAGGGCTTTGATCTGTGGGACGAGGACGAAAGCTCTGGAGCAAGTACTCTCTTTCTCCAGCCCTTGATTGGCTAGCTTGAGCTAACTCTCCGTGAGCCACACGTGCAGCCGCTGCATTCCTTAGCTGGAAGATTTCGGAAGAATACCAAGAAGTGCAGCTTTAGAAGCAAGCTGCAGATTCAACTCAAATCCCAAACACTTAATGGAACAGATAGCTGTGTCTTGGCTGTATCAAAGCCTGGCAGGGTAAAGAAGAAGATTTCTGCAAGGTTAATGATGCTGCTGCCTACCTAAAAGAAGAACAAGAAGTAGGAAAAGAAGAATGAGTTGTGTGATATGCAGGCAGCAGGGATAGAATGAAAGCAATTATTTCAAGGCCACTGTAGGATGAAAGCAAGTTAGATGATCTTATCCAAATGGCTGCCCTTGGTTGTGCTTTTTTGAGGTTATCCCATTGTTGGTTGAGGGGCTCTTGAAGTCTAAAGGCATTGTGGGCCTGTAGGGGTCTGATCAGTGGCTGTCAGAGGTCAACTAAGGATTTAACATTGAAATTTAGCCAAAGAGAAAAATAGTTGGTAATGTTTCTAGAGTGCTTGGCCTCTCTTTCAGTGTGGACCAGATTGCATAGGCCCCTTTAAAGAGGAAATGCTGAGTCAAATGAAGATGCTGACTGCTTTGTGGTTAAGAGAACTTTGTTAAAGGTGTGAGAAGATAAGGAATCTTTCAATATTGTCTAGTAGTAAATTTTAGCTGTGGGAGAGATGCAAGAACATACTCTTTGGTTACTTAGATAAATTTGGTGTCCAATTTTATAAACATTTTCTCCTGCTTCTGCATTTAGTGAATTGTCCCTGTGCAGAAAACAGCACAGTGTTTCTAGACTGGTTACAAAGGGAAACTCTGGATGCTGCCAAGATGAGCTTGCTTCTACCGGGCTTTGGGTAAACATTTTTTTGAAAATATTTATGTCCAAATGGGAAAGTTTTTAATATCTCCTGGTAAAATTTAGTGTGAGGAAAAATTATGAGGTGTTCCTATTCTGAAATTTTTCATTTTATTAAAAGCCAGAAGTAACTTGGAGAGGAGTCTATCACACAAACTCATAGAAAGATGAGGAGTGGGGCTCTCCTGATGTCTCTAAAGGAAATCACGTATATTTGAGAAAGATTTAGAAAGTCTTTATCTTTGAGGGGAGATACTTAGTGATTTTGACAGATGGAGTTACTCCTGAACTCTTTGGTAGAAAATATGTTGTAAAAGAAAAACAAAATGGGAATTTTGCATTACCTGAAAGAAAAACTGAGCTTTATAGAAATCCGGAGAATTTGCATATTACTGAGCAGAAAATCAGATGTGAAAAGATTAAGGACACCTCTGTTCTACGCAGAGAGACTCAGTGAGTCATTGCATCGAAGAGCTCTCTGATTGCTTATATATTCCTTCGAGAAAATTCGGAAGAGAGATCATGGAGGAAATGAAGAATCCAATCTGTGAATTAAAAGTACAGTGTGAGTCTATTTTCTCTACATGAACACAACACAACACACACACACATACACACTCACACACACACAGCCCACAATGAGGGCAGAAAAGAATTTTCTAGAAATAAAATAGCTGAACCACAAGTGGTTCATGTTTTCTAAAGTGACTCTTATGAATTTTATGCCAGGAAACAACTGTTTCTGTCTTCTCATCTTCCTTGTATTTTTCCCCCTCTGCTTTCCTTCTCATAAGGGGAACAAAAATGAATCCGTGGAAAATATTCACCACTCTGGTTTGCAAAAGCTCATGCATAGTTTTCATATCACATACGTTGTACACTCTAAGGCAGTTTTCTAAAGATGTCTTTTCCCTAACTTTATTTTTCCCTTTCACCTGCCACCTTCCGCCTCCAGATTCCCAGCCTCTGCGGGTTCCGAAGGCTCCATCCTGTTTGCTTGGTTATGGCTCCATGCAGGGTTTTTTGATTTTTTTTGTTTTTTTTTTTTTTAAATCACGATCAATTTACCTTGGGGAGGTGGGTAGCAGGAAATTTGGGATGAAAGAACTTGAGCAGAGAGGTGTATGTTAATTACATTCTGATTGATGAACTGAAATGGGAGTATTTGGATAGGTAAGGTTTAAAGAAAAAGAGTAAAGTACCCCATCCGCAACAACCAAACCCCACATTCAGATGCACCATCTGGTCTAGCCCCCAAAGTGTCTGTGGCTTAATAGGGAAGACTAGAGCCTCAGTTACGCAGTGGGAGTGTGGAAAAAATTAACTAGCTCTGATGTAGCTGCAGAGGCCACCTGTGCCCCCCCAGTCCCCCCACCCTGTGTGTTGCGGACCCAGACAGCATCTCGTGGTACAGGCAAAGTCTCGCGCAAAGCTCTGTCAGCCCCGCCCCCTATTGCTTAGGGTCACTACCCAGTCCCACTGACGCGGGGGAGTGCGCACGACTCTGCCTGCGGCAGTTGGCTGTGGTGCGCAGAGCCAGAGGCACCTCAGACTCTGAAGTGGGAACGGACCTGGACGGACAGGCGGCTAGTCCGCTAGCCCGCTAGTCCGTCTTCATCTCTCCGCTGCATGACCGTCTTCGGATTCTAAGGTAAGTCTCTTGACATTCACAGGAAAGACTGGAGATATGTGAGGGTGAGCTGCTGTCCCTGCGACTGACAACAGGTAAACAGGGAAATGGGCAGATCAAGTCAGACTACCCATGAAATAGAAAGATTTGGGGACATGGCAACCCCAAGTCCACCAGCGCCCACACCCTATATTTTTTTCAGGATGCATTTCTTCCACAGGTTATCTGCAAGCGCAAAATACCAAATTCTTAAGAGCTTGGGATGAGTCCCTAGAAACTCACTCCTGTTTTGTCTGTTCCTATCATCAGGGATCCTGGCACTCCCGAAAAGTGAAGATATCTGCTCTAAAGCCTGTTTGAAAGCGCTCTTTTCTATTTACTACATCCCATCCCATTCTCAGGTTTCTGGGTGTTTTAGCCCCCACACTGTCGCACTTCAACATGAAAAAACGCTGTTTTTGTTGTTTTTATTGTTGTTGTTACTGTGGTGGTGGTGAGGGGGTGATGGTAGTGGTGATTTCCTGCGCATCAAAGTACACACAAACTGTAAGTTTGACCTCACGACTTGGAAAGCCAGCTGTCAGTTTTAAAGATTCAGGGTACACATTCCCTTCCCAGACCCCTCACCCTCCTCCCTATCTCGCTCTCCAGGGAGAAGGTGGACTGCAAAGGTCTGGCTTCAGGGCTATGTCTCCTCCCATAGTAACCCTTCCCTGCTGGAATTATTTGCTTCATAACTGGGGAGGGGGCCCCAGCCTAGGGTAGAGAGGAATCAGTCTTCGTCAGCCTTTTTACCAGCAAGACAGTAAAGAATAAATCTCTGTAATTAGAACTCTAGTATCTCAGTTTCCAGGGTGTTGCTGAAGGTTTAGGGGTGGTCACCAATGGCAACCACCCTCGCGAGGCTGAGGTCTCAAGATGACGTGGTTCCTTAAAGCACCGCCCTCCTGAAATTTGGGGAAGGGGCTATGAATGAAATTACATATTCCTCTCCACTGCCCCCTTCTGACCGTTTGACTAAAGGGAAGTCTTGCTGGAGAGAAGTAGTTTAGAGTTTTTAATCCCTTCCCCACTTGATGGTTTAGAAAATTCCAGAAACGGCTTGGAGCTCCCTCTCCCGCCCCTCGTATTCTCTTGCAACAAAGGGAGGGGCAGAAGCTCAAACCTTAGGGCTCAAAACCTGGCTTATTTTGAAGCTATATTGGGGCACCCTTTGCTCAGGGCCCCGCACCACAGCCTGACTGCCCCAATCAGAAGAGAAATTTAGGAACTGTACGTGGTCAAAAGGGATCCCAAACCTTAGCATAAGGATTCTCCTAGTTTTCCCCATACCATAAACATTTTTGAGACAGGCTAACAATATACATCTCTTGGAACTGGTTATTACAGCCCAGGCTGTCCTCAAACTTGGGCTCCTTCTGCTTTAGCATTACCAGTTCTGGAATAACAAGTGTGTGTGTGTGGGGGGGTGGGGGGCGACACTCTGATTCAAATATTTGTCATGTAATTGTGGAGTGTTTAATGTGGAACCCAGTTTTTTCAGGCATCCTAAGTGTCACTAAGCTACATCCAAAATTTTCCATAGTAGATGTTGTGGTGAAGGAGCCAGAAAGAGGTGAGAAGAAGAGAGGAAAAATAAGGAAAATCTGTGACTCCTCCCAATACCACAAACAGCACTACGTTGTTCCACACAAACATATACCAGACACACTGAAAAAAACATACCATACAAGTGCATGTACAGCAGAGAAACTCATCACATAATTACAAAGCATGCAAACACCTAACATACACTCAGGTCTTGTTTAGAAAATGCACACTATAAAAGTCTGCATCATGGCAATATAATCATGCTACATATGAGTTTACATAAGCAACAGATCATAACTTTCTAAATTAAGTCAGTCATATAAAACAGATATACAGAAATATCCATGCACCACCCCCATGGACATGAACAACAAAACCACACACACAGACACACACACAGACACAAACACACACGGGAGAAATGTCATTTTCTCCCTTTTAACCGGAATTTATTTGCTTAAAAACAACAATGAAAATAGATTCAAACAGAAGGAAACATGGAGAATTTTCTATCATGAAGAAGTTGTTTAAATAGTATACATGTTCATTCATGCATACTAATTCAATCTTCTGCATCAGCTTATGAAGCATATAGCATCTCCATTAGATAATTAGAGAAACCAAGGAAAAATAACTTCTAAGTATGTAGTTTTATTTTTGGTTGACACAATGATTATGCATATTTGTGGTATATATTATTACATTTTGACAAATCAATGAAGTGCAAAAGTATTGGACTATGTGGTATTGGCATAGATTTCATCTCACAAATTTACCTTTTCTTTATGTTGAAAATATTTTGAGGGTTTTTTAAAGTTTAGAAATATGCAATTAAATTTGTCAGTTATTTGCACAGTCATACTGCTATTTAGTGATTGGGTAATATGGAAATGAAAACAAAATTCTTGCTTTTAAGTTTACAGTCTCTGACATCATACCCTTTTACATGTATGCAAACACACAAATTACTTCCCATGTCCTTTATTAAATAGGTGATAACCTCTGCAGTTAGATACTAGCCATCTATTTAGAAGCCTATTTCTTCTTGTTTGATCATTTTATTTATGTAAAATTCTCCACAAAGCAAGGTAGAAAAGTCAGACTTCCATAATCTTACAACTCTATGGAAATAATCCAGTATACCTATCCTGCTTGGCTTCAATAACCCAAATCTAATTAGGCATTAATTACTAAACAATTAATTAATGAATATGTATTAGAAGGCAGTGACTGTTTTAGACAATATTTATGTAATATCATGGAACAAATTCAGGCTGGTACATTTATCATTCTATATGTGTGATCTAATTGGCTTCACAGGATTTGATCATATTAGTGAAAGTGGGCTGACTAGCTAGCCTGCTAGCTTCTATATAAAAAAAAAAAATGTGAAGACCTGGCTCCTGGCTTCTTTCTATACAATGCTAATGTGTTTGATCCTTCCGATTTTAGGTGGATCCAGGAGTTTCTGTTTGCAACGATTTGGAAAAGGACTTCAGTATCTGTATCCTTTATGGTCCCTTGAGACCTGCTTAATTCTCCCCAAACAAAAATGAACAGTTCCTTCAAGGGAAGTGTTCCCTTCCTGTCACAAATGGAAAGTGCCATTGATTGGCTCGGAGAAAATGTCAGTTGGGTTCCATCAATCGAGGATCAAAGCTGCAATCACACAACCCAGAATGGAACCAATATCTCCAGTACAGAATGGGGAGGGCCAAGAGGAACTGTCAGTAAATGGATAGGGGGCAATCCCCACATCATGGCAAAGATCGTGCTGTCTTTTGCATATGCTGTCATCATAGTGATCTCTCTCTTTGGCAACTCCTTGGTATGCCAAGTTTTTGTCAAGCACAAGGAAATCAAGAAATCAACAGGCCTTCTCATCTTCAATCTGGCAATATCTGACATTTTGATAATCCTGCTCAACAGTCCATTTGCTCTGGTGAGTGATTTATATAGAGTTGGTTTCAGCACTTAAGAATGAAGCTGCTCCATTTTAGGACTTATAAAACAAACAGGAATATGCGTGCCTGGGGCCTCCATTCTATATTCTCGCTTCTCTATAATGCTTAAGGGCAACATTTTAGTAATTAACCTGTTCTCCTTCCTTCTTTTCTTGTTTTCTTACTCTAGGCTCGTTTCCTGAGTGGACAGTGGGTTTTTGGTAGGATCATGTGTCATGTCAGTCGGTTTGCTCAGTACTGCTCCCTCCATGTCTCAACTCTTACACTGATGGCAGTTGCTATGGACCGGCACCGGGTAAGATGACTTGAGGACACTTCTGTGTAAAAGTGCAGGGAGTGAGAAATAGCCAGAAAGTTTAGACATCTTACATAAATCTACAGGGTGGAAACATCTTTGAGAATAGAATGTTTTCAGACACGTTTTCCCACTGAAATCCATACTCTTACAGCTGGAGACCATTTAGAATTTCAGAGATTTGAGATTATATATGTGTGTTTTATGCCTTCTCTCCCTTCCCCCTAATCTACCTTCAATCTGTGTTTATATTGGAATAAGATAAATTAATGGTCCAAGTAAATTCTGTAATCCAAGCAGAAACTTATTAACCTGTATCTGATTATTCAAACCTCACTGACCTGGGCTGATTCAGGAAGGCTGTTGCTTCTCTTTTGTAGGTAATTCTGCACCCAATGAAACCAAGGCTAACTCACTCCCAAAGCCTAATTGTTGTTGCTGTGATCTGGAGTATTGCAGTGTTCCTTGCCTTGCCACATGCAATTTACCAAAATCTGATCACTCTCGTCAACATGTAAGTCAGACATAATGGATAATTTCATCTTTTTCTTTCTAGAGACTCCCAGGAAGTTCACATTTGTAATGTTCTTAACTTCTCATTCATCACTTCCCCATTTTCCTGAATAGAAGATATGGTGCCATTTTCTAGTTCCAATGTGTTAGTGGAACCAAGAGGATGGGCAATCAAGATAACTAGCAATGAAGAATCTGGTTGTCTTCAGTTTAATCTATACCTAGACTAGACCTGCAAGAGATAACATTTTAGTTAACCTCCTTAATTTTACAATTTAAGAAACTAAGACCTAAAGTTTCAAGGGTCTGGGATTTTGTATGGACATATTTTGCAAAGTAGCTACTAGAAGTGTTCAGGTGTTCATTCAGTTAGTCTTGTTATCTTAATTTCTGTTCTGCTTTCCTCCAGGGATGGTGATGTCAGGAGCTACTGCCTCCCTTCCTTTCCTGGACCCAACATACTGGTTTCGAAGTATGTCGACCTTGGGACATTTATCTTGTTGTACATCCTGCCTCTTCTGGTGATTGTTGTAACCTATTCTCACCTAGGAAAGAGGTTGTGGATTCAAAATGCTATTGGTGATGCATCTGCTCGTCAACTTATGGCACACTACCAGAAGCGCAAGAAGAGCATCAGGATGCTGATACTTATTGTATTGGTCTTTGCAGTTTGTTGGTTTCCACTTAACTTCTATGTGGTTCTTATTTCCAGTGCAGGTGTAGAAAATGACAGTGTGATTTTCTATGCCTTTCATTGGTTTGCGATGAGCAGCACCTGTTACAATCCCTTCATCTACTGTTGGCTCAACAGGAGCTTCCGTGCCAAACTAAGATCTATATCATCTTTCAGGATGCAATCATTGTTTGTGTGTGGTAGCTCCCAGGTTCAGCAAATAAAACCACGGGAAAGTCATGAGCTTAGGGAGCTCCAGACATCTTCACTGCTACGAGTACCCCTGGCTGTTCCAGAACCCCAGGTTTTGGAGGATCCCAGTGTGGCTACAGGGGATAATTCCCAGGTCTCTGTCCAAGGGGATTGGGAAGATCCAGATCCCTCTCTAGATGAAGAACCAGGGCCCTCAACCCGGGATACTTACTTTTGCATCCACATGCAGACTAGCAGTCACTAAGTTGGGCAACCGCCTGATCCACTGGAATCTTATTAATGAGTACCTTGGCACAGACAATTCAGTCCGAGATGGAATAACCTTTAACTTAGATGCTGAGGACCGTGTTTTAATATCATGTGTAGCCTCACAAATTCATGTATGGTTTTGAATCATAGTTCTGGCAGCAGAACTCTAATTGATTAGTCTGCTGTGCTATACTCGAGAAAACTGACTGTGCCATACCCTGAAGGAATTTGTTGACTTACTTACCTTACTTACTTTGCAGATGCATTTATGAGAGCTAGATTTCCTGAATAAGATTATTTTTGCCTCCAGTTTTGACCTGTGATTATCACTAGTAGAGAAAATATAATGGAGGAACTGTGGTTGAAAAATATCAGTGTAAAAGAATTATTAGGAAGACTACATGGTAGCCCCTCTCTGCCAATAGGTATCCCTTCCTTTTCTTCACTGCCCCTGTGCACCAACCTGGTGCTGTTACATGATTATTTTCTGCATCAACGTAGTCTGAGGCTAATACTCATGTTAAGGAACAAGAGATACTGGTGAATGACTCTGAACTTCTATTACCCCATCTTTGTAAATGTGACTGTAAAACTCAGTCTGTACAGATCTTTGACTTTAGACTGATTTCCCTAGCTTCAGATATCTCATTTTGTGTACAAACTGTAGACTTTATCTGGAGGAACTACTTGATATTTGTACTAGCTAATTTAACTAGTGTATACTGGCATATGTGGTCTCTGATGAATTTATTGACATTTCCTATCAGAACTGCCCATCTGAGTTGACTATCCACTGATTTGTGGTCATATCTCTCCCCTGATATTTTCAATGACAACTAGATTAGCATTTTCAACCCCTAAACTGCTCCCTATCAACTATTTTTTTTTGCATCCTAAATTGGAACATGACATAATCAAGTGCTTACATGTACATACAAGCATACAGTTTTATGTTAACACAGATATAAGCCTGTATATATTGCTCCTTGTTACCTCTCATGCTATCCACCTGCCTGGTGCTCTCACCTTTTTCTACCTGTAATTTCCATGCTAACTGAGCCTAGACAAGATTTCATGCCTTAAAGTGAAGTCTTGTAGGCTCTGAGATTGTGGCAAATTGTTGTCTCTGGAATCAGCATTTCTTTACAGTTGGTGCTTCACTTCTTTCTTTGATTTTCTTTTATGTTTTTTTATGTTGTTTATCTCCCTGTGAAAGTTGTACAGATTCGTAATCTGAATTGTGCTCTTCTGTGCTAATTCCATTCCTTTGCTGTTTCTATGCTTTCCCCTAACAATATCACATTGTCACTAAAAGCTCTAGTTTTATTTCTCTTTCTCATATACAGCATTTCAACTCAATTCACTTTATTTAACATTCTCTATTTTTTTTTTATAAATTATACCAGTTTCACATGCTGGGTATGGTATATGTTCTCATTTAGACATACTGCTGTAGATTACAACATTGTTTCTCCTTCCAACATTTCACCCAGGTGCTCACTTTTCCATATTTCTTTGTTCTGGGCTATTAAACTTGGATTTTGGTTGCTGCCTTAACCAGAGGTTCACAACTTCCTGTGCTGAGGCTCATCATCTCTTCAGTAATTGAAGCCTCCTCATTTCCGGTGCTTTGTTCCACCCTAGACTCTATCTTTCTCTGTTTGCTTCCCCTACTTTGCATTGCCTTCTCTCTCTTCTCTCCCTTCCCCTCTGTCTCTCTCTCTCCCTGGTCTGCCCCCACCCCCCATCTCCCCCATCTCCTTCTTCCTCCCCCTACCCATCTCGCTTTCCCCCTCTCTCTCTTTTGCCCTTGTTCTCTTCTTCTTTCACTCCTTCCTCTTCTTGGTGTTGCACTTGGTCTAATATTAATTCATTATTCCTTTTCCAGTTTTCCCAGTACACAGATTTCCCTTCAGTTTCATATACTTTTATTTTTTGTCACAGAGATTTCCTTCCTTCTTAGGAAAGTAAACATTCTTGTTCGTGTGTGTTATGTTGTCTTAGAAAATCCATCAGAGGGCACCATGTGCTAGGATATTGAGAAGAGTCTAACAGTTTCCTTGAGATTTCAGCATTCCTTAATGAGATTGTTCCTTCAAGATGAATTGTTTGCTTATATTTTCTTCATGAATAGTTATAATTTAATATCTGATTATAAATGTAGGTATTAGTATCGCTTATAAATTTAAGAGCTATAACATTGTGAACTAATTTAAGCTAACTTTATGTAGAAGACAAATTTATTCATGGCCACAAACTTTACCTTAGGTATGGGACCTTTGGTGATCTAATTGATTTACTTTAGCAGAGAGTAATGGCTCTAAGAAACCTGTTACTGAAAGAAATCTAGCACATATTCGATTTGAGTGATAGGAAAAGCATCTGTACAAGTAAGAAGCACATTATGCTTTGATTTTGATGTAAGGCAAGAATTCCCTATAGTGGAAACAAGTCCAGGACTCAGAATAATGGAGCAAGGCTGTTTTTGTTCTTGATTCAACCATTTGTGTGACCTTAGGAAAGTCATGTGGCCTTAGTGTGCCCTAGTTTCCTTGTCTATAAAAGGTGGATAATAATACCTACTAACTTATAGGGCTATTGCCAGAGTTATCTGTGATAACAGGTATTATTATTATTGCTAATAGGTTCATTTTCTTGTTACCCACCTTGTGATTATTGCTGTTAATATTACTCTAATTCTAATGTTACTACTGTTATTGTTAAATATTGTTAAACTGATGTTGCTGTGCTCCCCTTGAAGTGCAGACCAGTATACAACTAAGAAGGCTATGAAGATATTTTAGAAAAGATTACTTTATGTGTCTCATTGGGGAAACAGAGAAGCTTCTACTGCCTGTTTTGATTACTTGAAATGAGGTTGGACAGAGCACTGCTGAGAGGAAAGAGCTTCCCAGAGCAGAGACAGGGACACTAGAAGAATTCTAGGAGACTGAAACAATAGAAGCACAAGCCATGTAATAGGCAAATGAAGAATTTTGAGTTAGTTTATCAAGTATGATTTTCAATAGTTTAGCATTTCTGCTCTGAGAAGGGTGGCAGATAAGAAATCAAAGGAGAAAACTTGAAAGATGTAAAGTGTTTACAAAGTATAGAAATGACACAGGGTTTCTATTCTGACTTGTCATCTCTTTTCTAAGAATCCCCTCTATTTATGACTCAATGTAATTCTCAATAATTGTATTACATATTTATATTTGTTAATGTTTTAGATATCATAGTAATATATTAAGTGTAATAGTACTCATTTACGGTGCTCTTCTAAAGTGTGCTTAAAGTGTTTTATGGTGTTACATTTAACCATTTCTCTGCCAAAATAGTTCGCTAACTGCAAAAAACAAAAACAAAAACAAAAAAACAACAAAAAATACTGTTTTATTTATGTGTGCTTGTTTATATGGAACACTGAAATTCCCCAAAAGAGTGATTTTTGATGTTGGACTTTGGGACAGGTTATAGTTCAGGGAACTGTTCTGCTTGACAACCAGCAAGGGTGAATTATGAAATTCTGGAGCTCCAGGTTCTACTCTGAAGCTCTGCTCAGATGATCTGTTCAAATGTGGGAAGGGCTCAAATTAAGGATTTAGAGGTGACTGATTCTGAGATTATTTTGTGTCAGCTGGGTTTTGTACTTAAGTATATTTTGACTGGAATAATTTTTCAAGTGTTTAAAACTACAGATCTTTGTGAATCCTTTGTGACTATGTATGTGCTCAATTAAAACTTAATAAAGCTAAATAAAGTAAATGAAACTTATTTCTTTCATTAATGTAGACACCCTGTATTTTCTTAAGCTCCCCAAAAGCAACTCAGTAACAAATAGCCTAAGAAAGGACATATTGACTTTAGAAGCAACAGCCTGTGAATTAAACTTGATTAAATGGAGCCTCTTCCTGGCATGGTCAGATCGTCGCTGCAGAAACAAACCTGTGGAATTAAAAGTGTTCTGGGGATTGTAGTTTCTCCAAGCATCAGACTCAGTAAAGGGTAAGCTCCCAAAAGGTGGAGAAGAAGAATAAAGAGTATAAAGGATGATATTTTCAAGTTCTGACCATTTGCCTAGGAATTTCGTGAATTCATTGTTTTTAATTGCAGAGTAGTATTCCATTGTGTAGATATACCACATCTTCTGAATCCATTCCTCCGTTGAGGGACATCTCGGTTCTTTCCAGCTTCTGGCTATTATAAATAAGGCTGCTATGAATATAGTGGAGCATGTGTCCTTATTGCATGCGGGTAAAGTCTCTGGGTATATGCCCAGGAGTGGTATAGCCGGATCCTCCGGGAGTGTCATGCCCAGTTTTCTGAGGAACCGCCAGACTGCTTTCCAGAGTGGTTGTACCAGCCTGCAATTCCACCAGCAGTGGAGGAGTGTTCCTCTTTCTCCACATCCTCACCAACAACTGCTGTCTCCAGTGTTTTTGATCTTAGCCATCCTGACTGGTGTGAGATGGAATCTCAGGGTAGTTTTGATTTGCATTTCCCTAATGACTAAGGATGATGAACATCTCTTTAGGTGCTTCTCAGCCATTAGATATTCTTCAGGTGAGAACTCTTTGTGTAGCTCTGTACCCCATTTTTTAAAAGGGTTACTTGCCTCTCTGGAGTTTAACTTCTTGAGTTCTTTGTATATCTTGGATATTAGCCCTCTGTCGGATGTAAGGTTGGTAAAGATCATTTCCCAGTTAGTTGGTTGCCGCATTGTCTTTTTGACAGTGTCTTTTGCCTTGCAAAAACTTTGTAATTTAATGAGGTCCCATTTGTCTATTCTCGATCTTAGAGCATAAGCTATTGGAGTTCTGTTCAGGAAATTCTCCCCTGTGCCCATATGTTCAAGGTTCTTCCCTAGTTTCCCTTCTATTAGTTTCAGTGTGTCTGGTTTTATGTGAAGATCTTTGATCCACTTAGAATTGAGCTTAGTGCAAGGAGATAAGGATGGGTCAATTTGCATTCTTCTGCATGTTGACCTCCAGCTGAGCCAGCACCATTTGTTGAAAAGGCTATCTTTTTTCCACTGGATGGTTTTAGCTCCTTTGTCAAAGATCAAGTGACCATAGGAGTGTGGATTCATTTCTGGGTCTTCAATTCTGTTCCATTGATCTACATGTCTGTTACTGTACCAATACCATGCAGTTTTTAACACTATTGCTCTGTAGTACAGCTTGAGGTCCGGGATACTGATTCCCCCAGAGGTTCTTTTACTCTTGAGAATAGTTTTAGCTATTCTGGGTTTTCTGTTATTCCAGATGAATTTTTGAATTGCTCTTTCTAACTCTATGAAGAATTGAGTTGGGATTTTGATGGGGATTGCATTGAATCTGTGTATTACTTTTGGTAAGATGCTCATTTTTACTATATTAATCCTGCCAATCCATGAGCATGGCAGATTTTTCCATCTTCTGAGGTCTTCTTCAATTTCTTTCTTCAGAGACTTGAAGTTCTTGTCATACAGATCTTTCACTTGTTTGGTTAGAGTCACGCCAAGATACTTAATATAGTTTGTGGCTGTCGTGAAGGGTATTATTTCTCTTACTTCTTTCTCAGCCTGCTTATCCTTTGAGTATAGGAAGGCTTCTGACTTGCTTGAGTTGATTTTATATCCGGCCACTTTGCTGAAGTCGTTTATCAGCTGTAGGAGTTCTCTGGTGGAGCTCTTTGGGTCGCTTATGTATACTATCATATCGTCTGCAAATAGTGATAGTTTGACTTCTTCCTTTCCAATTTGTATCCCTTTGACCTCTTTTTGTTGTCTAATTGCTCTAGCTAGAACTTCAAGTACTATATTGAAAAGATATGGAGAGAGAGGGCAGCCTTGTCTAGTCCCTGATTTTAGTGGGATTGCTTCAAGTTTCTCTCCATTTAGATTGATGCTGGCTACTGGTTTGCTGTAAATTGCTTTTACTATGTTTAGACCCAATCACAAAAGAACACACATGGTATGCAGTCACTGATAAGGGGATATTGACCCAGAATCTCGGAATACCCTAGACACAATCCGCATATCAATAGATTTCTAAGAAGATGGAAGGAGAGACCTCTGGTCCTGGAAAGACTGGATGTAGGGGAACGCCAGGACAGAGTAACGAGAGGGGGTTGAATGGAGAAAAGAGGGAGGGAAGGGGGCTTATGGGACTTTCGGGGAGGGAGGAAATGGGAAAGGGAAAGTGATTTGGAATGTAAATTAAGAAAATAAAAAAAAAGAGTATAAAGGAAATGGTCAGGGGCAAGTGACACAGCAGTTACAGATAATGAGTATACTTATGGACCTTTCTAAAAATAACACTGTTAATCCTTGTTGAGAAGTGACCACAATGAAAGGGAAATGTGAGGGAAATTGAAAGGCCACTGGGATAGAGTCAGGTAGTATATTAGAAGAAGTCCGGGTAAATTGGCAGATTTGAAGCTGTGTCTGAGTGACAGAATTTAGTTAAAGAAAGGAGAACTGGGGCTAACCATCATTTGCTCTGCACAATAGTGAACTCCCACAAATGGACCTGGGTACCCATTGCTGCTGTGTTGCAGCTGTTGGAGCCGTATCACCCATAGCTCCTCTACTAATTAGGCCAGTGAACTGCCCATAGGATAGTCACTGCCAGTTACCTTCTCCCATGAATGAGCTCCCTGGTGAGAACCACTACTGTCTATACTTCCACTGTCCCAGCTCAACCATTGCAGCCATCCCACTGATCAGTAGTGGTTCTGCTACTGAAAGAGCCTCAGAGAAAAGGGTAATAAGTCTCTTAAAAGCAAACGTGGGGAGTATGCCTGATCATTGCAACCAGGCAGATCTAACTATGTAAAATGTGGACAGGGTACCAATACAGGGTCAAAATAATGGTTTTATTAAAATCTGGTTTGCCAAATCAATGACTTTACTGGGTTTAGTGACAATAAGCAAGGGTTTACAGTACTTGAGTGTGTATGACCCCAAGCAGCTGCATTACCAAACAGTCCCAACCCCAATGATGACAACCTTACAGAAGGTGTGGCATGAAGTCCTCCTTATAGTTACCCTTTTCTACTCTCTATACACCTTAGTGTCCCCTAAGATTGCTAGTATCTAGGTAGTGCTGGCAGAAGTATGAACTGGACCCCCATGAAGATCCCATACCCTCTCTTTCATCTACTCAAGGGTATCAATACCTTCACTACTCTGGCCATAAATCCAGCTCTATCTACTGTATTGCTCAATTGCTTGCATGGATACCTGGCCAAGATATTGTCTAATCTAAGATGGCATCACATTATGTCTGAAATATGTCACACATATTTCAACACTGGATTCCTATCCTCAAGCTTCAGTGTTTCCTCAGCCTTGAATGTGTGACATGCCAATGATCCTTTGTTGAACATTGGGAAGCCATGCCCCTTCAATAGTCACATATTTTCCATGGTTTAACTAGTTATCATTCGTTCTAATACCAAATACCACCCACTATAAGAAGTTCCACACAAAGGTAGACCTCAGCAGTACTCTATAAGCATAAACATAAATGTTCAAAAGACAATTTGACAGGCATATTATATCCATTAAATAAAACAACAGATAGATGTTACTTCCCTACAGGGATTTGCAAACTTCTCAGCTATAAGTTTCTATCCTGGCTTATAGAATTAAATGTGAATTTTGTCCTGAGGAATGGGCCTTACCTTCAAACAGTACAACTTGTGAGTTGTACTCATAACATATAATGACACTGTTGCACGATCTAGCACACCTTGCCATTGGGGCATATTACATTTCAGTAGCATGGCATGCAGAGGCTAGGGCTGAGTAAGATTGTTGGTGACAGTCTTCCTTCAGCAACCTGCATGGGCCCTTCTGGTACAATTATAGTCAGCCAGTAGCTAGGCAGCATAGAGCTTGCACCTAGTCTGCTGTTCTGAAACCAAAGTATGTGGCATCATTAGCGATAGTGTCTTTTGATCTAGTTTTAGTGTACAACCAACAGCGATGACAATAACCTTTATCATTTTGAGTTCCTCTCTGGGTTGTCTGGCCAAAAACCTATAGGAAGGTAGTCCACTTCTGACACTACATTCTTCATTTGAACATTATGATTTCTAGGAGTGCCAAAAAGGTAACCATTTAGGATACCCCCATGCACATTTTTAATCTTCTGGGGTCTTTTTACAGATTTTTTCTAGATCTGTTTCTTATTTTGGGTTTCTACTGCTGTGCTAAAACACGATGGCCAAAAGCATCTGAGGAAGGAAAAGGCTATTTCAGCTTAGAGTTCTGTATCACAGTCTATCACTGAAAAAATTTGGAGCAGAAACTCAAAGCAGTAACCTGGAGGCAGAAACTTGTGCAGACATCATAGGGGAATATGTTTACTAGCTTGCTCTCCATACGTCAGGACTACCTACCCAGGTTTGGCATCACCAACAATGAGTTAGAACCTCACACATCAATCATTAATTAGGAAAATGCCCCTAAAGACTTGCCTATAGTTAAATATTATGGAGGAATTTTCTCAACTGTGTTTCTGTATTCTCAGATAACTCTAAGTTGTGCTAAGTCAACAATAAACTAGCCTGAACAATCAATAAAAAATTCAGAGGTTATTATTATATTATATGTGTAAAAACCTTTTTACCGAAAATGAACGAAGGCTCACCACCAACCATTCAAAGTGTCATTTGATCTCAGGAGTCAGTAGCTGAGGATGTATTAAAGAAGAATGCCAACAAATTCTAATACGAAAGACTCCATTGTTTATATCATTTTTTCCCTCAAAAGAGCCATGTTAGATACTATGGCATGGATGCAAGGCATTATCTTATTTAGGTCTCTGAATCTATAATTCCCTCCATCCTGGGGTACTACGACAGAACATTCAGGAATTTCTCCATTTTCAAATGAGCCTTAAGGAACTAGTTCAATCTGTTCTACTAAGGTCAGAGCCAGGAGGGAGTAGGACCATGCTTGGGCCTGTTGTGACCTGCATTCAAAATGATTCTGTGGATTTGATAAACTCTAGGATGGCACTATGGGTACAGTTGCTGTTATTTCACCATAAGCCATATGTGACTGCTCAGAGGGCGCTAGGCAGGATGAACAACCTCAACCCTGACATATTTATTTTTGTAGGAAAGAAGTGCACATAGTTTAATTTGTAGATAGTTGCTTGCCCCCTAGGACAAGTGTGGTCTTCTTTGTTTTCATCATTTTATCACTTTTGCCTTCCATCGACTCTTTAGCTTTAAACCTCTCAAAATGTCACTAGCACATTTGGCTTTTTTCCTCCTCACAAATTCTTGCTCAACATAAATCTTGGTACACATTCCTTTGAGTGACTCATACAGAGCAGATCCATTTGTCTGCTTTGCCTGTCTCTAGACTTCTTTAGCATTTCATGGCATTTATTCATATAGAAGACCTGATTTACATGTCAATCTAAGTCCTTTAGACCAAAGGCTCTCCTACTGCATAAAAACACTTATGCTCCACCACAAGTCTCAGCGAATATAGCCCCATTCCATTTCTAATGTTCCAACTGATGAAAATAATTTATTTTTTAACTGTCTCATAAACAGGCTTTTTTTTCTAATATTTTTTATTTACATTCCAAATGATTTCCCCTTTCCTGTTTCCTCCCTCCCTGAAAGTCCCATAAGCCCTTTTCCCTCCCACTGTTCCCCAGTCCACCTCAACCCCTCTCGCTTCTCTGTCCTGGTATTCCCCTACATCCAGTCTTTCCAGGACCACGGTCTCTCCTTCCATGTTCTTGGAAATCTATTGATATGCAAATTGGGTCTTGAGTATTCCGAGAGATTCTGGGTTAATATCCCCTTATCAGTGACTGCATACCATGTGTGTTCTTTTGTGATTGGGTTACCTTACTAAGGATGATATTTTCAAGTTCTGACCATTTGCCTAGGAATTTCGTGAATTCATTGTTTTTAATTGCAGAGTAGTATTCCATTGTGTAAATATACCACATCTTCTGTATCCATTCCTCTGTTGAGGGACATCTGGGTTCTTTCCAGCTTCTGGCTATTATAAATAAGGCTGCTATGAACATAGTGGAGCATGTGTCCTTATTGCATGCAGGGAAAGCCTCTGGGTATATGTCCAGGAATGGTATAGCCAGATCCTCCGGGAGTGTCATGCCCAGTTTTCTGAGGAACCGCCAGACTGCTTTCCAGGGTGGTTGTACCAGCTTGCAATCCCACCAGCAGTGGAGGAGTGTTCCTCTTTCTCCACATCCTTGCCAACAACTGCTGTCTCCTGTGTTTTTGATTTTAGCCATTCTGACTGGTGTGAGGTGGAATCTCAGGGTTGTTTTGATTTGCATTTCCCTAATGACTAAGGATGATGAACATCTCTTTAGGTGCTTCTCAGCCATTAGATATTCTTCAGGTGAGAACTCTTTGTTTAGCTCTGTGCCCCATTTTTTAATAGCGTTATTTGGCTCTCTGGAGTCTAACTTCTTGAGTTCTTTGTATATATTGGATATTAGCCCTCTGTCGGATATAGGCAGAAATGAAAGCTTGTGAAATTAGAGTAGGTTTCCAGGTTCAGATGTTTCAGTCCATAGTCAGTTGGCTCTTAGGTTGTTAAACTTGTACACTTTTCTTTATTATTTAGAATCGACATAGAAATGCATCTCTGCATGTGTCTCTAGAAGGCTATTTCCAAAGAGGTATAAATGAAAAGGAAAAACACACCCTGGATGGGAAGCACATCATTCCCTGGACCAGTCCCAGACAGAATAACAAAAGAAAGCTAGGTGAGCACCAGCTTTCATTTTCCTCTGCTTCTAGACTCTAGATGAAATATGACCAGGTACATCACACTCCTGCTGCCATGCCTTCCACACAATTCTAGATTATATCTTGTCTCAAACTGTGAGTCAAAATAAACCCTTCCTTAAGTCTCTTTTACTAAGTATTTTATCACAGCAGCAAGAAAAGAAGCTAATACAGCCCTGCTGCTTTTGATTCTATGTGCAAGGAGCACATTACGATGAAATGCACTTTGCATAGAAAAGCTGTTTATATCATGGCTAGGACTGAAGGGAAAAGGGAAGGACCGGAATCTTATAATCAACTTACATAGAATACTTTCTAGTTACATGAAAACCCAACACCAGGCCTTTATTCTTAAGGAAGTTACCAACTCTCCAAATAGAGATCAAGCCACGAACATGTAAAAATTTTGGAAACACACAAGAGGCAGTGTTACTTATATTTTTAATGAAAAACATTACTTTTTTTGGTCAGTCAGCACTCTCAGCCAGCTTAAGATTAATGGTGTGAATTTGCACAAAGAGAAGTATCATAAAGATAAAAATCTACATGTAGCCTGTCATTATTTTCCCTTTTTTAATTTTAAATATGTTAGATGCATTATACACAAAGATATAATAATATAATAGATACAAGTTCCATAATACAATTTCAACATATTCATAGTTACAAATAATATCCCAATTTTATTTCACCTATGTGTCTCCAGTGTTTATTGTTTATATTTTTGAAACAATGTATTAAAGCAAAATCTGGAAAGTTTCTATTTCTAGACTCTTTACCCAATACATAAATGTTTGGTTGTATTCATTGTGCAAAAGCTTATGATATTGACATTACAAATGAGAAGAAAACAGCTTTCAGGCACACACATATACACATCCAGGCTTTTAGATGTGAGAGAGCCTTTAGATTTTATTTATAAAATCAAGATTTCCGTAATACCACCAAGGCCTTAAAATCTGGTTCTGAGCAGAAGCAGAACAGATTCCCGGCAAATGAATTCTAACTTTTAAATTCTATTTGACATTGATAATACCCTTTGTACTCTGCCTTGAAACCATGGATACCCATGGGCAAATAGGACACAAGAAAATAATTTCGATCCAACAGAAATTCTATATCACAGAGATGCTCTCAATAAATTCAAAACATTATGCAATTTCCATTCACCACAGACTTTAGAGAAGTTTAATCCTTTTCCTCATTTTATCTAAAATCCAAAGTGAGGTAAGAGTTTAATTATCAAAAAAAAAAAATCAGGCACACTGTAACAGAATTAGTTCTCTTTCCTGGTGATTAGTGTAAATAGCAAATATTCTGCTGTTACAGCACCTCATAGAAGTGATGACTACAGCTCTATCCCCATAGAAAATTGTCTATTAAACAATAGTGTCTGTGTAACTGAGGAATCCAGACAAAAGCAAATTTATCAGTGATGAAAACAGACTCTGCCCATCTTATCTCCCACCCTCAACATTTGACTGACATATCAATTTCTCAGGTGCAAAGATTATCTCTTCTGTGTTTTCTGAATACCATTTAATCATATAGATGCTACATTTTTTTTCTATTTTAAATTTTCTATACTTTAATTTCATTTTCTATAGCCCCCTTCCAATGTAAATTTACAAAATTGAGTAACAAAATTGTTACTCAACATGTGAATTAGTAACAAAACCAATGTGGTGCTTACCCACCATACACACACAAACACACATACACACACACACACACACACACACACACAATCTGTAGTGGCTATTCCTGGTTATCAACTTGACTATATCTAGAATGAACTAATAAAGAATTGGAAGGCTCACCTATGATCCTAATCTGGAGTCTCAAAGATACAAGTTTCTGACTTGGATCTTGGCATGGAGATCTTGAAGCATAGTGGCTATGAATTCCAGAAAATTAAGACAAGGAGATCTCTAAGTTCAAGGTCATCTGGGATTAAAGATGTGGTGGCACACGCCTTTTATCTGGGCCACACCCTCTACTGGAGACCTACATAAGGACATTGGAAGAAGGACGATTTACTCTTGCTCTTCCTTGCCTGCTTGCCTCGTGGGACTGAGCAACTGCTAGATCCTTGGACTTCCATCCACAGCTGCTGCTGACCATTGTTGGGAGTTGGACTACAGACTGTAAGTCATCAACAAATTCCCTAACTATATAGAGACTACCCATATGGTCTGTGACTCTAGAGAACCCTGACTAATACTCTATCCCTTTCATCCAAAACCAAAAAGTTTATGAACTAAGATTCTATCCTTAGTATTTTACATCCCTTCTTCAGTCCCCTGTAATATAGTTTCCTTATTCATGTTTTGTCTTGATAAAGGTTATCAATGTTGTTATTCTAATTACTAAATCAAATAGAGTTTGAAAAGTTTTCCATATAATTTGACCTTTCTCAAATTTTATTATTAATCATATTCTTCTTTTTTTAATTTTCCCAGATTCACAAGAAATAACTTGCTCCTTATTACTTTCTATTTTTTGGTAAATTCCTTCTCACTCTATTTTAGTTGTTTTGTCTTTTCTTTGTGTGATATATTTTTAAGTTAGCTTCTATACTTAATGCCCCAGTACTGACTCCAGTGTTTAGTCTTGATTGTTAACTTGAATGATTTGAAATACACCTAGGGAAGTAGCAAAAATATCCTTTGGGTCTATTTGTGAGGGTGTTAGCAGGGAGTATTTTCTAAGGGGAAAAGAGTATGAGCAGCAGTATGTCATAAGTCTAAGGTAGAACATGAAGAGAAAACAGAAACCGACTGACGCAAACATTCTCTACAGACCTTTCTTTCTACACAGAATGCATGGACATTTTTCCATGCCCACAATTAAGGTGTTGACTGTTTTTATTGATATATAATTTATTAAGATAAAATGTACCTTGCTGGAGTATTCCATCCAATAGTCCAATCCAAGGTTGTGTAACCATTACCAATCAGTATCGTGTGGAAATCTTCTTCACTATATGTTGCTAAAAGTTCTACCTATGGGAGATATAAAAAAGTTGTACCCCTTCTCCTAAAGTCACCATGACAAATCAAGACATGATTTCACCAAATATTATTCTGGGGAACCAAAGATTTTATCATGCTTCCTTCCAGAGAATAGGTAAGGATTTATTTATAAGGATGAGGAAGACCCTCCCCAGACTCTAACACATTATTGTTGAGAAGATTTCACTCACCAAGAACAAGGGCTTACCATGCTGATTGATTTATTAACTCTCCCTACGCTACTATTCCCATTCCCATATATTCTACCCCATCACTGTAACCATATAAAGTAAAGCTAGAGTTACTAGGACAGGTGGTAGGGAGTCCCTCAGGTGAGGTCTAGTTCCGACTTTACACCTCTATTGAGGGGTGTGAACAGCCAACAAGCCCAGGTTGTATGAACCTTCTGCAAGTACATCCCAAGATAGCTGTTACTCAGCACAAAGGACAGTCACTCACAATATTATGAAAATATATCTGGGACCCATTATATGTTACTATATATTCCTCACTGCCCTCAACCTCGAATAGCCATATACTTAGTTATTATGTCTCATTCTGTTTCCCTTCTTTCAATTACCACAATGTTTTAAACATTCATCCATACATTTAACCTGAACAATCACTTTATTTTAAAATATAATTTACTATGTTCTGTTGTATGACCATAGTATAGTTTGTTCATTCACTCATCCATTGGTGGGAGCTAAAGTTGTTTTTATATCATTGGTTTTAATTTTCAAGATTCAAGAAAGAAAAACCTGGGCCATATAAATTATATCATATCATCAACATTCTTGACTGATTTGGTCTTAATAAAACATTAGCTCTGAACTCATTTTATTTTGTTTCAGGATACATTTGCATATCATACAACCAGATATATACTAGTTAAATAAAGGAAGAAACTTTTATATATCACAATGTTATTGATTTGATAATTGTTCAACATAGAAGGAAAACATTAAAATACAAACTTATCTTTAAAATCAAAACTTAATTTCCTGAGAAGTGTGTAGCAGTGGAGATGGGGAAGTGGGGGTAGCCACCAGAAAGTTCCAGGTGCTAGGAAAACAAGAGACTCCCAGGACCTAATTGGGATGACATTAGCTGAAATACTCAACCAAGGGGAGAGAGAACCTATAGAGACCATATCTAGAGGTTAAGCATGGTCTCTGGTTGATGGATGGGGCTACCCACCTCAAAAACTTTAACCCAGAATTGCTTTTGTCTAAAGGAAATACAGGGACAAAGAGTGGAATAGAGACTGAAGAAATGGCCATCCAGAGACTGCCCTACCTGGGGCTCCATTCCACATGTAGACGCCAAACCCAGACACTATTGTTGATGCCAAGAAGTGCTTGCTGACAGGAGCTTGATATAGCTGTCTCCTGAGAGGCTCTGCCAAAGCCTGACCAATACATATGTGGATGCTTGTAGCCAACCATTGGACTGAGCATAGGGACCCCAATGAAGAAATTAGGAGAAGGACTGAAGGAGCTGAAGGGGTTTGCAATCCCATAGGAAGAACAACAATATCAACCAACCAGAACCCCCAGAGCTCACAAGGAATAAACCACCAACAAAAGAGAACACAGGGTTCCCACTGCATATGTAACAGATGATTGCCTTATTGGGCATCAATGGGGAGGGAGGCCCTTGGCCCGGTAAAGACTCGATGCCCCAGCATAGGGGCATGATAGGGCGGTGAGGCGGTAGTGGGTGGGAGAGTACTCTCATAGAAGCAGGGGGATGGAGGATGGGATAGAGGATTTGTGGAGGGGAAACCTGGAAGGGGAATAACATTTGGAATGTAAATAAATAAAATAACCAATAAAATCAAAACAAGAAAAATATGCAAAAATTAATTCAAGATCAACTTAAATATTCATAAGGAAATAGGGTTTAGAGTGAAAAAACATCTATTTGTTAGTTATTATATGCAGTATATTATGTATGAAACTTCAAAGTGTAATATAACCTTCCTTCCTGCTATTCCCAACCTCAGTCAAAATCTAGGAAGCCACTTGTATCTTGACATTACCAATCTTACACATTTTATTCTTATCTAATAGTAATTTACCTTCAAGCTCTTCCATTAATTCCTCCATGTTTTATAAAACCCATTTACTTTTTACTGTTTGGGAATTTTTTTTAGAGCCAGTAATAGCAGATATCAGTTGTTATATATTATTTGTTGGACATAACAGTATCATTGTACATATAAATTCATAGTGCCTGTATGGACAAGGCCCATACAATGTTAAGCCATCAAAATTTCAGCATGGCTTCTGGCATTTTATTATTCAGTTTTTGTTATGCACCCACCTCATATATATACACATACAAACATATACACTTACATACACATATGTGTGTATGCATATGAATAGTTCAGTTACATATAGCATTCCTTGTATGTATAAGATTTCAGGGTTGACTATTGGAATTTGAGAAAGAAATTAGGGGAGGGAGACGTTTATGGGAGTAGTTAGAGAGAGGAAAGAGAAAAGGAAAATAATATAATTGCATTTTAATATCAAAAAGTATAATCCCTACATTGATGGATAATGGGCTCATGAAGTCTCATCTCTAGCTGAAAAACTATTGGCAACGATGGTTTCTGAGGAAAGAAGGGTCTGTTTTCTATAGAGATAAAGCCCCTGAGAGGCTACAATGCTCCTCATGACTCTACACCTATGCACCTATAGGCAGAAGTAAATAGATTTCATGGGTTTCAAAAAGCAAAAATGAAGGTGAAACTTGGGCAACCAGCAATCCCTGACAGTACTAATGATAGCTGTTATGCTTTCAGATAGGAGCATGTTGCCCTCTGAGAGTCTTCACCCAGCATCTGACCCAGACAAATACAAATGCCTACAGCCAAATAGTGGATGAACCTTGGGGACCTTATGGAAGAATGGGAGGGAGGATTGTGGGTCCCAAAAGTGATAGGAATTCCACAGGAAGATCAAGAGTCTCAACTAATATGGATCTTGGGGCTCTCAGAGTCTGAACCACCAACCAAAAAACATACACAGACTGGACCTAGGCCTTCCCCCACATACGTAGCAGATGTGCAGCTTGGTCTTAATTTGGGTCCTGAACAACTGGAGCAGGGGCTATCCCAAAAGCTGTTGTTTGGTAAAGATCATTTCCCAGTTAGTTGGTTGCCGCTTTGTCTTTTTGACAGTGTCTTTTGCCTTGCAAAAACTTTGTAATTTAATGAGGTCCCATTTGTCTAGTCTTGATCTTAGAGCACAAGCTATTGGAGTTCTATTCAGGAAATTCTCCCTGTGCCCATATGTTCAAGGTTCTTCCCTAGTTTCCCTTCTATTAGTTTCAGTGTGTCTGGTTTTATGTGGAGGTCCTTGATCCACTTGGAATTGAGCTTAGTGCAAGGAGATAAGAATGGGTCAATTTGCATTCTTCTGCATGTTGACCTCCAGTTGAGCCAGCACCATTTGTTGAAAAGGCTATCTTTTTTCCACTGGATGGTTTTAGCTCCTTTGTCAAAGATCAAGTGACCATAGGAGTGTGGATTCATTTCTGGGTCTTCAATTCTGTTCCATTGATCTACATGCCTGTCACTGTACCAATACCATGTGGTTTTTAACACTATTGCTCTGTAGTACAGCTTGAGGTCCGGGATACTGATTCCCCCAGAGGTTCTTTTACTCTTGAGAATAGTTTTAGCTATCCTGGGTTTTCTGTTATTCCAGATGAATTTTTGAATTGCTCTTTCTAACTCTATGAAGAATTGAGTTGGGATTTTGATGGGGATTGCATTGGATCTGTATATTACTTTTGGTAAGATGGTCATTTTTACTATATTAATCTTGCCAATCCATGAGCATGGCAGATTTTTCCATCTTCTGAGGTCTTCTTCAATTTCTTTCTTCAGAGACTTGAAGTTCTTGTCATACAGATCTTTCACTTGTTTGGTTAGAGTCACACCAAGATACTTTATATTGTTTGTGGCTATCGTGAAGGGTATCATTTCTCTTACTTCTTTCTCAGCCTGCTTATCCTTTGAGTATAGGAAGGCTACTGACTTGCTTGAGTTGATTTTATATCCGGCCACTTTGCTGAAGTCGTCCATCAGCTCTAGGAGCTCTCTGGTGGAGTTCCTTGGGTCGCTTAAGTATACTATCATATGTTCTTCTAGCTGTGCTGCCTTGTCTGGCCTCAGTGGGAAAGAAAGTGCCTAGCCTCACAGATACTTGATGTTCCAATATGAGGGGATACACAGGGGGTTTCCACCCACTCAGAGGAGAAGGGCAGGGGGGATGGAGGGAAAAATTGTGGGAGGGATGACCAGGAGGGGGCAGTGAGTGGGATGTAAAGTGAGTAAGTTTAAAAAAATTAAATAAAAATTTAAAATTTGGAGGTGAACATGGTGCAGACAATTATAGGAGGAATTGAATGAGTGCAATGGGAAATAGATTTAACCAAAATAAAATGTCTTATCATATATACATGCCTATGCACATGTAAATATATGTATATATGCATGTTATTTTGTTACATGAGAATTTATTTTGCATTAAACATATTCACTACAATACCCACTACCCTTCTCTTTTTTATTCCTCACACTCCCGCTACTATCTGTTTTCAGACATAAAGTTTGTATCTACATTCATTCATGCTGTATATACACATATAACTTTATAGATCTGTACAAAATCTAGAAATGGCATGTAAGGAAAGGCCTAAAAGACCTGTCTTCCAGGCCCTGGCTTAATTAACTTACTGTGATTATCTCCAGTTCCATCTATTTACTTCATTTTCTTTATAGCTAAAAATTCTGTTGTGTATCAATTCTACATATTCTTTATCCATCTCTGTTTGAGGAACACTCGGGATGGTTTTATTACTTAGCTATTGTAAATGGTGTTGTAATAGACTTTGATGTGCAAGTGTCTCTTTCATAGGTTCACTTATGTTCTCTTAGAAATTATACAGATTGGTCATATGGTAGATAAACTTTTGATTTTTGAGAAGCCTTCATAATATGTGGTAGCTGGAATATTTTACATTTCTATTAATAGTGTATAGTGGTTTTGTTGGTTTACTCTCACTAGATTTTTTTCTTAATCACTGCCATGCTGACTGAGGTGAGTTAGAATTTAAATGTAGTTTTAGTTTGCATTTATCTGATGGCTAGTGAGGTTGACCATTTTTTTTATCTGTTTATTAGTCATTTGTATTTTATCTTTTGAGAACTGTCTGCTCATTGCATTAGCTCATTTATTGATTTGATTGTTTGATTTATTGTTACTTAGCTTTTTTGAGTTCTTGGTATAGTCTAGATATTAATCATTTGTCACATATATAGCTAGAAAAGACTTTATCCCATTCTGTAGGCTGTCTCTTCACTTGATTAACTGTTTTCTTTGCTGAACAGAAGCTTTGTAACTTCATGATATCTCATTTGTCAATGGTGGGCATTATTTCCTTAGTGATCAAAGTTCTACTCAGAAAATCTGTACCTATGTCTATACCATGTATATTTTTCCTTACATTTTTTTCTCAACGTTTTAGAGTTTCACATGTCATGGTAAAGTTTTTGATTCATTTGGAAGATTCATTTGTGGAAGATAAGAGATAAGGATATAGTTTGCTTCTTCTGTATAGGCATATGCAGTTTCATGGCATTATGTATTGAAGAGGCTATCTTGTTTTTATATTTTGCATTTTTTTTCAAAATCACATGGCTGAAATTGTGTGGATTTATGTTATGTCCTCTGTTTTATTCCATCATTTTTCATACTAGTATGCAGAGGAATTTTAATTCAGTGACATGGATACTCTGGCAAGGAATCACATTCTAAAACTTGGTCTATGTGATCCAGCTGGAATGCAGACATGCTCTAGATTACAGTATGGTCTTCTGGAATATAGATATGCCCTTAGTACACACCCTTAATTACTAACAATGAAGGTAAATTTAGTTTGTAGAAATATGTAGCCATGTTTGAAAGTGATGTCTAATTGAGGGGCAGACAGAGTGATGAATCAGAGAAAGAATTGATTGATAGAGTCAGAGACAGATTAATTCCAACTTTTACAAGAACAGACAGAAAAAGAGGCAACTGAAGAGAGCAGACTGTGTAGGAGAGAGAAGGCAGTTTTTACTGGAGTAGTTTTTACAAAGACAGAATGCAGAGAGAACAAGCTAGATTTAGGTGATGACAGAATGAGCCAGAGTATAAGGAGACAGAAGATTAGAAAAAATTTCTAAAGTTAGTCAGAAGCTAAGCAGTGCAACTCAGTGAGAAGCCAAGATGAGCCAGTTTGAATCAGTCAGCTTGGAGAGGAGTTTGAGCCAGAACAGGTAAATTGAACCAGGCAGCCAGAATTCAAAAAGAGTTACAAAGGGTGAGCTTATTCACCTGTAAGGCTCAGAGATGACAACTAAATCTGAAGAATAAAAATTACATTTACACAAGTACTAAGACTTCTTCCTAGATCTCTTATTTAGATTGTTTTCCACGAGTCTAAGCTGGCTTCTGTCTGTGATGCTAAGGTATATTTTTTGTAGATATTTTGATCATATTCATCCCATCCAACTCCTTCACCATCCATTCCCCTTCCCTACTCACCTACCTTTGCATATCCCTATTTTTATATATCTACCAAGTATACTCTTTAATTCCCATTTATTTTTGGATGTAGTCTTCTACTGCAATGCTGTCAACTCACCATGGGCTATATGCTTAAAGAAAAACAACTTCCTTCTTCTAGCAGCTATTAGTTGGCAATAGCTTCTGATTCATCTGTATGATTTTGTGCCACCCTTCCCTTTCATATTATGATTTTGTGTGGCTTGAGCTCATATAGGTCTTGTGCATGCTCCTATTACTACTGTAAATTCATATATATATATATATATATATATATATATATATATATATATTTCCCCTGATATATCCAGAAGATACTATTCCCAACATCTCTGGCTCTTACAATGTTTATATTACCTCTTCAAAAATCACCCATGAATTTTAAGAGGAAGGTTACTATGTATATATGTTCCATTTAATGCTGACCATTGTGAGCCCCTTATGATCTGTTCCTTGACCAGTTGTGAGTCTATGTGCTAACAACCATCACCTATTGCAAATAGAAGCTCTCTGACAAGGGTTCAGAGAGGAATTAATTTGTGATTATAATGATAATCATTAGGAATTGGCTTAATATTATGTTCATTTTATAGAATAAGAATAATAGGATCTCCCCCATGATTTATGACCTGGTAACCCACTGGGTCTTTACTTCTTAATAACCAAGTATGGGTTTCATACTATGAAGGACTTAAATACAACCGTGAATTGTTTGGTTACTCTCATGATCTCAGTGCTACTATTGTACCAACAGGCATGTTTTGCCAGGCCAGGCACTGTTGTAACATGCAGAGTTCACAGATCACTGAACTGATGATTCCTTTTCTCTTTCAGTAGTATAAATGACATTTCCCAGCACTATGAAAGCTAGCCAGTAAAAATGGAATCTTCGAATCAGTACCAGTTTGAGTTTTCTATGTTGTATGACTTAAGTATGTATAATCTTCAGCACTAGGATGACACAATCAAGTTCTGGAGAGTAATGAAGAGAACTGGCAATATCCTGAAATGTTTGGATGTCTATGGAAACTAATTGGCAAACAACTCCAAACAGGTTAATCATTCTTTGCTCTGGGATTTTTATCATCCTTTGGTGCTTAGTATAAGCTATTTTGATCAATTACAAGGTAACTAATGTTTTACACTTTTCATTATTTTAGAAGGTATACATATGTATATATATAATAGATTTTTATAAATCTTAAATACAAATATATATATATATATATACACACAGACATGTATACAGACATATCTTAAATACAAATATATATATATATTCCTAAAGTGATCTGCTAGTCTGTTTCTTTTTATTGAGAAACTGAAAGTACTTGTATTTAGTTATTATTACAAAGTGTGTACTTATTCTTCCCTCTTAAAAATTTTACAGTGTTTGGTGTTTTGTTATTCTTCATTTGTTTAACTATGTTCTTGCAGGTTTCGTTTTAACTGTTCTTTCATGTATTTGTTTATCTTTCTCTTTAGTTTGAAGGATTTCTTCAAGTATTCTCTCTAGGGCTGTTTGAGTTGTCATCAATTCAGTCAGCCTATTTTTACTATTAATATTTTTCTATAATTATAACATAGTTTTTCATAAGTATAATAGTCTAGGTTTTCAGGAGTCTTTAGACGTAGAAATTCATTATTCTGAGTGTTTATGCTCTTTAATATTACTGTCGAGAAATATGCAGTTATTATTATGACCCTGCCTTTATATGTACCTTGGTGTCCTCGTCTTATATTTAACAATACTTCATTTTGTTTTATAATATTTGATTATGTTATGATGTAGAGGTTTTCTTCTCTGGTATAGTTTATGTGGTATGTTAAATGCCACATTTATATGGATGACCATCTTTTTCACTAAGTTTGGAAGTTTTGTAATTTTGTTTAAAATGTTTTGTCTTCTGTATGAATTCTTCTCCTATGTCAATTATTCATAGATTTTGTCTTTTCATAATTGTCCATATATCTCACATGTTCTGTTCAGACTGTATTATTACATTTTCCTTCTCATTTTATGAGACTTTTAATTCATTAACTTTGACTTTATGCCATATTACATATTTCCCTTGATCCATTTCATAGGTGAAGCATTTAAAGAAAATTTTATTTGACTAATCTAGTTATTAATTACCAATATTTAGGTTTGAGAATTTTATTTCAATATCTCTATCTCCATATTGAACTTGATCTTGATATTCTTTATTGACATTATTATTTATTCCATGCTTTTCTTTTCTTTTCTTAGAATTCATTTAGGAATGTATTTATGTCTTTTTTCATCTTTTTTACATATTATAATTGCTTTCTTACATCCCTAACCTCAAGCTGTATTACAGAGAAATAGTGATAAAAACTGCATGGTATGGGTACAGAGACAGGCAGGTACATCAATGAAATATAATTGAAGACCCGGAAATGAACCCACACACCTATGGTCACTTAATCTTTGACAAAGGACCTAAAACCATCCAGTGGAAAAAAGACAGCATTTTCAACAAATGGTACTGGTTCAACTGGAGATTAGCATGTAGAAGAATGCACATTGATCCATTCTTATCTCCTTGTACAAAACTCAAGATCAAGAATTAACAAATGGGACCTCATATAGTTGCAAAGCTTCTGTAAGGCAAAGAACACTGTAAATAGGACAAAACAGCAACCAACCTATTGGGAAAAGATATTTACCAATCCTACATCTGATAGAGGGATAATATCCTATATATACAAAGAACTCAAGAAGATAGACTACAGAGAACCCAATAAACTTATTAAAAATTTGGTACAGAGCTAAACAAAGAATTCTCAACTGAGGAATATTGAATGGCAAATAACCAACTAAAGAAATGTTCAACATCCTTAGTCATTAGGGAAATGCAAATCAAAACAACCCTGAGATTCCACCTCACACCAGTCAGAATGGCTAAGATCAAAAACTCAGATGACAGCAGATGCCGGCCAGGATGTGGAGAAAGAGGAACACTCCTCCATTGTTGGTGGGATTGTAAGCTGGTATAACCACTCTGGAAATCTGGCTGTTACTCAGAAAATTGAACATAGTATTACCTGAGGACCCTGCTATACCACTGCTGAGCATATACCTAAAAGATGCTCCAACATATAACAAGGACACATGCTCCACTGTGTTCATAGCAGCCTTATTTATAATAGTCAGAAGCTGGGAAGAACCCAGATGTCCTTCAAAAGAGGAATGGATACAGCAAATGTGGTACATTTATACAATGGAGTACTACTCAGCTATTAAAAACAGTGACTTCATGAAATTCTTAGGCAAATGGATGAAACTAGAAAATATCATCTTGATTGAGATAAGCCAGTTACAAAAGAACACACATGATATGCTCTCACTTATAAGTGGATATTACCCCCAAAATTTCAGAATAACCAAGATACAATTCACAGATCATATGAAGCTCAAGAATAAAGGAGACCAACATGTGGATGCTTCAGTCCTTCTTAGGGGAACAAAATACTTATGGGAGGTAGAGTGTGGGAGGGACTTGGGAGGAAGAGAGAAGGGGGAGGGGGCAAGGGGACAGGATCAGGTATGGGAGGAGACTGGAATGATATACAGAGGGTCAGGAATTTGAACAGAGGTGAATGGGGAAGTGGTGGTAGCCACCAGCAAGTCCCAGATGCCAGGAAAGCAAGAGGCTCCTATGACCCAACAGGGATGAGATTTTCTGAAATGCCCAACAAAGGGGAGGAAGGACCTCTAGAGACCATATCCTGAGGTTAGGCAAGGCCCCCAGCTGGGGGATGGGGCCACCCACTCATCTCCAAATTTTTAACCAGAATGGTTCCTGTCTAAAGGAAATACGGGGACAAAGTATGGAGCAGAAACTCAAGGAAAGGCCATCCAGAGACTGTCCCACCTGGGGATCCATCCCGTATATAGACATCAAACCCAGACACTATTGCAGATGCCAAGAAGTGCTGGCTGACAGGAGCCTGATATAACTGTTTCCTGAGAAGCTCTGCCAAAGCCTGACAAATACAGGGGCAGATGCTCACAGGCAACTGTTCAACTGAGCACAGCGACCCCAATGGAGTAGTTAGAGAAAGGACTGAAGGAACTGAAGGGGTTTGCAACCCCATAAGAAGGACAACAATACCAATCATCCAGACACCCCCACCCCCAAAGCTTCCAGGGACTAAACCACCAACCAGAGAGTACACATGGAGGGACCCATGGTTCCAGCTGCATATGTAGCAGAGGATGGCATTGTCTGGCATCAATATGAGAAGAGGTCCTTGTTCCTGTGAAGGCTCAATTCCCCAGTGTAGAGGAATGCCAGGGTGGTGAGGTGGGAGAGGGAGCAACCTCACAGAAGCAGGGGGAGGGAAAATGGGATACATGGGTTCCAGAGGAGAAATTGAGAAAGGGGATAACATTTGAAATGTAAATACATAAAATATCCAATAAGAAACTTCTTTTGGGGTTTTATATATTTCTACTAATAAATGACAATTGATGTATTTATAAAAAGATAAAGAGAAGGAGATATGTTCTAAGGAGGTGTGGTGAGGTATGAGGGAAGCTGGTGCCTAGACAGGCCCATGCTGAGACACCTTTTACCTCTGAGGGACCAGCCACAGCATGGTATAGTATAGAATAGAGTTTATTCAGGGAATGGGGAGGGGAGTCAAGAGGGTAGTAGAGGTAGAGAAAGGCAGAGAGAGCGAGAGAGCGAGAGAGAGAGAGAGAGAGAGAGAGAGAGAGAGAGAGAGAGAGAGAGAGAGAGAGAGAAGGAGAAGAGGCTGCCCCTGAGCACATAGAGAGCGGGGGAACGGGAATGGGGAAGGGGCAAGGGGCAAGGGGACAGAGTGGGAGCAAGAAGGCAAGAGACCAGGAGAAGGAGGAGGGGGCAAGCATCCCCTTTTATAGTGGGTCAGGACTACCTGGCTGTTGCCTGGTAACTGTGGGGAGGAACATACCTGGCTGTTGCCAGGTAACTCTGGAGTGGAGCTTAAACAGAATGCTAACAACAATAGCATAGCATAAGTAATTTTTGGAGAAGTTACATTTCCTTGTTTTCCAGTTTCTTATTCTTCCTTGTTGGAATTAGAACATCTCAAGTTAGGTTGTTGGGGGAATAGTTTTTAGTCAGTTTTATTTTTTTCAATGTAATATTGATATTCTATGTAGTATTGTTGGCAAGGATGTGGAGAAAGAGGAACACTCCTCCACTGCTGGTGGAATTGCAGGCTGGTACAACCACTCTGGAAAGCAGTCTGGCGGCTCCTCAGAAAACTGGGCATGACACTTCCGGAGGATCCGGCTATACCACTCCTGGGCATATACCCAGAGACTTTACCTGCATGCAATAAGGACACATGCTCCACTATATTCATAGCAGCCTTATTTATAATAGCCAGAAGCTGGAAAGAACCCAGATGTCCCTCAACGGAGGAATGGATTCAGAAGATGTGGTATATTTACACAATGGAATACTACTCTGCAATTAAAAACAATGAATTCACGAAATTCCTAGGCAAATGGTCAGAACTTGAAAATATCATCCTTAGTGAGGTAACCCAATCACAAAAGATCACACATGGTATGAAGTCACTGATAAGGGGATATTGACCCAGAATCTCAGAATACCCTAGACACAATCAGCATATCAATAGATTTCTAAAAAGATGGAAGGAGAGACCCCTGGTCCTGGAAAGACTGGATGTAGGGGAACGCCAGGACAGAGTAATGAGAGGGGGTTGAACGGAGAAAAGAGGGAGGGAAGGGGGCTTATGGGACTTTCGGGGAGGGAGGAAACGGGAAAGGGGAAGTGATTTGGAATGTAAATTAAAAAAATAAAATTAAATTAAATTAAAAAAAAAAAAGAAAGGCAAAAAAAAACAGAATAAAGCTAGTAATTAGTGTTTGGTTGGTTGAACAAAACATGACATAAAGAAAAGTAAGCAGAAAGGGAGACCAATAAGAACTGGAGGTGATACAAAAGTATTGCCAAATGCAGACCAAATAGTGAAAGGTACACATTTTAAGTCTTAGAAGGTAAATATATAGAAGACTTATACAACATTATAGCCTATAGTTTTATAACATAAGGAAGAGAAAAGGAAACAATAGACAAAAATAAGCAAAGGGGGCAGAATGGTAAGCGAAATGAGGGTTGAGAGCAGAGCAGGAGAGAAATAGTCCAACAAATTGAAATTTGATGTTAAATAATGGAAAAATAATGGTGTTGAGAGAGCTGAGTCAGTGTAAAGGGTATTTTTTAAAATTACAAGTATGTGGGACACTCCAACGTTTTTAGTTCTCTATACAATGTTCAATGGTTGATCTCTGTGTTAATTTTAATCTACTTCAAAAAGCTTTTCTGCTGATGGTTGAATGGATATGAGGTCACTTTATTGTTGTATTTATTTACCAGAAAAATAATAATTCCACCAGGCCAATGATTTATCTTGTCTCAGATTCCTGACCTCATTAAAAATATCAAGTGTAAGTTCTATCTCATAAAAACATTAACTGGGCCTTAAATCCAACTAAGCATTGGTTGGATTATCTTACAACCATGTCACTATTGCACTAATGGACAAAAATTTTTATTAATTTAGTCTCTCATATATTACATCCCAACCACAGTTTCTCCACCTCTTCTCCTCCTAGTACCCCCTCCCCCTCTCCATCCCATCCATTCCTCCTCCATTTCCCTTCAGAAAAGTCAGGCCTCACAGTAATACCAACCAAACATAGTATACTAAATCAAAATAAGACTAGGCACCTCCCCTCATATTAAGGCTGAACAAAGCAACACAGTAGGAGGAAAGGGTCCCCCCAATAGGCAGCACTTTCAGAAATAGCCCCAACTCCCTCTGTTAGTAGTTCCACAAAAACATCAAGCTACACAACTATCATATATACACAGAGGATTAGGTCAGACCAACACAGACTCCTTGATTATCAGTTTAGTTTCAGTGAGTCTCTATGAGTCCAGGCTTGTTGATTCTGTGGTTTTTCCTGTGCTGTCCTGGACCTTCTGGCTCCTAATATTGTTCTTCCCTTTTATCCTGCAATATTCACCCACTCATTTCTGCTGTGGACATATCTTATAAGCAGGCCATTGTTATAATTCACAGGATGTGTAACTTGATGAGGTTAATGATTGTTTTTTTCCCTTTCAGGAGCATATATGGAACTTCCAACATTCAGTTCATATGAGACAACAGCTCCATTCACTCCATACACCATTCACAAATCAGCAAAGGCAGTTTGATCCAGAAAAAAACCATAAGGCTCTGACAATTGGCCTGTGGCAAGAAGTCACCAGAACATCACCAGAAGTTCTTTGGTGAGTTTCTCTCTATGAAGTCAAGACAAACAATGACCAGCAAAGAGTGGCAAGGAGATCCAGTATTATACAGTATTGTCAGTGAAGCCCAGTGTTAGCAAACCCCAAGGATGCACCACGAAAGAATGGTAAGGCATACTGATACCACACAACAACATTCACTGTTGGGTTATATTTATACCCTTCCCAAACATCATATATTTCCTCAAGCATCCACTCTAGCAAAACATCATATGCCCTTTTCTCCAGGCTGCTTCAGAAAAAATACCACCTATCCATTCTCAGCAAAACATCTTCCCATGTGTCTGCTTCAGTAAAAACATCCTCTCATAAGACAGTGTGCAGACAAACATCATATGACACAATTGAGTCTCCAAAGAATCCAGAAATTTCCACTTCATATCCCTCTTTCTGTTTAAGAAATGTCTTTTTCTCTGTCAATTTATATACAACAGAAACAATTATAAGAACAAAACTAGAACTTAAACAAAAGCACCTTAAACATCTTATGCCCAAGAGAGTTAAATAATAGTCTAACAAAATAACTTTAATTTTTATCAATATACAATAATTAAGCAAAACAAATATGCTAATTAAGCAAAACACCATTAAATTTCTATCAATATACAATAATTAAAGAAAATACGTACAACCATAAATGATAACAACCATAAAACTTGAAACAACCAAAACCGTCTACCCCAACTTAAGGGATAGGGTCAACAGTCTTTTCATATAATTACTTCCTTCTGAAGAATTCCTTTTTAGGCTACAAGAAGAGGAAATGATCAGTTTTAAACACCTAGCTGTAGTATATTTTGCCCACTTTCTGCTTTATCCAGCCTCGGTGTAGTCTGTCCAGACTATATATTGTCTGACCAGTCTCTGTTGTCTGTCAAGCCTATCTGTGTGATCAATTTGGGCTAGCCCTTTTGAAGTTGATTTGTAAGCATATTTTGGAGAAATCAGTAACACAGTCTGCAAGAGTCAATCAGCTGGGCTATTTGCTTTGTGAAGACACTCATGTCTCAGCTGTTAAGAGGCTTTTCCTGGTCAGATCTAATTTTTATAAGTTTTGTTGGTAATCATATTTTCTCATTTTCTGTAGATACATGCACATAACTGCCTCCCCATCTTAAAACTATTTCAGGTTTCCAGTCTAATGTGAACATATCTTTACAGTATATTCGTTGGCTTAGTTCTCATTTTTTGATAATCCAGTGTCTCTCAGCTGCTGTTGTTCCTTTTTCACTAACAGTAAGAAAATTTAGAGGTAGCCAAATATTATTTAGTCCATTCCTAGGGGTTTTTACTCTCCCTTTTTGTTTAATAAGCATCTGTTTTAAAGTACAATTGGCTCTTTCCATGCTTGCCCTGTGGGATTGTGCAGTATGCCAGAAACATGCCTTATATTGTAATATACAAAAATTGCTTCATCTTATTGGATATATAGGCAGGAGCATTGTCAGTTTTAATTTGTACAGGTAACCCTATAATTGCCATTATTTCCAATAAATGTGTAATTACACAATCAGACTTTTCAGAACTTAAAACAATTGCCCATTAAAGCTCTGAGTATGTGTCAATGGTATGGTGTATATACCTTTGTTTTCCAAATTCTGCAAAATGGAAAATATCCATCTGCCAAATATCATTTGTTTTGGGGCCCCTAGGGTTATTATCAGCTGGTAACACAATTTTGTTGTATAGGTAACATGTAGGACACGTTTTATTGTTTCTTTGGCCTGTTGTCAAGTGAAGGAAAATTTTTCTTTAAACCTTTCCCATTAACATGATATTTCTCATGAAATTTAGTGCCCCTGATCTAATTTCTCCTTTATCCCTTTATGACACTATATTCTATACTCCTTTTCTTACCATAACGCATCCTTCCTCACTCAGTTATTGGATATCTAAACTCTGTGACTATTTTAAATGAAATATACACATGTAAGGCATAAAATTTAGCATTGTCATATAAGAGAAAATGTGCCAGGTTTGATTTTCTATGTCTGTGTTTTCTCTCTCAGGATGATTGATTCTAGATCTATCTAATTACCTGGAGAAAAAAAATTAATTCATTTTTCTTAAGAGTTAAATGGCATTCCATTTTGCAAATTCATCATATTTTCATTATCCATTTATTAGTTGGTGGATGTCTTGCTTGAATCTAATTTCTGGCTATTATGTTAGAGCTGTAATGAAAATGCTTGCACAAATATCTCTGTAGTAAGATGTAGATTTTAGAATGCTCACCACACCTCTCTGCTTAAGGATGAACAGTCTATGCAGAAAGGGGGTAGAATGATTTCATAAGCCAGAAGTGCTGGATAATTTTAAGAAAAATAATTTTCTAGACTCAACAGGGCAGATGCACACAGAGGTTGTAATAACTTGCTTAAGACCCACACAGGTCAAGTCAAACAAAATCCTAGGTCAAATGGAGAAGTTGCCACAAACCCACATCCATATCCATGATGATATTCAAAAGAGACAGCTATTGGAAAATGGAAAAGATCTCATGAGCAGTTGTTGCTCAACAAAAATCAAACTCTGTTTTGGGTGACTTTTCTTCTCTCTCTCTCTCTCTCTCTCTCTCTCTCTCTCTCTCTCTCTCTCTCTCTCTCTGTCTGTCTTTCTCTCTCTCTCTCTTTTTTATCAGATACTTTATTTATTTACATTTCAAATGTTATACCCTTTCCCAGTTTCCCCTCCCCAAACCTCCTATCCCATCACCCCTCTCCTGGATTCTATGAAGGTTGTCCCCCACCCACCCACTCCCACCTCCCTGCCTTGGCATTCCCTGACACTGGTGCATATGGCCTTCACAGGATCAAGAGCCTCTCCTCCCAGTGATGCTAAATAAAGCTGTCTTCTGCTACATATGCACCTGGAGCCATGGGTCTCTCCAAGTGTACTCTTTCGTTGTTTAGTCCCTAGGAGCTCTGCGGGGTCCGGTTGGTTGATATTGTAGTTCTTTCTATGAGGTTACAAATCCCTTCAGCTCCTACAGTCCTTTCTCTAACTCCTCCATTAGGGTCACCATGCTCAGTCCTCTGTATTTGTCAGGTTCTGGCAGAGTCCCTCAGGAGACAGCTATCAGCAAGCATTTCTTGGCATCTGCAATAGTGTCTGGGTTTGGTGTCTGTATTTGGGATGGATCCCCAGGTGGGGTATCCACTCTGGATGACCTTCTCTTAAGTCTCTGCTTCACACTTGTCTCTGTATTTCCTCTCGTAAGTATTTTGTTCGCCTTCTAAGAAGGACTGAAACATCCACACTTCCTAATTCTTGAACTTCATATGATCTGTAAATTGTATTGTGGGTATTTTGAGCTTTTGGGATAATATCCACTTTCAATGAGTGCATACCATGTGTGTTCTTTTGTGACTAAGTTAACTCAATCAGGATGATATTTTCTAGTTCTATCCATTTGCCTAAGAATATCATGTATTCATTGTTTTTAATAGCTGAGTAGTACTCCATTGCATAAATGTACCACATTTTCTGTATCGATTCCTGGACTTGATGCTATTCCAGCTTGTAGCTATTATAAATAAGGCTGCTATGAACATAGTGGAATATGTGTCCTTGCTATATGTTGGAGCATCCTTTGGATATATGCCCAAGAGTGGTATAGCTGGGTCTTCAGGTCCGATTTTCTGAGGAACCGCTAGACTGATTTCGTTGTACCAGCTTGCAATCCCACCAGCAGTGCAGGAGTGTTCCTCTTTCTCCACATCCTGGCCAGCATCTGCTATCACTTGAGTTTTTGATCTTAGCCATTCTGACTAGTGTGAGGTGGAATCTCAGGGTTGTTTTGATTTGCATTTCCCTAAGGACTAAGGATGTTGAACATTTCTTTAGTTGCTTCTCAGCCATTCCATATTCCTCAGTTAGGAATTCTTTGTTTATCTCTGTACCCCATTTTTAATAGTTATTTGGTTCTCTGGAATCTATCTTCTTGAGTTCTTTGTATATGTTGGATATTATCCCTCTATCAGATGTAGGATTGGTAAAGATCTTTTCCCAATAGATTGGTTGCTGTTTTATTCTTTTGACAGTGTCCTTTGCCTTACAGAAGCTTTGCAATTTTAAGAAGTCCCATTCGTTGATTCTTGATCTTAGAGCAAAAGCCATTGGCGTTCTGTTCAGGAAATTTTCCCCATATGTTCGAGGCTCTTCCCCATTTTCTCTTCTATTTGATTCAGTGTATTGGGTTTTATGTGGAGGTCCTTGATCCACTTGGACTTGAGCTTTGTACAAGGAGGTAAGAATGGATCAATTTACATTCTTCTACATGCTGACCTCCAGTTGAGCCAGCACCATTTGTTGAAAATGCTGTCCTCTTTGATTGGTGGTTAAGGCCCTGGGAGCTCTGGGTATACTGGTTGGTTCATATTGTTGTTCCTCTTATGGGGCTGTAAACCCCTTCAGCTCCTTGGGTCCTTTCTCTAGCCCCTCCTTTGGGGACCCTGTGCTAAGTTCAATGATTAGCTGAGAACATCCCCCTCTGTATTTGTCAGGCACTGGCAGGGCCTCTCTGGAAACAGCTATATCAAACTGGAGGGACCCGTGGTTCCAGCCACATGGGTAGCAGAGGATAGCCTGGTCGGACATCAATGAGAGGAGAGGCCCTTGGCCCCTTAAAGGCTCATTGCCCCAGGGTAGGGGAATGCCAGGTCAGGGAATCAGGAGTGGGTGGGTTAGTGAGCAGGGGGAGAGGGGATGGGATTGGGGGGTTTGGAGGGGAATTGAGGAAAGGGGATAACATTTGAAATGGAAATTAAGAAAATATCTAATAAGAATGTTAAAAAAGAAAATGCTGTCCTTTTTCCACTGGATGGTTTTAGCTCCTTTGTCAAAGATCCTTAGGTGTGTGGGTTCATTTCTGGGCTTGAGGTCAGGGACGGTGATTCCCCCAGAAGTTCTTTCTGGATTTTTGGGTTATTCCAAATGAATTTGCAAATTGCTATTTCTAACTCTATTAAGAATTGAACTTTTGGTTGAAAATCGTCCTTTCGGTTGGTTGAAAGAAGATTGCTTTCTTGCTTTTTCTAGGCTTGCTGTGGTGGAAGAACTGGGTTTTGTTGGTACAAAATAGCCTTGGTTTCCATTGCTTAGGTTCTTGCATCTTACTCTTGCCATATGGTTATCTTTAGTGTTAGTTGGTCTTGCTGTTTCTGACTGGAGCTTGTCCCTCCTGTGTGATCCTGTGAGCTTGGGATCATAGGTGTGTCTGCACTACTGGGAGACAATCTCTCTCTGGGTAGGATTTGGGTATGGAGTGCTGTGGCACAGGGCACAGATTTAATCTGGAAGGATCCTGTTACTGGATGCTCTGTGATTCTTGTGCCCTGTGGACTCCTGGCGGGTCCCTCTCTGGCCAGTTATTGAAGCAATACTTGTGGTCTCACCTGTGAAGTTAGGAGTGACAGCACTCATGGGAGACCAGCTATGCCACAGGGTTAGCTCCGTGGCGCAGATGGAAACCTGAGCAACTTTTCTTTCTTTTTATGAAAGACAAATAACATGGAAATGTGTGGGTAAAAAAGGGATAGGATCTGGCAGGGGCTGGAAAGGTAAAAAACATAATGAAAACACTCTGTATGAAATTTTCAAAGAATAAATAAAAGCATTATGAATTAAGAATTTCATATGTGAGTATACCCATCCCTCTCCTTCCTCTAACTCCTTTTGTATTCTCTACTCACTGTCAAACTATTGACATCTTCTTCTTTAAAAATTATTGTGACATTTGTGTAAACACCCCCCCACAAACAGAGATAACCTGCTGATGTGTTGTTCATATATGTGAAGAATCTGTCTTCTGCAGGATCATGTCACTGTTATATTAACCAATCCCAATGGTCAACCCCAAGCACATACACATATTAGTAACATTAAGGGAGCTCAGCAGGTCACTGATAAATAAATAAGTAAAATATATATTGCTAATAATTAAAGAATACAACATCATGGATGTGAGGATCATGGAAGGGTATATTAGTTAGGGTTCTGTACAGAAATATATGTGTGTATGTGTGTGTGTTTGTGTGTGTGTGCACATAAATGCACATGTGCATGTGTGTCTGTATGTTTATATGTATATGTGTGTATATATGCATGTGTGTATATGTATGTATGTTTGTTTGGTGTATTACTGGATTTATTAGAGTAGCTTGCAGGATGTGGTCTGACTCTTCCAACAATGGCAGTCTCTTGAACTGGTGAAAAGTCCAAGAATCCAATAGTTGTTTGTTATAAAAGGATTATATCAGCTAGTTTTCAATATACAGTATATCTCTGAATCCTGAAGATGTAGGATCTAACACCAGTGAAAAAAATGAACTTGACAGTGAGACCATGGGCAAGAACACAAAGAGCAAAGAGCTTTATCCTTCCATGTCCTTTATGTGAGCTGCCACCAGAAGATATGGCCCAGATTTAAGGTCTTCCCACCTCAACTGGTCCAATCAAAATCCCTCACAAGTGTATCCAATGGCTTCAGTGTTGTTCTAGATGTAGTCAGGTAGACAACCAAGAATGGCTATCACAGAGGGAAATTTTGGAGGAAATAAAAGCAAGACAATGAAGAAGCTGATGTAATTATTGTACTCATATATGAAATTCTCAAAGGGGAAATCTTAAAACATTACATTTGTAAAAGTAAAACAAATTTTAAAAATTAAAAATTCTCTTATTAAATATTTTAAAAAAATTTATTTTTTTTCTGGTTTTTGTTGTTGCTTTTTTTTTTGAGACCAGGATTCTCCGTGTAACCCTGGCTATCCTGGAACTCTCTCACTCTGTAGACCAGGCTGGCCTTGAACTCAGAAATCTGCCTGCCTCTGCCTCCCAAGTGCTGGGATTAAAGGCGTGCACCACCACTACCCAGTTAAAAAATAGTTTTAAATGCTTGGGTATTTGCCAAATATGTATGTGTACCTTGTGAAATCCTGGTAGCCATTGAATTCACTGGAACTGAAGTTACACATGAAAGTGAGCCAATACGCAGGTGCCAAGAATTAAACCCAGGTCATCTGCAAAAATAGAAAATATCCTCAAGCACTGAGCCATCTGCCCATCCCCTGCTTTATTGTATATTTCTAAGTCTTTATAACTGGAATCTCTAGACATTCACCATGTCATTGGCTACCCTTTCTAATAGATCTAACAGTTGTCAATCTCTATTATTTTACCTACTATACTCAATCTAAAATTGTGTGGATTTTCATATCTTTTAGAATTTATAAGAAATGAAATTCAATATTTTGCCAAGGAAATTGTTAAGCAAAATGCTAAACGTCTAGTACAGGCCCTCCTGACTGCTTATAATGAGATGCAATATGGTAGAGATTAATTGGACAAGCTGTTATTTTAAGACATGAACTAGAACAAAAAGATGTGTAAAATTTTCAGCCTATCTGTATCAGAGAAGAAAGGAAAGTTTGTTCAAAATAGATCAATAAAAATACAACTAAAAATCATTTAATAAGGAGAGCACTATGAACTTCTGCAGGTATGAATCATGAATTTAATTGGGCACCCCAAGAATAGAGGTAGGATTTTATCATAAAAAGACTCCAAATGGGAGACGAGGGATAGGAAACAAAAATGTTACAGAATGACATAAGGGTGTTGTACGTTTTAGATTCTATAATACTATAGAATAGCATTATCTGGCTAAGAATATGCCATCTTAAAAGAGGGACAAGCGATCCAATATGAATTAGTGATGGGATTATCTGCTTTTTCTGTCTTGGCCCCAGGGGCAAGTTTGGTTTCTCTTGTGTTGCAGTACGTTGATAGGCCACAGTAAAATATTTCAAGGGAGGGACTTCTAAACATATTCAAGGTATTGAAGCTTCCATTGAGGGAGGCGAAGAAAATGCTACCAACCGTGTGGGACTTGACAAAGGAATACTGGGGCAAAGGTGACCATTCCCAAGACTTTATAATCTCATAAACTGCTTCAGTCTTGTCGAAATAAACTTGGGCCGCTTGCAGGAACAGGAGGCAATTTGTCCTTTAAATTTACTCCAACTTTGAACTGACTGGAATTTCTACCAAATAAAGAATTTGAGGAAAATGGTGTAAAAAACCCTCTTTATCAGACAGGTTTTAATATATATATCCACCCTGACCACCAGTAATGAACATATGAGTTTCTGCATGAGTCCATGCCTGCCTGTACCACACGTGCATGGGTGTGTGAGTGAGTGTGTGTGTGTGTGTGTGTGTGTGTGTGTGTGTGTGTGTGTGTTTTGAAAGTATTTTTGTTTGGCAACTGGTAAAGTAATGCTATTTGACTTTTACTACCAAGCAGTGTCTTTCACAGCACAGAGACAGCGAACTTTTCATTAAAACTATTTTTCTGAATCTCTCCTAGGTATCTGCAAGATTTGGAATCTATCCTAGTTACTAAACCCAGATGAAATTTTTATTCTTCAACATGCAACAATCAACTGGAGAGGAGGAAAGAAATACATTTTTTCAGCAAGTGTCTTACACAGTCTGTGCACAGTGATGGTGAGAGAAAGCGGTGCTACCACCTCTCTGCCATTGCTCAATTTGACCTTCAAGAGAACACAGATATAGAAAATGGAGTCATTTGAAAAAAAAAAAAAGCATTGCATGGTCAGGGTGACATTCCAGGTCAAGTAAGAAGAAATATACCCAGAAATTTTAAAGTAGATACTAGAAATGAAATAGTGACAAAGCTGATATTATCTTTTTTTCTATCTTTTTTTTATTTACATTCCCAATGATTTCCCCTTTCCCGTTTCCTCCCTCCCCGAAAGTCCCATAAGCCCCCTTCCCTCCCTCTTTTCCCCATTCAACACCCTCTCGCTTCTCTGTCCTGGCATTCCCCTACATCCAGTCTTTCCAGGACCAGGGGTCTCTCCTTCCATCTTCTTGTAAATCCATTGATATGTGAATTGTGTCTAGGGTATTCCGAGATTCTGGGTTAATATCCCCTTATCAGTGAGCGCATACCATGTGTGTTCTTTTTTGATTGAGTTACCTCACTAAGGATGATATTTTCCAGTTCTGACTTTTTACATATCATTACTTACTTTATGTTACAAAATGCAAGAAGGGATTCACTTCAGTCATGAAAGAAGGTCACAGATTCTTGTCAATTCTTACCATGGGATGATTTAAGATTGTTTTAATTAGATGCACTTTTTGTTTTTTTGTCCTCAGTCAGATTTCAGTGTTGTAAAATTGATACTATTGACTTTTGCCCACGTTTATATGTGTCTTTTCTCAATGGAATTGTCTTGGCACACCACTTCTGTTTTCATTGTCGATTTTGAACTGTTTTAAAAGATAAACTCATCTGGACTCTCTCATTTGTTACATTTATGATCACAGGACAGCAATATGATGACCACTTCTATGCCAAGGGAGAAATTTTTCAGGGGGACTTTACAGTTGTTCCTAAAAAATTAGATGTTATGCCAGCAAATTTGAGAGCAGAATAAGGTGTTTTAAAGGAATGTTCCATTATTATTCTAGCATAAACCATATACTTAGCAAGCTGAAGGCTATTTTTCAATTTATTTACATTGTTTTCTGTATTATTCTAAGCCAGAATGCTCATAGAGAAAGAAGTTAGATATTCACTATACCTAGCAATTTGATACCAGCAAACTAGGTTGATTCTGAATGTAGTACTCTTACAATAGTGCTATTTCTATGAGAATTACCAAGAACAGGAAAACTCATTTATTAGCACCATGTATTATAATACTTGTTAACATTTTGTCTAAGCTCTGCCCCACAGTTACCTGGCAATGGCCAGTTATGCCTGACTCACTATAAAAGGGACTTCTTGCCCTCTCTGCTCTCTCTTGCCTTCTTGCTCCTTTCCCTCCACTCCCCATTCACCACCCCCTCTCTCTCCTCATGCTCATGGTCAGTCTCTACTCCCCTACTTGTCTCTCTCTGCTTTTCTCTGCCTCTACTACCCTCTCAACTCCCCTCCCCATGCCTTGAATAAACTCTATTCTATACTATAGGGGGAAGGGATGCCTCAGCATGGGCCCACAGAGGCACCCTCTTCTCCCACACTTCACTACACCTCCACCAAACATATTCCTTCTCTCTTTATTTTTATAAAGCATAACACTCATACTTGTTTTTATTATTATTAATACCTGATAACTTCTTCAATGCCTATCCACATTAGTCTATACTTTCCATTATATTGAAGACTGCTATCAATGTAATAATAGTTCCTAAAAATAACTTTTGTTAAGTGATTTCTAGTTATTAATGTTGCCATGCTGAAGAAACCATCTCAGCATGGCTTACACCTCACCTGTTTTTTTGAAACTAATCCAGAAGCAAACACAGAGGACATAATGCTTATTACTAATTGTTTAAGTAGTTTTATATATCTGTGAAGTATTTTATAATTAAATTATTAAAAATATGTCAAAGAGAAGGTACATGTCTTGATTTTGGGTTCTGTTCAGTTTGTGAAGATTTACAACTTATAAAATGTCATTTTGTGAATATATCCATTGTTTCGACGAAAAAAAAAGTGACATGACACAGCTCATTCAAATATTCTGTGATCATTTAAAATAATAAATTAGTACTATTGTACTTGTCTATTACTTTGTATAAGAGAGAATCAAATATGTAAATTACTTTTGGTAGAATGATCATTTTAACAATGTTAATTCTAGCAACCCAGACATAGGAAGATTTTCCATCTTTTAGTATCTTCCTCAATCTCTTCAGAGATTTAAATTTTTATTGTAGAAGTCATTCACTTCTTAGTCTAGGATAATTTCTTCATATTTTTGAGGCTATTGTGAGCAGGAGTAACCATGATCATTTTTCCAGCATGATTCTTCCTGGTGTTTGGTACCAGTTGTATTTCATTTGACAACGAATTAAGTTCCGTGATTGACAAATATTACCTCATAAAACTTAAAAAGTGCTCTGTGAATTCTACCTTTTCAGGTAGCCACAGAAACCCCCAAGGCCTTTTCAGCTTTCCCTTTCAGCCTTTCTTTCTATCCTATTTCCATTGCTTTGTATTATCCACATACCTATAGAAACACTCTCTAACCAATAGCCACATTAGTCTGGGAATAAGATCAATGGCTGGCTCAGCATTCATCAGAGAAGATTTTTCTTGCACTAGATGGGAATTAACCCACAGAGGCCCACAGCTGAACAGGGTTCTGACTGTGAGAATCTTTCAAGCCCTCAATCCTAAATGTGATTTCTTCACTAAACCACTTCCCTCTAGGCTCAGAAATCTATGCCAAAAAGGTAGCAAAAGATCCTGAAAGTCAAAGGTGATGAATGACTCCAAGGAAGTAATATCTTCTAGACATAGCTGGGCTGGTGTACCTGTAAATTTCCAGAGTCTGTGGCAGCACAAACAGAAACTATACAGGTTCAAACCAGATGAAGTGCAAGCATTGAGAGAAGTGGACATGGGGGGGGTCCCACTTTTTTTCAAGAAGCTATGTGTAATTAATATCTACTAACAAAGGGCAAATCAATTTTCTCCAGTAGAGTATCCCTGGTATGTCGAAAACAATGCCTACTCTTTTTTTTGTTTTGTTTTGTGTTTTGTTTTTGTTTTTGTTTTGTTTTGTTTTTGTTTTTTCGAGACAGGGTTTCTCTGTGTAGCCCTGGCTGTCCTGGAACTCACTCTGTAGACTAGGCTGGCCTCAAACTCAGAAATCCGCGTGCTTCCCAAGTGCTGGAATTAAAGACATGCACCACCACTTAATTTGCTGTGGTATTAACTGCTGCTGCATATGAAAGTGTCTTCAATGATGGTTAGCACGTAGAAGGAATTATATTGCTATTTTCTGTTATTTCAGCTGTGAAATGCGTTTTGCTTTGTTGACTACTAGTATGCTAACAGTTTACGTCTAAGCAAAGCCTCTCAGAGAAGGTGTTCATGTGGCATAATTCTGCAAAATGACTGATTGCTTAGCATGTTTTCAGTTCTTCCCATTGCACTTGGATTAGAAAGTATTATCTGGAGTGACAATCAATAGTCACATATCATCCAATCCATGGACTTCACTGACAACTTTTTATGACCATTAAGTAGTACCATCCCAGAAATTTTACCCATAAATCTGCAGAACAATATGTTGATTATATTCCAGTTGTTGAATTCCTTACATAATATTCTTCCAGTGCTGCTTTTTATAGTTTGAGAATCTCATTGATAGGTATGGTGCATTTTAATAAAATACAACTCCTTTACCTCTTCTCTCTAATTTATCCCTTACCTTTTATCCCTATATCTCCCAATTTCATGTGTTCTTTCAAAAAACAAAGCAAACCAATTAAACAAACAAAAAGGCAAGTGAGACCATTTAGTTCTGCCTGTATATGGATGGGTGTGGAACAATCTACTGGAACACGTGTAGCCTCTCAGGAGCAGCAACCCTGAAGTAAACTGACTCTCCCTGGGCCAGCAGACACCAACCTTCAATTTTTTTGCAAATTTCATAAGGCCCTTTCCAACTCTTGCTAAGATTTTAGCTGGTTTGATTTTTTTCAGGGTTACATTTAAAGAAGACAATGAGTAATGAAGAGGTCGATAGTGTCCTTAATCCCTAGAACTGAAATAAATTTCCCTTTCCTGTAGCCCATTAAGGCATTTTACCTACCAATTCATGGGAGAAACTCAAACCTGGTACTATAAACCTGGTCAAAATCCATAGCTGGGGAGGTCATAGACCTTAGAGAGAAATCTGCTAATGTTTTATTGCTAAATTTACTTAATGTTAAAATGCCCTCTATATATTTACATTTATTTATTTATTTATTTATTTATTTATTTATTTATTTATTTATTAGTACTTATGAATTAGTGGTGCTCTCAGCTTTGGTCAGAGAAGCTTCTGTTTGCAGTGGGTGACAGTGCAGTGACTCAGAACTGATCGATGTGCTGTGAGCAAATGACTATAGTTAAAGGTTAGAATCACTGATATGTTACCCTAGCTCAGCTAAATAACAAACAACCCCCTGCCTACGCTTAGTCAGGAAACTCTAATTAAATTAAGTAACTCATACCAAAAAATAAATAAAGACAGGAAATTAGAAAAGGAACTTGGAAAGATTTTTCAAGGAAGGGGAATGTGATAAGTGAGAATGAAGAGGAGATTTTTATCAAAGAGTATGGTATATATGTATGAAATTGTAAAAAAATTAAAACATTAAAATTAAAAAATTAAGATATATTCATTAGCTTCTCTGTCATTGTTTTACAAATATTTGCCAAAAATGACTTGGGTAGAAAAAAGGTTTACAAATTTCAGGTTATAATCCATTGTGTTCTGTGCTCAGATATATTAAAAATATCTCATTAAATACTTTATATACAATGAATATGCTTTATATATGTACAAATGTATACAAATGTATATATGTGTTTACATGTTTATATATGTATAAACTGTGTGACACAATTATTCCTTAGAAAGCCTCTCAATGTGATAAAAGGAAATGGCATAGTGAAAGTGTTTGCATTATGAGAAAAACAATTCGAAAACATTTCTCTCTAATAATATGAAATTATTGGTTCCTTTCTTCTACCATGTGGTTTCTGGGGATTGAACTCGGGTACAAGAGACTTTTCCTGCTGAACCATTGCACCACTCGTTTTGCCCATTAAAAAATAACATTGTTACTACAAGTCTTTCAAGAAAGAATTTGAAGATGTCAGAAGATAGAAAGATCTCCCATGATGATGGACCAGTCCTGTTAATTTAGTGCAAATGGCCATCCTTTCAAAAGTAATCTGCAGATTCAATGCAATCCTCTATCAATATCCTAAGAAAATTCTTCACATAACACAAAAGAATAATTCTCAGCTTCATATAGAAAACCAAAACAAAATAAAAAGCCCAGGATGACTAAAATAATCTTAAAGAATAAAAATTGTTGGAGATTCCATTATCCCTGATTTCAAATTGTGCTACAAGGCTACAGTAATAAAAACCACATAGTACTGGCATAAAATCAGATACATTGATCAATTCAATGAAAGTAAAGACCTGAGCATAAGTCCACACACTAGTGGACACTTGATTTTTGATAAAGAGACCCAGAAAGACACACTGGGAAAAAGAAATAATCTTTGACAAATGGTGTTGGTCTAATTGAATATTATCATGAATAAGAATTAAAATATATCCATACTTATCACCATTCACAAAACTCAAATCCACATGGATCAAAGATATTAACATAAAATTAGATTCACCCTTCCGGCTGCCATCTACAGCAGGGAACCAGGCAGCTCCAAAGCCTTCTGTGCTTAGTCTGCCAGGAGAGAATGATCTCCCAGCAGCAATTTCACTTCTGAGTGCAGAGGTGAGATCTCCACCTTCTCTCGGGAGGGGTACAGCTAGAAGAACACAAGGCATACGATCAGTGGAGCAGCTGGGACAGGAGTCTTCCCTTCCAGCTGCCATTTGCAGCAGGGAACCAGACAGCTCCATAGCCTTCTGTGATTAGCCCGCCAGGAGAGAGTGATCTCCCAGCAGCGATTTCACTTCTGGGTGCAGGGGTGAGATCTCTGCCTTCTCTCTGGATGGGGTACAGCTAGGAGGGCATGTAAGAGTCTGTCGGAAGACCCCCACTCAATAAGCCCAGTATTCTAAGTAGAAGAAACTCAAATGACTGAGAAATACATAAAGGCATGCTCAACATCTTTAGCCATCAGGGAAATGCAAATGCAAACTACTTTGCGCTTTCAGAATGGCTAAAATCAATATCACATGTGAAAGATCCTGCTGGTAAGGATGTGGAAAAAGAGGAACCCTCCTCCATTGTGTGTGGGAGTACAAACCTCATCCTGAATGAAGTAACCCAGAATGAGAAATACAAATATGGTATGTATTGATTCATGTGAATACTAGCCATTAAATAAATGATATCCAACCTACAATCCATAGACCCAGAGAAGTGAGGCATGAAAGAGAGGACTGGGGAGCAGGAACACATGGATCTCTTGACTGGATGTGGTAGAAAGGAATGGGAGGATTAGGTAGGGAAAGGGAGAAGAGATAATGTTGAGGGGAGGAGAGACAACTGGCATTGAGGGTCATTTGAGGGATAGTATGGAAACTCAGTGCAGTGGAAACTTCCTAAATATATGAAGGTGAACCTAATGAGGTCTAATGGGGGAGTGGCAAAACCCAGCTTTGATACCACAGGGTAAACTGAAGCAGGTAGCTTATGGGGGTCAGTGCTGAGAGCTTCTGACTGGAATCAGTCCAGATACCCATAGACAACAGGTGGTTAGAGTGGTTAGAGAAAAGAAAGGGGGAATCAACCACACACACACACACACACACACACACACACACACGGGGGGGGGAGGAGAGAGAGAGAGAGAGAGAGAGAGAGAGAGAGAGAGAGAGAGAGAGAGAGAGAGAGAGAGAGAATAATTGAAGCAAAGACAAGCTCCAGTAATTTATTTCTTCTCTTAACCCCTTTTTATACCACTTACGACAAATTTTTTTTCTATTAGGAAGAAAATTGCCTCATAGTCACAAGTTACATATTTTCCAGAGATAATCACAACAATGATATACTCTTCAAAAACAGATAAAAATCATTACACAAAATGAAATTACAACAGGATATTGATTACAAATTTTTTACATGAAACTTATATCTAACTAAACAGTTCTCATCTATCTTTCATTCCAAAAGCTCATTGTGACGTCAAAGCAGTAAATTTTTAGTCATTGATTAACAAAGTTTAAGCAGGCCAAGTATATAGTAGCAAGTTTCTCCCTATGCTTACAACTTGAACTTTCTAAGGAACAAGTCATGTATCTTAAGTCTTATTTTTGAAGTTTGAATCCACTAGACTGACTATCTGTTTTCTGCTTATACTCATAATAGAATTATTTGTTCTTTACTATAACCTCATTATTTCCTGGTGCACGCCAAAAACCTGTTAGCTCATCCCTAGATCACAAGAGCAGGGAACTCAGGCCCAATCTAATGTATATGCTTTCTTTGATCATTAACGTGTCCCAAACCTAATCTTCTTGCCTCAGTGTGCTTGTAATGCCTGACTGCTCACTGCACTCCTTTCTTCAACTCAAGCAGCTTTTGCCATTCTATCAAGAAGGGGCACATTTTATTCTTGATTATAAGTTAAACTTTCTATCAACTATATTAATTTCCTAACTATATATTCTATCAGCTACCCTAACTGTCCCAAAATTATTTTAACCAAGCAAATTTCCTAAAACTACTTAAATCAAGTCAGAAATTCCATGAAATCATTGATTCATCTAGACAGCATTATTTCAAGAATTTTCATCTTCATGTTGATCTGCAAGAAACTTGCCCAACAGAATGGGCTATTACCCAGGAAGTAATCACTGCAGTGAGAGTCTCTTGGTGTCCACTCACACCAAGCCAAATAAATGAGTATGGCAATGACAAACATGAGAAAGCATATCAGTAGCAAGAAGCAATCCTGGGAGAAGTCTCTGGTGTAGTACCACACCAGAGCTCACCCATCACAGCTGAGCAGGACACGCACACAACTTATTCAACTTAGAGAAGTTGAGATGGTGCATATGTGGAGCCTTCAACATTACATTCTAGTGCCTCTGGTGTTGGAAAGTACTTTGCAGGCTACCAAACGAGAAACATAAATACTAACTCAGTCAAAAGAACAAAACAAAATAAGAACTTTGACCTACAATATGTCCTGTCTACAAGATATACTGGGGCAATTATGACACAGAACTTGTGGAAGTAGACAACCATGCCAAAATCAACTTAAGATCCACTTCATGAGATGGAACCAATACCTTATACTGCTTGGATGACCATGATACAGAGACTAAAGACCGAAGAGTAGTTCCTTATTCAGTCATCATAGTGACATATGAGAACCAGTGATATAGAGATCCACAGCCAGACAGTATAGAGAGAAAGAGAACCTGAGGGAAGGAGGGAGGGAAAATGGAGGAAGGAAGGGAGAGGGAAACAGAGACAGAGATAGAGAGACTGAGTTACCGAGAAAGAAACAGAGAAAGAGACAAAGTGTGTGTCTGTCCTTGGAACACAAGGCTCTAAATAGTGAGTCTTCATCAAATACCTCTTCTCAAATCTCAGGAAACACAGCAGAAGCAAATGCAGAAAGAGTATAAGGACCATAGGGGATGGACGACATCAAGAGATCAAGGCCATCTAAGTTAACATGGACAACGTTTATATGAACTTAAAGAGACTGAAGTAGCAAGCACAGTGCCAACCCAAGTCTGAACCAGGCTCTGATTCTTTTTTTTCTTCCAGCATATTTTTTAATTGATTTCACAGAATGTACCCCCAAACACACTCACTTCCTAGTCCTCTCAAGTCCAGACCCCATCCTTGTGAAATCTACCAAGAAAAAAAGAAGAAAGAAAAAATATCAAGTCTATTTTGCATGGCCCATAAACTCACTGGAGCATGGTCAAATTCCCAGTGCCCAGCCTCTTAAAGAAAACTGAGTCCTTCCCCAGCCCCAGTAGCAGCCATTAGCTGTGAAGAGCTATATACTTTACCATCTCTATCACAATTTTTTTGAATTCTCTTCAATGACTTCTTCTTTATATTGTTTCTATTTTAGGAGTTGGGGTTGGGAGGTCAGGTTGTCACAGAAACCTTCTATGTCTCTCATTGTCAACTGTGAGTCTACAGTCATTGATACCACTGCAAAAGAAACTTCCTTGTCCTTTACAGTCAGCAGCAGCATCAATCATGGATTCTACATGGTTTCTGGTGACAGCATGGACCAAACATCCACATGGCCTCCAGTAGCATTACAGACCATAGACATCAAGATGGACCTCAGCCACAGCATGTACCATGGACACTGTCATGGATCTAGATAGTTATTCCTGCTCTTTGGGGTCTTTCCTTCTGTTGGGTGGCCTGATCCAGCCTTGATGTGATAGTTTTTGTTTTATCTTATTATATTTTATTTTGTCATGTTTTTAGTCATTATCTCTTAGAAACCTTTCATTTCTAATGGGAGACAAAAAGTAAGTGGTTTCAGATAGGAGAGTAGGTGGGAAGGAACTGTTGAAAAAGGCTGACTCCAAGACAGGCTTCAAATTAGCATTTCAGGCTTAAATCTCTGCTTCCAAGAAGTGGGCAAGTCCAGGCAATTCCAGGTCTCAGAAGCTGCCCGGCCACCTGCCCTGAGGCAAGGGCTATGGGTCTGCAGCAGTTTCTAGACTTCCCCAGCAACAGTTTCCAGCTCTACCCTGGTAGAGGAATGTCCCTGTCCCGAGAGATGGAGTCAGATAATGTTCACCTATCCCAGAATCCACTAATATGCTTTAAATCAGGCCTGCAAGTTCACTTGGTTGTCTCTCTATCTTGGCAATGGGAGACCTTAGGATGCTGAACTTCTGCAGAATAAAAACCTCTTTGCATTTACATACTATCTGAGTTCAGCAACTCATGGCAAATCATGGACCCTTACACTGGAAAGAGTAAAAAGTGGAGAAACTGCTAACAGGATATATGAGACAAGAATCATAAGAAGCGAAGAGAAGAAAAGAATAAAAACAAATATGTTCAAATAACTTGCCTGAAGTTGCACAGTCAGCTAGTACTAGAGACACATCTTAGGCTCCAGACTATGCCATTAAGCACCAATGATGTATTTCTTCCATAACATCTTCATAATTCCTTCAAATAAAAACTATCAATAAAAAGGGTCTTATAAAATTGTTCATAGTCTTGTTATAATCTCAATGTTAAAGGAATCTGTAGTGATATCCCTTTTTCATTTGTAATGTCAATTATTTGTGTCATATCTTAGTTTTTCTGAATTAACAGGGCCAAATTTATGCAACATTTGGATTAAGAAATGACTTCTGCTCTAGTTTGTTATTTTGTTGGATTGCTTTACACTTATTTTTTTAATTATTCCCTAAAATCAAAGCTTTGATTCTTGATTTTAGATATGCCTCTTTTTTGTTGCACTGTGTCATGGTTTGAATATGGTTGGTCCAGGGAGTGGCACTATTTGGAGGTTTGACCCTATTGGGGTAGGTGTGTCACTGTGGGCGTAGGCTTTAAGAACCTCAACCTAGCTGCCTGGAAGTCAGTATTCTGTTAGCAGCCTTCAGATGAAGATGTAGAACTCTCAGCTCTGCCTGCACCATGCCTGCCTGGATGCTGCCATGCTTCCACCTTGATGATAATAGATTGAACCTCTGAACCTATAAGCCAGCCCCTTACAAGAGTTGCCTTGGTCATGGTGGCTGTTCACAGCAGTAAAACCCTAAGACATTCTGTGAACATTTGATGTGAGGTCTAATTTTAAGTTTATAATACAATATTGTGAACTCTATGTTTGGTCTCTACACTAGTATATCTTACATAACTAAAGCTTGCAAGCTGGTACAACCACTCTGGAAAGCAGTCTGGCGGTTCCTCAGAAAACTGGGCATGACACTCCCGGAGGATCCGGCTATACCACTCCTGGGCATATACCCAGAGACTTTACCTGCATGCAATAAGGACACATGCTCCACTATGTTCATAGCAGCCTTATTTATAATAGCCAGAAGCTGGAAAGAACCCAGATGTCCCTCAACGGAGGAATGGATTCAGAAGATGTGGTATATCTACACAATGGAATACTACTCTGCAATTAAAAACAATGAATTCACGAAACTCCTAGGCAAATGGTCAGATCTTGAAAATATCATCCTTAGTGAGGTAACCCAATCACAAAAGAACACACATGGTATGCAGTCACTGATAAGGGGATATTGACCCAGAATCTCGGAATACCCTAGACACAATCCGCATATCAATAGATTTCTAAAAAGATGGTAGGAGAGACCCCTGGTCCTGGAAAGACTGGATGCAGGGGAACACCAGGACAGAGTAATGAGAGGGGGTTGAATGGAGAAAAGAGGGAGGGAAGGGGGCTTATGGGACTTTCGGGGAGGGAGGAAACGGGAAAGGGGAAGTGATTTGGAATGTAAATTAAAAAAAAAATAAAAAAATGTAAAAAAAAATAAAGAATAACATCTTTACTGCATTCTGTGATATCTCACCAATTCTTTGTTCATATGATCTTGGCTACTTCATGTACCCCATAAGTGGAATCTCACAGAATGTCTAGATTGCCTCACATAGAGCAATGTCTTGTTCATCCATAGTGTTGGTGCATGTCAGAGGATTATCACCTTTCTAAATACTCAATACCACCCAACTGTGTAGTTTTACTATACTTTCTTCATCTATTAACCTGTTAATGAACATCTGGATTTTATAACTATGCTAATTATTATGAAGAATATATCCATTGATATGTTAGTTGGGTGAGGAAATATCTTCGTTTCTTTTGTCATTAATCATTTTGCCTCATGTATTTTAAGTTTTCTTCCTTCCACACAAATTTAATTTATGCTTTTTTTTATTTAATTTATTTTATTTTTTTAATTTACATTCCAAATCACTTCCCCTTTCCCGTTTCCTCCCTCCCCGAAAGTCCCATAAGCCCCCTTCCCTCCCTCTTTTCTCCATTCAACTCCCTCTCATTACTCTGTCCTGGCTTTCCCCTACATCCAGTCTTTCCAGGACCAGGGGTCTCTCCTTCCATCTTTTTAGAAATCTATTGATATGCGGATTGTGTCTAGGGTATTCCGAGATTCTGGGTCAATATCCCCTTATCAGTGACTGCATACCATGTGTGTTCTTTTGTGATTGGGTTACCTCACTAAGGAGGATATTTTCAAGATCTGACCATTTGCCTAGGAATTTCAGGAATTCATTGTTTTTAATTGCAGAGTAGTATTCCATTGTGTAGATATACCACATCTTCTGAATCCATTCCTCCGTTGAGGGAAATCTGGGTTCTTTCCAGCTTCTGGCTATTATAAATAAGGCTGCTATGAACATAGTGGAGCATGTGTCCTTATTGCATGCAGGTAAAGTCTCTGGGTATATGCCCAGGAGTGGTATAGCCGGATCCTCCGGGAGTGTCATGCCCAGTTTTCTGAGGAACCGCCAGACTGCTTTCCAGAGTGGTTGTACCAGCTTGCAATTCCACCAGCAGTGGAGGAGTGTTCCTCTTTCTCCACATCCTCGCCAACAACTGCTGTCTCCTGTGTTTTTGATCTTAGCCATCCTGACTGGTGTGAGATGGAATCTCAGGGTTGTTTTGATTTGCATTTCCCTAATGACTAAGGATGATGAACATCTCTTTAGGTGCTTCTCAGCCATTAGATATTCTTCAGGTGAGAACTATTTGTGTAGCTCTGTACCCCATTTTTTAATAGGGTTACTTGCCTCTCTGGAGTTTAACTTCTTGAGTTCTTTGTATATATTGGATATTAGCCCTCTGTTGGATGTAAGGTTGGTAAAGATCATTTCCCAGTTAGTTGGTTGCCGCTTTGTCTTTTTGACAGTGTCTTTTGCCTTGCAAAAACTTTGTAATTTAATGAGGTCCCATTTGTCTATTCTTGATCTTAGAGCATAAGCTATTGGAGTTCTGTTCAGGAAATTCTCCCCTGTGCCCATATGTTCAAGGTTCTTTCCTAGTTTCCCTTCTATTAGTTTCAGTATGTCTGGTTTTATGTGGAGATCTTTGATCCACTTAGAATTGAGCTTAGTGCAAGGAGATAAGGATGGGTCAATTTGCATTCTTCTGCATGTTGACCTCCAGCTGAGCCAGCACCATTTGTTGAAAAGGCTGTCTTTTTTTCCACTGGATGGTTTTAGCTCCTTTGTCAAAGATCAAGTGCCCATAGGAGTGTGGATTCATTTCTGGGTCTTCAATTCTGTTCCATTGATCTTCATGTCTGTTACTGTACCAATACCATGCACTTTTTAACACTATTGCTCTGTAGTACAGCTTGAGGTCCGGGATACTGATTCCCCCAGAGGTTCTTTTACTCTTGAGAATAGTTTTAGCTATTCTGGGTTTTCTGTTATTCCAGATGAATTTTTGAATTGCTCTTTCTAACTCTATGAAGAATTGAGTTGGGATTTTGATGGGGATTGCATTGAATCTGTATATTACTTTTGGTAAGATGGTCATTTTTACTATATTAATCTTGCCAATCCATGAGCATGGCAGATTTTTCCATCTTCTGAGGTCTTCTTCAATTTCTTTCTTCAGAGACTTGAAGTTCTTTTCATACAGATCATTCACTTGTTTGGTTAGAGTCACGCCAAGATACTTAATATGGTTTGTGGCTATCGTGAAGGGTATTATTTCTCTTACTTCTTTCTCAGCCTGCTTATCCTTTGAGTATAGGAAGGCTTCTAACTTGCTTGAGTTGATTGTATATCCGGCCACTTTGCTGAACTCGTTTATCAGCTGTAGGATTTCTTTGGTGGAGTTCTTTGGGTCGCTTAAGTATACTATCATATCGTCTGCAAATAGTGATAGTTTGACTTCTTCCTTTCCAATTTGTATCCCTTTGACCTCTTTTTGTTGTCTAATTGCTCTAGCTAGAACTTCAAGTACTATATTGAAAAGATATGGAGAGAGAGGGCAGCCTTGTCTAGTCCCTGATTTTAGTGGGATTGCTTCAAGTTTCTCTCCATTTAGATTGATGCTGGCTACCGGTTTGCTGTAAATTGCTTTTACTATGTTTAGATATGGGCCTTGAATTCCTGATCTTTCCAAGACCTTAAGCATGAAAGGATGCTGAATTTTGTCAAATGCTTTCTCAGCATCTATTGAGATGACCATGTGGTTTTTTTCTTTGAGATTGTTTATGTAGTGGATTACATTGATGGATTTCCTTATATTGAACCATCCCTGCATCCCTGGGATGAAGCCTACTTGATCGTGGTGGATGATCGTTTTGATGTGTTCTTGGATTCGGTTGGCAAGAATTTTATTGAGTATTTTTGCATCGATATTCATAAGAGAGATTGGCCTGAGATTCTCTTTCTTTGTCGGATCTTTGTGTGCTTTTGGTATTAGTGTAATTGTGGCTTCATAGAACGAGTTGGGTAGTGTTCCTTCTGTTTCTATTTTGTGGAACAGTTTGAAGAGTATTGGTGTTAGGTCTTCTTTGAAGGTCTGATAGAATTCTGCACTAAAACCATCTGGACCTGTGCTTTTTTTGGTTGGAAGACTTCCAATGACCACTTCTATTTCATCAGGGGTTATAGGACGGTTTAGATGGTCTATTTGATCCTGATTTAATTTTGGTACTTGGTATCTGTCAAGGAAATTGTCCATTTCCTCAAGATTTTCTAGTTGTGTTGAATACAGGTTTTTGTAGTAGGATCTGATGATTTTTTGAATTTCTTCAGTTTCTGTTGTTATCTCTCCCTTTTCGTTTCTGATTTTAATAATTTGGATACTATCTCTGTGCTCTCTGGTTAGTCTGGCTAAGGGCTTATCTATCTTGTTGATTTTCTCAAAGAACCAACTCCTCGTTTTGTTGATTCTTTGTATGGTTTTATTTGTTTCTACTTGATTGATTTCAGCCCTGAGTTTGATGATTTCCTGCCTTCTACTCCTCTTTGGTGTATTTGCTTCTTTTTGTTCCAGGGCTTTCAGGTGTGCCATTAAGCTGTTAGTATATGCTGTCTCCCGTTTCTTTTTGGCGGCACTCAGGGCTATGAATTTTCCTCTTAGCACTGCTTTCATTGTGTCCCATAAATTAGGGTATGTTGTGCCTTCATTTTCATTAACTTTCAAAAAATCTTTGATTTCTTTCTTTATTTCCACCTTGACCAAGTTATCATTGAGTAGAGCATTGTTCAGCCTCCATGTGTACGTGGGTTTTCTTTTGTTTTTGTTGCCATTGAAGACCACCCTTATTCCATAGTGATCTGATAGGAGGCATGGGATTATTTCTATCTTCTTGTATCTGTTGAGGTCTGATTTGTGACCAATTATATGGTCAATTTTGGAGAAGGTACCATGAGGAGCTGAGAAGAAGGTGTATTCTTTAGCTCTAGGATAAAATGTTCTATATATATATATCAGTTAGTTCCATTTGGTCCAAGGCTTCAATTAGATTCACTGTGTCCCTGTTTAGTTTCTGCTTTCCTGAACGATCCATTTCAGAGAGCGGGGTGTTGAAGTCACCCACTATTATTGTGTGCGGTGCGATGTGTGCTTTGAGTTTTAGTAAAGTTTCTTTTACGAATGAGGGTGCCCTTGCATTTGGAACATAGATATTCAGAATTGAGAGTTCTTGATGGTGGATTTTTCCCTTGATCAGTATGTAGTGTCCTTCTGTGTCTTTTTTGATGACTTTAGGTTGAAAATCAATTTTATCTGATATTAGGATGGCTACTCCACCTCGTTTCTTGGGGCCATTTGCTTGTAAAATTGTTTTCCAGCCTTTTACTCTGAGGGAGTGTTTGTCTTTGACACTGAGGTGCGTTTCCTGCATGCAGCAAAATGCTGGGTCCTGTTTACATATCCAGTCTGCTAGTCTATGTCTTTTAATTGGGGAATTGAGACCATTGATATTAAGAGAGATTAAGGCATAGTGATTATTGCCGTCTGCCATTCTTGACGCTATCTTTATGTTTGAGTGGTTATCTACTTTTGGGTTTGATTCAAGAAGGTTATTATCTCATTTTTTCCAGGGTGTTGTTTCTCTCCCTGTATTGGAGGTTTCCACCTATTATCCGTTGCAGGGCTGGATTTGTGGAAAGATATTGTGAAAATTTGGTTTTATCATGGAATATCTTGGTCTCTCCATCTATGGTGATTGAGAGTTTTGCTGGGTATAGTAGTCTAGGCTGGCATTTGTGCTGTCTTAGTGTCTGCATGAGATCTGCCCAGGATCTTCTGGCTTTCATAGTCTCTGGTGAGAAGTCTGATGTGATTCGGATAGGTCTTCCTTTGTATGTTACTTGGCCCTTTTCTCTTACTGCTTTTAGTATTCTTTCTTTGTTTAGAACATTCGGTGTTTTGATTATTATGTGACGGGAGGTATTTCTGTTCTGGTCCAGTCTGTTTGGAGTTCTGTAGGCTTCTTGTATGTTCATCGGCATCTCTCTCTTTAAGTTAGGGAAGTTTTCCTCCATAATTTTGTTGAAGATGTTTACTGGCCCTTTAAGTTGCAAATCTTCACTCTCATCTATACCTATAATCCTTAGGTTTGGTCTTCTCATTGTGTCCTGGATTTCCTGGATGTTTTGGGTTACACGTTTTTTGCATTTTGCATTTTCTTTGACTGTTGAGTCGATGCTTTCTATGGAGTCTTCAGCACCTGAGATTCTTTCTTCCATCTCTTGTATTCTATTGTTTATGTTTGCATCTATGACTCCTGATTTCTTCCCAAGGTTTTCTATCTCCAAAGTTGTCTCCCTTTGTGATTTCTTAGTTGTTTCTACTTCCTTTTTTAGTTCCTGGATGGATTTGCTGAGATCCTTCACTTGTTTGTTTGTATTTTCCTGTATTTCTTTAAGGTGTTTTTGCATTGCCTCTTTCAGGATTTCTTCCTGATGACCCACGTTCTCCTGCATTTCTCTGAGTGATTTTTGTGTTTCCTCCTCATGGGAATCCATCTGTTGATCCATTGTCTCCTGCATTTCTTTAAGCAGTTCTCGTGTTTCCTTTGTAAGGGCATCTAACTGTTGATTCATTTCTTTAAGCAATTTTTGTGTTGCCTCCTTATGGGCATCCGTCTGTTGACCCATATTCTTCTGCATTTCTTTATGCCAATTTTGTGATTCCTTTGTGAGTGCATCTACTCGTTGATTCATCTTGTTAAGCGATTTTTGTGTTGTCTCCTTGTGCACCTCCATCTTTTGATCCATGTTCTCCCGCATTTCTCTAAGCGATTTTTGTGTTTCCTTTGTAAGGGCTTCTAACCGTTGATTCATGGTCTCCTGTAACTCTTTATGAGATTTATTTGTGTCCTTCTTGTGATCCTCTAATAGCATCATGAGAAGTGATTTTAAATCCAGATCTTGTCTTTCGGGTATGGTGGGGTAGGTATCCAGGACTTGCTGCTGTTGGAGAGTTGGGTTCGGATGGTCCCACATTACTTTGATTTCTGTTAGTAACATTCCTACGTTTGCCTTTTGCCATCTGGATACCTCTGATGTTAGTTGGTCCTGCTGCCACTGGCTGTTGTTTGGACCTCCTGTGAGCCTGCAAAGCTATTTCTGCCCCCCCTGGATTGCCAGGATTCCCCTGGCACCGATTTCTGGGGCCTGCCTGCTCCTGAGTGACTTTGGAGCCCTAATGTGCCTTGCCCCAAGTGATCTTATATTGGGGAGGCCTTGCACATCCAAAGGCTCAGCCTAGTGGATTCCTGGAGCAGAGGTCGCCAAAGGGAGGCTGGTAGGCGCCTGCCCTGTGCAGGGGTGAGTGATCTCTCCTAGGGGGGGGAGGGGGCGTCCCTCTGCCAGGCAGAAGTCCCACAGCAGAGCTGGAGCGCTTGTTACTGCAGATCAGCCCAGCACTTGGGAGCTGCATACACACAAGCCGCCCGAGACCCAAGAGTTATTATGCCTGTCTGTCTCAGAACCTGGCTGTCCCAACTTCCCAGTCACTGGAGCAAAGATGGCGGAGTGCAATCTGCACACTCTCCGTGGCGCTGCTCACCTGCAGAGGCGATGGCCTGCAGATCTGGCACCCAGACCACCACAGCGCTGACCCGTTCTCGGGCACAGACGGAAGCCCCAACAGGCCGTGTCCCAAGTGATGTTATATTGGGGATAGGGAGCTTGGGGTACCTGTCTCTTCAGTGCAGTCTGCAGGAACAGAGGTCGCGGAAGGAAAGCTGGTAGGCTCCCACCCAGTGCGGGGTCCCTCTGCCAGGCAGAAGTCCCACAGCAGAGCTGGCGTGCTGGTTACTGCAGATCAGCCCTGCACTTGGGAGCCGCATACACACAAGCCGCCCGAGACCCAAGCGATATTATGCCTGTCTGTCTCAGAACCTGGCTGTCTCAACTTCCCAGTCACTGGAGCAAAGATGGCGGAGTGCAATCTGCACACTCTCTGTGGTGCCGCTCCATTTATGCTTTTTTTGACTAAAGAATTGTCAGTAAACTTTCTGAATTCAGTGATTTAGGATTCTCTATTATGTAATATGTTATTAAATTTTACTATTGAACTTTTCCATTTTAGTTGTATGTCAGCCTTAATTTTTCTTTTATTTCAATTTTTACTTTGACAATTTAGACATCTATATTCTGTTTTGATAATATTTACTCTTATTACTCTCCTTATCTTTATGCCAATGCTGCTAAACCATATCTTCTTTAATTAATTAATTAGCTTCTCAAATGCTGCCCCTCTTCCTAGTCCCCCTTCACTGAGTCCCTCCCCCTTGTCCTCTGAGATGGGCACTCACCCCTTGGTATCCACCCCCATGCTGACACACCAAGTATCTGCAGGATTAAGCACATCCTCTCCCACTGAAACCAGACAAGGCAGCTCTGTTGGGAACTTAATCCACAGTCAGGCTATAGCGTTAGGGATATCTCCCTACTCAGGTTGTTGGATGACTCACATGGAGACTGAGGTATACCTCTGCTACATATGTGCTGGGGTCTCTTACCAGCCTGTGCATGATCTTTAAACACCATCTTTTTATCAAGAACTTCTCATTTCATCTCTCTCTGTGTCTTTCTGACTCTGTCTCTGTCCCCTCTCTCTCTCTCTCTCTCTCTCTCTCTCTCTCTCTCTCTCATTATCCACTGACTTGACCAACTTGAATTTAAGATTGTGTATATGAGCACTGTCAGAAATTATTTCCTAGAATATGAGCAGCTAACTAGTGTCAACTAACAACTAACAATTGCCTTCCTTTCCTCTAGCTATTACAAACTTCCAGTACTCCCCCATGGAAAAAAAAGTAAGACCTCCCAAGCCATTCAGAATGGAATGTTGAAGGATTGAATTTTGTGTGGGTAACCACATTTGTTGTGATTTCATGAGTCCAATAACTTGGTCTTGTCTCTTTCAAACTCTTACATTCTTCCTGCTTCCTCTTTGACAATGTTTCCTGACTGAGCCTTAGGAAGCTGAATATTCAACAGTCAATTTTTTAACAAATTATGAGTCTGTGCATCAACAACCACCCACTGAGGAAAGAACTATTTCCTAATCCAAAATAGGAATGCTTTCTAATTCATTGTTAAAAGTTTTCACTTTGTTAGTCCATATTATACAGACATCTTTTAATGTTTTATCGTGATTTTTAATAAATTTGTGAGGTAAATAATATCTATGGTGCATTGGAATTGATTTTCTTAGTTTGATCCTAATTTGGTTTGGTTTTTTCTTCCTTCTTTCCTTCTTTCCTTCCTTTCTTTCTTTTTTTTTTTGTTTTTTCTTGACTCCATACATTGGTATCTGAATATCAGAGAAAGCAGATTCCTATATCTTTTCACAGATTTGCCTTGTAGCAACTGATGAAAAAATTATCTTACCAGCTGGGCCTGCCAGAGACTCAGTATTTCAACATTTATGCTAGTTTTATGTATTTTTTGAGTTTGTTAGAGTGCTTTTGTCTCTTCCAGATGTATAGTAAGTCATACAGCTTTTCACTGTAACCCAGAAAGAACTCTGATAAACAAACATTTAGTAATGTAATTCATGAAGAAAGAGAAAATATTATTTCTCCCACAATGGTGTTTCAGCCTGTTAATAAGGTGTGCCCCTCAGCTGTGAACTTCTCAAATACCTTAAGGTTATTAGCTATCTTTAGTGGAACAAGAAGAATGAAGGGAATTGCTGTTGTATATTTTCTATCTCCACACAGAAATTTAGAACAGCATGGATTTGGATTTTTCTATTCCTTTATATTAAGTAAGTTCTAAGGAAAATCATAATATGTTAAAATCTGGCAAAACAATTTCTTTTTACAGTTGTCTTTCTCAAATGTATTTTAAAAAGACTATTTCTTCTTTCTGACCACTAGATGCATGTGGGGACTTTTCTCAGATCTTCCTGCCAATACCTGGTAGTTTCAGGAATTAAATTTAAAGATACACAGGGATCCTCATAGACTTCTAAACCTACAAATTTGTCTACTTGAAGTTTCCAATAATTCAACTGTATTTAAGTTTTTCTCATCTCAGAATGGTTCTAATTGTTATTACTGCTTCTAGATTTAGACTACTACAAATTGTGATCTCCTGTTATATGTAGTTCTCTCTAGTACAAGGGCCTAAGGTTTTCCCTTTATTGCATTTTTTTTGTGGTACAATAATTGAAGTGCTTGATTTTTCATTTTGTTGGATCTTGTAGTTGTTTTTAAGCTATTAAGCTATAGTAGTGACTTCTATCCTGTTTCTATACTAGTGTCTCTCAGCAGTCTTTACTTTTTTTTATTTTCTAAGTTTTTTTATTTACATTCCAAATCATTTCCCCTTTCAGGTTTCCTCCCTCCCCGAAAGTCCCATAAGCCCCCTTCCCTCCCTCTTTTCCCCATTCAACCCCCTCTTGCTTCTCTGTCCTGGCATTCCTCTACATCCAATCTTTCCAGGACCAGGGGTCCCTCCTTCCATTTCCTTGGAAATCTGTTGATATGCGAATTGTGTCTAGGGTATTCCGAGATTCTGGGTTAATATCCTCTTATCAGTGACTGCATACCATGTGTGTTCTTTTATGATTGGGTTACCTCACTAAGGATGATATTTTCCAGTTCTGACCATTTGCCTAGGAATTTCGTGAGTTCATTGTTTTTAATTGCAGAGTAGTATTCCATTGTGTACATATACCACATATTCTGAATCCATAGTTCTCACCTGAAGAATATCTAATGGCTGAGAAGCACCTAAAGAGATGTTCATCATCCTTAGTCATTAGGAAATGCAAATCAAAACAACCCTGAGATTCTACCTCACACCAGTCAGAATGGCTAAGATCAAAAACACAGGAGACAGCAGTTGTTGGAGAGGATGTGGAGAAAGAGGAACACTCCTCCACTGCTGGTGGGATTGCAAGCTGGTACAACCACTCTGGAAAGCTGTCAGGTGGTTCCTCAGAAAACTGGGCATGACACTCCCAGAAGATCTGTCTTTACTTTTTATAAGTATACTTGGGGAGGAAAGGACTGGTATTTATGGTTCTTTCAACTATTGAATTGTTAATGAGATTTAAGGCGTTTCCTCCTTGCAGAATAGAGCATTTGACCCTCCTATAAACACCTTGTGTTTTAATGGGATTGTCTTCAAAATGGAAGGCTTTGATCTTGGGCATTGTTATACAGCAGTAGGCCCAGGTGAGAAGATGAAGGGAGGAATTTTTGGGCGGGCATGATTATGATACGTTATATACATGTATGAAATTTTGAAAAAAATACATAAATATTAATATTAATTTTTAGTAAACAAAGCAAGAGAAATTAATTGTGAAATGTGTCTCTGATAGAATACATGTAATATTTGATATAGGCCCATTGAGTAAAACCAGTTGTGTTTGAGGAAATAGCTGCCAAAAGTAATTTAGATTCAACTGCAATCAATCTGTCTGAAAATGGACAAAATTAGATAGGTTGTTTACTGAATCTATTGTTTTTGTCATTTTCATTTTATATATATATATATGTGTGTGTGTGTGTGTGTGTGTGTATGTATATATATACATATATATATACATATATATACATATATATACATATATATATATATTCTAGACAGTAGCATGCTGAGTAAGTGCATTTTTATAGAAGTAGCTTATAACGACAAACTCATGTTGTTGGTTAAAGGAACTTCTATAGGAGGATCTGGCAAGGTATGATACACATAAATTTTGATGCTATTTAAAGCATTTCTGGAGAAGTTGAAACATAGTCTTGTTTTATAAACATTTATTATATGACACATTATCCATACCAACCGTGAATAGACTGTATATAAGATCTACAGTCATAGTAATATGGCTTCTATTTCTGTATCCTTTAGACTGCCATATGCATAGTGTCAAGTTAACTAAGTTCATTTCACAAATCAAGAGAAATAAGTTCACTTCAACTAAGTTGAAGATGGTATAAGCATTCTTGAATGACACAGTTTGATTCAAAGTGTCTTCTGTATGTATTGAAATCATATCTTAGCTCTTTATTTTTTATCTTCATTGTTTCCTTTCTGAATTCCTTTGGTTTTTATTTTACTCCTTTTTATCTCTATTTTCTTTTTATGTTTTTATATCTACAATGGCTCTTCCTATGTGATTATCATGAGCTTCCATAAATGTTATTGTAATTTTAACTATGAATTTTAAGTTGATCATAAATTCTATTACATGTTTTAAGGTATACTTTTGTACTATCACACACATGCTTGAAGTCATCAACTTGCTTCATATTTCAAATATATTATTAAATTTGGAGAGTTGTAATTACTTTTGTTTTGTTCTGATTTTTTGAGGCAGGGTTTTTCTGTGTAGTTCTGGTTGTCCTGGAACTAACTTTGTAGACCAGACTGGCCTAGAACTAAGATATGTGCCTGTATTTGCCTCCCTGGTATTAAGATTAAAGGTGTGCACCACCATGCCTGACTAAGTACTCTTAATATTTCCATTTTTTAACTTTTGTACTCTAGTTTCATATGATAGATATCATATGATCTATTTGATATCATTTCTATTTTATTCTATTTGGCTATATATTTATCTTTGCAGGTCTACATGCTCCATTGCTGTTTAGGTTTTCAGGCTATAGTATTCTTGATTGAAATCTTAACCTTTTTGTACTGTTAAATACATCAGATCCAACTGGTTACAAATGGCTGAGATGTATATTTTACATACTAAAGCAGACCTGGCCTCCAGGATCTCCCAGAAATCCTCAGACCCTACTTGTTATGGGGTACGGCTAGCATATCTGCCCTCTACTCCTCTACTTTGAACTTTCCAGTCTGGAGGATTGGCTTCATCTCCCCTAGAGGTTCTTCAATAAATAATCCAGATATTTTGCTTCTCGTGTTTCCTTTCTCCTCTCTTTCCTCTCAGCCCATTCATTTTCTCTCTTTCTCTTCCCCCTCTGTTCTGTCTCACTCTGGTGACTTCGATGACTCCCCTTCCTGTGTGGTAGGTGAATTCACCCTAGAGCTGCCCCAATAAATCTGCCTTTGTATTTTAATTTAGCTTGGATTGGCTCATTTGTCAGTGTAGAATACCTATCAATAACTTGTGACTAACTTTTGGCATGTAGGGTCTTTGATGAGTTATCTCTCTATTGATATATTTCTATATCATATATATGATATATCAGAGGAAATGTTCATTATGCCATTTTTAAAATTCCATTTGCTTTTCACTTTAACACTAATCAAAATGGTCCTGCATAATCATTTCATCTCCAGTCTATTTAAAGGCTTGTGGGATTCCTATCTAAAGGTCTATTTCTATTTTAGACCTGGGAAGTCTATGAATAAACTTTCTATAATTTTATATTTCTTCTTACAAAGCTGCCACAGTATGCGATTTATTTCACTTATTCTTTCTCAATTAGTTTATTCATTTTATGGCAGTCTTTCTCTTCTAATTGGATAATTTATCTAATACTCATTTTACTTAGATCTGATTTTCTCTTTTTCCCCTGGAGGCTCTTTGAACGTTTTAAGTTTCCATTTTGACAGGTTTGTATTGTAGCAGAATATATCAGTTCATATAATTTCTATAATTTTTCTTCTAAAATCATATTACAATGTACAATATGTAGTATCTCACATTCTAATAATATCTATGCTCTACCATTTAAAGTAAGGTATAGCAAACATATAGCATCTGGGGTCCTTTTCTGTAATCATTTTAATGCAATTAATTGTAGAGTATAAACAACATGGTGAATGTGTGTTTGTATTCCAGTCAGAGGGATTGAAGATCACACAGACCTAGAGGGTGTTTGGATGTGATCCCTGCCAGAGCAGTCATATTGCTGGACTAAGATTCCTCCATACCTTACACTAAGTTGGACCCTCTGGTTACACTATGTCCATAGCTTTATCTGGGTTTTGTATTCTGTTTACATTATTTTTTTGTGCCAATACCACTCTGGTATTGACCTGAAAAATTCGACCCTAATTGTTAGCTATGCAAGCTACTGGGGAACAAAATTTGTCAGCACTCTTACTCAGATGTGAACCCTGAAAACTACAATAATGAGACAGATAGTAAGATAGACCCAGGATGTAGTAGTCATATAAATATTATGGCAGTTATCAACTTCCTTCTTATCACATCAAGACCCACTTCACAAAAATGGGTAGGACATAGACTTTAAGGAAGAACTTATTTCTGTTATTCTGCTTAATGGACATAGTATTAACATTTCCCCTAAACATTCAACTTTATATCTATACTTTATTGTGACTATTAACCCTCATTTGGGAAACTTCTTTATGTATTAGGTATTGACTAGTATGGAGAGTTATAGTTGATCCACTTGAAAAGAATCAAGGATGTTAAAACATTCAGCCCCAAATGGGATATCTGCTTCACACTGGTGATGGATAACTTTGACTGTGACCTTCACACACCTAGGGAGAGGGATTCTTAGTTGAAGAATTGCCTGTTGGCATGTATGTGGGGCATTTTCCTGTTTGTTAAATGATACGGAAATTCACAGTAAACTGTGGGTGGTACCTTTCCTGGACAGTTGGGAGTTGGCTATATATGAAAGCAAGCTGTGATTAAGTTAGGAACAAGTATTATTTCATAGTTTCTGCTTCAAACTCCTGCCTTGCATTTTTTTTATTTTCTATATTTTTTTTTATTTACATTCCCAATGATTTCCCCTTTCCCGCTTTCCCCCTCCCCGAAAGTCCCATAAGCCCTCTTCCCTCCCCCTGTTCCCCAGTCAACCCCCTCCCGCTTCTCTGTCCTGGTATTCCCCTACACTGCTATATCCAGTCTTTCCAGGTCCCAAGGACTAGCAGATTGTTGACTATTCTATTCATGACAATTGGGTGGCAGGAGGGCTTTCCCTGTCCTACTCACTGACTCCCTGTAAGTCCTGTTCCTGGAGGCCTCTTGCTGCCAGGCTCCTCGATGACTTTGGTGGCAGGGACCCCTTCAAGCCAGGCCTAACCTCTTGAGGCACAGAAGCTTCCAGGGCCCTGCTTGAAGAGCTTCACTGGCCAGGCTCCACTCCCTGACTTCTTAAAGTGCCGTTACATTCATTCACAGCCCCCACCCCCAGGCAGGAGAGTAACCAGGTCCTACCCTATTCTTTATTTACATTTCAAATGTTATCCCCTTTCCCAGTATTCCCCCTTTCAGAAAGACTGTTTTCAGTACTCCATGCTAGCTCAATCATAATCCTTCATTGTCTGCTGAAAGCTCGATTTTCTTGTCTGGTTCCCACCCCTGTAGGACCTAATACTTCCTGCTTCTTGTATACCATGTTTCTTCCTTCTTCCATCCTACGCCCTCCTTCTTCCCCAGGCCCCTTTCCCTCCCATTCCTTCTTTCTTTGTTCCATCAGAGATTCTCAGGGACACACAGTTTTCATATTAGATTGATTTTATTTTCACCAGTGTCAAAGCACTGTGTAGTCAGTACGCAATTAACACAGTTTGACATTGCTCAGCTGCCAGATCTGTGAACAGATCTTTCGGTGGTGGCACGCTGACTCTACTGACTCTCTTGATCATAGGTAGTTGAAACGCTGGAGCTGTCAGTGGTGCTACTAGGGTCTGGTTCTGTCACAGTTCCAGATGACATCTCTTCCATTGGATCCTGGTGTTGATCAAATCGTTTTCCCTTGCCCTTCCTTGTCATTTTTGTAGGTGGTGTGGATTCCTCAGACAGATTCCCTTTCGTGGCCCTGGGCAGGGTTTTCTTGCTCTTCTTAGTCGTCTTTTTCACCTGGAAGATCGACAGAGTAAGGTGACAAGGGCGTATGAGTCTTCGAAAAGCTGGAATACGTGAAGGGGACGATAGGAGAAGGGCTATGGGTTGAGAAGGGGGTGAATGCCAGGCCAAGAAGGGTTAGCAGTGCTGGGGGAGGGGAAATCACCGGAGAAAGGACTATGCTTAGCTTGGGCCTTCTTACCTTCTTGGTAGATTTGGATGTGGACCGACGATTCTTCTTGCCATCGTTTGTGGTTGTGAGTTGATGGCATCTCTTCACTCTTTTGGGGTTTGAACTCGAGGTGAATGACTCATCATCTGATGTAGGATGCTCTTTACTCTTCTTACTAGCTTTCGGCATGTTGAGGGCCGCCTGAGTTCTGGTCCAGAGCGCTCAGAGGCACGGCCTTATGAACCCACCCTGAACAATGGGAGGCCACACCCCTGAGCCCTGACTGGTTAGCAAGATCCTTCTCAGCCAACAGTGGCTGAGGAGCGGCTTTTACATCACAAAGCACCTGGCTTGCTGAATCACCCCATAAATGAAAACAAAAAGAATATTTTCATGAATGAATATCTTCCTACCTGGTGAATTTGGCATTCAAAACTGACATTTTTGGTTACATGGTGTGATGGCTAGTTTTTTTTTATAAAATTATTTTATTTACCACCCAAATGCCGTCCCCCTCCTGGTCCCCCTGTCCCAGAGTTCCTGACCCAATTCCCCCCTTCACCTCTGAGAGAGTTCCCCCCTTGGTCATCCGCCTTCTCTGGGACATTGAGTCTTTACAGGATTAGGTATATCCTCTCCCACTGAGGCAAGACAAGGCATTCAGTCCTCTGCTATATTTATGTCAGGGGCCTTGGATCAGCCGGTGTAAGTTATTTGGTTGGTGTCTTAGTCTCTGGGAGCTCTCAGGGGTCTGGGTGGAGACTGTTGGTATTCCTATGGGGATGCCATCCCCTTCAGCTGCTTAAATCCTTCCCCTAACTCTTCCATAGGGGTCCCTGACTTCAGTCTAATCGTTGGTTGGATGTATGTATCTGCATCTGTCTCAGTCAGCTCCAGGTAGAGCCTCTCAGAGGACAGCCATGCTAGGCTCCTGTCTGTAAGCACATTTCATCAGTAATAGTGTCTGGCTTTGGTGCGTCCCCGTGAGTGAGATGGGTCCTAAGTTGGGCCAGTCCACAATTCCTTCAAGCTCTGCTCCATTTTGTCCCTGAATTTCTTTTAGACAGGAACAATTCTAGGTCAAAGTTTTGAAGGTGGGTTGATGTCCTCATCACTCCACTGGGAGCTCTGTCTAACTACTGAAGGTGGGCTCTTCAGGTTACATCTCCCAACTGTTGGGCATTTTGGCTATGGTCACCCACATTGAGTCCTGGGCACCTCTCACATTTCATGTCTCTGGGACTTTCTAGGGGTCCCCTACCCCACCCCCAACCCTAAGAGCTGCATATTTTCATTCAGTCCCCTGGCCCCCTGGGCTTCTCTCCTGTCTCCCCCTGTGATGGTTTCTATATGCTTGGTCCCCAAGGCCTGGCACTATTAAGATGTATGGCCATGTTGGAGTGTGTACCACCACATCTGGATCTGAAACTTGTTTTGTTCTAGGCTGACCTTGAATTCAGAGATCTGCTTGCCTCAGTCTTCTGGGTTTAAAGGCATGTACTACCTTGCCTGAGCCTAAGTTTTTCATAGCCACTAGGCCTCAAGATCTCTATGTCAAGATCTGAGTCAGAAGCCTGTGTCTTCCAGCCTCAAGATCTGAATCACAGGTGCCCTCCATTTCTGGATTGTAGTTCATTACAGATATAGTCAAGTTGACAACTAGGAAGAGCAATCATACCCCCATATCTGATCCTGGCGCCCTCCTCCCTCCCACTCAGGTCCCTCCCTCCCTCTGCCTCCCATGATTATTTGTTTCCTCCTTCTAAGTGAGATTGAAGCATTCTCTCTTGGGCCTTCCTTCTTGTTTAACTTCTTATGGTCTGTGGGGTGTATCATGGGTATTCTGTACATTTGGGGTATGTATTATTCAGAGTTCTCTAGAGTCACAGAACATATGGGTAGTCCCTATATAGTTAGGGAATTTGTCAATGACTTACAGCTTGTAGTTCAACTCCCCAACAATAGTCAGCAGTACTTTTGGATGAAAGTCCAAGGATGTAGGAGTTGCTCAGTCCCACGAGGTAGGCCAGGAAAAGCCAGAGTGAATCTTCCTTCTTCCAATGTCCTTATATAAGTCTCCAGCAGAGGGTGTGGCCCAGATTAAAGGCGTGTGCTACCACGCCTTTAATCCCAGATGACCTTGAACTCAGAGATCTCCTAATCTTGATCTTCTGGAATTCATAGTCACTATGCATCAAGATCTCCAAGTCAGAAACTTGTATCTCTGAGCCTCCAGATTAGGATTATAGGTGAGCCTTTCAATTCTTGTTTAGTTCATTCCAGATTTAGTCAAGTTGACAACCAGGAATAGCCACTACAGGGTAAAATCCACTTATCACTGAGTACATACCTGGATGTACTTTTGGGTCTGTGATACCTCACTCAGGGTGATACTTTCTAGTTCGATCCATTTGCCTGCAAAATTCATGATGTTCTTGTTTTTAATAGCTGAATAGTATTCCATTGTGTAAATGTACCACATTTTCTGTATCCATTCTTCAGTTGAGGGACATCTGGGTTGCTTCTAGTTTCTGGCTGTTATAAATAAGGCTGCTATGAGTGTAATGGAGCATGTTTCCTTGGAGTATGGTAGAGCAACTTTTGGGTATATTCCCAGGAGAGGTATAGCTGGGTCTTCAGTTAGAACTATTTTCGATTTTCTTAGGAACTGCCAGATTGATTTCCAGAGTGGTTGTTCCAGTTTTTAATCCCACCAGTGATGGAGGAATGTTACTAGTTTTATAACTTGGCACAAGCTAAAGTCACCTGAGAGGAGGGAACCTCAATTAAGAGAATGCCTCCATAAGATGGGTCTGTAGGCAGTCCTGCAGTGCATTTTCTTAATTAGTGATTGATGTGAGAAGGCCCAGCCTATTCTGAGTGGCATTATCTCTGGGTTGGTGATTCTGAGCTCTATAAGAAAGCAGGCTGAGCAAGGCATGAGAAGCAGCAGCACCCTCCATGGCCTCTGCATTAGCTCCTGCCTCTAGGTTCCTGCCCTGCTTGAGTTCCTGTCCTGACTTCCTTCAATGCAAACTACAATGTGGGTGTGTAAGTCAAATAAACCCTTTCCACCTCAGATTGCTTTGGTCATAGTTACAGCAAGAGTAACCCTGACTAAGACACATGGTTTTCCATTTATTGACAGGGATTGGGATGAACTGGCCACTCTCAAAGATAATATGTTTGCCTTATTGGTTCTTAGACTCTGGATAGACTATTATTGAAACTGACACTATTCTTTCTCTGTTAATATAATTTAGTATATTTTATTTTGAATTTAATTTTCTAGCACCAAGTTTTGTCCAATCAATACATCTTTTTTAATATATGTTTTTATTGAATGTATTCTTCATTTACATTTAAAATGTTATACCCCAATCTGGTTTCCTCCCACCCAGAAAACCAATAACCCATCCTCCCACCCCCTGCCTCCAAGAATATGCCCCTCCACCCAACCCACTCCCACCAACCCACCTTTGATTTCCCCACGCTGGAGCATCTATTGATGCAAACTCCTTCAGCTCCTCCAGTCTGTCCTCCAACTCATCCATTGGGAACCCTGCGCTCAGTCAAATGGTTGGCTGCTAGCATCTGCCTCTATATCTGTAAGGCTTTGGCAGGGCCCCTCTGAAAGACAACCATAACAGGCCCCTTTTGGTATGCACTTCTTGTCATCCATAGTACTTTTGGGGTTTGGTGACTGTTTATAGGATGAATCCCCAGGTAGGACAGTCTCTGGGTGGCCTTTCCTTCAGTCTCTTCTCCACACTTTGTCTCCATTATTATTCCTGTGAGTATTTTATTCCATTTCTCAGAGGAACCCAAGCACCCCCACTTTGGTCTTCCTTCTTCTTGAGCTTCCTGTGGTCTGTGAATTGTAACATGTTTATTTTGAAATTTTGGGCTAATATCCACGTATCAGTGAATACATACCATGTGTGTTCTTTTGTGATTGGGTTACCTCACTCAGGATGACACTTTCTAGTTCCATCCATTTGCCTAAGAATTTCATGAATTCATTGCTTTTTAATAGCTGAATAGTACTCCATTGTGTAAATGTACCACATTTTCTGTATCCATTCTTCTGTCAAAGGATATCTGGGTTCTTTCCAGGTTCTGGCTATTTTAAATAAGGCTGCTATGAACATAGTGGAGTATGTGTCCTTATTACATGTTGGAGCATCTTCTGGGTATATGCCCAGGAGTGGTATATCTGGGTTCTCAGATAGTACTATCTCTAATTTTCTGAGAAACCGACAAACTGATTTCCAGAGTGACTTTACCAGCTTGCAATCCCACCAGCAACGAAGGAGTGTTCTTTCTTCATATCCTCTCCAGCATTTGCTGTCCTCTGAGTTTTTCATCTTAGCCATTCTGACTGGTGAGAGGTCGAATCTCAGGGTTGTTTTGATTTGCATTTCCCTGATAACTAAGGATTATGAACATTTCTTAGGTTCTTCAGAGCCATTCCAGTTTCCTCTGTTGAGAATTTCCTGTTTAGCTTTGTACCCCATTTTTTAATAGGGTTATTTGACTCTCTGGAGTCTACCTTCTTGAGTTCTTCGCATGCATTGGATATTAGCCCTCTATCTGACGTAGGATTGGGATTATTTCCCAATCTGTTCGTTGCTGTTTTGTCCTATCGACAGTGTCCTTTGCCTTTTAGAAGCTTTGCAATTTTATGAGGTCCTATTTGTTTATTCTTGTTCTTAGAGCATAAGCCACTGGTGTTCTATTCGGGAAAATTTCCCCTGTGCCCATGTGTTCAAGGTTCTTCCCCAAATTCTCTTCTATAAGCATCAGTATATCTGATATTATGTGGAGGTCCTTGATTTACTTGAACTTGAGCTTTGTATAAGGAGATAAGCATTTTTCTGTATGCTGACCTCCAGTTGATCCAGTACCATTTGTTAAAAATGCTGTATTTTTTTCCACTGGATGATTTTAACTCCTTTGTCAAATATCAAGTGACCATAGGTGTGCAGGTTCATTTCTGGGTCTTAGATTCTATTCCATTGATCTACGTGCCAGTCTCAGTACCAATACCATAAATTTTTTAATCACTAATGCTTTGTAGTAGATCTTGAGGTCAGGGATTGTGATTCCTCTAGGAGATCTTTTATTGTGGAGAATAGTTTTTGACATCCTTGTTTTTTTGGTATTTTGAATGAATTTGAGAATTGCTCTTTCTACTCTATGAAAAATTAAGCCCAGATTTTGATGGGGATTGCATTGAATCTGTAGATTGCTTTAGGCAAGATGGCCATTTTTACTATATTAATCCTTCCAATCTTTGAACATGGGAGATCTTTCCATCTTCTAGATCTTCTTTGATTTCTTTCTTCAGAGGCTTGAAGTTCTTGTCATACAGATCTTTCACTTGCTTGGTTAGAGTCACATCAAGATATGTAATATTATTTGTGACTATTGTGAAGGGTAAGAAAGAAATTTCCCTAATTTCTTTCTCAGTTTGTTTAACCTTTGAGTATAGGAAGGCTACTGATTTGTTTGAGTTAATTTTATATCCAGCCACTTTCCTGAAGTTGTTTATCTGCTTTAGGATTTCTCTGGTTGAATTTTTGGGGTCATGTAAGTATACAATCATATATCATCTACAAATAGTGATATTTTGACTTCTTACTTTGCAATTTGTATACATTTGACCTCCCTTTGTTGTCTAATTGCTCTAGCTAGAACTTCAAGTACTATATTGAATAGATAGAGAGTGGGCAGACTTGTCTGTTCTGTGATTTTAGTGGGATTGCTTCAAGTTTCTCTTCATTTAGTTTGATATTGGTTATCAGTTTGCAGTATATTACTTTCACTATGTTTAAATATGGGCCTTGAATTCACTATCTCTCTAAGACTTTTATAATGAAGTGATGCTGAATATTTTTCAAAGATTTTTCAGCATCTAATGAAATGACCATGTGGTTTTTTTCTTTGAGTTTGTTTATGTAGTGGATTGCATTGATGGATTTCCGTATATTGAACCATCCTTGCATCCCTGACATGAAGCCTACTTGATCATGGTGAATTATCGTTTTGATGCATTCTTGGATTCAGTTGGCCAGAATTTTGTTGAGTATTTTTCGTCGATGATTATAAGGGAAATTGGTCTGAAGTTCTCTTTCCTTGTTTGGCCTTTGTTTGGTTCAGGTATAAGTGTTATTGTGGCTTCATAGAATGAATTGGATAGTGCTCCTTGAGTTTCTGTTTTGTGGAATAGTTTGAAGAGTATCAGTATTAGCTGTTCTTTGAAGATCTGATAGAATTCCACACTAAACCGATCTGGTCCTGGACTTTGGTTGTTGAGTGATTATTAACAACTGCTTCTATTTCCTCAGGATTTTTTGTACTATTTAGATGTTTTATCTGATCCTGTTTTAATGTTGGCACCTTGTATGTATCTAGAAAGTTGTCCATTTTATCTAGATTTTTCAATTTTGTTGAGTATCTGCTCTTGTAGTAGGATCTGATGATTTTTTGAATTTCCACAGTTTCTGTTGTTATGTCTCCCTTTTCATTTCTGTTTTTATTAATTTGTGTAGTGCCTCTGTGCACTCTGGTTCGTCTGGCTAAGAGTTTATCTATCTTGTTGATTTTTTCAAAGAACCAGCTCCTGGTTTTGTTGATTCTTTGTATAGTTTTTTTTTTGTTTGTTTGTTTCTATTTGGTTGATTCCGGCCCTGAGTTTGATTATTCCCTACTGTCTACTCCTCTTGGGTGTATTTGCTTCTTTTTGTTCTAGAGCTTTCAGGTGCACTGTCAAGCTGCTAGTGTAACCTCTCTCCATTTTCTTTTTGGAGGCACTTAGAGCTATTAGTTTTCCTCTTAGCACTGCTTTCATTGTATCCCATAAATTTTGGTATGATGAATCCTCATTTTCATTAAATTCTAAAAAGTCTTTAATTTCTTTCTTTATTTCTTTCTTGACCAGAGTAGATCATTGTTGAACGCCCATGTGTATGTGTGTTTTCAATTGTTTTTGTTTGAACTTTAGACCAGCCTTAGGCTGTGGTGATCAGACAGGGTTCATGGAATTATTTCAATATTCCCGTATCTGTTGAGGCCTGTTTTGTGACCAATTATACGGTCAATTTTGGAGAACTTACCATGAGGTGCTGAGAAGGTATATTCTTTTGCTTTAGGATGGAATGTTCTATAGATCCATTTGGTCCATAACTTCAGTTAGTTTCACTCTTTCTCTGTTTAGATTCTGTTTCCATTATTTGTCCATTGTTGAGAGTGGGGGTTTGAAGTCTTCCACTATTATTGTGTAAGGTGCTTTGAGCTTTAGTAAAGTTTCCTTTATGTACATGTGTACCCTTTAATTTGGAGCATAGATGTTCGGAATTGAGAGTTCATCTTGGTAGATTTTTTTCTTTGACCAGTATGAAGTGTTGCTCTTTATCTTTTTTGACAACTTTTGGTTGAAAAACAATTTTATTCAATATAGGAATGGCCACTCCAGATTGTTTCTTGGGACCATTTGCCTTGAAAATTGTTTTCCAACCTTTGACTCTGAGGTAGTGAGTGTCTTTGACACTGAGGTGGGTTTCTTGTATTCTGCCAAATGTTGGGTTTTGTTTACTTATCCAGTCTGTTAGTTTATATCTTTTTTATTGGGGAATTGAGACCATTGATGTTAAGAGATATTAAGGAAAAGTAATTGTTGCTTCCTGTTATTTTCATTGTTAAAGGTGGACTTCTGTGTGTGTGGCTATCTTCCTTTGGGTTTGTTGAAAGAAGGTTACTTTATTGCTTTTTCTAGGTTGTGGTTTCCCTCTTTTGTTGGTATTTTCCACCCATTATCCTTTGTAGAGCTGGATTTGTGGAAAGATGTTGTGTAAATTTGCTTTTGTCATGGAATGTCTTGTTTTTCTTGTCTATGGTAATTGAGAGTTTTTCTGTGTATAGTAGCCTGGGCTGACATTTATGTTCTCTTAGGGAATGTATGACATCTGCCCAGGATCTTCTAGCTTTCATAGTTTCTGGTGAGAAGTCTGGTGTAATTCTGATAGGTCTGCCTTTATATGTTACTTGACCTTTTTCCCGTATTGCTTTTAATATTCTTTCTTTGTTTAGTTCATTTGGTGTTTTGATTATTATGTGTCAGGAGGATTTTCTGTTCTGGTCCAGTCTTTTTGGAGTTCTGTAGGCTTCTTGTATGTTCATGGACATCTCTTTCTTTAGGTTAGGGAAGTTTTCTTCCATAATTTTGTTGAAAATATTTACTGGCCCTTTAAGTTGGAAATCTTCACTCTCTTCTATACTTACAATTCTTACGTTTGGTCTTCTCATTGTGTCCTGTATTTCCTGAATGTTTTGGCTTACAAGCTTTTTGCATTTTGCATTTTCTTTGACTGTTGAGTCAATGTTTTCTATGGTGTCTTCAGCCCCTGAGATTCTCTCTTCTATCTCTTGTATTCTGTTGTTGAAGCTTGCATCTATGACTCCTGAATTCTTTCCAAGGTTTTTTATCTCCAGAGATGTCTCACTTTGTGATTTCTTTATTGTTTCTACTTCCATTTTTAGATCCTGGATAGTTTTGTTCAATTCCTTCACATGTTTGTTTGTGTTTTCCCAAAATTCTTTAAGGGATTTTCGTTTTTCCTCTTTAAGGACTTCTACATGTTGACCCATGTTCTCCTGTATTTCTTTAAGGGAGTTATTTATGTCCTTCTTGAAGTTCTCTATCGGCTTCATGAGATATGAATTTAAATCCAGCTCTTGTTTTTCTGATGTGTTTAGGTATCCAGGATTTGCTGTTGTGGAAGAACTGGGTTCTGATGGTGCCATGTTGCCTTGGTTTCTGTTGGTAATGATCTTGAGTTTGCCTTTTGCCATCTAGTTATCTCTGGTGTTAGCTGGTCTTGCGGTCTCTGACTGTGGCTTATCTGTCCTGCAAGCCTGTGTATCTGTACTCCTGGGATTCCTGTTCTCTTTGTGCACACAGGTATATAGGCACTCCTCAGAGACCAGCTCTCCTGTGCTCCCATGCTCTCTGCACTCCAAATTCCCTGAGTGTGGCTAGTTCTCAAATGCCCTGAGTGCGACTGGTTCTCTAGGAAGTATCAGGAAATGGCATCTTCACTTTGGCAGGCCTGGAAAGAGCCTACCACAGTAGAAAGGGCCGCATACCTTTTCTTGCCACTATACTATATAATTCCAATTCAGTGTACAGTAGAGTTATCCTGACATGTTTTAAACCTTTCATCACCATTGCCCTACACACCCAACTCCCACTGTGAACTCTTCTTGGTTTTTATCTTATTAGTATTTACTTTTTAAGCCACATTGTAGATGGGCATTCTATTTCCATTCACAACCTTTGCTGTGTTAAAAAATTTAGGGAATCTTAGGGTTTTGTTCTCTGTACTTGGGAAAAGAACACAAGTGGGGAATTTTTGTTAAGTTGTTTCAGTTTCCATTCATGCTAAATTAAGTACAAGGGATGTAAAATTTAAAAACTAGATTCTAGAAGAATAATGTCAAGCCATCTTGACATTTTCTTCCTTTTAGACAGGATGACATATCTCAGAATACTTCACTGACAAATGATTTGATCTTCTAAGGAATCAAGCTCCACAGCTAAACACTTCAGACTATAGTTGTAGGTTACCTTATGTCTTCCAATAAACCTCCCACCAACCTGTAGAGACAAAACTAGAGTATCACAGTGTCATAAGTACAAAGAAATTCTATCTTCTGCTTAGTTTTCATGCCACATATGTATTTTAAATGTTAACAAAAATAAACAGAAAATACATTATCAGAAAGAACTAAGCTAAGCACTGAATATATGGTTCTTCTGCTGAAGCAGTCTACTTCTTCCATATGTGATGTGTCATCATCTCCTTCCACAGGTGGTATTTCTTCAGTTATAGCAGCACTGGTATAACCTATCTGCAGTAGGCTCATCCTGATCTGTTCCTTAACTGAGCTTGATCATCCTGTAGATCATGTTGCATGTGTTCTGTGGGTTTTCCAGACTGAAGTCAGGTGACAGGAGTGAACTTTCACACTGCAAGATGACCCAATTCTTCATAGAGTTGTCATTCTTGTCAACCTTTGCCTTTTGCCTTAAGATTTCAGTAATGGAGTGGTCAGAGTTTATCTTCAGGTGTTTCTTTGCTGCCTTGCAACCTATTGTTGTGTTGTCTCTGAAGGCTTGAGCTTTCGTGATTCTCTCTATGTCCATTGGGCTAGTGATGATAAAGTAAGAGTATGCCAGTTGGTTTGACACAGCCACCCTTTCAACATTTTTTCTCCAAGATGTCTTCCATGATATTCTCCTCTTTATCTTCTGGAAGTTCCAATCCCTTTTTGGTAATTGACATTAATTAAATTCCTTCAGATGTTGCACACAACACTCCCCAATGGGTTCAGTCATAAAGGTCACTTCTAGGCCATATTTTCAGTGATGTTCCACAAAGACTCAGTTAGGCGTTCAGTCCCAGGTCTATCCTGTGACAAAATAGATGTGCTTCTGGTTTTCCTCCATTCTTGTGCAACAATCCTTGAGAGAAACAATCTCTTCTCAGAAGCAGATCTATATTCCAACAGCTCTGAAAGTTTTTTTTTCCACTTTTGAGAGTCTTCATGAATTCTAAGTTCTGTATTTTTTGAGAACTGTTCATAAAACCCTTTGTGGTTTTCTTTATCATCTGCTTGTTTGATGACTAGTTCTGAACATTTTTTGATGAATTTTTGATAACTTTCAAATGTTGCTTTCCTGAAACATTTAAAGAAAAATATTTAGAAGAAGATCTTTGGAATCTACCTCCCATTCAATAAAATTCAGGTACTCATACATTAACTAATCCACAATAGTAAATGTTCAATCATGTGTATTAGGAATGAGATTAATATGCAGCTCCTTCCCAGAGTAGTTTACTGAAATATTTCAAACTCTTACATTTGATCTTATCCCAAGCATCTGATGATTTTGAAATGACCTGTTCCAGAAAGATTCCTTCATTCAAATAAAAAGGGCTGATGATCAAGAATATTAACTGGGCAATTTGGGTCTGAAAGGCCTCCAGTGTTTGGTCTTGGGTCTGGGTGTCCTCAGGCATATTTGCGGAGTGACCATGAAGGAAGCATGCCATAACACTGAAGCAACTCTCTATTGTGAAATCCTAGAGTATCCCAAACCACCTTATATCTCTATTTTGCAAGATCTCTTCCCTAGATCAGCCTGGTTTGGGGGTTTCCTACATTTTTCCATTTGTCACCCAGATGGTAGTCCTTAAGTTATTGCCTAGTCTGTCCCAAATACCTCTGATCATTTTTCTGTCTTACCCAGAGTGTTATTGTGGCTTTCCATCCTAAATAGGATAAAGTACAAACACCATGTTATTGCTTGCTAGGTATTAAGTTAACTTTTACTTAGTACTGTTTTCCAGTTTTACCTCTAATGTCTTGCTTTTAGCAAGACTTACTTTCTAGAATAAGCCAAGACTTTCCATATTCATAACATATTCATAGTCTCAAAGCAACCTTGGTTACTTATAAAGACTGTCTAGTGAAAAACAAACCAATAAATTAATATTTCTCTAATGTGACACATCCTCCCACCTCAAACAAACAAACAAAAAGGCAAAAAGGCATTGTCTTATGTTCATGAATTTTCTTCCATGTCATTACTTCCTTTATGTTGTTGTTTTGTTTGGGGCATTGAGTGTCAGTAAAATCAAAGCTAGCCTAGATCTGTGCAGCCCAGGCTGGCATCAACGTCATGTCAGTTCTGCCTAGGGTCTCAAGTATTGGAATCACAGACAAGAGTCATCACTGCAATTTGCTACCATCACATTTGCTTGGAATCCCTACCAGCTCTGATTACGATCTCAGTTCTGTTAAGATGAAAATTCTCTACTTCTCTTCCTCCAGAAGGCATGCTTCAAGGACCTCATGTACCTGCTACCCTTTGATGACCCTTGTTGATTATCATCCTCTTCAAGTCACTAGGTTAAAAAAGATTTGCTATCCTTTCATTAGTATCAATGGAATTCAAACTACAATAGTAGAGTAAAAACAATCTCATGAAACACACATTGTAAAGTTAGTGACAATTCCAGTCTTCAGTGTTGATTTTACTTGGCAGAAAATGTTTATCTGCCAGAGGTACCCCAAACTGGAAAGGAAAGCTTTATCTATCTAATCTTCACAGAAATTCCATTGAACCCCCACCCCATTAAACAATATATTTATATTTTCCTCTTAAGTAGTATTTTAAACTATAAAAACACAGGTCCTGAAGTACATGGTATTCTGGTTTTATAGATTAGGAGACTGAGGTTATTAGACATTCAGAAAGCTTTTGAGAAGGTCATGTTGTCTAGCTCATTAGCAGCACAGCAAAGAGCAAAACAAGTTTCGAGTTTCACTCTCCAGTGTGGTTTCCATGACATCTCAATGTCTTACAGCCACCACTAATGACATCCTTTATCAAGTGAATCTCAGACTAGAAGCATCTCTGTAGACAAACCATTCAGAAGTTAATACTATTTCTCTGTTAAAGCATGCAGACCACAGTAGCTATGCTCTAAAGAGAATTCAAACCACAGAAGTATTTATAGAGTCAGAAATAAAGAAGTAAATAGAATCTATCCAAATTCTTTATTTTTATACAGGAAAAACAAGGGTCAGAATTGGAAAAGCTTTGCTCAAAGGCTCAATGTCTCATTAAAACTTGAATGACACCTATAGATTATTAGTGAGTTCTAGTAGCTACCAAATGTGAACACCATTTATTATTCCTATTACTTACCCAGTAAAATTAATAAGCCTATATTGCCATTGGATTATAGTATGTTATCAACACATGACTGCTTCATTGGCACAACCTTTTTCTTAATGTATACTCTGTTACTCTAAAACATTTCCTTAATTGATTCAATATTTGACTTTCCTTAAAGTTTGGGTTTAATAGAAACTTTTTATAAATTCTAAACTTGCCATTATTGCCTAATAATATCATGACCTTTAGCCAATTAATACAGTTTTCTTGCCTCAATTTTCTCATATTTAAGTGTTAATAGCTACTAATCCTGGAAATCTATCAATAGCATAACATTTACTTAGCATACATGTGGACTTGAGTTCTACCAGAATTATTGTAAAATAGATAAAAATAATAGTGGAGTCTTGTGTTGGTTTGAATATGCTCAGCCCAGGGATTTAGGAGGTGTGGCTTTGTTGGAGTAGGTGATGTCAATGTGGGCATGGGCTTTAAGATGCTCTTCCTAGCTGCTTAAGAGCCAGTCTTCTAGCAGCCTTCAGAGGAAGATGCAGAACTCTCAGCTCCAGCTGTACCAGGCTTGCCTGGATGTTGCCATGCTTCTGCCTTGATGATAACGGACTGTATCTCTGAACCTGTAAGCCAGCCCCAATTAAATGTTATCCTTATAAGAGTTGCCTTGGTCATGGTGGCTTCTCATAGCAGTAAAACCCTAACTAAGACAGGTCTCACAAATAGATTGCATTATTCTATGTATATTAATGGCACAGGGTGCTAACCAGTGACAGAATTATTGCCAATAAAGAGTGTTATCTATATAATCATATCATTTTTACATTCATAAAAATTCTTGTATTTTCTAGATTTATCAAGCCATTATATCTCTCTTGAGTTTGACCTTGGTCACAGAATTGCTAAGGAAGTCATGCCTATCATAGAAAGGTTTTGTGAGGATTCATGCACATGAAAGGTAACCATCAGTTAGTTCCCATTATCTTGAGGATCTCAAATACCATCATATATTGAGTCCCAAGACAGTTCTTGAATCACAAGCTAAGTTTATTTTTATTTGACAAAAATTAATTTTTATATTTGGGGATAAAATATGATATTTTGGTCTATGTAAACACTGTATAAGGAGTTAGTGAGTCTAGTTAACATAAACATCACACTATCAATATCATTTTAGTGATTAGAATATAAAATGTGATTTTTGTAATTTTTAAATATGTGATACATTAGTAATAATCCATGTCACACATTGACATAGGTCATTAAAGTTTTCATTCAGTCTAATCTTTGTCATCTAGCTTTCCTTCCTTTTTCAGGCAGTGATAAGCACTTTCACTATTCTGCTTACGTGAGAGCAACTTTTAAAGATTTCTTATTTGAGAAGCTGTGCCATTTGTCTTACTGTGCTTTTTTTTTTTTAAATTTTACTTAATGTCATTTATTTTCTATAGATGTTGTCAATTTCCATTCTTTTAAAAACTATATAATATTTTAACTGCATACAAGAAAATTTCATACAAGTACCTCATTAGTCCTTCAAAAATAATATAATCAAAACTCAAATTAATTTACAATCTTCTTTTCAATTCAAAATATACTGCCCTGGAATATTTTTCATTTCTAGATTAGGCAAGACTCTCTAGAGAAAAGGATTTGATAAAAGTGAATTGATTGAACTGACTTATTGGTTTCAAACTGGATAGTACAACGACTGTTTTCATTCTAAGGAAGCTTAGAACCTGGTAACCATTCACTCTACCTGGGCTATATACTTCAGTAGTACCAAACTGATGTTGAAGACCTGAAATATTTGTTGAAAAACTCTAGTCTTTTAGTTGATATTAGATCGAAAACAAAAAAGCTAAGTTCTTAATTCCATTGGCAGTGACAGGATAGATGAACTTACAAGACACGAAATAAACAGGCAAAAAAAATAATTGAAACCTTGTCCCTTTGATTTTCTATCTGAAACTACAGAAGGTAGGGGATACATTCAGGGTGCATATTCACAAGTTAATTGATATAATCAATAAGATCATTTACAGGCATGGCAAGAGATGAGATGGACTGAGTACATGCAGGTTCAGAAAGTCTTCTCATAGAGTTCTAGATCCTATCAAATTAACAATCAATATTAACTACCACAGGGATGTTATTGCCAGGTTTTTCAATAACCAGAATCATACTTGGGGATTTTCATTATGAACAGAATCTTCTACCTACATTCATTCATTTATAGAAATGACTGTTAGCTGTTCCTTTGCTAGTTCCTTCAAAACAAACCGACTGACAAACCCAATCCCTAAATATGTACTACTTTTACTGCTTTAGGGTAGGAGCTTATTAGCTCACCTGAACTATCTCACTTCTGATATCATAGATAATTGTTTCCCACTAATTAAACATCAGTGTTGGAGTCTGGACATGTGATATCTAAAGTGATATTTTGATTCTGACACCTAACCCATCCTCAAAATTTTTTCAGTGTCTACCCATTATCTGATGAAAAAAAGTTATCTTTGTAGAAATTATTTGCCAGAATAAAGACCAACTCTCTGGTGTTAGAAATCAAAAATCTTCTCTAAAATGGAACTGCTTACTATCTCTGAACAGACTATATCTTTGTGGCCAAAGTAGAGCTAGCAATAACTTTCATTGCCTTCATGAATTAGGCACTTGGGCTATGAATATGATTTAAGTCATTGCTGCAGTTAGTTTTGAATGTGAACTTGACACAGTCTAGAGTACTGAGAAGAGAAACCTCAACTGAAGAACTACCTAGATAAAATTGGTCTGTGATAAGATTATATTTATTGTTAATTGATATAAGATGGCCCAGCCCACTGTGAGTGACACTATTATCTAGGCAGGTGATCCTGGGCTGAATAGTAAGTAGATCTAGCTAAGTGTGAATAGAACAAACCAGGAAGTGAATGAGCAAGCATGAATTCTTCATTGCTTTTGCTTCAAATTTCTCCTTAAATAAATGCCATGTCTTTCCTCAGTCTCAGTCTGTGACCTAGGAAAAGGTAAGATAAAATAAATATCTTCCTCCTGTTTGTCATGTTTGGTCAGAATGTTTTATCATAACAAGAGAAATCTAACTAGAACAGAAATTGATACCAGAAAACTTGTGTGTTTCTGTGATGAACCTGATCATGTGGCCTTTATTCCATTGTGTTATTTGACTGGAGAATTAGAAAGTATTTTAGAGCCTTGAGCTGTAAAAGTCATTGAGTGTTCAGCGCTTAATGAACTGTTATTGTATGTGATTACAAGATAATGCTGAAAACAACTGGGACTGCAGAGGCCTGCATTATGAAGCTTCAGAGGGCAGCAAAGACTCTTTTAGGACCATTTATGTAATATTTGAGGTTAACAATCTGTGCATGCACAGAGCACCAGCTGCAGCTTCCTCTTCCCCTGTTTATGCCTCCTGGATCCCTCAGACTGTCCCATTCTGGCCTATGCTCTTTGCCTCAATGCTGTGTCCCAGCCTCCAGTTCTCATAGACACCACCTGCTGAATCACAGGCCAGATGGTCTGGTAGGCTGTCCTCAGATCTTCTCCACTCTCTCTTTTCCCTCAGATCCAATTCTCAGGGTTGCCCCTAGCACTGCACCATACCATCATGCACTGACCTCCCTCCTCTCCAGTCCCAAAACCAACAAGTATTTCCCTTGAATACCAGCCAAAAATAGGCAACACACAACCAACATACTTTCTGAAAATCCTGAGAGGCAACAGAGATCAGGAAACAAAACCTGAAACCAACAAAGACAAGCCCAGAAATCAGCAACTAGCAATTTCATGATCGTCTCATTGGATGCAAAAACAAACAAACAAACAAACAAACAAAAAATCTTTTAAAAATCAAACACCTCTTCCTGATAAAAGTCCTGGAAAGAATAGGGATAATTAAAATAGTCATCCTACCAAAATTAGTCTACAGATTTAACAAAATATCCCCCAAAATTCCAACAGAAGTCTTTACAGATCTTTAAAAGACAATTCTTAATTTCATGTTAAAAACAGATTGATAAAACAATTCTGAACAATAAAAGAAATGGTATCATCATCCTCACTTTCAAGCTGTACTACAGAGCTATAGTACTCAAAACTGCATGGTATTGGCATAAAACCCAACATATTCATCAATATAATATAATTGAAGACCAAGATATACATTCATTCACACATTTATGGTCACCTGATTTTTGATAAAGAAATCTGGAATACATGCTGTAAAAAAGAAAGCATCTTCAACAACTGGTCCTAGTCAAACTAGTTTCTGAATATAGAAAAGTGCAAATAAATCCATATTTATAACCCTGCAGAAACCTCAAGCCCAAGTGGTTCAAAAACCTCAATATAAAACAGGACATACTGAACCTGACAGAAGAGAAAGTGGAGAACAGCATGGAATGCATTGGTACAGGAGATAAATTCTCTGAATTGAACACTGATAACTCAGGCACTAAGATCAACAATTAATAAACAAGACCTCATGAAACTGAAAAGCTTCTGTAAGGCAAAGGACACTGCCATGCAGACAAACAGGCAGTCTACAGAATGAGAAGGTTTTTTTTTTTTTTTTTAACCAACTCCACACAGAGGTCTAACACCGGAAATATATAAAGAACTCTAGAAATTAGTTATCAAAGCCCCAAATAATCCAATTTAAAAATGGGGTACAGCTCTAGACAGAGGAATCTCAAGTGTCCTAAAAAACACTTAAAGGAAATGTTCAACATCCTTAGCCATCAGAGAAATGCAAATCAAAATTAATCTGAGATGCCAATTTATACTTGTCAGAATGGCTAAGATCAGTAACACAAGTGACAGCTCTTACTGGCAAGGATGTGGAGCAAAGGACACACTCCTTCATTCCTGATGGGGTAGCAAACTTTATAGCCACTATGGGAACTAATATGGTACTTCCTCTTCAAATTGGGAATTGAACTACATCAAGACCTAGCTATAGTACTCTTTGGCATACACCTGAAGGACGCTCAATCCTAGTACAAGACATTTGCTCAAATATGTTCTTCTACAGAAGCTTTATTTATAAGAGCCAGAAACTGGTTATTATAGCCAAATACTAGATGTCATTAACTGTGAAAAACTACATATCACTTAAGAGAAGAATGGGTAAAGAAAATGTAATATTTACACAATGTTATATCATTAAGCTGTTAGTAAAAATGGCATCATGAAATTTGTATAGCACAATGCATGCAACCAGAAAACAAAAATCATCCTGAATGAGGTAACTCAGACCCAGAAAGAAAAAAATAGTATGTATTTGTTTATAAGTGGATATCAACTGTTAGGGAAATGATAATCATGCAAAAATCCACAGACCCAGAGAGGCTAAATAACAAGGAGAACTCAAGGAAGAACACATGGACCTCCCTGGGAAGGAAAAGTAGAATAAATTTTTTTCGTGCACTGGAGAAGGTGTGGACTGGAGCAGGAAGGATCATGTGGGAGAAAGGGATGGAAGGAGATAGTGTGGGAAGAGACAGCTGAAATTGGGGAAGCACACAGAGGTGTGGAAAACTAGTGCAGTGGAAACTTCCTGAAATCTGAGGGTGACCCCAGTGAGCACTCCTAGTAATGGAAGATAGAGTCTGAACTGGCCATCCTGTGTAGCCAGGCAAGATTTCCAGTGGTGGAACTGATTTGCATTTATTTTATTTGTTGGCCAAGTGGGTTCCATGAAGATCTCTAAACCACCGAGGCTAGTGCTAAGACAGCTAAATTATCACTCTCTGAAAACTGATAGTGGCCCCTGGAAAACATCCGCACAGCTCATTGAAAGAAAAGAAGTTGAGCTGATGTCTGCATGGATTCTTCATCCCTGTGTTTTAGTCCCTTTGGTGTAAGAAATTACTCTGCAGGCCACCCAACCCAGCTACAACTCTTAGCCTACAATTTGCCCTGCCTGTAAGATGTACTCGGGGCAAACATGGTGCAAATCTTATGGAAGTAGCCAGCCAATGTTTTATTTCATTTGAGGCCCACTGAGGGAGCTCAGGAACCAAGAACCGGAGACTGTATAGGCAGTTGTCTACTCCTTCACGAAGTGAAACAAGGGGGCAGTAGATCTGGGGGAAAGGTGAGCTGAAAGGAAGCTGGGAATAGTGGTGGGAGAAGGAACTGTGGTCAGGAAGTAATATAAGCAAGAAGAATCTATTTCAAAGCAAAACAAAACAATTCGTGCTTGCTGGTCAGCTGAGGCTAAAGAATCAGCTGTGGTTAACAAGAGATCAGCACCACTAAGGTGAAATCTTTGCTTCTCTAGGACAATAGATGCTGGTCAACATGGTCTGAAAGATCAGCTGTGTTTATTAAGAGCTGAGCATCATTTAGGTGAATCCTTATGAAAAAAAATGTTTCCTCAAAGTCAGCAAACAAAAGCTGGGGGTCAGGAGTACCAAAGGTGCATCTCAAGCAGGCAGATGAACTTAGCAATATGGAACTGTTGCCTACGTGTGTCTGCTTTCAACTGCATGAGAAATGAAGGATTATGGATGTCATGTGGGGAAGGTGAGACTTGGTACTACATGACAGAGTTAGAGTCCCTGAATTTATTGTAGCCAGGAAAGGCTATTGGTGTGAATATAGTTTCAGTTCCACTAGACACCAGGATATTGAAGATGCCACTCTTGTGGAATATTCACCAAGGGCGTAAAGTGGACCTTACTGAAGCATAGGAGATAAGCTGTACAGGTTGTGAGTGGAAGAGCTGGCTATATGGAACTGCCTTTGGAGCCACAAGACAGGTGCATCTCAGATGCCAGACACTGAGTAACAGGATTTTGGTTTTGCTCAAGTGTGATTCTTTATGCCCTAGTTCTTAAATTTTGGAATAAGAAAGTAAGTGATTTTATTGGAACTCATAGTTAAGAGACTTTAGATTAAAAGTTGTCAATTTTTTAGTGACTGTAACAATTTAAAAATTGTGTTATGTTTTATGTAATGATATTAATACAGGGATAAAAAACTTAAAGTTTACAGTTTCAAGTGTTGTGCTTCAGGTTAACAAGTACTAGAATGTCCTTGTTACATTTAACTGTCGTCTTGGTAAATCCTAAACTTCTGAGAAGAGAGTCTCAATTGAGTGATCACATACATGAGAGTTGTCTTTTGGCAAGTCTGTAAAGGATTGTCTTGGTTGTTGACGGAGATCAGAGTGTCTAACCTACTATATATAGCTTCATTCCTAAACAGATAGATGGTCTTGGGCTATATAAGAAAGCTACTCAAGTATGACCCAGAAAGTGATCCAGTAATCAGTGTTTATAGTTCCTGCTCTGAATCCCTATTGTAAGTTTCATTAGAGTTGAAAAAATTCAGTAACAAAAGTGGAAGTTATCTGTGTTAAATATGTAGCTGTTATAAAGAGCTTCTAGGTTTAAATTGAAGTCCAATATTATAAAGAAGTTCTCTTTTTATCACAATCACAACCCAAGTGTCGGGAACAAAAGCAAATAATTGTGTGCAGGAACATTGGTAATATTCTAGGTAATAACTTTACGTGGGGATTTATTCACGTTCATATTCTCTTATGTTTCATTAACATAAAAATCCTATATCAAAAGAAGTAAAACAACAATTTAATCACTCACAGACACTAGAATTCTTTGATATCTAACATAAAATATATGTTTAGTAAATTTTTAGGGAATGGATGAATAAGAGATTTGCTTAACCAAGGAGGTTTCTTATAACTGAAAATGGGAGGAGAGGATGTAGCATGAGCATTTTGTAGGCAGACACTATGTTTATTAAAGCTTATTTTATTTTTTTTATATATGTGTGTATGTATATATGTATACATTTCGTGTATGCAGGTGCCCATACAATCTGGAAGAGGACATTGGATCAACTAGAATTGGGGTTAGGTTGTTGTTGCCCAATGTGACTTCTTAGAATTTAACTTAGGTCCTCTGGAAGAATGGATAAGTGCACTTAACTTCTGAATCATCTCTCCAGACTGCAGTAATGGTGTTTTCATACAAGGACACAGTTTGGAGTAAATAAATGGTTTAGATATGGTTTATTTCCAGACAAATATTTAATCCATCTTCGGAAAATTTTATGTGTATTATGATAGAAAGATCAGTTGTCCTGATGCCAGTTTTTTTTTAGTTTTTATCCATTGGACATTCTTGGAAGCTTTTTAACAGATAAGTTGACAATATATATGCAACACTTGTATAAAATATGTGTTATGTAGTGCCAGGAATTGATCTTGAGAATTCATGCATGCTGGGCAAATGTTACACCACTGACTCCTTAAAATGTATTAAGTTATCGAACTAGGTTGAAATTCCCCAAATATATTCAGATTCTAATATCTGAAACTTGTGAATATTTCAAAAGACAGTACATGCATGTTACTAATTTAAGAATTTTGAAATATGGACATTATCTTAAGACTCCCTCCAAAAGATATCATAAGTATCTTTATAGATGAAGAAAGTATGTACTCATTGGGTATGGCTTCGTATATAGAACATGGAAAATGAAGATATGAAAAGAATTCATTATAAATGCTGGCTAAAGGCAAAAATATTGTTCCCTATGCACTCCATAGGATGTATAGCCTAGTTTCCACCTTAATTTCAAATCCATGAAATTTTGATTTGGATTTTTGACCACTAAAATGATAAAACAATAAAATGTGTAATTTCAGTGTACTGTATTTGTCTTAACTTGTTATTAAAACCACAGGAAAACAATATAGCAGTTGATAATGAAAGGAAAATAATTGCTATAGAATATTAACAACACTTTGACATCAATGTAGTGTATTTTGGTTGTAGTTTGAAGATAATATGGTGGCTACCTGTTGAATTAACTGTAAAAAATTAAAAGATTTTCACTCTAAAATTTTGAGCAACTGTAGGACTAGTGATACCTTTTTCTAAGCTGGGAAACACTAAGTGAAAAAAGACATTAGGGAACAGATTCAAGTATCACATTTTAATCATTTTATGTTGAGATGTCTATCAAACTCCAAGTGAAGTCATTTACTAGTAGTTGTAAACCCATGCCTGGAATTTCAGCTAAGTAATGTGGCCAGGGAATAACAAATACCATTGACAGTATCCTGTGATTCTTGGGTGGGAGCAAATGGAGGTTCCATGGTACCCCTTTGGCCAACTGCTCAATGAGATGTAACACATTCCTGGTACTGGGCTGTTTTACTTGATGGCATGTCTAGTTTGTTCATAGTCTTTTCCATTATATGGTGACTCCATTTAGATTCCTTTTATGTTTGCACATATATTTAGTAAGTTTCTCCAGTAGTAGGTTTCCACTTGACTTTTCAGAAGACCTTTGGTGTTAGTTGTCCCTCCAATATTCCTTTCTTTCCCCTTCCTTCCCATTTCTTTCACCATTTAAACCTTATATTCTAGTTTCTCACTTGTCTCTCCATTAACGCTATGTTCTCCCTTGCCTGGGGAGATCCTCTCTTCTTTCCTGGACCATTACTAAGTACCTAAACTTCTGTGGTTCTGTGGATTATAACATACATATTGAAATCTTAAAAATCTCTCAATCACATTTTTCTTAATAGGTGAATAACATTCCACTGCTCAAATGTACCATATTTCACTATCCATCAGTTGATGGATATCTTTGCTGTTCTCAGTTTTTTGCTATCATGAATAGAACAACAATGATCATAAATAACATCTTATTTCTGATTTTTTTAAAAACCCTTACTTATGCCAATGAACATGGAAAACTCAAGCTGGTGCCCAACTAGAAGCTTCACTCCAATTGACTAACATTCATATTGCTGAAAGATACTCTGCATTCTAGTGGAGGAGAAATGCATGCATCAATACCACCCAGTTCAAAACCCTGCAGCCTAAAGCAGCAACATACCTGCAAAATAAACAAATATAACAGCAGCACAAATGTTGTGGAAGAAACCAAACAAATTTTTTCTTATTTTTAAAATCTTTTTTATTTATATATTTAATCTTTTATGTTCTTACAACATTGTTCAAATTAGCATATCAGTAGATATACATATTGCAATTATTTTTATAAAGTTATACATTATTATCATTTATACATCAAAGCATACATATATGTTAACATAATGTTAGTATTGCACACATTTGGAAACAAAATGGGTTTCTTTTATTTAATTATTTATTTATTCCTTTTTTTATTTTTTTTTATTTTCTAAGATTTCTTTTATTTACATTCAAAATCATTTCCCCTTTCCCGTTTCCTCCCTCCCCGAAAGTCCCATCAGCCCCCTTCCCTCCCTCTTTTCCCCATTCAACCCCCTCTTGCTTCTCTGTCTTGGCATTCCCCTACATCCAGTCTTTCCAGGACCAGGGGTCTCTCCTTCCATCTTCTTGGAAATCTATTGATATGCGAATTGTGTCTAGGGTATTCCGAGAATCTGGGTTAATATCCCCTTATCAGTGACTGCATACCATGTGTGTTCTTTTATGATTGGGTTACCTCACTAAGGATGATATTTTCAAGTTCTGACCATTCTTTTTTAAAAAAAAAAACTCCAGAATTATTCATCTCTTGGTCCACCCTCAGCCTGTTCCACATCTCATACTTCCTCCCTGCCCCCTGTCTTCACAACGATGTCACCACCCCACCCACCACCCCACCAGACCTCTAAACTTCCTGAGACCTCCAGTCTCTTGAGGGTTAGGTATATCTTCTCTGACTTCTCTGACTAAACCCAAACCTGGCAGTCCTCTGCTGTATATGTTTTCGGGGCCTCATATCAGCTGGTATATGCTGCCTGGTTGGTGATCCATTGTCTGAGCGATCTCAGAGGTCCAAGTTAATTAAGAGTGCTGGTTCTTCTACAGGGTCATCCTCTTCCTCAGCTTCTTCCAGCTTTTCCCTAATTTAACCACAGGGGTTAGCAGCTTCCATCCATTGGTTGGGTAAAAATATCTGCATTTGACTCTTTCAGCTGCTTGTTGAGTTTTCAGGAGTGTGGTCATACTAGATCCATTTTTGTAAGTGCTCCATAGCCTCAGTAATAGTGTTAGGCCTTAGGGCCTCCCATTGATCTGGATCTCACGTTGTGCCTGTTGCTGGACCTTCTTTTCTTCCATCTCTTCTCCATTTCCATCACTGCAGTTCTTTTAGATAGGAACAATTATGGGTCAGAGTTGTGACTACAGGATAGTAGCCCCATCCCTTCTCATTTGATGCCCAGTCTTTGTACTGGAGGTGAGCTCTACAAGTTCCCTCTCCCCACTGTAGGGCATTTCATCTAGGGTCCATTCCTTTGAGTCCTGAGAGACTCTCATCTCCCAGGTCTCCAGTACATTGTGGAGTGTCCTCCAAACCTCCTATTTCCCCAAAGTTGCCTGTTTCCATTCTTTTTTTCCAGCCCTCAGGGTTTCAGTCCTTTTCCCTCACCCATTACCAGATCATGTTTCCCTCTCTCCCCAACCCTGTCTCTTTTCTCTCCCAGGTCCCTCCCTTCCCCCTTGTGGTTGCTTTTTTCTCCCTCCCAAGTGGGATTGAGTTGTCCTCACTTGGGCCATTCAGCTTGTTGACCTTTTTGAGTACTGTAGACTATATCTATACTGTAGACTATATAGACTATGGTTATTCCTTTGGCTAATATCAAATTATTAGTGAGTAGAGTACATGTCATGCATGTCTTTTTGGATCTGAGTTACCTCACTCAGGATGATATTTTCTAGTTCTATCCATTTGTCTGCAAAATTCAGGATGTTCTCATTCTTAATAGCTGAGTAGTATTTCGCTGTGTAAATGAACCACATTTTCTGTATCCATTCTTTTGTCATGGGACATCTGGGTTTTTTCCATTGTCTGGTTATCACAAATAAGGCTGCTTTGAACATAGTGGAACATGTGCCCCTGTGGCATGGTGAGGCATCTTTTAGGTATATTCCCAAGAGTGGTATAACTGGGTCTTCAGGTAGATCTATTTCCAATTGTTTGAGGAACCTCCAGATTGATTTCCAGAGTGGTTGTACCAGTTTGCAATCCCACCAGCAATGGAGGAGTGTTCCTCTTTCTCTACATCCTTACCAACATGTGTTGTCACCTGAGGTTTTAATCTTAGCCATTCTTATTGGTGTAAGGTGGAATCTCAGGGTCATTTTGATTTGTATTTCCCTGAACACTAAGGACTTTGAACATTTCTTTAGGTGCTTCTCAGTCATTTGAGATTCCTCTGTTGTGAACTCAGTCCTTTTCCCTCACCCACTACCAGATCATGTTCTATACCCCATTTTTTGATCAGGTTGTTTGGAAATCAAACAAATTTTTATTGGATTTAAGGCCCACTCCATGGGATGGAACCTAGGCCTGGCATTGCTAAAGTGGACAAGAACCTGAGACTAGATAGGGTTTCACTCTCTTGCCCCCATAGACTTGTAGTCATATCATAATGAAAAATACATCCAACTTTAAAAATGTCATAGTCCTTCCCAGTCTCAAAACAGTCTAAAAATCCAAAGTCTCTTCTGAGATGACAATCTCTTAATGTAACTCCTTGTAAAAAGCAAATTACATACTTGCAGCATACAGTGTGACACAGAATATATGTTACCATTCTAAAAGGAAGAAAAGGGATCCTGGTAAGAAAATGCTGGACCAAAGCAAGATCAAACCCCAGCAAGGGCAAACTCCAAATCCTGTAACTACCTGTCTTTATATAACTCTTTGATCTGCCCCATCCTCCATCTAGTTGATGATGACACCCTTCTCTCCTTTGAGCTGGCTCTACTTTCTTTTTGCAGCTCTCTTCAGCAGACACTTCATGACTATGATATCTCTAGCATCATGAGATCTCCAGTGTAATTCAGGCTTCACACAATGCTCTTTCTGGGCCTTCATGCAGGGACTTCCAAGCCACTTGACAGGGCTCAGAGACTTTCCTTACTTGTAGAGAAATATACCCCTTTACTCCTGAATCCCTCTAGACTCTTAAAGCCAGAATCACATGGCTGGATTTGCCAAGTTCTGGTTGCTTTGGTTAGAATCTTACCTAAGCTTTGACTTATTGGTATTTTCCTTTGTTGAATAAGCATGTCTATGCTTTAGGAGAAGGTTCTTAGTCATTTCCTTTTTACAGGTCACATGTTTAAATGGACAGAGCCTTGATCTGTGGACATCACTCCCTTTATTCCATTTTAGCACTGGGCCTTTCTTTAAACTTCTCATCTCTTTCAGCACAAGAGTTGTCTCAACATTGAATTTGCTGCTGCTCTGTTTCTCTTCAAACTGAATTTTGTGTCTCTCTATGCCCTGCTTTATCATTTTATTGTAGATCTGTGTAAGAGTGACCACTAATAACCACATGGAGGACACAATTTCAAGTTACTTTAACGTCTCCTCTGCAAAGAATATTAGCCCAAACTCTTTAATTTAGCCTCAGGCAGAGTCTTAGGACAGGTGCCAAAACCCAGCCACATTATTTGTCAAAATATCACAAAAATTGTCTGTAGACCAGTTGCTAATATTGTTTTCTAATGAAACCACTCATCTTCCAAGCACCTACTATGGTGGCTCATTAAGCTTCACTTAGCATGCTCAACCTCTTTCTTAATCCAAAGTCCCAATATTTTCCATATTTCTCCAACAAGCAGTACAGTCAGGCCTGCCACAGCAATATTATAGTGTCTGGTACCAAACTATGTCTTAGTTGCTTTTCTGCCAGTGTGAAGAGAAAGAATGTCTGATGTCCAAGGCACCTAAGAAAGCATTTTAACTGGAAGCTTCCTTACAGTTTCAGAGGGTGAATCTTCAGAGAGTGAATTCATTTCTATCATGGCAGGAGGCAAGGCAGCAAACAGCCAGGCATGGAACTGGAGCAGTAACTGATAGCTTACATCTGATATCCGATCCAAAATTATGAGAGAGAGAGAGAGAGAGAGAGAGAGAGAGAGAGAGAGAGAGAGAGAGAGAGAAAGAGAGAGACTGGAGTTGAGGTGGTGACTGGAATAGGCCCCAGTGATACATGTCCTTCAACAAAGACATACCTCTTAGTCATTTCCAAATACCTCCAACTGGAAAACTAGAGACCAAGTATTCAAATATGTGAGCCTATGGGAGCCACTCTTATTCAAATCATTAAAGATGCACCTATGAACTCACAGAGACTGGCAGCATGCACAAGACCTATATAGTTCAAGGCAGATTGGATCACAACAATGAGAAAGAGAAATAAACAAAGTCCCATTCTTAACTAGGAAACCATTTGCAATTGACACTTGCTGTCAAAGGTAAGTTTTCTCTTGTGGAGTGTCACTGGTTTTATCAACCACACTCCAGGGCAGGTGCCATGCTTAGGAGTAGTTGGCCAACACAAAGCAGACTTGTACTGTTATTGTGGGGGGGGGGTAGTAGGGTGGAGGGGTTCTTATTTTATTGTATACATTTTTGTCTATTTGCTTTTTATTTGTTTTGACTTTCTTTTTTGGGTGTTATTGTATTTTTGTGCTTTTCATTTTTCTAGTAAGAGAAATAATATAAAGTTGGGTGAGCAGGGAGGTGGGAAGGATTGAAAGGATTTTTGGGTAGGGAAACACAATCAAATATACTATTTGAAGATTTTTTTAAAATGCATCTAGAGATTGGAATTTAAGAACCATTAGCATGTTGAAGGTATTTCAAACAATGAATCTAGAAAGAGCTATGTTGGTTCTCTTAAGATGATCGTCAAGCTGTATTTTCAGATAAACTCATCAGTTCATCTCAAATATATGCTTCTTTCAGTGCTATTTATTCAAATCTTTGGTATGACAGATCAAAAGAAAAAGTCTTGCATATGTTCTCTCATATGTGGAAAACTGCAGAGGTAAAGGAAATGAATGCCAGAAATCAGTAAGGATGTGAAAAAGGGAAATGGCTATAAAAAATGGGTATTAGAAGAGGTGAGTCTGATTAAAGTTCCTTATATACTTCTATGTGATGTCATAACAAAACCCATTATTTGTATAATTAATAGATGCTAAGAGCATTTCTGCTGCCTAAGTTGCTGGAAACAGGGATAATTGAGTACTCAGCTCTAAACAGGACATTTATATGACTACCTCTAATATTCATGGAATGTTGTAAAATAAGGGACAGGGAGACTATAAGATCTAGAAGGTAGAGAATGGGGCAGCAAAATACTATGTTAAGTATGACACAGGCATTGCATTCATTAATGCATAAGAGTCATGGTTGCCTTTAGTGAACCTGTATATCATTGGACCTGTCATCAGCCTGTAGTGGATAAAAAGGGGTTGATGGGGCCTACCCATCTCTGCTAAATTACTATTTGGTGCTGGGATGGGTAGCCACTGCTTTAAGCTGTGTACCCAATGATGAACTTACCAGTGTCCAGTGAATAACTCAGTACCCATCATCATAGAGATAACCCCAGTTTGTAAATGAAAACAAAAACATATAAACATGGGAGAGGAGCCTGTAGGGAATATGGGACAGTTGACTGGAAATAAGAAAGTGGGTGATAAGAGTAATAAGAAATCATAGATGTATTACATAGATGTATAGGATTGCCAAAGAACAAAGTAAATTAATAAAAACATTAAAAACTAAGAATTATCTCCATCTAAGAGTCATCTAAACCAAAGAATATTAGTTTTCTTAAATGTTACCTTTTCTCATTCCTGCTCATTTTAGTTTCAAAATATTTCTTTAATCCATTTTTTTTTCAGTTAGTTAGGGTCATCAGACCTATTTTCCTGGTTTCCTAAATATTTATACTATTGTTACCCTACTTTTTCCAAATCCACAATTCTTATTTATATCAGAAATTTATGTAAAAATAATTTGCAGTCAGAGAATTCATATACTTCTAATTGTTCTGTTATTCTGTATTGGTATTTCATATGCTCTTTTATTCAATATATATTTATCCATCACCCACTATGAGCCAGACACTGTACCTGTCATAGGAGATCCAAGGTGAGAAAATGCAGACAATCATTGTTTCATGGAGGTCACAATGAATAAAATCTGAGAGCTTTGTCAGAGGATGCAAAGACTCCATCACAAGGATGCTGTATATCTTTCAACTTTATTGCTGCTGCTGCTTCTCTTTACTTCCTCCTGCATTTCAGATATAGGAAACTTATTTGCTGTTTTCCTTGGGGCCCATGTTTTTAGATTCCATTTCTTCTTTTCAATATTCTCATCTCTGCTTAGAACACCATTTAGGCCCCTTCCTCATTTAGGTGCATCAATTTATCTTTAAAGGTACTCTGTTTCTTATCTATTGAACTGTTTCTCTGATACCTTAGTCCCACTCCTATATAAGCATATCATAATCATAGAAGCTATTTTTTAGTGTAGTCATCATCTCCTCTTTTTATAAGTGACTTGAAATTATCAAAAAACAAAGAATTGGAAGCTGATTTCTTTCAGTCCTGACAATAAATACCTGTATTTCCTTAGTGGAGAGCAGCCATTTTTTAAGAGGAGAATGAATATGTAGGAAGTGTGAAAACAGAAGCCTAGTTGGCAGTCATGGATGTTACGATTCTTTCCTCATATAGAGGCTTGGAGATGGATACCTTAGCCCTGAAGATGGTATTTCAAGGAAATGAGATTCAGGTCCTAGAGAAGATAAATAGCCATTTTAAAAGGACAAAAGATACACTGACTATTGTAAATCCTTTGCAGTAAATGCCCCAAGGAAAGAAGTACAAAGGCGAGCTCAAGTATTGGCTAAAATAATAAATACACAAACTTCTCTGGGCAGGCATTCTAAAGAGGACAGGTATTGTGCCAGAAACCCAGATTGTTTCTGTCTCTTAGTGTCAAGATTTGGAGAGAACAAGAGCTTTAAGTTATACAGTTTTCAAAGATAAGACCTCATTTATTTATCTTTGTATCTTTACTTCACCCTCAGGCACCAAACAGACTGATCCAATCAGGTCCTTAGAACAGCAAGAGTCACTTGAGCTGTGATAATATGTATGAGACTTTCTTGGTATATTCCAGCCTGGGTAGGGGCTTTTTCGTAAATCCATAGAACTGAGCATTCAGGTTGTGGATCTGCATTTCAAATGACTGGTGTAGGGGGATTAGTAACTGAGTTGAATGATAAGTGCCTACTATGGGCAAGGGTGTCAGTTGCTATAGTAGTATATTCTTATAAGAGAACTACCCTACTGAAAGAGCTGAATTTGCTGCCCTCAGAAACTACATTTTTTTTTTTGCTAGAGAAGAAGAAAAATACACATAAAAAGATATCCTGAGCACTAAGTGAGAGAAACCAACAATGAGTGGTTCACATACATGGTAAAAGGAGCAATTTTCCACCATCATTTTAATCAGGAAGATTCATTGTTCATGGTTATAGCCTCCTCCACAGCCTCTTGAGCAGCTAGTTTTGGAAGAAGAGGGCATTAATGAAACCAGGAGGCACTAAAGCCTGAATAGACATTTCCCAGAGTGGTTGAGTACATCTAGATTGAGATCCTTGAATTAATACTCTCGCCAACTTGAGTTGTTTTTGAAGTTTCTATCTACTTGTAAGGAGCTGGAACATTTTGTTCCCAATTCTCTAACCTCTATGAGAAACCTGATATAAAGCAATCATGCTCAGCCTTTCACATGGCCCTGACTGAGCCATAGGGCAGCAACTGTTACATATGCCTAGAGAAAGAAATCACTTGCTGCTGTTTTTATTATCTGACCTATTAAATAATTGAATGCTTTGTTCTATTACAAACACAACTGAAAATATAAGAAATAAAAAATCCAAATCAAAGCAAATAAATGTTGATGAGAAAAATGTCCAAATGTGTGGGCGACAGGTATTATGTGCCACAAACAATATGAGGCAATAAAATACAGTGATCATTTAAAGAAGCAAAAGGGAAATCATGAAATGGCTCAGTGGGTAAAAATCACTTGTTGCCAAGCCTGTTGACCTGTTTGATTCTCAGGACCCACATGGTAAAAGGAGAGATGAACTCCTTCAAGTTGTCTGCTGACCTCCACAGATGCTCCATATCACATGTACAACATTCACACACACACACATATACACACACACACAGAGAGAGAGAGAGAGAGAGAGAGAGAGGAAGAGAGAGAGGAGAGAGAAAGAGACAGAGACAGAGACAGACAGAGACAGAGACAGAGAGACAGAGACAGAGATGTTTTCAAATAAACAAATAAATATGTTTAAAGAGAAAAATGTATACTAAGACTAAAAATAATTAGGTAAGCAAAAGCATATAGTGATACTAGTGGAAAATTCAGTTTATAGACACAGGCAGTGAGGAAACAAGGGTGATGGAAATGTTTCAAAGTTAAGGATAACCAAAAAGTCACAGGTAGACCATGAGTTTTCAGCTTATTGACTTATGCTTCTTCCATTATTTCCTTTAGTGTGTACTTTTCCAGACTGGAGAGATATATTTTACTATTGCAGAGGACCTAGGTTTGGTTCTCAGCAGTTCACAACCATTCATATCTTCAATTCCAGGAAATTTAACACCTTTTTCTGACCTCCATGGGCACTGGCACATAGCACATGATAGATAGATAGATAGATAGATAGATAGATAGATAGATAGATAGATAGATAGATAGATAGATAGATAGATAGATAGATATAGATATGTAGATAGATACATATATGTATATATGTGTGTGTGTGTACACACATATATGTCAATATGCAAAGGAAAACATGCACATAAAATCAAAATAAATAAACATATAAAAGCTAAAATTAATTTCACTTGCTTTTTTTTTCTTTTTTGAAGGATCATGCTTTCACCATATAGGACAGGCTGACCTCAAATCCACAATATCACTACCTGTACCTATCAGTGCTGGGGTTATCGATATCTACGAACATGCTCTGATTATTAGAAGACTTTCAGTTTTCAAACTTCTATAAAAATTGGCTTGGAAGAAGCAAAGACAACTGAGGTATAATACATAGGTTGAAATTAAAATTATCATAATTTGCATTTCCTGATTAATTGCTAGCTTTAAATTTTCTTATAAGGTAGATCTGTGACTTCTATTTCTGAATCCAGCGATGATGCTAATGTGCCATCAATAAACAAGTTTGGCCATAACCATTACAGTTACCCCTGTGTGTGCTCCCAAGACTCCTCTATGATGGCTTCTATAGGGAACATATATTGCACTCACAATGCCTAATAGCTCATTCGTAACTTTTATCTATAGTTTTTTCTCAATTCACTTGGAGCCATTCTTACCTTGTTGAGACAGCTATTGTAAAAATAAATGGAATTTAGTCATTTAGTTCATTTAAAACTTCATTCTACAACTTAACATTTGGCTTAGTGGTAAGAGTATTTGGCTAGCATGCACAAGGCCTAGAGTTTCATACTCAATAGCCTGAAAGACACATAAATAAAAATTAAGAATAAATCTTTGCTATAATGTATCTGCTGCTTACATCAGCAATGGGGTCAGGACATGTAAGAATCAGGGTATCTCTCTTTTTCTAGGAATCCTGCAAATAACTTTATATTTATATTGGGAAAATTTACATGGTACCTTCATTTTGGCATGGCTCATGTTTGATTTTGGCTCGGGAAAAGATTTATGGATATATCCAATATTTATAACCCTCATTTGGACATACAGTGTAATAAATGATAGGCCCCCCAGGGCTAAATCTGGAGACTGTAAAGTTCAATATTTTCATCCACAGCATAAATTATAGTAGATTGTGTCAGCTGTATCAATGGAAATCAATTAAATTATAATTGCAAAGAAGGAATTTGAACTTCTAATTATTTCTGCACATTGTAGCCAGACTGATCTTAAAATACTTTAATATCATTACTTTGATAACCAGCTTAAAATGAACCTCTAACATTTCATCAAAACACAGCTTCATATTCTAGGTACATTATGCCCATGAAATATATTTGTTGTTTTTATTTTAAGAGTATATGTTTAATATATGTTAACGTGGCTAGTGTTACATTTTAATACACACATACAGAATGCATAGATTAAAGTCATTATCCATTTAGCCATCTTTCCCCAACCCATTGCCAGCATGTACTAATTACACTTGTATATTCATGTTGTCTTTTTTTAGTTTTAATGTGTGAGAAAGAGTGGGTCAAACTTGTTTTTCTGTGACTGTTTTAGTTCATGTAACATTATATCCTTGATTCCTTTGCAATTTGTTGCAAATAAATGGTTTAGGCTTCCTCATAACTGAATGACGTCTTCTTTTTCTTCATCTATTAATGGGCACCTATGTTGATTTTGCATCATTTCTACTATGAATACTGTTTCCATAAATAGGTGCACATTGGCATTTATTTGTATGGCGATTTCATTTCACTTCAGAACTATCATATTTGAATCATATGCGGATTTATTTTTAGTCTTTTAAGGACACTCCACAATGTTCTCTACAATAGTGGCACTAATTTACATTCCTACTAACATTATGAGAGAATTCCTTTTCTCTCATATCCTCACAAGTATTTGTTTGTATACTATTCATTTTAACTGGGCTGAGAAGGAATTCCAGTGTAGGTTTTAATTATGTTTCCCTAGTGGTTAATGATATTGTGTTCTTCTACATTACATTATTGTCAGTTGAATTATATGTTGAGATTATGTATCTAGTTTTAAATTGGATTGATTTGATGTTCAGTTATTTTATTTTTATTTCTTGTTTGTTTGTTTGATTGCTGTTAAGTTTTTTGAGTTCCTATATTCTGGACCATCTTCATCTGTCAGGTGAATAACTGAAAAATACTGTCTTCTGTTCTATAAGTTGTGCTACTCGCTGGATTAACTGGTTTTGCCACTTTTTTGTTTTATTTGTACTCGTAAACTCCTCATCTTCTGTAACACTTAAATCAAAACAGATCACTGAATATAATGTATAACATAAGTTATAACAGTCGTAGAAAATGTAGGTGAGAATCTAGATGATCTAAAGATATGTAAAATATTTTAGAATTCACCCAAAGTGCTTTACACATAAATTAAAAGTGATAAACTGTATTTCACGAATTATAATCTATTGTTTTATGAACCATTAAGAGTATGACCATAGAAGGGACAGACTTGAAAAATACTTTGAAACTGTATAAATTACTTATCTGACAAAGGACTAATATGTGTAATAATAATAATAATAATAATAATAATAATAATAATAATAAACCTGCCAGACACAAAGCATGACAAAACAACAATACATTCAGTTTTTTCTTGGGTACCCTTATTTTAGAACACATGGTAGTCTTTTGCTTAAAAGATATCAACATATTCTGAGGTCCATGCCACATTCACAGTATATCCCTGCAGAATGCATGTAAGTCTTACTCAGTAAAGCTTCAGATTCAGAAAATACCTATTCTAGCTGTGTGGTGCATAAACCTCAAGACACATACTTCAAGATCTATTTTACTAAGCAACTTGAGTCTTATGAAACTATCATGTTTTTTTTTAGGTCAGAACAAGCTTATGTCTTAATATTATTTGTGTTGCTGTAGCACAAAAACACAGGCTAGGCACTGTAAGTAAACAGGTTTAAAGAGAGCACAGTAGTATTCATCTACAGTCCTAGTCACTCAAGACACTGGGGTAAACAGATTACTTGATTCTACAAGTTCAAGGCTAATCTGTTCAACACAGTGAGAACTGGAATTTAAAAAAAACAAACAGACAGACAGACAGACAAATAAATAAATAAATAAATAAATAAATAAGGTTATAGTTTTAGTGCCTTGGATGGGCAGAGAGCATGCTTCTAGAATTTTGACACTGGTCTTGTTGACTGACACAAAACATGTCAGAAAGGCAAAAGGAACTTGCCTCATGTAGAACAGGCCAAGTGCTTGCTTTGAGATCACTTTTTATAACATCTTGCCCAAACAATTATTGCTCCTTCTCTGAAACATGACCAATGCATCAGTATTAATTCATTCATGAGCCTTCATGGCCTAATCACTTCCAGAATAAGTTCGACCTCTTACAGTCCTTAACAGCTCAACATGAGAGATCATGTTTCTATCACATAAGTTCTGTAAGAACAAAAACAGCAACAAAATTGGAATGTAATCAGGAAGTTTAATAATTTCAAATGGTACAAAACTATAGATCAAAAGGATGTATTGATGGTATTTGTAGAGGTGCAGAGTTTGGTAATTAAAAGCAACTAGTAAGGTACAAGCCTGGCTTGGCTTCTGTTGACTACACACTTGGTTGGTGTACCCATCTACTTACTGCCTCATTTCCCTCTTAGCATGATGACTAGGTAGACCCTATCACATATGGGTCTTATAATGTCTCATTCAATTCAATTAAGTTCTTAGTAAAACAACTTTCCCAGGCAGTACACCCTCATAAGTTATTGATACATAAGTCAGGATAGGAGATACTGGTGTATAGGACCATCGTAGTATTAGTAATTAAAAAGATAAATGGTAGCAAGATTCCAACAGGTTCTATTTGAACACTGGAGGGTGAAGATACTCAAAGTGAGTGCAAAAGCTGTACTAGAAAATGAGAAAGCATTATTAGAAAAGGGTAAGTGGATTTATAAGAACACAGCATACATTCAGGGAGTAGAGGGCTTAGTCTCCATCAAAAGAGCAATATATAATATGGAAGAAGATGTATGCTTTGAAAAACTCACAAAATATATTGTAGAGTCAAATAAATGGAAAAAGTCTAAATCCATAAGCAGAAGACTGTTGTGAGGTGCCTATGTTCCCCAGAGTAACCTATAGAAGTAATATGAACCCCTCATTATCCTAGTAAGATTTCTGTGCAAATAAAAAAGCAGATTTTAAAATTCATATGGAATTTCAAGGGGCCTCTAATAGCCAAGACAATGTTGGAAAAGATAAAAAGAGGCCTAATCTTGATGTGATGACACATACTGGTAATTTCAGCATTCAAGGTAGGAGGCTCACAAGGTGATTTCAGCATGAGTCATACACTCTGTCTCAAATAAAAGAAAACAAAAGGATTGAACTTACATTCATCATATAAGCCAGCAATTCTACTCTTATGTGTATACCTAATAGAAATAAAAAAAATCATTTCCACACGTTTTTGCAAATGAATATGTATAGAACATACTTTTTACTTGTAAGATTTGTAAATTAAAATAAAATCACAAAATTTCCTTCCTATGCTCTCCCCAAATCCTGCAACATACCTTTATTCTCAAATTCATTGCCTGATTTTGTTTATTATCATTACACACACAGACACACACACACACACACACACACAAATACACACACACACATGCTGTGTGAATACATAAAATATAAAATATAAATATACCAGGCTAAGTGTATTTAGTTTTGCATACTTGTATTTATTTTCATGGCTGTCCACTTGAATTAGAGGGCTTACCTGGGAAGACTAATTCTCCCTCACTCAACATTCATTAATTGCCCATAGCTCCTCATCTAATAATGGGACCCCAGGAGACTTCCCCATTCCATGCTAGAATGTCTATTGGTGTTGACATTGTTCATGTGTTGTTTAGGTAACCATATTGTTGACATTTCATGGTGTACCTTCCTTATCCTTTCTAGGAGACACAATCTTTTAGAGCAGACTTCCTAGTCCTTTGGCACTTAAAATTTTTCTGTCTCCTCTTCCATGATGTTCTATGGGTTAGGTGTGAAGGCTAAAGATACATCAATTGGGACTGGGCATCCCACAGTCAGTTGTGTTCTGTGTTTTGAACAGTTGTTGTTTTCTACAGTGGCCTTTGCTATAAAGAGAAGCTTCAATGATGAGGGGTAAGTGATACACTTAACTTGAGGTATATTGATAAGTATTTGTAATGCATTTTGGACTTATACTGGTTTAGTAAAGTTATAACAATAGGTTCTTCTTTAATATCCATGATGTCAAAAACACAATGAGTTTGCAGTGTTTTCAGAACCAGACATAATTTCCATCTTGTTAAGTAGTCTTAAATCTAACCTTATTTACTACTAAGACATGAGTGCAGCTATTGCAGTCTTAGGGCTATCTCACCATACTGTTTTTTGTTATTGTCCATAGGAGTCACAGCAGGGTAGAACGATTATTTGTTTGCCTCTATTGGCAGCTTGTATATCTCCTCCCAATACTGTAAAAATGAGTCCTCAATGAGAATACTATCAGACTAGCTACAATTTGATTCCTTTGAGTGCTGTCTAAAGTGCTTGATATCAGCAACAATGGGTTTTTACTTAGTCTGGGAGATAACAAGAGCAACAGCAATAGCCTAAAACGGATTTGGGTGCTTGTTGGACTGACTTGGCTAACAACTCAGAAGGAGCTTTCTCATGTATTTTATTGAAGGTTTTGTTAAATAGCTTATGGCTCTTGGGGGCGGAGCAGTCAGTCCAAGTAGCATAGCTTCATTTAAACATTTAAACTATACATATAAGTGGCACACACACACACACACACATACACACACACACACAAAGTAAAAACAATTTAGATAAATACAAAATAATATGACTTCTTAAGACTTAAAAAAAAGACACCATTAGTGTTATTTATCCTGCTTTTCCCTTCTCCTTCTATGCTGACCTCCCTCCCTCTTCCCAGTTAAAGCCATCCCTTCACATCAGATCTGTCCTGCTGCTCCTCTCTCTAGTGCCCCTTTGCCCAACATGCAATTATCCCTTTTTACTTTCATAGTTTTTATCACTCCAGATTACATATGCAAATCTGAAGATGATGGAAATTGCAATTAAGAGAGTATGTGTGGCATTTGGGTTACTTCACTCAAGACACTATTTCCTAGTTCCTTCTATTTATCTGTCAGTGACATAATTTCATTGTTTCTTTCCTGCTGAATAGTGTTCCATTTTGTATATGTAGCACATTTTTTATTATCCATTCAACAGTTGAAGGACATTTAAGGTTGCTTCCAATTTGGTAGCTATCACAAACAGGATGGCAACAAACACTGCTGGGAGATTTCCTGTAGAGTGGTGAGTCTCTTGGGTATATGCCAAAGAGTGATATAGGTAGATCATATGATAGACTTACTTTTGAGAATTCTCCACACTGATTATCAGAGAGGGTGTGTCAGTTTGCAATTTCCCCCAAATTGAATGAAGGTACTTTTTACCTACATTTTTCTCAGCATTGTTGTCCATTTGTCTGATTGTAGACAATATAATTGGAATGAAAAGAAACCTCAAAGTTTAGTTTGCATTCATCCAATTGCAAAAAATGATGAGCACATTTTGAGGATATTGTAGCAGTTTTTATTTCCTTTATTAAGAACTTTGTTCAGATTCATAGACTGCATCTAATGGAGTCCACTGTTTTCTTGACTTTTTTTTTACACTCTTTATATACTCTGGATATTAATCCTCTGTCAGATGTACAACTTTCAAAGCTTCTCTTCTGCTTTGTTTACTTCCCTCTTACTTTACTATTTCCTTTGATGTACAGAAGTTTTTCAGTTTTCTGAGGTCTTTCTTATCAATTTTTAGACTTAATTCTTAGACAAGTAGAGTCCTATTTAGAGAATCCTCTTCTACACCTGTATCTTCTAGAGCACTACCTACCTTTTCTTTTATCAGTTTTAGCATTTCAGGATTCAAATTGAGGTTTTTGAACCACTTGGAATAATTATTTTGTACAGGGAGATAGATATAGGTCTTATTTCATTCGTTTGTATTTGGATATCCAGATTTCCCAGAACCATCAGTTGAAGATGCTGTATTTTTCAAGTACATGATTTTGCCTCTGTCAAATATCAGATGGCTGTTGTTATGTGTTCTCATATTTGGGTTTTCTATTTTGATTCATTGGTATACACACCTATTTTGTGCAGTATCATACTGCTTATGTTACTAATGCTCTGTAATATATCCTGAAAATTGTAGTGTTATTTTCTTGAGCATATTAATTTTCTTAGGAGTGTTTTGGCTATCTGGAGTATTTTGTGGTTCAATGTGAATTTAAGGATATTTTTTCTTCTATGAAGAATTTTGTGAGGATTTTGATTTGAGCTACATTAAATGTGTACACTGCTTTTTGTAGAAAGGTTGTATTAACAATATGAATTTTGCCAGTCCATAATTATGGGAGGTCTTTCCATTTTCTAATGTCTTTCTCAATCTCTTTCTTCAGAGAGTTTTGGTTTTATTTGGAGGTGTCTTTCACCTTGCTTAAGTTTACTCTTGTTTTATTTCTTTGAGGCTATTCCAAGTGGGAGTATATCCATGATATCTCTGTGGATTTGTTGGTGTTATATACAAAGGTTATTGCTTTTTGTAAGTTGATTTTTCATTCTGTCACTTTACTGAAACTCATTTAAGTTTATTGAGTTATCTACTTGTGTCTTCTTTAAATTCTTTGAATATTTGATGACATTTCTGACTGTTCATTTAAATTCTGTGTCTTAGAGTTCTTATACATTGAAGAAAGTTTCTACAGGACTGGGGGATTGGGGAAGTATGTTATCATGATCTTTCACATTTCTGCAGTGAGCCCTGTGAATGTGGATTTCTTTCGTTGATTTGTGGCTAATGTGGATACAGGATGCTGAATTGGAGTACAGAACGATCTCTTGAGCCTGGATTTGGAGGTTCTGTATTCATGAATGATATTAAATTAGGCAGATGCAGAAACCTGTAATATAATGCAGGATATGTGCCTTTGCCCTCGGAGGTTGCGCTAATGATGAGTCCACCAGACTTAAGTAGGGAACTATATGTGAAACCCAGGCTAGATCTTAGGATTTGAGGAGAATGTAGACAGTGTAAGATGAGGTAAACTCTCTAAGTTTTACGCAGATGCAGGCTCTATGAACCAGAATGGACATGTAGATTAGACATGGAATAGGCAAAATTAATCAGGTAAACAATAGGTCCTGACCCAATCACAGAGTTCAAGAATGGATTGGGTAGGGCTCACCAGACTAGGCTAGGATACTGGATGTGGAACTCAGGCTAGATATGAAGTCAAGAAAGGTGTGAGTAGGATAGGATCAAGTTGACTCATCAGGCTGAGATCTAATACAATTTGTGCAGGACAAACTTGGTCTGAAGGTTGGATGCAGCAGTGCAACATTAACCTTAAGAGTCAGTAAATGGAAACAGGAAGGATGATTACCAGGTGGTAGATGGATAAGCAGTATGTAATGTATCTGTACTTGTGGAATTATTTAATAATAAAGTGAAATGAACTACCACAACATGAATGAATATTAAAAATATCATTTTAAGGCTGTTATGAACATAGTGGAACACATGTCCCTGTGACATGTGGGACATCTTTTGGGCATATGCCCAAGAGTGGCATAGATGGGTCTTCAGGCAGAACTATTCCCAATTTTCTGAGGAATCTCCAGATTGATTTCCAGAATGCTTGTTCGAGTTTGCAATCTGACCAGCAATGGAGGAGTATTCCTCTTTCTCTACATCCTTGCCAGCATCTGCTGTCCCCTGAGTTTTTAATCTTAGCCATTCTTATTTGTGTGAGGTAGAATCTCAGGGTGGTTTTGATTTGCATTTCCCTGATGACTAAGGATGATGAACATTTATTCAGGTGCTTCTCAACCATTCAAGATTCCTCTGTTGTGAATTCTCTGTTTAGTTCTATACCCCATTTTTTAATTGGGTTAGTTGGTTTCTTGGTGGTTAGCTTCTTGAATTCTTTATATATTTTGGATATTAGCCCTCTATTGGATTTGGGGTTAGTGAAGTTTTTTCCCAATCTGCAGTTGCCGATTTGTCTTATTGGCTATGTCCTTTGGCTGACAGAAGCTTTTCAGTTTCATGAGGTCCATTAATCAATTTTTGATCTTAGAGCCTTTCCATTGGAGTTCTGTTTAGGAAAGTTCCCCCTGTGCCAATGAGTTCCACTATGTTCGTAGCAGCCTTATTAGTGATAACCAAAAGCTGGAATCAACCCAGATGTACCACAACAGAAGAATGGATACAGAAAATATGGTACATTTACACAATGGAATACTACTCAGCTATTAAGAATGAGGACATTCTGAGTTTTTCAGGCAAATGGATGAAACTAGAAAATATCCTGAGTGAGGTAACTCAGATCCAACGGGACATGCATGATATGTACTCACTAATAAGTGGGTATTAGCCAACAAAGTACAGAATACAATTCACAGAACTCAAGAAAACTAACAAGCCAAAGGAATCAAGTAAGGATGCCCCAATCCCACTAGGGAGGGAGAAGAAAGCAATCACAGGAGTGGGGGAGAGAGGGAGGGATGGACCTGGATTGGAAAGGGGACAGAGAGGGAAAGAGTGAAAAATAATCAAGTATTGGTGTGTGGGGAGGAACAGGACTAAAGCCATGAGGGCCAGCAGAAAGAATGGAAACAGGCAACCCCGAGATATAGGAGGTGGGGTGACCCTCTAGAATGTACCAGAGATCTGGGAGATGAGAAACTCTCAGGACTCAAAGGGAGGGATCTTAGATGAAATGTTCTACAGTGGGGAGAGTGAACTTGTAGAGACCACCTCCAGTAGAAAGACAGGGCATCAAGTGAGGGCTGGGGTTGCCATTCCACAGTCAAAACTCTGACCCATAATTGTTCCTGTCTGAAAGAACTGCAGGGACAAAAATGGAGATGAGTCAGTGAAAGGCTAAATTGGGATCCAGCTCAAGGGGAGGCCCCAAGGCCTGACACTAATACTGTTGCTATAGTATGCTTACAAAGGCCTGTCATGAGGGCCCTCCAAAAGACCCAACAAACAGCTGAAAGAGTCAGATGCAGATATTTACCCCCAACCAATGGACAGAAGCTGCAGACCCCTGTGACTGAATTAGGGAAAAGCTGGAAGAAGCTGAGGAGGAGGGTGACCCTATAGGAAGACCAGCAGTCTCAACTAACCTGGACCCTGGATATCTCTCAGACACTGGATCACCAACCAGGCAACATACACCAGCTCATATGAGGCCCCCAAAACATATACAGCAGAGGATTGCTGGATTTGGACTCAATCAGAGAAGATGCACCTAAAGGTGGAGAGACTTGTGGCTCCAGGGATTTAGGAGGTCTGATGGGGTGGGGATTGGCAGTGGGAACATCCTCTTGGAGATCGGAGTAGGGTGAGGGGTGGGAAGGATGTGTGGGATGTGGAACAATTGGAGAGTGTAATGGGAGTGGGAAAAAGTCTGAACTATAAAAACAGATTAAAGAATAAATTAATAAAGGAAAAAAAGAAAAGAAAAGTTTCACACTATCATTTCAATTATGTGTAAGGTAAGAACTGACAAACAGGCATTCAGAAAAAAGATGAAAAGTTATACATACACATGCACATGTACATGCACATATATATATATATATATATATATATATATATATATATATATATATATATATGCATATGCAACCACACTCACCTCCTAACACATGCACATACACTCCCCTTAAGTTTCTCTTCAGTATTATCTGATAAAGTATATAAATGCTTATTATTAATTATTATGTATGTACTCCAGTCACACTCAAAGAAGGAATATGATGCTACTTCTGTTCTCCCACCCAGTAGAGAAGACAAGATCTACACACAGGAAAATTCCTGAATAATATAAGCTAGAAAAAGCAAAGTAGTTAATTTTATGGTGCCAGCGCTAACTTCTGCTTCAGTTCAAAAGGAGGAAATATCTGTACTTGGACACAACTACAGGAAGAATAAGTACATTAATAAGCCACTGTAACAGATATGGAAGAAGTAAGCCTACACTTACATAGGAAATGATAGGGAAGGAGCAGGGAAACCTGAGTGAGTCAAAGATGAGAGAAGGGCATCAAGGAAGTAGAAAATGAAAGGGCAATTTAGGATATCTATACTCCAGAGCTGCCTATTGGAATGCATCTACTCCTGTAACTTAGATGGGAAAATTGTAAAATTGGGATACTGAGGTCCAAATAGAAATAATAGGTTTATCTAATGGAAATAAAATATGAAAGTATTTCAAAGAAAGCTCTAATATACAGTGAGAGATGCCATGAGAAACGTAATGCAGGAGAAGTACTGATTTTAATTTCTGGGAGTTAGGGGGGGAAATGACAAGGAAGGAAGAACAGTTTAAATATTCAGGAATGTAGTGATAAGAAATAGGTGTAGCTGGTATCAGTTGGGCAGATTTCAATAGCAAATGAAGTAGCCTTTATTATGATGGATTTAGCAATATTCTTTTGAGTCCTAACTCTATTTATCTTACCTAGGTAACTTTGAGCAGGTGCTTTCTTCTCTCAACCTCAGGTTTTCTCATCTGTCATAGAATAGAATAAGATGAATCTAGCTTCTTCAACATGCTCTCTTTACATCTCTAGTTTTATGAAAACTTATAAGGAAGGAGAATGATAAATTCTGAATGATTACCCCCATGTCTTTATGTATAGTCCCATGAGGATGAGTTGTTCCAAATTTGCTACAGAAGTACTATTACTATTTTACAATGTGATATGAAAACGAGAAGGGACAGTTCTAGGATCATATGGCCTCTTAATGGCAGAGTTAAAAGCAGAAGCAAAATTTCCAGACTCCCAATCTAGTACAATTTTGCCTATAGAAGTTTGCCTCACTGCTATTGTGGATAGCCCTGGCCTTGTATTTTGATGTTAATTCCACTCCTGGGAGGGGCTGCAGAGGAGGAGTTAATCAAGTATACAGCAGCCTTGTGAACCTTCTTTGCACCTTTTCAAATAAATGCTAGAAGCAGTGACTGGGCAATAGGAGGGAAGGTGGAGCTGAAAAGGTTTATTTTTTGGGGGGGGGTGGAGAAGGAAGAAGGAGGAGAGAGGATTGACCTAGGAGGAGGAGGAAGGAGAATGGAGAGAAGCACATGACTTAGAGAAACCACAAGTTATATGGGATCTCATAGATGGGAATAGAGTAGTGTAGTAGTAGATTTGCCCAATCTAGGAATGTAGCCTGTATTCCAATTAATTGAGTTGTGATTTCTTTAACCGGCCCTTTTTGGGTTGGAGATTTACAGCAACAACTGCCAAAGTGCTGGAGTATTGACTTTAGAGCCAAACTTCTATGAGTCTTAGTCTAAAATTAGTGCCTCTATCTTAAGATTACTGTGAATATTAGATTAGCAAATAAATACAAATCATATAGAAATATTTATTTGCAATTATTCCCTTTATTTTTGACCTTCTCCTTTTTTACCATTTCTTCAAATATAACTTTATCTACATATTGGGGTATTAATGCAAAACCACATCACCTAGAGCATTCTGGGCAGACAGTAACATCAAAGCATGCACCTATTAGTCTTTCAGAAAGTTAAAAATTTTTACTCGCAGGTTAATTTTTATTGATTAAAGTTAGAATGCTTTTCCTCAATTTTAATTTTACTACATGACCCCCCCATACAAGAAGCTGTTTCCTCTTGCTTTCTGTAGAGAGATGATCTCAATCTCTTAAACTTCTCAAGACAATCTCTGTGATCATCTTTAAGATTCTAAATTTTCCTGTAGTTCCAAGAATTCAGACTCTGCAGAGGAAAGAACTGTCAACATAATGGCCCTTCAGGCACTTGAAGGCAGTTATTAAATTTCTGTCCTTAACTAGCTAATGCAAGATATGGTGCTGTCATGTGCTATTTTAGAACTAGTCTCCAAGAGAACTTCCTGCACTCTGTCTTTATTTGCTTTTCTTACTGAAGAATTGTGCATCATTGCTTTGTGGTCTGCTACACATAAGCCTCTTACTCTTGTTGATTTTTCTACAACTTGCTACCTTCTGAGATTAAAATTCTCTTATCAGACTGAGGAAATGGCTCAGTGGGTAAAGCACTTAGCATGCAAATGTGAAGACTTCAGTTCAGATCCCCAGAATGCATGGAAGAATTTGAGCTTTATTGGTAATTTCAGCAGTCCAAAGGTGAGATAGAAAGCAGAGATACAAGAATTCCCAGAATTCTGTGCTCCCTTCTCCTAGCATCTGGCATATAATACAGTGCTGAATGACAAGAAAATAGTCTCAAACAAGGCAGAAAGTGAAAAATACAATCTGAAGTTATCCTCTCATGTGCCAGACATGTCTGCAAACACACACACACACACACACACACACACACACACACACACACACACACACACACACACATGCCCATGCACACATGCACACTGATAATCACATAAACATGCACAAACAAAAGCACATAAACATGAACACACAAACGAACCTGCACACACTTACACATACAAATATGCTTTTTAAATTTTTATTTGTTAATCAGATTTCACAAATATTTTCTAAAAAAAATTGTATGTCTAGGTATTGTTCCTTGGTCTTATATTTTTCTGAATCCAGGTGGTGAAATGAGAACCAAGTCCTGTACTGGTCTAGAGCTGTAATTCATTCACACCCACTCAGTACATTGAAAATTGTTCTCAGGCTCATTATTCCACAAAAACAAGCAGGAAAATGCATTTGCAACCATCGGTGTATTTGCCTAATGCTAAAGATTTACTGTGAGATGTTTTCTTTGTGCAAAAAATACCCCTTTCTTATAAAAAAAACCAATCATTTAAAAGAAAAAGTCAAATAATGTGATAAAGCATTATAACTATGATTCTTTATTCAAAAATACTTTGAGATTTATAAGTTTTAACAGATCATAAGATCATTTCATTAATTTGATTAAGCTTTTGCATGCAATTACTTTTATCTTTGAAGAGACCAAGGGAAAGGAAATCATATGAATCTTTACAGCACTGACTTTGCTCACTTATATGGTGTATTGTATTTATTTTCCTTTCTTTACTCTTGAAGAAGTGTCATGTTGGTCAACTGGTCAATATATTTAATGACACCAATGTTAAAATAATTGATTATTTTACAGCCAGCTTAACTAGTGTGTAACAACATTGTTAGCTTATTAGAAAACCATTCCTTTTGTCAAAGCAGTGGAAATTGTACACATATTATATTTCCTACCCTGCTGGCCTTGTCTTTGATAGCCTGATTTAATGCAAAAAGCAGTGAGAAATAATGAGGAAAGATGATTCTCTAATCTTTCCCCATGTCTACCTACAAGATGTTGTAGCAAGCTTCCCATGATACTACAAAAAATGGACAACAAGAAAAATGCCTCCCCATGCAAGATGGTTGCATATAGTACCTTTATTAAGATAACAAAAACATCTCTCCCAGGCAAACAAAGACCCTAGAAGCAGAACCTGTTGTGGAAATTTAAAATGTACCTCCCTGAGTAGATGTTAATCTTTGTTATGTAAAGATCTAACACTCTAAATTTTAGTACCAGTTCTCCTGTTTGGCAAGGTGCTTTCATGCAGTTTCCAATTTACACGTTTGTATTCTGTGGCCCTGGAACTCAGTCACAGTTTCAGTACATTGTGTTCAAAACCTTGCATGATTCATTACTGTTTTCATGAAAACCAAATTACAAGCTGTAGGTCTTGATTCATTTTTCTAACAAATATTTAGAAACTTCTATTGTAAGATAAGCTTCAATTTTTCAAAGTATTAAATTATGTTAGTAAACAAAACAAAATGAATAACAACCATGGCTTGGCATCATTTTCCTTGTAGAAATCATAGAAAATACCCTAGAACAGCTAAGTTTTGAGGTGGTAATAGTTTATAAAGAAAGAAAAAGAATATATACAATATTCAAGAGAGTATAGAAAGTTGGGAATTGATATTTAAGGAGTTCTTATTCTTTTCATAAGATGACATTGTTGAAGTTCTGAGACACAGCAACTGAAATTCAAAGTATAGAGTTTAATCTGACAAACCACAGAAAACCAAAATTGTATTCAGGGGAACCCTAGATCCAGTTTCTTTGTAGGAACAAATCTATGCTGTCCACCTACCCTGATACTACTTATAGCAAACTATAAGGATGTGCATTTATCCTACTCCAGACATGAAGGAATGTTGAATATGGGCTAGTAGAAATCTAATGTTGACTAATAAACAAGGAAATGGTTACTTTTCATTGTTCTGAATCCTGAGCTTTTGTACTGTGGGAATTTTAGCATCATGTTGTAATAATTGAGAAGCTTTTGTAATTGCCATTAAAACTATACTAAAAAGCAATTGGATTTCTGATTCTTGAGTCTACATCACATTCCCAAATCAAAGACAGCATCATTTCAAAGTAACCCAGCAACTTGTCAGCTTAGTAAAAATACAATGCATTAATATTGCAGTTTTAAATGAGTATTTTATGTGAAGATTTCTAAGTCTAGTCAGAGTCATGCTGCCATCATTTCATTTGGTATGGAAAACATAGTTTCTACAAGTATTTATTTCATTTTGGTTTAGAACATTCTTAAACATTATAGGTTACTGTCATTGCCCTCCTTTTATCCTTGACAATAACATCCAATTGACTCATAGAACATGTAATATCCTTGACTTGTAGAACATGAAGAAATCAAATTGATACTTTCCAGGAAGCTTCATCCTTACTGGCTAGCTATCATAGTGCTGCAAGTTACTATACATCCTGCCCAAGGAGAAAAGTAATCAGTCTTATAGAGCTGTCAACTCTATGAGCTACAATAATAACATGCATACTTGTGTAGTAGTTGCATGAGCATTATGGAAGTAACAACCTTCTGATTATAATTAAGGCTTTCTGCACAAGATGAAACTCATATTTGTCACCAGCATCAGGGCAGAGAACCTATGGCAATATATGACATAGGGCCTAGGGGAGAGACTATTACTATTATTCTGCATCAACTTCTTTTTTTTTCACTGCAACCCACAAGAAGTTTAATGTTCCAATGTACATTGGGGTCCCCCAGCATGCAGGCAAGAGGAGACCACGAGCTCACAAAGCATATCCTTTTTATAAACTTTTTGGCGGGGGAGTTCAGCGGTTGCCTGAGTTGGATGACTGTGATTGGTTACCCTGAGCAACATTTAAAATTATTGGTCAACTCTAATGGGGAGGTTGTCTCTGCCATCCAGCCCTGTCCTGCCCACCTTGTGGTATTTGTGGTATTTCCTGGCATTGTCTTTTTGCCGAGTCACTTCCCTCTCTGTCCTAACCCTAGGCAGGGTAGTTCTGTTTAGCCCATTTCCATATCTGTCCTTACCCCAGGCAGTCATGGAGAGAATGGAAAGTTCCTGTCTGGCTGTGTTTCCCACCCCCCCTTGGTCGTGGGGAGCTGGCCTGCTGTTTCTGACAGGGTTCTCACATTCCACCCTTTTTCTTATGACCATTTCAATCCTGAAATGAGGTCTCATACTGTCCTAGTTCCTGGTACTGTTGCTGCAGCATTAGCACCTGAATGGTACTGACCCATAGTTAAAGATTAAGGGTCCCAGGGACAGGATCAATAATAGGGTCATCAGTGGTCCTAATAAGGGGAGCAAATAAGGTAAAGTTCCATTCCAGGCACCCCACATGGGGTTATTAAAAAGCTCTTGAGGTCTTTTTTTCTCTGATCTACAAATTCACTGGGCATTGGCTCCACTGCTCAGGTGACTGGATGGGTCACCTGCTTAATTCAGGAATTTATAGATCTGGAAGAAGAGGAAATTCACCTTGGTCTGAGTGCTCCATCCTAGGTGAAGGGGATTATGGCTAACACTTCTAATGGCTTGTCATTATACCCATAGATTAATGCATCTTTCAACCCTCATCAAAGAGGCTTCTATTTGCAATAGATAACAATTAACAAAGAGAACAACAACTGGGCAAGAGATAAAGAACAAGACATTACAGAATGCTTAGGCATAATTGGAACATGTTTGCTGTACACCTTGGGAATCACTGTGGATGAGGGGGAAGAAAGGGTTTAGAACACAGAGTTATTGAGTAGAAAGCAAACAGCTATGTTCAGATATAAATGTGTGTTTTACTAATATCCATACTAGGCATCTCACAAGTAAGTCAAATTGATAATCACAATTAACCATCATAAATACTTACTCTCTTACTCAATTTCTGTGTGATAAACACCAGAGGGAAACAACTTTAAAGGCTTAAAAGGAGTCTTATAGTTTAATGTAATTGTCATCCTGACGGGGTTTAGAATTACCTAAAGTTTGTGAGGTGCACCCATGAGTGTGTCTTTGAGAGTATTTCCAAATAATTTTAAGTGAGTAGAGAAGACCCATTGTGAACATAGGCCATACCATATCATAAGCTCAGAACATATTAGAATAATGGTGAAAAGTAATAAATAATCAGGATCCTGAATTCCCTTTCTCTGAGTCATTGCCTGCCATGACCTGAAGGAATTGATCAGATTAATACTGTTGAAGTTGTGAGTCAAAATAAGTAATCCCTTCTCTTAAGATTTTTTGTCAGGATTTTGGACATAGGAACCCAAAACTAAAATAAGGTAACAATTTCAGATGTTTCTGATTGAACTGTGTGTAGGCTTGGCAGGAGGTAGAACATCAAGACAGAAGGGCATGGTAAAAAACAGCTGCCTGCCATATGGTAGCCAGGATGCATAGGCAAGGAAGCAAGCTGGTATATGATACAACCCTAAAGAATAGCTATCCAGTAGCCCAATTCCTTCAGGTAAACTGAATTATCTCTCAAATAGCACCACCAGTTAGGGATTAAGCCTTCAATATGAGCATATAGGGGGTACTCAATATCCAAAGCATACCACCATCACTATAACAGAAGTGGTTAAACAAAGCTGATCTATATGCATCAGATAAAACTTAGAAATGGAAAGAAAATAGCCATAAATTCCTCTCAGCTGGTAGCCCCCTCATGCTGATGTGAATACATCATCTTGGAAACAGAACAATTTATATGCCACTCTTCAGAATTTTAAAGAGGTTGTATAAGAAACACCAACTCACCATGTATTACCATCTGACAAAAAGGATGAGGGTGGGAGGGGGAAAATATTACTAATTGTAGACACCTATTAAGTTAAAGAAAACAATTAGCATAAATTCCTCAAATTTCATTTTACTAAGAGGAGGCATATAAAACATTTTACAGAAGAGTGAATGATTGATGGCTTAACTTTCCTAAGGAGACATTTAAAATATGACTAGAAGTAGGAAGAAATATTCCAAAATAATGAGAATCTGGGAAGTTTTACTTACTTCCTTTATAGTCCTATAGCTTTCTAAATGCAAGTAAATATGCTGCTTCTAAGACAACAAATCTAAGTTAACCAAATCAACTGTGTGTGTAAGTGTGTGTGTTTCCATGTGTGCATGTGTACCTGAATCTAAATGTATATAATCATGTAGAAATATTGTATAGGAGAATGGGAAAAAGAAATCTTCCTGATGTGAAGATAAAGGAATGACTTGATAATAAAAGACTTAGAACAGGGATGAGAAGAGAAACAATGCTCTAGGTTATGTGTTTGTTGAACAGTTGACAGACAACTTTTAAGTATAACTTTATTGCAAATATTTTATTTCAATGCTAGAACAAAGCAATGATTTCCTTTTGAATTTCTCTATGGAAGATATTTTAAATAATACAGTTAGTAAGATTCAGTGTTCCTAACTTTCCACATAAGACATGAAGCTGACTCGTAATATAACTAATACAGTCTAGGCATTTCATAGCAGGACTTTTCACTTGTTATTATGTTTAAATTATGTTTTTAAGGAGAATTCAGAAGACAGGTTCTTTTAGTCTTTTTACTCATCTGAGGATAAAATTCTTATAGTGGTAAAATGCCCCAATGATGTCCACATTTTGTCCTAAGAAACCATGAATATGTTACTTTACATGCCAAAAAGGACTCTTCAGATGTGATTAAAGAAATTGAGATGGGATATTATCCTATATTATGCAAGAGAGCTCAATTTAATCCCAAAGGATGGGAGATTATAAATTTGTGCTGTTTGGGTCATGAATTTATAGTGAGTTGATAAAGAAAAAAGTAATACAATGTGCTTACTCCTCTCTAAGGCTTGGGGAACATTACAGTAATGGCAAGAAGAGTAGAGAGAGACACTGCATAAGACCAATGCAAAGTCAAGCCAGTCAATATTCTGCGGTTTAGTGGGAAAAGAGTCCTGAAGCCTCGCTTCTAGCTGAAAAGCGATTGGTAATTGATAGCTGCTCAAGGAAATTCTCATTCTGTGGTGTGGTCACAAGTAGGTTTTTTTTATGTTCTGGTGGATATCTCTGTACATACATGCATATGGGAAGCACTAACTAGATTTTGAGGGGGGGAACAGAGGGAGGGAGAGAGGGAAGGAGGAAGGGAGGGAGAGGGAACATCAAGATAAAACAGTTACATGTTTGAGAGGAGTTCAGGTGTAGTAGAAGGGAAAATTGAGTGTTGATTTCATCATGTCTTCCTTGCTGTTGTGAAAAGAAAGTGGAAGTCCTGGATAGAAAGATCAAAAGCTTTTTCTAAGTCACATACCAAGATAGCAACAGAGCCTATAATACAGGAATTCTGCCACATATGTTCTCATTCATGCCATGATTCTTTGATTTGGAATTAGGAGTTGTTTTAAATCTTAGTTGTGTGTGTGTGTGTGTGTGTGTGTGTGTGTGTGTGTTTGCGTGTGAGTGTGTGTGTGTGTGTATGTGTATGTTCACACATGTGTGTATATATATGTTTATATATGTGTGTGTGTTTATATATATATAAACATTAAACATTTTAAAAAATATGAAGAAATAAATTGGAGCTCAGGGAACCCTGCAAAAAGGGGCAGGGGGAGGGAATTGTAGGAGTCAGAGTGGTTGAGGACAGTAGGAGAACATGGCCCACAGAATCTACTAAGCAGTGTTTATAAGGGCTCACAGAGATTACATGGGTCTGTGCTAGGTTCTCTGGCATATATGTTATGGTTGTTATTTTGGTGTTTTTTGTGGAACTCCTAACAGTGTAAGTGTGTACGTGGTGTGTGTGTGTGTGTGTGTGTGTGTGTGTTTGTATGATGGGATGTTTCTAACTTTTTTGCCTGCTCTTGGAATCCTTTTCCTCCTACCGGTTTGCCTCTTCTGATTTGATATGAGGATTTGTGTAGAGTCTTATTGTAACATGTTATGCCATGTTCAATTGATATCCCTGGGAGGTGGGCTCTTTTTTGAAGGGAAACAGGAAGAATCAACCTACAGGAGAGAGGAGATGCTGTAGGGACTGAGAGGAGTAATGGGAGGGGAAACTGTCATTGGGATTATGGTATAAGAGAAGAATAAATAAGTAATTGTTATTTAAGAAAAATCTAAAACAACTCTTAACTCCAAACCAAAGAATCATGGAATTAATGAGGGCATATGTCACAGAATTACTATACTATAGGCTCTGTTGCCATCTTGGTATGTGACTTGGAAAAAGTCTTTGATCTTTCTCTCTGGGACTTCCGTTTTCTTCACCCCCTCCCCCAAAAAAAGGCAAGGAGGACAGCAAAAAACAGATAATGCTACAAATTTATTTTTCTAAGACAGCAGCCAGCAAAACAGCTCAGTGACAAATGTAGTGGCATATTTCCAGGAATATGAACATGGTATGGGACTACATAGTGTCTTTCATCCATACATAAATATTCTGTGGGATATGGAACAGGAAAACATGAGAACTGCTTTCTAAGTGACTACTTTGGCAGGGCACATCTGCTTCTGTAACTGAAGACAACTATAGTGAACTGCTAAATTTATGTGAGGAGAGACTTTGTATCTTTGGAGAATCAGAAATGAATCTAAGAATTTGGATATGGCAAGTTTGGGAAGGCAAGAAGTAGTGTTCATTACTGGCCTGTATCTGTCCTGGGTCTGGGCCTTGATGGCTTTAAAAATGATGTGAGATTTTATTCGCCTATTCTGTGTATATAATTTTTTGTTTGGAGATATCATGGAAAACTGAAAATGGAAATCTGTCTTTCAGTCCACTAATTGACAGCTGGAAGGAAAGTTAGCAATTCTAGACTTGCTCTAGAACCTCTGGATTGTAATGTGCTATTTATATTTCATATTGAGCAAAATGTAGCTAGTCACTCCAAAATAGTTTCTAAAAGCTATATTTCTATAGATCTCCATTAATGACTATCCAAATGAATAAGGCAAACTTTTATTCTCACCTTAACTCAGTTTCAGTATGTTTGCTATTAAAATGTTGACATGAGACTGAAGGTCCATAAACATTGTTCAGAATTATACTTCAATCAACCACTAAACTGCCTGGAGTCAGCCCCAGCTGGGAGGTGCTCTTCTTTCTTGTTGGTTCTTCTTGGGGCAGCAGAGAGGGAAAAGCGTTGGTGGGGTGTAAGACTTGCTCTTATGAAATTCTGGGATAAAACTTTGTCCTACAAGATTTGGGGTAAGACTTTGTCTTACGAGATATTTAGGGTTGCTTTATAATTATAAGTTTACTTATCTAAGTCTCAGTTACTATGCTATTATAGTTGACCTGCCTTCTTTGTCCCTCTGAAGCCAGAGACTGCAGTCTCAGACACTTATCACCTCATCCTAAAACTGCAGGAGATTAAGTAAAGGATTAGTTGCTAGAGCCTTTTTCCTACTGTCCAGATGCCTCTTGCTTGTCAGGCCAGGGGGAAGTTTGGAACAATAAACTTCTATTGAACCTGGAGAAGAGAATAACAGTCGCAGAAAGAAAAACTTTTACATAAGTGAATATTCATAATCTCACATAAATTCATACACAGCTTCGTGCGTGCAGATTTCTCATTTACACATTTCCACACAAATTCAGTTGGGCCCAGCTTGCATGCATTCTCACAATTTCATACTTACACACACACACACATACACACACACACACACACACACACACACACATATGTTCTCACAATTGCATACTTAAAGACACATCCATACTTACATATGCATATGGAGCAAAAGACCAAGCACTGATGCAGAAAGAACTCACTCATTCTGGATGAAAAATGAGCTCCAATCCTTGCTGCATAGAAAAAGAAAGTGTTCACCCTTTTGATGCTAAATGAATTATACTCATGTTTATAAGAAAAAATCTTTGTTCTCTTTAGTAAGACTAAGTCTGTCTTGTCATTGCCATGGGACCTGCTCTGTCCCATGGTGAGGAGAAGCCTGCCTGCTCCTTCTGCTCTCTGCTCTCTGTTACCTACAGTTTCTAAGTTATTCCACTCTGCATTCTCCTTCTAATCTTGTTCTCTTCTGACTAAAAACTTCCTCAGTTCCGTTCCTCTCTCAGTTAAGTTCTTTTCACCTCTGTTCCTCAGTTCTGACTCCTCTCTTTGTCCTCAGCCATTAAACATCTTTCAGAATACATGATCACATGTTACAAAGCTCATCACAAATTCACATAAAAAGTCAAATCATAAATTGAAATAGAAGTTTACAACAGAGAGTGTTTACATGCATATCCACTAAGAGTAATTTTCTAGCTAAACATTTATCACCTGTCTACAGGTTCATTAAAAGTTTAAAACCATAACTAAGTTATTAGTGAAGTTTTGTATACATAAACCCAGTCAATATTTTATCTTCTGTCCTAGCACCTATAATAAATCGTTAGTCCCTTTTTATGACCTTTGGTTAATTGTTTTACAACCTCTTGGAATGTGCTCTGAGTAGGAGAAAGTCTGGTTGCCATCTAAGAGCAATTAACTTGTGACACTTGGGAGATTGACAGAGTTCTCATTGCAGTTTTGTCTATCAGAAAAGGACCTAATAGCAATTCTGTTATAAAAGACCTTAATAATCACAAATATAATTTTAGGAATTCTTATAGGATTATCATTAAAACTATTTGTCTACATAGCATCACTATAAGACAGTACGTCTTTGTGGATCTTCAGAAATCTGCTCCAAAGGGGTGCGCTATTATTTACTGATTAATATACATGTTTAATAATAACAGGGAAAGCATATTAATACAGGAATCTTTCCTAAAAATAGTCCCTCACAGCCTTACTTAATGAGGGCTCACCTGTCACAGATTATATAATAATCCAAAGCAGACCATTTCAGGATGATCACCTGCTAGTATATTAACTTGTCCCATTATGGCTCCTGACACTAAACATGTAGAAACTGAGGTGGAAAGGGAAATTATCTGCCTCAAGCAGGTCCCTTTCATCAGGTAGGGCTTAGTGGTGTTATAGAAGAGGACGGGAAAGAAGAGTTGATATGTCTAAGAAAGAAATATTAATTCAGACTATGGTTTTTTCCTAAGACCTTGAGTTTTCTTCATAGGCTCTTGTGAACTTTCATGACACTCAGACTATGATTGTGTACAAACAAAAATTTTTTAGTACACTAATAATCTCATAATAGTATAGCTGGAGATTCAGAAGACTAGAAGGAAGAAATATGTCAAAGTATTTTTAGATATTTAGGAAGCACACAATGTGGTTTAGTGGAAAAGGGTACTTGTTATCAAGCCTGAAGCCCTGAATACATTCTCCAGAATTTATGTGGCAGAAGGGGAGAAAAAACTCTGGCAACTTGTCTTCTGACTTCCACATGAGTCTTACACACACACGCACACACACACACACACACACACACACACCAAAATAAAAATAGTTAGAAACAGTTTCTAAGTATCTACACTACATTTTCTTTATCCATTTATCAGTTGAAGGAAAGCAATGAGCTTGGCAGAGAAAGTATCTGTGGAGTAGGATGATGACTCCTTTGGTCATTTGCCAAAGGGTGGCAAGTCATATGATAGATTGTTTTTTTTTTTTTAAAAATGTATTGAGAACTGATTTACAGAGCACATCAGTTGGCAATCCCAACAACTTAAATGAAAAATCAAATGTTGAAATTTGCAGATAAACGGATGTAGTAAGAATATATTATAGTGACTCAGGTAAACCAGAAAGGCAAAATCTACATGTTTTCACTTGTTTGTGGATCTTGGCTCTGAATTTGTAAATTTGCTGCTAGTTCCCAGAGACCCCTGGGGCATGAGGACTTCTTGAATGCACACTTGATGATGTTATACTTTTTTGCTTTAATATGAACATTCAACTGATGGGCTTGTCCTCATTGTATGCCTAAGTGTGCCTTGGTCAGAAACTTCTGCATGTTTGTAAGAAATATTTTTGTATACATCGGTAGAGGGGAAATGCACTTTAAAGATCACAAGAATGGATGTTTGCGTGTGTGTGTGTGTGGTGGAAGAGAATGGTTTCTTTGTATCTCAAAAGCAAAAATGTAATAAATACAGAAAGAAAAAAAAGTAAACGTGAGTATATGTCTCAGAAACACTGAAAGTAAAATGGAACTGTGACAGTGGTGGGGAGAGGAGATATAGAAAGCAGACCAAAAAGAAAAAGACTCTATAAAGAAGGAAATGGGAGTGTTCCTCCTTCTCCACATCCTATAGGAGGAACAATAATATGTACCAATAAGTACCCCCAGAGTTCCAATGGACCCATGGCTCCAGCTGCATATGTAGCAGAGGATTGCCTTGTTGGACATCAATGAGAGAAGAGGCCATTGGTCCTGTGAAGACTCGATGCTCCAGTGTAGGGGAATGCCAGGTCAGGAAATGAGAGGGGGGCTGGTAAGCAGAGGGAGGGTGGTGGAATAGGGAATTTTCAGAGGGATAACGAAGAAAGGGTATAACATTTGAAATGTAAATAGAAAATAACTAATAAAAAAAAGGAAATGGGAAAAAGAAGAATTTAACTGGGAAGGATGGAAGGAAGTCAATACCAAAAGAGGAAGGTTAAATAATACTAAAGATGTCTGAAAATTGTAAGGAAACATTTTACATAAAATATTATATATACATATATATATGTGTGTGTGTGTGTATACACACAATATATATATACATATATATGCATATATGCATCATATAAATTATATAAATATCCATATATATCATATGCATATATGTACACATATACATATACATGCATACATATATGCTGAATGAAGTTATAACACTTGAGATAATAGTAATTCTCTCAAGAATTATCAAGAAAAGTGCCAGTTCAAGGCAAGGGAAACCTTCTTTTGAGTTGTTGCTCAAGGGAGTACAAGAGACTCATAAAACAACATAGGCTGTTGCTTTTGCCCTTGATTGCCTTCCAGAACTTGAAGGGGAGACCGTATTTCCTTATATAGCACTCACTTTGAACATAGAACATGAATGTATCAAGCTGTAACTTAGAATCCTTTTCCATGCAGGTTAATTCTCATAGTATGTAGAGATGTTATGCAAATGCATTGCCAAAGGGAGAAAATAATCAATAGTCCTTCACAGATGTGATGCTTACAAATCATAACAGTGTTAAGAACTTCAAGATATGCCTAATATTGAAATAGTAGGATTTGTATCTTGTAGGTAGGCAACATGCCTGGTAGTATAAATTTAACCAAGTACTTGTGGCTAGGGTCATGAACCTTAGAGGAGAATCCACTTTTAACCATTTTTTCCTAAATAAAAATAAAAACAATTCCTAATTGGATTCTAAATACTTAGTCTTATACCCCAGACAAGTACAATTCTTGATGTTCATCAACTTCTTTTTGCAGTAAACAGAACAGTTACAGAGATCTACTATTTATCAAATTGCAAAGAGTATGTGATTGTGGGGTGGTCAAGCCCAAATGGTACATCTAAAATGCAACCTCTATACCTAAAGCATAGTAAACATCACAAAAGAGGGAGGCAAAAACATTGTAAAAGCCAAAGGACCCAAGGCATCATCCACTGTAAGATACTGTCTTCTACATATGGCAGGGAAGCTGCAACCATGTAATTTCACTGATAGGTTTGCCAAAACAAAACCTGACAAAGCCAGTAAATATTTCAACAGAGAAAAAAGAAATTCAACAAGGTCCTATCCCTAGATGAAGAGTTACAGGCAACCAATATCCCCTAAGAGAGGTAGAATAGGTATTCTCCATAGAAGAACTTTGTGAGAGATTATCCAACCTCAAAGGGTTAGTCCTAAATGCACATTCAGATGAACAACACTGAATGAACTTAGCAGACCACACACACACACACACACACACACACAAGAAGAAAAAGGGGACAAGTTAGAGGAGGAACGGGGGTGGAAATATTACAGTATTCATGTACAAAATTCTCAAAAAAGTTATTTGTTTTAAAATTTTTCATAAGTAGGACTAATAAAGCAGAAATAACTTATGCTATTAAAATATACTTATAAAAATTAAGAAGTATTATTAGATTAATACAATTATGCAAAATGAACAGCTAAAATGAGATGTTATGAGAATGCTGAAGAACAGCCTATTAACTAAATTTGGGGAGCAGTGGTGAATCGAGGCACAGATTTTATAAGGTCAGATATGCTCACAGTGTCTGGACTAGTGGCCAGCTAGTGTTTCCTCAGTCAGCTAATTCAGCCAGAACAAAAAGAAGACAAGGTAGAAGCTAGTACTCTAAACTTGTTAAAGCCTGATCACATTCCCTCCTCAATCTCTCACAACTGATTTTTAAAAATGTCTTTTTATGTCATTGTCTTCAACCACTCAAAAACAGTTAAAGATTAAAAGACACTCCAGGAGACAAATCAACTTAATGTAGCATGTTGACCTAGTTTGGATTTTGTTCTGAACAAACCATTATGATAAGCCAGTTTTTCAGACACTGGGGGAATTTAAGGTAGATTATTAATAAGATAAAAAGAATAATTAGATGTTTGAATCAGATTTGATTGTAACATTGAAGTTTTGCAAAACAAATATAGCTAGCAATGGAACACCAAGACATAGTATTTTAATTTGCTTTAAAATATGTGGACAGATTCTTTTGATTGGAAAGTCTTCATAATTTCTTTTCAGAGTCTCATGTGATGTAGATTGGTCTTAAATTTGCTAGGTAACCAAGAATGATTTTGAACTCCTGACTTTCTTGCTGCTACTTCTCAAGTTTGCATGTGTGTCACAGTCCTAAACTCATAATCTTGACAATATTCAAAGCTTTGACTAGGAATTTCTAGGGATTTATTATACTATTCTTGCTTTTATTATTTTTTTTTTTTGAGTATCGAAACTTTCATAGTTTTACCTCTATGATACAATACAGGATACAGCCTTTATTCCTTAGGGTACCAGTATCTACATGAGACTAGTGAGAAATACAATTTTATCCTCTTTTTCTTTCATTGTAATTCAAAACTAGAATAAAATGCACATTTAACTGCATGTTGTGAAAAGGGAAAGATCACTTTTACAAGTATAGAATCTGCAAGTTGTTTTCTACCTTCCTTAGATGAGTTACTGTTTTGGTCATTTGTGCATACTGATGGAAATTTGGAGTATTTTATGCAAAATAGCTCTCTTTTTAAAGAGAGGTTGACCACAATTTTAAACTCCAAAATAATGTCACTAATGCCTATCCAGGAAAGAAGAGGATTTGGATAGCATTTTCTACCTGAACCTACGTGGAAAAATATAACATTCTGAAGCAAAAGAAAAAAAACAAATAAAAATACCTCCAGGGATGACTTTTAGAACCAAGTAATGGTGACTGATGCTGAAGGTCTCTTCACAAAGAAGAAGGAGAGGGAATTTGAAATCTGAACCCCAAATATCAGAATAAACATCTCCAGTGTCTCTTAATTCCTTAACAAGTAAAGTCTTTGTTTTTCTCATTAAAAAGCCCCATTGATATGCTAACATGAAAAAAATACCAATTTCCAAATAAGTACAAGGGGTAACAGGAATGTATAAAAATTTCAAATATTTTAAAAGCATAGCATGATACACTTTGTTTTGTTCCTCATATTGGAAGCAATTTTACAATATGTATAATAGTCTTTTTGTATAGTTTGAAAGCAGCAATCTCACATAGTTGTGGTACAAATTTTCTAGACAGTTTAACAAAATATATAACAGCCATAGAATGTACATATTCAGTAATTCCACTCCTAGAAATTAATCCCAAAAAAGTCAAGCACATGAAGAAATAGTTCTATACAAAAATAACTATATCATAGTGCTACTAAAACACTCCTTATCCCCAAAACATCTCCCTCTGAATTTATAGTCTTCATTTTTATAACCCTCTGAATGACTGCTCCCTATAGTATGCACACATTCACTGGTGCATAGGTAGCACATTAGTAGTCACACCTCCCCCATAAAAATGACTTCTCCCCTCTTATGCCTTTCTACCAACTGCCAATAGCTCATTAGCTAAGGGTGAGATTTTAAGAGGTTTCCTTACCTCTGTGGTAAAATTTTTAACTGAAATGGTCTTGCTCATGTCTTTTGCAGATAAATACAGCATCTATACGTTCAGGTATCCAATGTTTAGCTATGTCATATTCAGAGGATAGCAGTGCATAGCCTTCCTCTGGCACTTACATTCTTTCATCCCCTCTTCCTTGATGTTTTGTGAGCTTTGCAGGAAAGTTTGATATTGCTGTCTCACCTATAGAAGGACACTGTTGCTTATTCCCACACCATGAATAGTTATAATGACATAGAAAACTAAAGTTAGTTGGGAAATGAAACCATAAGAGCTTTATCCAATAAAAAAAAAAACCAAAAACAAACTACAAAACATCTGAAGAATAGCTGATATAATCTTATTGCTCAGCTTCTGTAACTATCCTTTCTGTTAGAAATTGCAATTCATGAGCCCCAATCATGTAAATTAAGATTTGAATCCACTAATGATAGAACAGGTCATAAATTATGCAAACTGACCTATAAATGCTGTAACAAAATGTGGATCTGGACTCAGGCTGTGAAGGCTACTCCCCTAAATGTGTGCTGGCTTGAATAAATACTTTTGATTTCTTGATTTTTTTTTGTCTGGAGTCTGTTCTGAGAATGTTGTTTCCTGTTCCATTTATTTTTAATACACTGAGTCTCTGCATTAAGTATTAAGTACTGTAATAAGAAGCTTTTTTGACCAAAGGTGAAAGCAGCACAAATCTAGGGGGTAAAAAATTTAGAAGGCAAGTTGAAAACATGACATTTTAACAAAACAACACTAGGTTCTCCACTTGGTTCAATGAATTCTCCAGCCTTATATTTTGATCACATTTATATAGCAGGAATGAATTTCCCTTTCTGGAGCAGGCCTTAAATCCAATCAAGAGAGTGGATGCTTGTCCCCATAAACAGTATTGTCACTATTACGCCAGTGAACAAATTTTGCCTACCTGATCAGTATTGTAAAATATAGGGTAGAGGACTGGGTGAGACCATTGCTGTCTTTTCACTCCAAACATCCTACTTAATACTTTCTAGTACTATGAAAGTTGACTACTAGGGAGTTTCCTGGTCAGTTCAAGACGGATTTCTCTAAGGTCTGGAACAATTCTCTTGTATCTTCAGCGATAAGGGCTTACAATGTATTTATTATAGGCAATTAAGAATGACACAATAACCTATATTGTTGTAGGTGCCTGTGGGATCTTCTTGACAACTCCTAGGGAATTAACCACATTATTCACACTAGATTAATTCTTCCAATCTAGGAGACTTGGAAGTCTTTCCATCTTCTGGTGTCTCCCTCAGTTTCTTTTTTATGGATCTTAAAATTTCTATTTAAGGATAAACCCCTAGCCAAACTAACTAAAGGACTGAGATGCAGCATCCAAATTAACAAAATCAGAAATGAAAAGGGAGACATAACAACAGAAACAGAAGAAATTCAAAAAAATCATCAGATCCTACTATAAAAGCCTATACTCAACAAAACTGGAAAATCTAGAAGAAACAGATGATTTTTGAGACAGATGCGACATACCAAAGTTAAATCAAGAGCAGGTAAACTATCTAAACAGGCCCATATCACACAAGAAAATAGAAGAAGTCATTAAAAACCTCCCAACCAAAAAGAGCCCAGGGCTCTTTTGAGTGAAGAATTCTACCAGACCTTCAAAGAAGACCTGATACCAATTTTCCTCAAATTATTCTATAAAATAGAAAGAGAAAGAACACTACCTAACTCATTCTATGAAGCCACAATTACTCTGATACCTAAACCACATAAGGACCCAACCAAAAAAGAAAACTTCAGATCAATCTCCCTTATGAATATCGATGAAAAATAATAAATTTCTTGCAAACCAAATCCAAGAACACACCAAAACCATCATTCACCACAATCAAGTAGGCTTCATCCCAGGGATGGAAGGTTGGTTTAATATATGAAAATCCATTAATATAATCCACTATATAAACAAACTCAAAGAAAAAAAATCACATGTTCATCTCCTTAGATGCAGAAAAAGCCTTTGACAAAATACAACACCCCTTCATGTTAAAAGTATTGGAGAAATCAAAAAATCAAGGCCCATACCTAAACATAATAAAAGCAATTTACTGCAAACCCACAGCCAATATCAAATAAAATGGAGACATACTTGAGGCAATCCCACTGAAATTGGGGACAAGACCAGGATGCCCACTCTCCCCATATCTATGCAATATAGTACTCGAAGTGCTAACTAGGACAATAAGACAACAAAAAGAGATCAAGGGGATACAAAATGGAAAAGAAGAAATAAAGGTATCACTATTTGCAGATGATATGATAGTATATATAAGTGACCCCAAAAATTCTACCAGAGAACTTCTCCAGCTGATAAACAACTTAAGCAAAGTGACAGTATATAAAATTAACTCAAATAAATCAGTAGCCTTCCTTTATACAAATGACAAACAGGCTGAGAAAGAAATTAGGGAAACATCTTCATTCACAATAGGCACAAATAATATAAAATATCTTGGGGTAACTCTAACCAAACAAGTGAAAGATCTGTATAACAAAAATGTCAAGTCTCTCAAGAAAGAAATCAAAGAAGATATCAAAAAATGGAGAGATCACCCATTCTTATAGATTGGCAGAATTAACACAGTAAAAATAGCTACCCTACCAAAGGCAGTCTATAGATTCAATGTAATCCCCATCAAAATCCCAACACAATTCTTCAAAGACATGGAAAGAGCAATTTTCAAATTCATCTGGAAAGGCAAAAAACCCAGAATAGCGAAAATAATTCTTAAAAATAAATGAACAGTTTGGGGAATCACCATCCCTGACCACAAGCCTTACTACAGAGCAATAGTGATAAAAACTACATGGTATTGGTACAGACACAGACACTTTGATCAATGAAATAGAACTGAAGACTCAGAAATAAAACCACACACTTATGGACACTTGATCTTTGACAAAGAAGCAAAAAATATACAATGGAAAAAAGAAAACATCTTCAATAAATGGTGCTGGTCTAACTGGCCGTCTGTATGTAGAAAAATGAAAATAGACCCATATTTGTCACCTTGCACAAAGTTCTAGTCCATGTGGACTAGACATAAGCCAGATACACATAATATAATAGAAGAGAAAGTGGGAAAGAGCCTTGAACTCATTTGCACAGGGTGAGTCTTCCTAAACAGAACTCCAATGGGTTATGCTCTAAGATCAAGAATTAATAAATGGTACCTCATGGAACTGGAAAGTTTCTGTAAAGCAAAGGAAATAATAAGACAAATTGGCAATCCACAGATTGGGAAAAAAAAAATCTTCACTAACCCCACATACGATAGAGGGCTAATATCCAAAATATATAAAGAACTCAAGAAGCTAATCATCAAAAAGACAAACAATGCAATCAAAAAATGGGGAATAGAACTAAACCGAAATTTCACAAGTGAGAAATCTTGAATGGCTGAGAAGCATCTAAAGAAATGTTAACACAGGCGACAGCAGTTGTTGGCAAGGATGTGGAGAAAGAGGAACACTCTTCCACTGCTGGTGAGATTGCAAGCTGGTACAACCACTCTGGAAAGAAGTCTGGCGGTTCCTCAGAAAACTGGGTATGACACTCCCGGAGGACCCTGCTATACCACTCCTGGGCATATACCCAGAGGCTTTCCCTGCATGCAATAAGAACACATGCTCCACTCTGTTCATAGCAGCCTTATTTATAATAGCCAGAAGCTGGAAAGAACCCAGATGTCCCTCAACGGAAGAATGGATTCAGAGAATGTGGTATATGTACACAGTGGAATACTACTCTGCAATTAAAAACAATGAATTCACGAAATTCCTAGGCAAATGGTCAGAACTGGAAAATATCATCCTTAGTGAGGTAACCCAATCATAAAAGAACACACATGGTATGCAGTCACTGATAAGAGGATATTAACCCAGAATCTCGGAATACCCTAGACACAATTCGCATATCAATAGATTTCCAAGAAAATGGAAGGAGGGACCCCTGGTCCTGGAAAGATTGGATGTAGGGGAATGCCAGGACAGAGAAGCAAGAGGGGGTTGAATGGGGAAAAGAGGGAGGGAAGGGGGTTTATGGGACTTTCGGGGAGGGAGGAAGCGGGAAAGGGAAAATCATTTGGAATGTAAATAAAAAAACTTAGAAAATAAAAATAAATAAATAAATAAAAGGTTCCTTTTCAATAATCAAAAAAAAGTCCTTAGTGAACAGAGAAATGCAAATCAAAATGATTCTGATTCACCTTACACCAATCAGAATGGCTAAGATCAAAACCTCAGGTGACAACACATGTTGGAGAGGATGAAAGAGGAACTCTACTCTATTGCTGGTGTGATTGCAAACTGGTACAGCCACTCTGGAAATCAATCTGGAGTTTCCTCAGAAAATTGGAAATAGATCTACCTGAAGACCCAGCAATACCACTCTTGGGAATATACCCAAAAGGTGCCCCACCATGCCACAGGGGCACGTGTTCCACTATGTTTGTAGCAGTCTTATTTGTGATAGCCAGAAGCTGGAAAAAAACCCAGATGTCCCATGACAAAAGAACGGATACAGAAAATGTGGTTCATTTACACAATGGAATGCTACTCTGCTATAAAGAATGAGGACATCCTGAGCTTTGCAGGCAACTGAATGGAGCTAGAAAGTATTCTGAGTAAGTTAATTCATACCCAAAAAGACATGCATGGTATGTACTCACTAATACGTGGATATTACCCCCCCCCAAAAAAAAGAACAGAATACCCGAGATACAGTCCACAGAACTCAAAAAGGTCAACACGCTGAAGTGCCCAAGTGAGAATGCCTCAGTCCCACTTGGGAGGGAGAAGTGAGGCTGGAGGGAGGAATCTTGGAGGGAAAATAGATGGGGAAGCTGCGTGGGGGGGGGCTTGGGCGGGGGTGTGGTGGGGGGGAGAGGGGACCTCATCTGACATTGGGGGAGGGAAAATTACTGAAGCCCTGAGGGCCAGCAGAAAGAATGGAAACAGTCAACCTCTGGAGACAGGAGGTTGGGGGGACCCTCCAGAATGCACCAGAGACCTGGGAGGTGAGAGACTCACAGAACTAAAAGGGAGGGACCTTAGATGAAATATCTCCAGCAGGAAGACAGGGCATCAAATGAGGGAGGGGGCATCCCACAGTCATAACTCTGACCCATAATTATTTCTGCCTGAAAGAATTACAGAGAAGGAAATGGAGAGGATCCCTAGGAAAAGAAGGTCCAGAGAGAGGCTCAAAGTGGCATCCAGCACAAGGCCAGGTCCCATGGCCTGACACTATTACTGAGGCTATGGAGCATTCACAAAAAGGGACCTAGCTTTCACTATTCTGAGTTTTTTGTTATTCCAGATAAATTTAGAAATTGTTCTTTCTCACTATATGAAGAATTGAGTTGAAATTTTGATGGGGATTGCATTGAATCTGTATGTTGCTTTAGGCAAGATGGCCATTTTTACTATATTAACCCTGCCAATCCTTGAGCATGGGAGATCGTTCCGTCTTCTGAGATCTTCAATTTCTTTTTTCAGAAACTTGAAGTTCTTGTCATACAGATCTTTAAATTTCTTGGTTAGTCATACCAAGATATTTTATATTATTTGTGAGTATGGTGAAGGGTGTCATTTCGCTAATTTCTTCCTCAGCTTCTTTATCTTTTGAGTATAGGAATGTTACTGATTTGTTTGAGTTAATTCTATATCTAGCCAGTTTGCTAAAGTTGTTTATCAGGTTTAGGAGTTCTCTGGTGGAATTTTTGGGATCACTTAAATATACTATCATATCATCTGCACATAGTGATACCTTGACTTGTTGCTTTCCAATTTGTATCCCTTTGACCTCGTTTTGTTGTCTAATTGCTCTGGCTAGAACTGCAAGTACAATATAGAACAGGTAGGGAGAGAGTGAGTGGACAGACTTGTCTAGTCCATGATTTCAGTGGGATTGTTTCAAGTTTCTCTCCATTTAGTTTGATGTTGGCTACTGGTTTCCAATGGTCCCTTGATATTTGTTTGACAAAGGAGCTAAAACCATCCAGTGGAAAAAAAGACAACATTTTCAGCAAATGGTGCTGGGTCAACTGGCAGTCAACCTGTAAGAAGGATGCAAAATGATCCATTCTTATTTCTCTGTACAAAGCTCAAGTCCAAGTAGATCAAGGACCTCCACATAAAACCAGATATACTGAATCTAATAGAAGAGAAAGTGAGGAAGAACCTTGAACACATGGGCACAGGAGAATATTTACTGAATAGAACACCAATGGCTTATGATCTAGGATCAAGAATTGACAAATGGGACCTCATAAAACTGCAAAGATTCTGTAAGGCAAAGGACATTGTCAATAGGACAAAATGGCAGCCGACAGATTGGGAAATGATCTTTACCAATCCTACATCTAATAGAGAGCTGATATCCAATATACCCAAAGAACTCAAGAAGTTAGACTCCAGAGAATGAAATAACCCTATTAAAAATGGAGTACAGAGCTAAACAAAGAATTTTCTACTGAGGAATACTGGATGGCTAAGAAACACCTAAAGAAATGTTCGACCTCCTTAATCATCAGGGAAATGCAAATCAAAACAACCCTGAGATTCCACTTCACACCAGTCAGAATGGCCAAGATCAAAAACTCAGGGGATAGCAGATGCTGGAGAGGATGTGGAGTAAGAGGAACACTCCTCCATTGCTGGTAGGATTGCAAGCTCATAAAACCAACCTGGAAATTAGTTTGTTAGTTCCTGAGAAAATTGGGCATAAGCACTGCCTGAGGACCCAGCTATACCACTCCTAGGCACATACCCAGAAGATTCTCCAACATGTAATAAGGACACATGCTCCACTATGTTCATAGCAGCCTTATTTATAATAGCCAGTAGCCAGAAAGAACCCAGATGCCCCTCAACAGAGCAATATAATAAAGAAAATATAAATATTTTCTTTAAAATATTTCTATAAATATTTTCTAATAAAGAAAATGTAGTACATTTACACAGTGGAGTAGTACTCAGATATTAAAAACAAGGAACTCATGAAATTCTTAGGCAAATGGATGGAGCTAGAAAATATCATCCTGAGTGAGGTAACCCAATCACAAAAGAACACACAGGGTATGCACTTGCTAATAAGTGGATATTAGCCCAAAAGCTTGGGATACTCTAGATGCAACTCATAGATCACATGAAGCTCAGTAAGAAGGAAGACCAAAGTGTGGATCCTTTGATCCTTATTGGAAGGTGTATCAAAATACCCAAGGTTCACAGCCAACCAATAGACTGAGCATAGAGTCCCCAGTGAAACAGATACAGAAAGGACGCAAGGAGCTGAAGATGTTTACAACCTCGCAGGAGGAAAGATAATATGTACGAACCAGTAACCCCAGAGCTCCCAGGGACTAAACCACCAACCAAAGAGTACACATGGAGAAACCCATGGCTCCAGCTACATATGTAGCAGAAGCCAGCTATTTCAGACATCAATGAGAGGAGAGGCCATTGGTCCTGGGAAGGCTCAATGCCCCAGAGTAGGGGAATGCCAGTCAGGAAAGAGTGTGTGGGGGTGTTGGTGAGCCAGGGGAGGGGGGATGGGATAGGGTAAAGAGGAAAGGGGATACCATTTGAAATGTAAATAAAGCAAATATCTAAGAAAAAATAAATTAAATAAAAGGGGGACCTAGCATAACAGGATTCAGGAAGATCCAACAAGCAGCTGAAAGAATCAGACGCAGATATTTGCACCCAACCAATGGACAGAAGCAGCTGACTCCTGCTGTTGGATTAAGGAAGGCTGAATGAAGCTGAGGGCAACTCTGTAGGAGAACCAGCAGTCTCAATTCATCTGCCCTGCCCCCTCCTGTCCCTTGAGCAGCAAACAGGCAGCATATACCAGCTGGTATGAGGCCCCTAGCACACATACAATAGAGGACTGCCAGGTCCCTGTTCATTCAGAGATGCTGCAGCTAGCCCTCAAGAGACTGGAGGCCCCAGGGAGTTTAGAGGTCAGGTGGGGTAGGGGGTAGGGACATTCACAGGAGGAGGGAAGGAGGTATGGGATGTGGAACAGTCCAGAGGTGGACAGGGGTTGGCAGGGTGGGGAATAAAATATAGAGTGTATAAAAATAATCAATAAAAAATATTTATAATATTTATAATGTTTAAAAATAAAAACTATAAAAGCATAAAAATGCTATTTAAGGCATTTTCTATTATACCAGTTGAGAGAGAGAATTGTATCTTTTTTTTATTCCCTTCTCCTGCCTTACAAAACCACAATTTTTATTGATTCTTAGTCTTTTCACTATAGTGATAGGCAAGGCTTAAGATGCTGAATGTGCTGACTTGGATCCCAGTTTCTGCCATTTCCTAGCTCTACAACATCAGAAAACTTATTTAGTTCCTCTAAACCTCAGTTTCTTCTTGCTCACTATAATGCAGATTAAATGATGGAATATGTAAGCATACGCAAAATGGGGCTTTACACTAGTGTTGCTTAAGCAGATTGTTGTAGTTGTATCTACAATGTAAAAATGCTGCATATCAAACTGAAACAAGCAAAACAATATATAGTCTATTATAAGATCACAAATGCATTGGCTACTACCACTTGTACAAATATATTTAAGCAGAATTCACATTGTTATACAACATGCAATATTTCTATACAATTATAAAAGAAAACAAGTTTAACATGCAGAGCACAAAATTTCTCCTAACACTCAAGAGACTGCAGCAGTATTATGAATCAGAAAGCAGTCTAGTCTACATAAGACCCTGTCTTAAAGAACAATAACCATGCCAATCAGTTTCTGTTATTATATGAAAATTAAGCTAAAAATAGTATATTAAGCTATAAACACATTGCAAATATATAAAAATTTAAACAGTAAGTAAAATCTAAATGGAAGTAGTAAATTACTGTTGGTGACCAAAAGTGAGTTAAAGTGATTAGGAATGATCTTGCTTCATTTTTCCTTTCTGTTTTCTAAATGTGCTGCAATTTTGTGGTATCACTTCTCAAACAAATTACAAAATTGAAACCAGTGTAGCATACAAAATATATGTAAGGTATAAAATTAAACAAAAATAATAAAATACAAAATTGAACCACATCATAGCATGAAATGTATTTCTAATCATGTTTTTCTTTATACATTTTTTGAAAATAGATTCTTCTCATATATAATATATTCTGCCTATGGTCTCCCCTCCCTCCACTCTTCCAAGCTCCCTCCACCTCCCCAAAATCCATTCATTCCCCCCATCTGTCCATTTTCTTTCAGAAGGGAGCAGGCCTCCAAGAGACAATAACCAAACACAACAAAACAGAATAGAAGAGCAGGTAAAACTCCTCTTTATCAAAGCTGGACACATTTAGAATCTTAAAGCAGAAAAAAAAGCATAGAAGCATATATTACAAATCAGGTTTTATTCTGAAAGCAAGATTAAAGTAAACTTTTGTCCTTGCCTTAAATTCAAAATCTTCTGCAATGTGATTTTATTGCTCTTATAATTATCAAAATGTAGAGTAATGATGAAAATATGTAAGGATTTATAATATGTTCATTAACACAAAAGACAGTTGCATCTCAGATAATGTTCTGTATGTATACAAAACTTATTCTGTCTGTGGATAACATACTATTGGAAAGAAACCTGCAAAACCCCAGTGTCAGGGTGGCAAGAGAGGCTGTTTTTCTTTTCTTTTTTTCTCTTGGCAGGGCTGGGGGTGTATCTCCCTACTACAAAAAAAAATAATCTACCACTGAATTGCAATTTATTATCTGATATTAAAATGCAAATACTATTTTTCAATAAAATAATTATTTGAAAGATGAACTAGAAATATGGAAAGGAGAAAACAAAAGTCTACAATAATGTAATCACCCAAGCATTTTTTTGCATTTTGCAATTATTTTAAAGTATATGCACACTCGGGAAAGACTGAAATGAAATAAACAGAATAATCAACTCTGGCTTGTGTACTAGTGGTGGGGTTCTTTGGTTTTCTCTGTACTTTTCCAATTTAACAAATATTTTTAATGAAAAGGTTAAACCAGATACGATATAATAGATAAAATGTTGGATAGAACTGAGGTGCAAAGCTCCCCAGTGTGCACTCCAGTTAGAACTTTGAAAGATGAAATGAAAGATCAGAAGTGGCTGACTCACTGATCATTAGCTTGCTGCTGGTGCTTCCACCTAACAAGCTAATTCAGCCAATTCTACTTAGAGTGGAACATTAAGCAAATAATGTCATCCCAAGTCTTTAAATTGTTCCCTGGGTAGAAGATTGGACTGAAAGTGGGTGCTGTCTGAAAAATTAACTAGACATTTACCACAGTCTCTTTAGAAAGGAAAAAAGCATACTGACAGCTGGACTCTATTTTCTTACTATGGAGATACTTGCTCATATATATGAAAGTTTAAAATGGCCTAAATGTCCATCAACAAATGAAAATATCCTACTGGTGCAAAACTGAGTATCCAGCTGTTAAGAAAAATAAAATTATAAAATTTTTAGGTAAATAGATGGAGCTAGAAATAATCATACTAAGAGAAGGAACACCACTCAGAAAACTATGAATATACATGAAAGAAGAGTCAAAACAGACTGAAATTTCCAGAGATAGCATATTATTCCAAGGAAACAGTATCTTCCAGAATCAACAGGCTAATGTACATTAGGACTCAAAGACTCTGTGATGGTATGCACAAAATTGGCACAAGATCAAGCCACAAAAAGTCCCAGAATACAGCATGGGAAGTGAGCACAATGTCTCACCACTAACCATGAGGAAATTTACCATTGATAGCTACTAGGGGAGGAAAAATAAGTTTTCTTCAATTGAGTAGCACTGGGTATATTGATTTCACTCTAGGGTAGGTTCCATTCTTAGGAGTAATTGGCCTACACAAGCAAGACTCAATTTTTGTGCTTTATTTTTGCTTTTGAGATAGTAATATAATTACAGTATTTTCCCTTCCCTTTCCTCCTTTTAAAGTTTCCCTGCTATCCACCAAAATCATGGACTTTTAAGAATTAGTTGCTATTGTATATATCTATGAATATGACCCCCCCCACACACACATCCTGCTCAATAAATATCATATTACTGGTATGTATGTTTTCTGTGATTATCATTTGGCATTGAATAACCGATTGGTCTGCTCTTACAAGGGAAGACAACCTGTCACACTCCCAGTCATCCTAAGTTGTATAAAGTTATTTGTATAGGGTTGAGGCCTCATGAGCTTTTTTTCTGTGCAATTTGGCACGTCCATTGGTGTCATCCTTGTTCAGCTCACATTTTTATAGGCATATTGTTAAGACCTTGATGTTGTATATTCTAACATTACTTGGAGGCATAGTCTTACAACAAACTCCTTTATTCTTTGACTCTTACACTATTTCTACCCCATTGTCTACAATATTTAAGAGTCTTGGGAAAGGTAATGCTTCTGTGTATCAACTGGTACTGGACTCCATAACCCTGAATTTTGATTGGCTGTGGTTTTCTGCAGTGGTCTCTATTTGTTACAAGAAAGCCTTTCTTTGATGAAGAATAAAGACTAAACTTACCTGTGGATATAAGGACAAATGTTTATAGAGTTGTTAGGGATTATGCTGACTTAGTATTTAGAGGTTATAGATTCTCCTCCAATAACCATGACTAAATTAGCACTGAGTAGTTAACTAGGTTTCCAGTACCAGGGATGGTTTTCCTCTTGCTGAGATGGTCTTAAGTCCAATTAGGGAACTGTTAGTCACCTCCAAGGTATAGATGCAGCTACTGAATTTTTGGAGTTATACCATGATGGTTATTGATGTGATTCATAGGTGTCATAGTTGGGTTAGGACTATTCATTACCTCCATTCTTTGGCAAACTTCTTGGAGTCTTCTGGTCCCATGAAAGCTAGGCTGCAGGGATGTGAAATTCAGGTCACTCCTAGTTCAGAAACTGCTGGGCCCTATTTCTGAAGTTTGTGTTGTCTTTAGGGATTTACCTTCCACCTCTGAAGTGCAAACAAGGAAAATATCACTAAGCTGCATGTTTTGGGATTCTCTTGAACAACCCTGGCAAATAACTTATAAAAGAGGTTGTCATGATTATTTTATCTGAAAAAGCCACAAGGAATCATAGTGTTGACTATTTACCTAAAAAAGAAACTAAAAAATATATAAAACTATATAAATATACACATATAATTTTAAAGAACTGTTCTTATCTAGGGTGGTAGTACTCTCTCCAAGAGCGTAAGACTCTCCAAGAAAAGCCCAAGACTACATATTTTTGTTTATTTTTGAGAAAAAGACAAGTCATGAAGTCCCTTTTCTTTAAGGAAAGTTAGAAGGAGATCTGGGAGGATGTGTGGGGTAAAAAATATGATCAAAATATATTGTATAGAATTCTTAAGTTATAAATATGAAAAAGAAGAAAGGTATAAGAAAGAAGTACACATGGAGCTGGCATTCTTGTGTGACTCCTAAGAGTGGAGTGTATGTGTGGGAAGGCAGGGTGCCTCTAATTCTTGGAACCATTTTTCTCTTACTGAGTTGCCTCATTCAGCCTTAATATGAAAGTTTTAACCAAGTCTTCCTGTGAATTCTTATGCCTCATTCAGTTGATATCTCAGGGAGGCTTGCTCTTTCCTGAAGGGAAATAGAGAAATAGATCTGGGGGAAATGGGAAATGGTGGGTTTTGGAGCACTGGAGGGAGGGGAAACTGAAGGATGTCATATATGAGGGATAAATAAATATAAAAATCATAATCATATAATTTGGGTTGTTAGTCAATAGAAGAGTGATTGCTCAGTATATACTGGGTCCCATTTCAACCATTTTCAAGCAAGCAAACAAATAAATAAGTAAATTAAGTAGGAGAGAAATCATTAGCCAAGTGTTCAAAGAGAAGTGAGAACTATATGAGTTGAAGTAAGGGTAGTAAAGGTGATGGCAGTTTTTTATCAGCCAAAAATCTATAGATAGCAAATGTTTTCTGTAAATTACCAGCTTGTTACTGCTTATATCCAATATCTAGATATTTGGAGATCTTGATTTCTCTCGTTCTGTGTCCACTCTAAAGATCCCTAGAGCCCAGAAAAGTTACTGGACCAAGTTCTTCAGCCCTTATAATAAGAAAAGACAATATTTTTTACTACATTTTTAATTAAGAAATGTTGTAAGACAATAAATGCTAAATGAAAATTTATCTCTTTTGACTTGATAATTTATGTCATCTGACTCCCTCTTCAACACCACAGGGAAATATATGTAGTTGTAGGCTAAATGTTTTAAAATGAGATATGTTTTTCTCTAAGTTGAAATTATGGCAGCATCACTGATGAAATAAATTCCGTTTTCTAAGCCTGTCCTCATGACAGATATGAGTCTGTATAACTTTTTCATTATTGATGAAAAACTATGTAATATATGCAATAAAACTGCTAAAAAACCTTTTTATAAAGGAAAAAAATAATTATAATTATAAAGGCAAATTGAAAGAAGGAACTAGATCACTGTTCAACGGTGAACTGATAAATAACTTCAATTAATTTAATTTGATCTACATAAGCTGGTTTATATAAACATGCTCTCTCTCTCTCTCTATATATATATATATATACATATATATATATAGTACTATACATATAAAATGAACTGCATATACATATAGACATATATATTCAGTTCATTTTATGTATACAGTATTGTGATTCTACAGTCATCAACTGACATGGTACAGGGGTAAGCAATAAGATAAATTGCATCAACTGACATATCCAATATTTTCTCTCTTTCTAAATTATTTATTTGAGAATTCCATATAATATATTTTGATTATATTTTCTCTCTTCCTCAGCTCTTCTCATCTCTGTCTACCTTTCTTTTCTTACCAAATTTTGTGTCTTAGTTTTTAATCTGTTAAGTGTAATTTGTCACTTTTTTTCTTCACTTCAGTGCTTTTTGTAGGAAAACAGTTTGCAGCTTCAAATTAAGATATTAAATAAACTTTAAAGATTAGATAGGCCAGGCAACCCTTTTTTAGACTGAGATAAAGGTTCTTGAAGGTACACAATATGACAAAAGCACCCGGAATAAGATGGGTATTCTTTCCTATAATACAGCTACTGATGAGAGATTTCACATAACATGAACTCACAGTAGCTCTGAATGTATGATGTCCTCTTTAAAATGCTATTTATTATAAGTGAATATTCTCAGGAACACAAGAAAAATGTTTTAAGGACATAGCAGGGCAGGTGCACTTATGAACACACAGTAGTAATGAAAGCATCCTCATGGCATGCATAAGCTGAAGTTTGACAAAATTCCGGCGTGGAGGGGAAAGTGTACATGAAGTCTCCTTCCTAGCTGAGAACTATTGATAAATGATAGATGCTAGGAAAGCAAGAATCTCTTTCCTTCAAGAGTGTGACTTTCTGGAGGCTGACCATGCTTCCATACATGAAGTTCCATAAATCCAATATATGGTCCTCACAAATTACACTTGATAGTTTATTAAAGTAAAACACAAAATTGGATGGATAAGAGGAGAAAAGAAAGCAGATATGAGAGGAGTTACAGAAGGAGTGAATATAATAAAAATCATTGTATGGAATTATAATCAATAAACAAGGAAAAATAAGATTGTTCATTGTATCTGTGTAGTCAGATATAAACACGAAGAACAAATGTTCTAGTTTTTTTATATCTGAGTGCTAAGATAACTATCACACTCATTATTTATTTGATAACTATGTCCAGACCACTTGCCAAGTTCCAGGCAGTCAGCTGGAGACTAGAGGTACAAAAATCAATGCAATTTAATCCATGATTCAAGACGTTTAAAATCTGCAAAGGGAAACTGTGAATACACAGTTATTGTGTGACATGGTAAGAGCTATGACAGTTATATTAACCTTAGGATATTTTTTCATAATCAGAGTAGAAATTATAGAAGTGCGAATCAGCCATAATGACAATTAATTATATTTAAGTGAGTCAGGAGAGGGAATAAAAAGTACTTGGTTTTTGTTAAATGAAAGACACTTCAACATTTTTCTAAGACCAAGAATTAGAAAAGAAACTGTACACGAAGTGAACGCAAAGTGCCATGATATGACAGACAGAGTTCTTTAAAGATGCTAGTTTGGTAATTATTATTCAATTAGTAGCCTTTCTCAAACTATTTTAAAATAGTTTCAAGCATGTAATAAGAATGAAATAGCACCTTTTGAAAAACCATTTGTATAGTTGAATGGTTTATATTTCTTCAATAGCAACTTGCAAACATTAATTTAATGTCAAAAGAGAAAATACAATATTTATCACAGTTATGGAGTACTATTCATGGGAAATGTAATTTCAAGAATATTATTCATTCCTCACAAAAGTTCCATAAATAAATGCTACCGTTAATATTTTAATTTAAAATTATCTAATTTAAGTATAGATTGTATTATAATAAACAATTTCCATTTGTATAATTTTAAAATTATTTAATATTAGCAGTTTCATAGCTCAATTCATTTGCTGTCTTATACACTAGCATACACAAACTTAAGTGTGAGCATGTGCACACACATACAAGCACACAACTCACACATATATACACACAAGTGAAATTTGATCCTTAGCACTTAGCTTCTAAAGCACATGTGCTAAACATGATTACTATCCATCATTTCTTCTAAACATGCAAAATATATTCTTTTTAAGATATAGACCTTAATTCAAGTACATAGTATCAGACCCAGACTCAATACTCTTGTGAAGGTAGGGTCCTCACATAATTTAGTGAACTACAGAGATCCTAAAGAAATATAGCTTCCTGATAGTTTGTGAATTTGTGTAATTTATACAAATAATCCTAGACAAAGTATGCAGACAGTCAAATTTTCTAAGTCACAATATTAAGGAGGAAGGAGAATACTCAGTAAAAGAAGTGCAAAACTAAAGATAATACATAAGAATGGCCTTAGTGTAGTTGAATGCAGGAAACAAGAAACTTACATTACAAAGTGATAAATGATGTTGGTCAATAGGAGTACTAACCAGTTGATTTCTTCATAACAGAATGTCTCAATTAAGTTTTCTTTTTTTTTTTCTATTCCTGAGATTAAAATACAAGTACAATCACAAAGAAAAAAAAACCACATGGTCATTTCATTAGAGGCTGAGAAAGCATTTAACAAAATTCAGCATCCTTTCATGTTAAAGGTCTTGGAAAGATCAGGAATTCGAGGTCCATATCTAAACATAGTAAAAGCAATTTACAGCAAACTGGTAGCCAGCATCAATCTAAATGGAGAGAAACTTGAAGCAATCCCACTAAAATCAGGGACTAGACAAGGCTGCCCTCTCTCTCCATATCTTTTCAATGTGGTACTTGAAGTTCTAGCTAGAGCAATTAGACAACAAAAGGAGGTCAAAGGGATACAAATTGGAAAGGAAGAAGTCAAACTATCACTATTTGCAGACGATATGATAGTATACTTAAGCGACCCAAAGAACTCCACCAGAGAACTCCTACAGCTGACAAACAACTTCAGCAAAGAGACTGGCTACAAAATTAGCTCAAGCAAGTCAGTAGCCTTCATATACTCAAAGATAAACAGGCTGAGAAAGAAGTAAGAGAAATGATACCCTTCACGATAGCCACAAACCATATAAAGTATCTTGGCGTGACTCTAACCAAACAAGTGAAAGATCTGTATGACAAGAACTTCAAGTCTCTGAAGAAAGAAATTGAAGAAGACCTCAGAAGATGGAAAAATCTGCCATGCTCATGGATTGGCAGGATTAATATAGTCAAAATGACCATCTTGCCAAAAGCAATATACAGAATCAATGCAATCCCCATCAAAATCCCAACTCAATTCTTCATAGAGTTAGAAAGAGCAATTCAAAAATTCATCTGGAATAACAGAAAATCCAGGATAGCTAAAACTATTTTCAAGAGTAAAAGAACTTCTGGGGGAATCAGTATCCCGGACCTCAAGCTGTACTACAGAGCAATAGTGTTAAAAACTGCATGGTATTGGTACAGTGACAGGCATGTAGATCAATGGAACAGAATTGAAGACCCAGAAATGAATCCACACTCCTATGGTCACTTGATCTTTGACAAAGGAGCTAAAACATTCCAGTTGAAAAAAGACAGCCTTTTCAACAAATGGTGCTGGCTCAACTGGAGGTCAACATGCAGAAGAATGCAAATTGACCCATTCTTATCTCCTTGCACTAAGCTCAATTCCAAGTGGATCAAGGACCTCCACATAAATCCAGACACACTGAAACTAATAGAAGGGAAACTAGGGAAGAACCTTGAACATATGGGCACAGGGGAGAATTTCCTGAATAGAACTCCAATAGCTTATGCTCTAAGATCAAGAATTGACAAATGGGACCTCATTAAATTACAAAGTTTTTGCAAGGCAAAAGACACTGTCAAAAAGACAAGGCTGCAACCAACTAATTGGGAAATGATCTTTACCAACCCTACATCCGACAGAGGGCTAATATCCAATATATACAAAGAACTCAAGAAGTTAGACTCCAGAGAGGCAAGTAACCCTATTAAAAATGGGGTACAGAGCTAAAGAAAGAGTTCTCACCTGAAGAATATCTAATGGCTGAGAAGCACCTAAAGAGATGTTCATCATCCTTAGTCATTAGGGAAATGCAAATCAAAACAACCCTGAGATTCCATCTCACACCAGTCAGAATGGCTAAGATCAAAAACATAGGAGACAGCAGGTGTTGGAGAAGATGTGGAGAAAGAGGAACACTCCTCCACTTCCTGTGGGATTACAAACTGGTACAACCACTCTGGAAAGCAGTCTGGCGATTCCTCAGAAAACTGGGCATGACACTCCTGGAGGATCCAGCTATACCACTCCTGGGCATGTACCCAGAGGCTTTACCTGCATGCAATAAGGACACATGCTCCACTATGTTCATCGCAGCCTTATTTATAATAGCCAGAAGCTGGAAAGAACCCAGATGTCCCTCAATGGAGGAATGGATTCAGAAGATGTGGTATATTTACACAATGGAATACTACTCTGCAATTAAAAACAATGAATTCACGAAATTCCTAGGCAAATGGTCAGAACTTGAAAATATCATCCTTAGTGAGGTAACCCAATCACAAAAAACACACATGGTATGCAGTCACTGATAAGGAGATATTAGCCCAGAATCTTGGAATACCCAAGACACAATTTACATATCAACAGATTTCCAAGAAGACTGAAGGAGAGACCCCTGGTCCTGGAAAGACTGGATGTAGGGGAATGCTAAGACAGAGAAGCAAGAGGGGGTTGAATGGGGAAAAGAGGGAGGGAAGGGGACTTATGGGACTTTCAGGGAGGGAGGAAATGGGAAAGGGGAAATGATTTTGAATTTAAATAAAAAAACTTAGAAAATAAAATTAAATTAAAAAAAATGCAATTAGGAGAGAAAACAGTATATTTTAGCTTACATTTCCAGGTAGCAGTCTATTGCTATGGGAAATCAGGGCAGGAACTCAAGGTAGGAACCTCATTGTAGGAACAGAAGAAGAAGCCATGAAGGAAAGTTTCTTAGTGACTTTCTCTCCATGGTTTGTTCAGCCTGCTTCTTTATACCATCTAGGACCGCATGCCTAGAAGTGGTTCTACCTACAATGGACTTCTTCCTACCACAGCAATGACTAATTAAGAAAACACCTTATATTGTTTCCTATATTCCGGTTATATGGAGGTATTTTCTAAATTGTGGTTCCTCCTTCTCAGATTACTCTAGCTTTTGTCAATTTGAAAAAATAGGATATAAACTCCTGATAGATGGAACATATAGCATGATAGATCACTGAAGAAAGAGAAGGAGGAGGAGGAGAAGAAGGAGAAGAAGGTGGAGAAGAAGAAGAAGAAGAAGAAGAAGAAGAAGAAGAAGAAGAAGAAGAAGAAGAAGAAGAAGAAGAAGAAGAAGACGAAGACGAAGACGAAGACGAAGACGAAGAAGAAGAAGAAGAAGAAGAAGAAGAAGAAGAAGAAGAAGAAGAAGACGAAGGAGGAGGAGGAGGAGGAGGAGGTCACAGAAGAAAGTATGCTAAGTACCCAGTTTTTCATTCTGGAGTGTGGGCCAGGAGTTAAATAAGTTTAATTTCAACATGTCTATGATGACAGTAAATTTCTTTGGGTGCTTCACTTCATGTAGATAATTAACAGCTTAGGTAATATGTTCTTCAAGGTCTATCCTAGTGTCAGAATCCATTTTCTCATTCATTCATTTATGTATTCATTATTAATTGAGATTTTAATTTGGGTAATATTCTATTTTGCTTCCTGATCCTGTAATGGATGTTGTGATTAAGAGCACCATGGGGAGGAAAGCGTTTATTTCTGCTTACTGGTCACAATTTATCAATAAGGGAAATCAGTTTGGGAGGTCAAGACAGGAAACTGAAGGCAAGAACAGAAAAGAAGCCATAGAAAAATGCTGCTTACCTATTCATTCCCAGGCACATATCCCACAACCTTTCTTATATAGGCCAAGTCCACCAGAAATTGATGTACAAGTGCCAAGTCTATTGTGGATGATACATCAATAGCTAATCAAGATAATACCCCATAGACAAAGCCACAGTCCAACACAATTCTTTAATTGAGTTTTCCTCTTCCCATTTTTACAAGTTGAGAACAAAACTAGCCAAGGTAGTCTCTGCATGAGGCTCTAAAGTTATAGTGATAGGTAAAAAAGTTTCCTTGCTTTCAAGGAACATCCATTTTCAGAAAGCATATGGTATGTGAGACGTAGGGTGAAGAAGGAGTAAAATTGTCAAGCAATCAATATTATGTAACAAATTTCATATTATATAGTGAAGACATAATGCATATATTGCCATCTTGATGTGATTGATTCATGAAGATATCATAGAAGTGAAGAGATACTTTGCATCAAGGACATGTATAAGAGATATATTCTATAAGAAGAGAAATTGTGTGAGGAGACAGAAAATAACATTTGCAGTGTCATAACACTATCAAAAGAATGGGCATTTGGGTAACTTTAAACTTGAAATAAAGAACTCATATAATGGAAAACTCTGGATGCCTACTAATGAGGCCATTCTCTTCCTTAGTGCAAAATTATTTTTACTCTAGAATGACTGTTTGCATTCAGAACCTTAGTCTATATAGCAAACATACAGACTGAGGAATTTATTGCTTAGGACTGTAGGTAGCATAGTGATGACAAGATGAGAAAGTGTTAAACTATCAAGAAATAAATTCAAAAGGAATCCAATATCTACATGACAAAAAATTAAAATTCCACTAAGGAACATAGAAGACAAACTAAATAAATATAAAATGCATTAAATATTCTTAGATGAGAAGACTCAGTTCTGTGATGATATATTATAAAGATCCCCTGGTGTTTCTTTAAAACAACTTCCACTGAGCTTATTCTATGTTTAATAAGAATAACTGAATATATTGTACATATATGTATACACATATATTTATAGGTACAAATATAAATGTAAGCAATTAATATATAAAATTTCTATTTCTAAAGTTTATAGGAAAACAACTATTGTAGTTTTGAAATTGAAATGTATTAGCCACCTAATGCTATAATAATTCTTCAAAATAAATAGTCTTAAAACTTTAACACTCAGGTTGGAGAGATGGCTCAGTGGTTAAGAGCACTGACTACTCTTCCAGAGGTCCTGAGTTCAATTCCCAGCAACCACATGGTAGCTCATGACCATCTGTAACGTGATCTGATGCCCTCTTCTGGTGTGTGTCTGATGACAGCTACAGTGTACTCATAAATAAAAATAAATAGATCTTTAAAAAAAAAAACTTTAACACTCTTGAAACGCCAACATTCATTTTCACCTTGAGTTAGGTATTGTCCTGGCTTTGGTTTTAAGTTGTAGTTTGAGTCCATGTCTGCTCCATGTCTCCTCTTTTCTTTGAGCTAGGCCATATGTTTGGTATAGCCTTCTCATGGTGACTCACAAGAACCAAACATGGCAAACAAAATTATATAATTATAGTTAAGGTCTTTGCTTACATAATATCCTCCACCTTCCCATTGTCCAAATAAATAATATAGTAATATACTACATTAAATAGTAAGACTAATACTTTATCCAGTAGGTGATATTATAAACTTATATTATAAATGTGTGGATAAGCATTTGTATAAGGAGGAAGAAATATAAAACTGGAACCAATAATTGAAACTACTATAAAACTGATAGAACACAATCTGCATAGACTATTACAACACATTAAGTTATGGTAGTAATATATTTCGAGAGTTGTTCATTAAATCATGGAAATCAATGACAGACCCAGATGTGTGTAAAAATCAGTGCATGATTAAGTTGATGGCTCAGCCAGAGTTCTCTGGTTTCTTTTAATAGAACCTGACTCTGATTAACCTGACTCTCTTAGGCTGGAAAGTGAGTTACTAGCAGGACTTCAGGAAATGCATTAAATCACCGACAGGACAATGAAATCAGGAAATGGGTAAGAAGCAAAAATCACATGTGTGGAGATCAGAGAACAATTTTAGTTAGTTCTGTTATACCTTTATGTGTGTTCTAGTGATTGAACTTGGGTCGTTAGGCATGCATGACATGTATTTTACCTGCTAAGCCACTTTACCAGTTCCTTTGGTTTTTTATTTTAGTTTTTGCTCTATCAAGCCAAAGTTTGTTTAATTTTTATTAAAATTATTTTTTCATACAATATAGTCTAACCATGGTTCCACTACCTCAAAATCTCCTCTCAGATTCTCCGCAATTCAAAAACATGCCTAATTTCAAAGACAATGGGAGAAAACTATTTCTCTTACCCACTTATCATATGAAAATAAAATCAATTGACATATGAGAAATAAACCTCTAGGTAGTATAATAATAAAAAGCATGGGTGTGTTTTCATCACCACTACCACCACCACCACCACTGTCATCATCATAGACCATCACAATCACCACTACTACCACCACCACTAACACCACCACCACCACCATCACCATCACCATTACCATCACTATCACCATCATCATTATCATCATCATCATCACTCAAAGGGTTGCAGCTAAAAGGTAAAATTAGAATAAACTATTAAATATATGAGATGACTCTTAATCTTGTTAAATTTAAAATTGTGCAAATCAGCATGGTAGTCTGAATATTTTGCAACCAGCAAATCCTATATCAGATGAAAGCCAGGTTGCCTCTTACAGCAGAAATATGCCTTACGCCTGTGTAAAATTCATAAATACTTCAGGTGCTATTGTTGAAATTGCTATAAGAAAAGTCCTAAATATAAATTTGCATCTCAGTTTTTTATATGAAGTATGGAAAAAACTGATGAAGATAGTAAGAAAGAAGGAAATCATTTTCTGACAATTTTCAGAAATGAATGTTAGCTGTTGTATAATACTTTTAAATCCAATGAAAGGAGAATTTAGTCCTCATTAAATGTCAATATTAAGTTGAGTGGTTGCGCGGCACACACCTTTAATCCAGAACTTTAGATCCAAAGTCAGGTGGACCTCTATGATGAGTTCAAGAACTGTCTGGTCTACAAAGTAGTTTGAGGACAACCAAGGCTACACTGAGAAACACTGTCTTGAAAATAAAAAGACAGTTATATTTTATTTCTTTATTTTCTGTGTGTGCACAGAAGTATTGACATTGGAAGACAACTTTGTGAAGAGGCCCAGATATTGAATTCAGCTCATAAGAACAATAGTGTTAAAAACCGCATAATATTGGTACAGTGACAGGCATGTAGATCAATGGAACAGAATTGAAGATCCAGAAATGAATCCACACTCCTATGGTCACTTGATCTTTGACAAAGGAGCTAAAACATTCCAGTGGAAAAAAGATAGCCTTTTCAACAAATGGTGCTGGCTCAACTGGAGGTCAACATGCAGAAGAATGCAAATTGACCCATTCTTATCTCCTTGCACTAAGCTCAATTCCAAGTGGATCAAGGACCTCCACATAAAACCAGACACACTGAAACTAATAGAAAGGAAACTAGGGAAGAACCTTGAACATATGGGCACAGGGGAGAATTTCCTGAATAGAACTCCAATAGCTTATGCTCTAAGATCAAGAATTGACAAATGGGACCTCATTAAATTACAAAGTTTTTGCAAGGCAAAAGACACTGTCAAAAAGACAAAGCTGCAACCAACTAATTGGGAAATGATCTTTACCAACCCTATATCCGACAGAGGGCTAATATCCAATATATACAAAGAACTCAAGAAGTTAAACTCCAGAGAGGCAAGTAACCCTATTAAAAATGGGGTACAGAGCTAAAGAAAGAGTTCTCACCTGAAGAATATCTAATGGCTGAGAAGCACCTAAAGAGATGTTCATCATCCTTAGTCATTAGGGAAATGCAAATCAAAACAACCCTGAGATTCCATCTCACACCAGTCAGAATGGCTAAGATCAAAAACACAGGAGACAGCAGTTGTTGGCGAGGATGTGGAGAAAGAGGAACACTCCTCCACTGCTGGTGGAATTGCAAGCTGGTACAACCACTCTGGAAAGCAGTCTGGCGGTTCCTCAGAAAACTGGGCATGACACTCCCGGAGGACCCTGCTATACCACTCCTGGGCATATACCCAGAGGCTTTACCTGCATGCAATAAGGACACATGCTCCACTATGTTCATAGCAGCCTTATTTATAATAGCCAGAAGCTGGAAAGAACCCAGATGTCCCTCAATGGAGGAATGGATTCAGAAGATGTGGTATATTTACACAATGGAATTCTACTCTGCAATTAAAAACAATGAATTCACGAAATTCCTAGACAAATGGTCAGAACTTGAAAATATCATCCTTAGTGAGGTAAACCAATCACAAAAGAACTCACATGGTATGCAGTCATTGATAAGGGGATATTAACCCAGAATCTCGGAATACCCAAGACACAATTCGTATATCAATATATTTCCAAGAAGATGGAAGGAGAGACCCCTGGTCCTGGAAAGACTGGATGTAGGGGAATCCCAAGACAGAGAAGCGAGAGGGGGTTGAATGGGGAAAAGAGGGAGGGAAGGGGACTTATGGGCCTTTCGGGGAGGGAGGAGATGGGAAAGGGGAAATGATTTTGAATGTAAAAAAAAAAAAACTTAGAAAAAAAAAAAAGACTTGGTAACTGACAACTCTATCCACTGGCCCTGAATCTCATTTTATAGGTATGGAGAAATTTGGGGTCTAAAATTGAATGACACTTGCTTAATGTATGGTTTTACTGCTGAACGGACATCATGACATAGTCATCTCTTATAAAGGACAACATTTAATTGGGTCTAGCTAATAGGTTCAGAGGTTCAGTCCATTATCACCATGGTGGGAACATGGCAGTCTCTGGGCAGACATGGTAAGGAAGGAGCTGAGGGTTCTACATCTTCATCTGAAGGATGCTAGGAGAAGACTGGTTTCCAGGCAGCTAGGATGAGTGTCTAAAAGTCCACATCCTTAGTGACACACTTCCTCCAGCAAGGCCATAACTACTCCAAGAAGGTCTTGCCTTCAAATAGTGCCACTCCCTGGGCCAAGCATATTCAAACTACCACAAGTGGGAACACAAGGCTATTACAACCAGAAATTGTTTTCTCAAACAGAATGTAGAAGGACATAAGAAGAGAAGACTAGAAGATCTATGAACCCATAGAAGATGAAACAATAGATTCAAATCTGACTACCTGTAAGACATTGTTGAGTGTCTCTATTCATGAATGTGATGCATCTTTCTTTTTTAGCAAGATTTTTTTGTTAATTGTTTTTATACACTCCATATTTTATTCCCCACCCCGTCAACCCCTGTCCACCCTCTGACTGTTCCACATCCCATACCTCCTCCTCTACCCCCTACCCCACCTGACCTCTAAACTCCCTGGGGCCTCCAGTCTCTTAACGGTTAGGTGTGTCATATTTGGATGAACAGAGACCCAGCAATCCTCTATTGTATGTGTGCTAGGGGCCTCATATCATCTGGTGTATGCTGCCTGTTTGCTGGTCCAGTGTTTGAGAGATCTGGGGTGGGGGGGGGAATCCAGATTAATTGAGACTGCTCAGCCTTCCCTAATTCAACAGCAGGGGTCTGCTGCTTCTGTCCATTGGTTGGTTGCAAATATCTGCATCTGACTCTGACTCTTTCAGCTGCTTGTTGGGTCTTCCTGAGTGCTGTCAAGCTAGATCCCTTTTTATGAGCGCTCCATAGCCTCAGTAATAGTGTCAGGCCTTGGGACATCCCCTTGTGCTAGATCCCACTGTGAGCCTGTCACTGGACCTTTTTTTCCTCAGGCTCCTCTCCATTTCCATCCCTGTAATTCTTCCAGACAGGAACAATTATGGGTCAGAGTAATGACTGTGGGATGGATCCCCTCTCCCTCATTTGATGCCCCGTCTTCCTGCTGGAGGTGGGCTCTATAAGTTCCCTCTCCGTACTATCAGTCATTTTAGCTAAGGTCCCTCCCTTTGAGTCCTGTGTGTCTCAAACCTCCCAGGTCTCTGGTGCATTCTGGAGGGTCCCTCCAACCTACTATCTCCAGAGGTTGCCTGGTTCCATTCTTTCTGCTGGCTCTCAGGGCTTCAGTCCTTTTCCCTCCCCCAGTGTCAGATCAGGTTCCCCTCTCCTCCCTCTCCCCCCTCCCCAGCCCTGTCTACTTTCCCTCCCAGGTCCCTCCCTCCCTCCCCACTTGTGATTGCTTTCTTCTCCCTCCCAAGTGTGACTGAACCATCCTCATGTGGGCACTTAAGCTTGTTGACCTTTTGGAGTTCTGCAGACTGTATCTTGGGCATTCTGTACTTTTTGTAATTTTTTTTAAATTTTTTTTTAGCTAATATCCACTTATCAGTGAGTACATACCATGCATATCCTTTTGAGTCTGAGTTACCTCACTCAGGATGATATTTTCTATTTAGAACTTCTAGGTTTATTTATCTTTAACTTCCTTCTATTCCTTAGTTCAGTGGTTAGAAATTGAGTACTATGTTGATTAAGGACAGATATCCTCTGGTCTGGAGAGATGCTCAGTGGTTAAGAGCATGACTGCTCTTTCAGAGGACCTGAGTTTAATTCCCAGTACCCATATAGTGGCTCACAATTGTCTGTAACTCCAGTTTAAGAGAATTGGCACCCTCCCACATATATACAGGCAATCAAAACATTAATGGACATTTTAAAAAGTAATACATAAGTTATATAAAGAAGGAATGGATATCATTGTTTATCTAAGTGATTGAACAGTTTTTCATTATTTAGTATGGTGTTAATGTTAAAGTTTGTTTTTAAAATATTCTTTATAAAAATAGGGAAATTTCTCTTATGGAAAGTTGGCTGAACTTTTTGATTATGAATGTGTAATAGATCTTATTAAATTTCTTTTCAGTCTAATTAACAGAAATATTATGAGTTTTTCTTCTTTAGCATGTTGATATATCTTATTCATTTCTGAATATGAATCAATTTGGCAAACATATAAAGCACAGCATTTGGTCACATTATGTTTTTGAGGATGGGTAGAAATAGCAGCTTAATTTTGCTTTGTATCCAACTGACATTACTCTTGGGAGGATAATCAGAATACTAATTACTTCCTTCACACACACACACACACACACACACACACACACAAAATGGAGCTTAGCACACAAATTCATCCCACTGGCATGGATCTGGAGAGAAATCAGGCCATTCACTGCTTGATGAGTGATGGAAGATCAGTTTCTTGTTTATCACAGCTGATACTATCAAGCTAGGAACTCTGATCATTGCGTATGATTTTTAAAAAAAGCTGGGAATTTGAATCAGAAATTGAACAACATAAAAAAGGGAGAGTTGGATTAAAATAACCACAATGGCAACAAAACAACAACAACAACACTTTTTTGAATAGTTTCCCATTTGGGCCTATAAGAATGAGATAAGGATATTTTTCATTAATATGTGGATGAAATATAATATAGATCACTAAAATTTTTGCTGCTGTTAGGCTACCCTTCTGTAGTTCCTTAGATTTAGGGAACATATTTTTAATGATGGTATTCTTTTATATTGTTCTTATAAGCAAGTGTGGATTAGAGACTTCTCAAGTGTCTTATTGATATATTAGAAATAAAAATGAAATACTTATGTATTTCCAATTTCAAGTTCCAGGATTTCTAGGGAGTTCAGCATTTTTGCATATTACAGAATATTATTAGCAAGCTAGTTTTGTAATGTAAAAGTAACATTTATTTGCCTGTTGTAATTGTCATCTCAAAGGTTTACTACTGAATATGCTTGCCCTTTCGAGTTTGTTCTGAACTCTAGCTGGCTGATTCAACTAAACTGTTCTGGCACAAACTCCTCTCCAAGATGACTGATTCAATCTAGCTTCTTTCAGCTTCTCATTGAATTGCTCTGCTTGGCTTCAAACTGTCTGACAGTTTGTCCCAATCTTCTGTCTCCTTCTTATTCTCTGGCTTAAATAGCCTCTGCTGACCTGCACTCAACTGCATTAACTAACAAACAAACTCAACTCCACTACACTGCACTCACTGCACTGACTCCCTCAACTGACTCCCAATTGACTGAACAAAACTCAACTCTACTCAAAAATATTGCCTTCACTTTCCCTGCAACGTTCTCCTAAGAGTTGGTAATCTACTATCTCTGACTCATTCTGTCAAGTCTTTCTCTGATTCCTCAATTTGTCTTTCCCTCAATTAGAAGTCATTTGGGATTAAATGTGGTAATGAAGAATTCCAGCCAGAGGGATTAAAGGTGTGTACTAAGGCCCTATCTTCATTCTAGCCTAATCATGCAGACCTAGAAGTTCTTTGGATGTGATTAGTGAAGCTATGTTGCTAGATTAAAATTCCTCTACATTGCAATATCTACATATTTTTTTTTTGTAGTTTGGAGAACACAATTTGTGTGAAACATTGCCAATCTTTCTGAGTAAAACTATAAACATTCATAGTTATCGGACTTTAATTTTGGGTGTAAATCTATAGGTTTACTTACAAAATTAAGTACATAAACTGCCTTAGATTAGACCTACCTCACTATTTGGGGTAATGTTTGAGATAGGGCATTATTCTTGCATACATATGGGAGTTCACTGAAATATATTTGGTTTCCAGCCTTGCCACTTACAAAGATAGGGCACCATTATTCCCCCCTCTCTCTTTATATCTCTCCATCCCTTTTCCAAGTACACTTGATCCTCCAGTTGCAGTCACTCATCCATCCATCCATCCATCCATCCATCCATCCATCCATCCATCCATCCATCCATCCATCCGCCCATCTGTCCATCCGTCTGTCCGTCTGTCCGTCTATCCATCCATCCATCTATTCATCCATCCACCCATCCATACTATATATTTTATTTCCCTTTCCTAACAAGATATATCTCTACCCCTAAATCCTATATTCTATTTCTAATTCCTGTGGTACTATGGATTGTAGCTTGGTTATCACTGACTTAACTATTATTTGTGTATAAGCGAATACACACCATATTTGTCTTTTTGGATCTGGGTTCACTCAGGATGATTTTTTGCCAGTTCCATCCATTTATCTGAGAATTTCATTGTTTAAAATGGCCACCTAGTACTTCATTGTATAAGTGTACTACATTTTGCTTATCCATACTTTGGGTATATGCCCAACATTTGTATAGCTAATTATTGAGATACATTGATGTTTTATGAGAGAAACCATCACACTGGTTTTCATAGTGGATGTCCACATTTGCAATCTCTTCCAGCAATTCTTACTCTACATTCTTGCCAGCATGAGCTATCACTTGTTTTATTGATCTTAGTCATTCTGATAGATGTAAGGTGGAATCTCAAAATAGTTTTGATTTGCATTTCCTTGATGGCTAGGGATGATGAACTTTTTTAAAGAGTTTCTCAGCCATTTGAGTTTCTTCCTTAGAGAATTATGTTTAAAACTGAACTCTATTTTTAATTCGGTTATTTGTTTTCCTGATATTCAGATTCTTAGATTTTCTTTTATGTATTGGAAACTAGCCCTCTATCAGATGTGTAGTTTATAAACATCCTTTTTCATTCTGTAGAGTGATGCTTGGTTCAAATTATGATGTCTTTGCTACACAGAATCTTATCAGTTTCATGAGGTTCCATTTATTAACTGTGTATCTTTGTGATATGCTAACAGTACTAACAGTTCAGAAAGTCTTTTCCTGTGTTAATGAGTTCAATATTATTCTATACCCTCTTTAACCAGATTTAATGTATCTGGTTTTATACTGAGGTCTGTGGTCAATTTGGAATTGAATTTTGTGCACAGTGACGAATATAAATCTATTTGCATCTTCTAGCCATTCAGTTTGACCACCACCATTTGTTGAAGATACTTTCTTCCAGAGTGTATTCCTGGCTTCTTTATCAAAAATTAGATGTCCACAGATATATGGGTTTATGTCTGGGTTATCAATTCAATTCCATTGATCGATTTGTTTGTTTTTGTTCCAACACCATGCTGCTTTTATCACCATAGGTCTGTAGTACAATTTTGAAGACAGGAATGGTAATACCTCCAGCATTTCTTTTAGTATTCATGGTTGTGTTAGCTATACTACTTTTTCACTTTCTTTCTTTCTTTCTTTCTTTCTTTCTTTCTTTCTTTCTTTCTTTCTTTCTTTCTTTCTTTCTTCCTTCCTTCCTTCCTTCCTTCCTTCCTTTCTTTCTTTCTTTCTTTCTTTCTTTCTTTCTTTCTTTCTTTCTTTCTTTCTTTCTTTCTTTCTTTCCTACCTCTCTCTGCATGCATGTGCACATGTGCATTTCCATATGAAGCTAAAAATGTCCTTTCCTAGTCCCAGTACATGTACAGCTGGGTCTTCATGTGGGTCCTGAACAATTGGCATTGGGACTGTTCCAAAAGCTATTACCTGTCTATTGGATATGTTCTAGTTGGGCTGACTTGTTTGCCTTCTGTGGGAAAGGATGCGCCTAGCCCTACAGAGACTTGATGTGCCAAGGTGGTGGAAATTGGGGAGGGGGGCTCCACCTTTTCAGAGGAGAAGCTGAAGGGGTGGGTGGAGAAAAGATTGTGGGAGGTGTAACTCGGAGGAGGGTCAGTGAGTGGGATGTAAAGTGAATAATTTTAAAAGATGTCCTTTCAAGATCTGTGAATAATTGTATTAGAGTTTTGCTGAGGATTGCATTGAATCTATAGATTCATTGCTTTTGGAAAGATGAATGTTTTTATAATACTAATCCTCCTTCTCTATGAGAACGTGAAAACTTTACATTTTTCCTTTTTTGATATCTGCTTCAAGATCTAAAGTTTAATGATATAGTCTTTCACTTGCTTTGTCATAGTCACCCCAAAATATTTTATATTAATTGAGGCTATTGTAAAGGTGTTGTCTCTCTGATTTCTTTCTCAGTCAATTTATCATTTGTATATAGGAGGGATACTGATTCTCATGAGTTAATTTTTTACTCAGCTCGTTTCTGAAAGTATTTATCAGCTTAGAAATTTTGCAGTAGAATTTTAGGGTCACTTATATATATTATCATATCATATGCAAATAAAGATACTCTGACTTCTCCCTTTCCTATTTGTATGTGGTTGATCTCCTTCAGCTGTCTTATTGTTCTAGCTAGGACTTTAAATATTATATTGAATGCATATAGAAAGAGTGAATAACTTTGCCTTGCTCCTGATTTTACTGGAATTGTGTTGAGACTCTCCCCATTTAAGTTGATGTTGGCCATGCGCTTGTTTCAAATTACCATTATTATGCTGAGGTGTGTCCCTTGTACCCAAAATCTTTCTAGTATTTTTAAATGATGGGATGTTGTGCTTTGTCAAAATCCTTTTCTATACCTCCTTATCTCCTTGCACTAAGCTCAATTCTAAGTGGATCAAAGATCTCCACATAAAACCAGACACACTGAAACTAATAGAAGGGAAACTAGGGAAGAACCTTGAACATATGGGCACAGGGGAGAATTTCCTGAACAGAACTCCAATAGCTTATACTCTAAGATCAAGAATAGACAAATGGGACCTCATTAAATTACAAAGTTTTTGCAAGGCAAAAGACACTGTCAAAAAGACAAAGCGGCAACCAACTAACTGGGAAATGATCTTTACCAACCTTACATCCGACAGAGGGCTAATATCCAAGATATACAAAGAACTCAAGAAGTTAAACTCCAGAGAGGCAAGTAACCCTATTAAAAAATGGGGTACAGAGCTAAACAAAGAGTTCTCACCTGAAGAATATCTAATGGCTGAGAAGCACCTAAAGAGATGTTCATCATCCTTAGTCATTAGGGAAATGCAAATCAAAACAACCCTGAGATTCCATCTCACACCAGTCAGGATGGCTAAGATCAAAAACACAGGAGACAGCAGTTGTTGGCGAGGATGTGGAGAAAGAGGAACACTCCTCCACTGCTGGTGGAATTGCAGGCTGGTACAACCACTCTGGAAAGCAGTCTGGCGGCTCCTCAGAAAACTGGGCATGACACTTCCGGAGGATCCGGCTATACCACTCCTGGGCATATACCCAGAGACTTTACCTGCATGCAATAAGGACACATGCTCCACTATATTCATAGCAGCCTTATTTATAATAGCCAGAAGCTGGAAAGAACCCAGATGTCCCTCAACGGAGGAATGGATTCAGAAGATGTGGTATATTTACACAATGGAATACTACTCTGCAATTAAAAACAATGAATTCACGAAATTCCTAGGCAAATGGTCAGAACTTGAAAATATCATCCTTAGTGAGGTAACCCAATCACAAAAGATCACACATGGTATGAAGTCACTGATAAGGGGATATTGACCCAGAATCTCAGAATACCCTAGACACAATCAGCATATCAATAGATTTCTAAAAAGATGGAAGGAGAGACCCCTGGTCCTGGAAAGACTGGATGTAGGGGTACGCCAGGACAGAGTAATGAGAGGGGGTTGAACGGAGAAAAGAGGGAGGGAAGGGGGCTTATGGGACTTTCGGGGAGGGAGGAAACGGGAAAGGGGAAGTGATTTGGAATGTAAATTAAAAAAATAAAATAAAATAAAATTAAAAAAAAAAAAAAAAGAAATGATCATGTGGATTTTATCTTTCATTTTTATATGGTAGATTACATTTATTTATTTACATATGTTGAACCATCTTTGCCTCTCTTGATTGATCATGGTGGATGATCTGTTTGATGTGCTCTTTCTTGCATTCTGTTTGAAAATGGTTTACTGAAAATTATTGCCTCTATGTTCATAAATGAAACTGAAGGGAATATGGGGATAAATACCTAAAATTAAAGGGCATTTGAAGGGTAGCATGGAAACCCAATGAAACAGATTTCTAAAATATATACATATATTAAGGCAATATAAGTGAAATCTCCAACTAATGGTGGAGACAGAGACCCAACTAGCCATCTCTTGTCACCAAATGAAGCTTCTCGCATCAGAACTGGGTTACATCTAACTGAGTTATTGGCCAAATTGTTCCCATGGGAATCATCAAACACTCCAGAGTGTTGTTAAGACTGTAAGTTACTCTCCATAAACTGATGGAAAGGCCCTAATGCTGAAGATAACATTTACACAACTTATTGAACTTGGGGATATAGGTCTGGTGTCTATACAAAGCCTTCAACCCTTTGTTCTAGCATCTTTGATAAAAGAAGGTATTCTTCATCCTATCAAAAGAGAATTGTAAACACCAACCCAGGCCACAAGACATTTGATTTACAATGGTGTTCTGCTTACAAGATATGCTAGGGCAATGGTGTCTATCACAAATCTTGTTGAAGTTTTCAACCAACATCTGATTTGACGTAAAACCCACTTCATAAAATGAAACTGCTTAGATGACAAAAACAAATAAGCAAACAGTCAGACAAACAGGCAAGCAAACCTGAGAATAGATAGCTCAGGGTCCTAAGGTAAAATCCAATACTACTATTCTAAAAAAGCAAACAAACTGACTTCTAATGGCATTCTGCTATACTCATAGATCAGTACCTTGTTCAGCCATTATGGGAGAAGCTTCTTCTTGTAAATACAGAGAACCAGAGTCAGACCATATTCTGAAAGTGAGAAACCTCAGAACAGTCATCCCTAAATGGGAAATCTCCATTAAGTCTACCCCCCTCCCACAGTGCTCAGGGGGGAAGAAGAGGTAGAAAGAGTGTGAGAGATGGAGAACACCAAGAAAACAATGCCTTGTGTATCAACATGACCAAAGCTCATATTAACTCACAGAGACTAAAGTATCATGCAAAGGGACTACATAGGTCTGTACCAGGACTTTTGTGTATATATTTTGGCTTCCACTTTATTGTTTTACTGGGATTCCTTCATGTGGGAATGACTGAATCTGTTTTTTGTGTCTTTTCTTAGGTTCTTTTCTTTGTTTGTTCTATCCAATTTTAATGTGTTAGTTTTTGCTTAATATGATTATATATTATTGCATATTATATTTTGTTTTATTACTATCACTTAAAAGCCCATTTGTTTTCTAGTGAGAGACAGAAGGGGAGTAAATCTGTATGTGAAGGAAGGTGGGGAAGAACTGGGAAGAGAAGAGGGAGGGGAAACCCTAATTTTTTTTGTGCTATTTATTATAAATTTTATGGACATTTAAATTCAATAGTTAAATCTGTGGTAATCTTCATGAAATGCATATTTGACCAAATTATTGCTGTTAGAGACCTTTGATGGCTTCACTGTACTTTAAATATAATCTAACCTTTTCAGGAGCTGGGCCAACCTTACATTTCTAGCTATAAGACCGATATTTACAACCAGCTATTGACAGCTATGGCAAGTTTCCTAAATAGGCAATTCTCATTGAATCTAAAATATTTTCACTCACACCTCATTCTCTGTCTAAAATTATTTTTTACCTTTGTAACTGTAAATCTTGCAAATGCTGTATCACTGTGATGTTATCTTTAATTGCTCTTGTGTATTCTTCTATTCCCAGCCTGTTTTCAATGCACTGGAGCAAAATACTTTATTTACATGGCATACAAAATTTATTTCTTTTCATTCCCCCATACACTTTCTTGTTAAAAACTGATGATACTATTGTAATTAATTGCTTATGTGTCTATCATTCCCAGCCTCTCTTTCTACTCCGAAAAAGTCTCAAGGGTATGAGTTGCTTGAAAGACACTAACAAATGTTTATTGAAAATATTATTGGAAAAGCATATTGTTTAGAATTTAATCCAATTTCCTATAATGCATCCTAAATAAAACAGCCAAGATGCTGTACAATGCTACTGAATTCTATTATCAAAGAACTTCAGAAACTCTTGTCAAATATTTCTCCTTTTCTACTCCTACTTGTTCTCTCTCCCTCTACAATTTTTCTTCTCAAAGTTACTGTAGTTAGTTGTCATTGTGATAAACATACATTAAAGCACACTATTTGACCATATTTTAATGTATAATTCAGTGATAATAATTATAATCATATTGTTGTACAACTACCACCACAATTCTTTTCTAAAACTGTTTCATCTACCCATGCTAAAACTTCATATCCATGAAATAATGTCCTCTTCTTTTCCCCTCAGAAACCCTTGGAATCAATCTTTGTGACTGAACTCACTCAAGAGCTTAAGTTCTATCACTATCTTGTCTCAGTACAATGTTTCAGGGTTCATGTGTATTGTACTATGTGCCCAAATATTAATAAAAATACTGTATTTATCCATTTACTCATGTATGAACACTTGGAATTGTGTAGAGAGCCTTATTGGGGTGCCATGCCACCTGGCAGGAACTTGATATTGACCAATGTAAAGTTCCTCTCCCAGCCTTTGAGCAGGAACTCTTGTGTTAGCCATAATCCCCTCCACCTAGGGTGGAGCGCTCAGACAAAGGTGAAGTCCATTGTTCTTCAAGGACCTGCAGTTTCCTGAAAAACACTAGTCACCTGTGGAGCAACCGAACTGGTTCTGCGGAGGTGTTTCCAGTCTTTGTGGGAAGGGTTTTCCTCTGACTATATATTTGGCATCCTCCATTAAACTGTAAGACCTTGAGCAGCAGGTGTTGTCTTTGTCTCCATCTCTTTTTGCCACCTTCCCATACATCCCCAACTTCCTTTCCAAGTAACCCGTTCAATATAACTGTAGGCAGTTACAGAATTGCACATGGTGAGTAATGGCATTATAATCATAGGTGTGCAAATATGTTTGATTCAACCAAATGAAAAAATTGTTCTGTAGTGTGTACAAAGTTTTCAAAACAAAAAAAATACAAATGGATAGTAAACACTGATGGTAATTTTTACTACACATAACTATCAGGGAAACCCAATCAACACCTCTTTATGATTCCATCTCATCACAGCCAGAAGGGCCAAGATTAGGTATGCAAATGGCAAAAATGCTGGTGTTCATGTAGAGAAAGGAGATCTCCTCTGTACTCTTTGTGGGAATACAAAATAGTACAGTCACTGTGGAAATCACTGTGGAGGTTTCTCAAAAAACTAGAAAGAGAATTACCATAAGACACAGCTGTATCACTGGGAATACACCCAAGGGTCCTTATATCTCACTACAAAGAAACTTACATGTCCAATCCATGTCCATTGATACTTAAACCACTATAGCTAGATAATGTTATCAACAAAAATGTCAGCTGGTAAACTGATAAGGAAAATTTGGGACAGATGAATAATAGAGTATTACTAAGCTGAAAAGAAAAATGAGATTATGACATTCACGGGTAAATAGATGGAGCTGGAAAAATTATCTGACTTAGTAGTCAGCCATCCAGAAAGATAAATAACTAGTTGAAGGCTTAACCAGAATAAAAAGCACATGAAAAAGCTGTATGGAAACTTACCATCTTCCAAATAGAGGAAATAAATTAGAAAGCATAGCCAAGCACAAGTGACATTAAATGAGAGAGGCATATACTGAATTAAATGCTGTAAAGTGTTAAATGTTGTAGCAAACTTTCTACCCCACCTTACATCATTCAGTTCACAGATAAAAGACACACAACTTTTATTTTTATATTTATGTCTTAGTCAGCATTAACGCTGGGCACATACATACCATGTATGCGATTGGTATCTACTTCCCTATCAATAACCCCATATTATAATTTCCCATGTTTCATCTAGGCAGTTCTTAACTCCAATTGGCCAGCCCTTATGGCCATGTTTTTATGAGTCACTTAACCCATGGTATCTTCTCTCTTCACCTTCCTCTCTTCTCTTTGTGGACTCTCCTCTAACACAAAGCCAAGAAACACAAATCTTACCTATCTATATCCAACTATAAGTTGTAGGCATCTTTATTTACCAATAAAGGATAACTTTGGGCACAAGGTTACACAGCATTACTTGTGTAGATGCAGATTCTCTTGTCCCTGAGAGAAACCAGACCTTGGAGGCCAGTATTTAGCATTACAATACATAGCAAAAGACCACACATCAACAGCTAAAGATTTAATTAGAGATGGGCATATTGGAAAGAAGGCAGGGTTGGGGAGGATATTAGTCTAAATTAAAATGAGATGCATGAAAAAGCCTTATGTAATTCCACTACTTCAAAAATAATTCAAAACTTATAATATATGGGCAATGATGCTCCCAGAAGAAATATGTCATTAGGTTAAAATCTCAGAACCAGGCAAGGAATGCCTCCCTACAAGTTATTGATCATGGAGGACTCAGAGACACACCAGCAGATAATGGCAACTAAGGGAGGAAGAGTCACTCTCCTTTGCAGGTGTGGCTACTAGTAGGTTGTTCATGCCCCATAGATGGCCATTCACCCATGTGGAAATGAACAGCACTAATTAGACTGAGTGGCTAACTAATAAAAATAAATAATTCAAAAGCACATGTAACTGGGAAAAAGATGGGGTGGGAGTACTACAGGGAATTAGAAAGAGATAATGTTGGATGGATATAGTAAACGAATATATTATTTCAAAAATCAAATATTTGACTTGTAGAGGTCACATTTAAAGTCCCGATTTCTTGTTTTTTATGAACAAGATACTGAGTTTAAGAAAGTAAGGAAATTATGTTATACAGTTTATATTTTGAATCCTGGAGATAGAAAAATATATTTGAATAAAACTTTTCCAATTCTCTAGAAGATCAAAGTAATTCTGCTTGGTCCTTCAATTTGAACAGACTTAATCAACTCTCTAAGAGTTTCATTTCTCTCTATGGAAGTGGTATATTTCTATTTCCCATGAAATAGATTCTATTTGTGAAAAGTGAATGAATGTTTTGAATGGTTGGATCTCCAAGTAACTAAGGACACTTGAGAATACTGATTTAAGCTGAAGTGATCTTTATTAAAATAGTAAGATATCAGTAAACCCTATAATTTGATGACCACTGTACAATCTATCCTAACTGGATTGCTACCCAAGCTCTTTGAGGGGTGGCACCAAAAATCAGTTCAGATTACCAGATCCTAAGTTGAGAACCTTGGTTAGGTTTGGGTTAAACCAAATATGGGCATTATAGTCTAGCTTAGTTCAGTCACTGATTTTACTAAGAAGACAGATCTGAGGGAGGGGAGAGTGGGCTAGCAACCTGTTTGCAACTTCTAAACCCAGTGATATTTTTGTAGCATGTGTCAGAGTCCAGGGACTCTAATCAGCAAATTCATCTTGTTCACCTGACACCTAGTTCAGGAGCTTGCAGTTGCTATTTTTAGTAAGCTTCGTTTCTGTTGCAAAAAGACAGTGATTTTAACAAATCAGTATTTTAAGGGCCAACATGCAGCCTATGTTCTGATGTAGTTCTGCATTTTATTTGCTCAGTTATAAGATTTTTGGTCTCAGTTTCCTCTTCTTAAAATTATGTTTTAGTTAGCATACCAAATAATGTATTTCATTATGATATTTTCATGCATGTATATCATTTTATTTTGTTCATATTTACCTTCACACTATTCCCATTTTTATCTCTCCAAATAGTTCCCCTTCTGACAGATCTATGCAGGTGTAGTTAAAGTTTGTGTGGGAGAAATTTTGATCTTTGTCTTTCTCACCTGAATCTCACTTTCTTATTACTCCCCAATTTTTACCATTTCTTTCCTCCACATAATCCCACTTCTGCTTTCAGGTGGTGACTGTGTGTGTATAATAATTGTAATATAGATTCAATATATGTGATATGGATGTTTTGAGTCTTACTACTTTATTTTGCTCAATCAATGACTATTTCTCTACACATAACAAATTTTATTCTTTAGGACTTAATAAAGACTGTTGTCTATATATGCACTACATTTTATTTTTATAATTTAATTAAAATATAATGATATAAAATTTCCCTCCTTCTTATCCCTGCTACCAATTCCATGCATACCCTGCCCTAAATTCATGCTCTCCTTTTCTTTATTCACTGTTGCTACATATACATATAAATGAATGAACATACAAATGAAGCCTGCTGATTCTGCTCAGTGTTGCATGAATTTATGCATTTCTAGGACTGACCATTTGGCCTTGAATAAACAATGAGAGGATTCGACCCTGGGAAAGACTAGTTTTCCATTTCTCCATATCATTTAATTGCTTGTAGCATTTTTGTCTATGTATGAGACCCTCTGAGGTTTCTCCTGATCACTTTGGGGTGTCAACTGTTACTGGATTTGTTAAAGTCTTCTTTAGGCATCCACGTTATTGAAATTTTATGTATATAACTTCCTTGACATTGCTAGGAGATACAATATCACAGCAGATGTCCTGGTCATCTGACACTTAAAATCTTTCTGCCCTCTCGTCCTCAAGCTTTCCTGTTTCTTTCCTGTAGGAGTTGTGCTGTATGTATATCAACTAGGTTGGGGCCCTATGTGATCAGTGGTTCCTTGCATTTTGATTAACCTTGTCTTTCTGTAATTGTCTTTCACCACAAAAAGAAGCTTTTTCTGAAGAGACAAAATCTCATTCCTGGGTATAAAGGTAAGTATTTAGAGTGTAATTAGCAATTAAAATGGTTTAGTAAAATGGTGACAGTAAGTTCTCTAAGATATGTAAGCCTAACTAGCAACATAGAGTTTGTTAGATTGACAATATTGGAAATAATTTCCCTCTGGTTGAACAGACCTTGACTCCAATTAGACATCTGCTGGTTAATATGAACCTATATGTGCTCCTATTGCACCTTTAATAATATCTTACTATGTTGATCATTGTTGGGCTTCACAGGTATCACAGCTGGGTAGGATAGTTGATTGCTTTCCTCATTTAGCTTGCAAGTCAACTTCTGGTGCTACAAAAGAAAGTCCACAAGGTGGAAGCTATCAGATAAGCTCAAATCCTCGGAGCTGTATGTCCAAAATGTGTGGTATTTTCAGCAATAGGTACATACCTTCACCTTTCAGAAGGTTATCATGGACAACAGCAGTAGAATATAATGATTTGGGAGCTTCTTGGACTCCCCTTAACCAACAACTTCAAAGATGGTTTCTCATACCCAATACTGTGTGGGGGTTTTATTAGATAGTCTCTGGCTCTTTAGGGAAGCATTATCACCCCAAAAACACATACAAACATTTGTATTCTATGAAATTTTAGGTAAAAATAAACTAATAGTTGCCTATTTATATGTCAATCATCAACATTAGTCTTTAAAATTATTTTTTTTTGAGATTATAATATCATTTCCCCTTTCCCTTTCCACCAAGTCCTCCCATATAACCCTCTCTAATCTATTTCAAATTCATGGCTTCTTTCTTCATGTATTGTTATGTGCACACATATACATTCTTTCCTAAATACATAATTTAACCAGCACATTTTGTATGATATTACTTGTATGTATGTTTTCAGGGCTGACCATTAGGTATTGGATATCTAATTACTGTACTCTTTCACAGGGGAAACTTTCTCCCTCTTTCAGTATTGTTTACTTGCCTGTAGTTTTGTGTAGGATTGAGACCTTATGTGCTTTCTTCTGTCCACATTACCATATTTATTGATGGTGCTCTTGTTAAGTTCATGTTGTGGAAAGTTTATGGGTATAGCTCATAACAGTCCTAGAAGACAGAATCTCATAGCAAACTCCCTAATCCTATGGTTCTTAGAATCAGTGCCAGAGTTATGTCTATGTGTGTGAATTCTCTTTGTAAGTATGTTATTGAGAATATATTAGACTATGTTCTTCCAGGATTTTGGCCTGTATGGATTCTCTGAATCCATATGGCCTTAACTATTTTTTTTAATCTGGAAGGATTTTTATTACTATTTTAATTGCCTCATTTGTTTGAGTGACTTTAAGTTGTTGACATTTTAGACTAACTTTGAAGGTTTGGCTAAATCTAGAAATTCATCTATTTCTTTTTGATTTTCTAGCTTAATGAAGAACAGGTTCTTAAAGTATTTGCTTAAAATATTATGAATTTTTTCATGTCTGTTGTAGTTTTCCCCTATTCATTTCTGATTAAATTATTTTCTACCATCTCTTCTTTTATTCTTTTGGTCAGTTGGGCCAAAAGTCTATCAGTCTTGTTTATCTTCTCTAAGTAACAACAACAACAACAACAACAACAAAAATACAACTCTGAGAATGGTTTTTAGTCTTTGTATTCTTTTCTTTCTTTAAATGTTGCTTCGATTTTTATTTCTTGTTGTCAACCAGGTTTGAATATGGTTTGTTATTGTTTATCCAACTTTCTGAGTTGTATATATGAGTCATTTATTTGTGCTCTTGGTGATTTTTTAATGTGGTAACTTGTACCTATAAATTTCCCTTGTAGGACTGCTTTCAATGTGTTCCAAGGGTTTTTTGTATGTATTGTCTTCATTTTCATTTAGTTCTAGAAAAAAAAATGTTATGTCTTTCTTGATTTTAATTTACCCATCCATCATTCAGTAATGAATTGTTTAATCTACATGTGTTTATTATATTTACTTGAGATAATTTTACTACTAGTTTTAAGTTTGTTGCATTGTAGTCAGACAAGATACAAGAAGTAATTTCAATATCTTTAAATTTGTAAATATTTGTTTTGAGTCCCAGGGTTTGGTCTATCTTAGAGAAAATTCAATATGCTTCTGAGTTTAAAATGTGTCCTTAGCACTCCTGTAGTTTATTCTGTACATATCTGCTAAGCCCATTTGATATATGATGTCAATTAATCCTGATGTTTTTCTGTTTACATTTTGTACAGATGACCTGTCTCTTGAAACAGTGAAGTATAAAAATAATTGACTATTAGTGAGTTGATATTAATCTTTGTTTTTAAATCTGATAGTACAATCTTTTATGAAATTCTGTGCACCAGAGTTTGTTTCATATATGTTTAGGATATTAATTTCTTCTCAGATAACTGTTCCCCTTATTAGAATGGAAGGTCACATATCATCTCTTCTGATTCGTTTTAATTTAAAGTTAATTTAATTTTGTAAGATACTAATATAGTGACACCTATTTGCTTTGTGGTCACATTTGATTAAATAATTTTTATTTCATCAATCCCTTTAGTGTAAGATAGTGCCTATTTATAAAGATCTGATGTGTTTCTTGTTGATACCAAATATATAGTTTATTTCTCTACTCATTCTGTCAGCTTCTGTCTTTTGACTGGAAAATTGAGGCCAATATTTAAAGATATTAGTGTAATATGTATGTTAATTATAGCCATTGTGTTGTTTTTAGTAGTGGTATTGTTGGTTTTGGTGGTACTATGTCTGTTAGTTATTATGATTGTGTTTATTCTTGTGGTCATCTGATGACAGTGCTTCTTATATTTTCTTTAGGTTTAGTTTATTTGGATATATTATTTTAGACTGTTTATACTAAGGAAAGTTTATCTTTGTCCTCTAACTATGGCCCAAAATTTTGCTGGGTATACTAGCCTATGTTGGCCCTCACGGTTCTTTGGATTTGAAATGTAGTGTTCTATGCTCTTCTGATTTTCAAACATTCCATTGAGAATTACGTTCTTAACCTGATGTGTTTTTTTTATAGTCTCATGTGTGTGTTTGTGTGTATATGTGTGTATATGTGTGTGTGTGTGTGTGTGTTTCTTTTATAGCATTTAACATACTTTCTTTGCTCTGTATGTTTAGTGTTTTAACTTTGGTATGCAGTGATAATTTGTTTGTCTTGTATATTTGGTGTTTTGCATTTTCCTTGTATCTTTTTTTTTTGCTCCATAGAATTTTATGTTTTTTTTATTGAATATATTTTTCATTTACATTTCAAATGTTATATCCCTTCCCGGTTTCCCCCCTCCCCGAAAACACCCTACCCATCCTCCTACCTCCTGCCTCCAAGAATACGCTCCTCCACCCAACCCACGCCCATGACCCCCCACTCGATTTCCCCACACTGGGGCCTCTATTGAGTCTTCACAGGACCAAAGATCTCTCCTCCCACTGATGCCCGACAAGGCATTCCTCTGCCAATCTTTTGGCTGGAAACACATGTACCCCTAGGTTGATGGCTTAGTCCCTGGGAGCCCTGGAGTGTCTGGTTGGCCAACATTGTTGTTCTTCCCATGGGGCTGTAACTCCCCCTCCAGCTCCTCCAGCTTGTCCTCCAACTCCTCTATAGTGAACCCCATGCTCAGACCAATGGTTGGCTGCTAGTATTCGCCTCTGTATCTGTAAGGTTCTGGCAGGACCCCTCCAAAAGACAACCATAAATGACTCCTTTTGGTACACACTTCTTGTCATTCATAGCAGTTTCGGGGTTTGGTGACTGTTTATAGAATGAATCCCCAGGTAGGACAGTCTCTGGGTGGCCTTTCCTTCAGTCTTTACTCCCCTCTTTGTCTCCATAGTTGTTCCTGGGATTATTTTGTTCCCTTTCTCAGAGGAACCAAATCATCCCCACTTTGGTCTACCTTCTCATGATCTTCTTGTGGTCTGTGAATTGAAACATGTTTATTTTGAGCTTTTGGGCTAATATCCACTTATCAGTGAGTGCATACCATGTGTGATCTTTTGTGATTGGGTTACTTCACTCAGGATAATACTTTCTAGTTCCATCCATTTGCCTAAGAATTTCATGAATTCATTAATTTTAATAGCTGAATAGTACTCCATTGTGTATATATACCAAAATTTCTGTATCCATTCCTCTGTTGAAGGATATCTGGGTTCTTTCCAGCTCCTGGCTATTATAAATAAGGCTGCTAAGAACATAGTGGAGCATATGTTCTCATTGCATGTTGGAGCATCTTCTGGATATATGCCCAGGAATGGTATAGCTGGACCCTCAGGTAGTACTATGTCCAATTTTCTGAGGAACTGCCATACTGATTTCCAGAGCGGTTTTACTAGCTTGCAATCCCACCAGCAATGGAGAAGTGATCCTCTTTCTCCACATCCTCTCCAGCATCTGCTGTCCCCTGAGGTTTTAATATTAGCCATTCTGACTGGTGTGAGGTGGAATCTCAGGGTTGTTTTGATTTGCATTTCCCTAATAACTAAGGATGCTGAACATTTCTTTAGGTGCTTCAGAGCCATTCCAGTTTCCTCAGTTGAAAATTCTCTGTTTAGTTCTGTACCCCATTTTTAAAAGGGTGTTTGACACTCTGGAGTCTACCTTATTAAGTTCTTTTTATACGTTGAGTATTAGCCCTCTATCAGATATAGGATGGGTAAAGATCTTTTTCCAATCTGTTGGTTGTAGTTTTGTACTATTGACAGTCTCCTTTGCCTTTTAGAAGCTTTGCAGTTTTATGAGGTCCCATTTGTTGATTCTTGTTCTTAGAGCATAAACCATTGGTGCTCTATTCAGGAAATTTTCCCCTGTGCCCATGTGTTCAAGGTTCGTCCCCACTTTCACCTCTATAAGCTTCAGTGTATCTGGTTTTATGTGGAGGTCCTTGATCCACTTGGACATGAGCTTTGTATAAGGAGATAAGATTGGGTCAATTTGTATTTTTCTGCATGCTGACCTCCAGTTGATCCAGCACCATTTATTAAAAAAGCTGTCTTTTTTCTACTGGATGTTTTTAGCTCCTTTGTCAAATATCAAGTGACCACAGGTGTGTGGGTTCATATCTGGGTCTTCAATTCTATTCCATCGATCTACCTGCCTGTCTCTGTACCAATACCATAAAATTTTTATCACTATTGCTCTGTGGTAGAGTTTGAGGTCAGTGATGGTGATTCCCCCAGTAGATCTTTTGTTTTGGAGAATAGTTTTCACTATCTTGGGTTTTTTGTTATTCCAAATGAATTTGCAGATTGCTATTTCTAGCTCTACGAAAAATTGATTCGGAATTTTGATAAGGATTGCATTGAATCTGTAGATTGCTTTTGGCAAGATGGCCATTTTTACTATATTAATCTTTCCAATCCCTGAGCATGGGAGATCCTTCCATCTTCTGAGATCTTCTATGATTTCTTTCTTCAGAGGCTTGAAGTTCTTGTCATACAGATCTTTCACTTGCTTGGTTAGAGTCACATCAAGGTATGTAATATTATTTGTGACTATTGTGAAGGGTGTCATTTCCCTAATTTCTTTCTCAGCTTCTTTATCCTTTGAGTAGAGGAAGGCTACTGATTTGTTTGAGTTAATTTTATATCCAGCCACTTTGCTGAAGTTGTTTATCAGCTTTAGGAGTTCTCTGGTGGTATTTGTGGGGTCACTTAAGTATACAATCATATCTTCTGCAAAGAGTGATACTTTGACTTCTTCCCTTCCAATTTGTATACCTTTCACCTCCTTCTGTGTCTAATTGCTCTGGCTAGGACTTCAAGTACTATATTGAATAGATTGGGAAAGAGTGGACAGGCTTGTCTGGTCTCCAGTTTTAGTGGGATTGCTTCAAGTTTCACTTCATTTAGTTTGATGTTAGCTACTGGTTTACAGTATATTGCTTTCACTATGTTTAGGTATGGGCCCTGAATTCCTGATCTCTCCAAGACTTTTATCATTAAGGGATGCTGAATTTTGTCAAAAGCTTTTTCAGCATGTAATGAAATGAATATGTGGTTTTTTATTTTGAGTTTGTTAATGTAGTGGATTACCTTGATGGATTTCCCTATATTGAACCATACTTGCATCCAAGGGATGAAGCCTACTTGATCATGGTGAATTATTGTTTTGATGCTTTCTTGGATTCGGTTGGCCAGAATTTTGTTGAGAATTTTTGCATCAATGTTCATAAGGGAAATTGGTCTGAAGTTCTTTTTCCTTGTTTGTTCTTTGTTTGGTTTAGGTATAAGCATTATTGTGGCTTCATAGAATGAATTGGGTAGTGTTCCTTGAGTTTCTATTTTGTGGAATAGTTTGAAGAGTATTGGTATTAGCTCTTCTTTGCAGATCTGATAGAATTCCCCACTCAACCATCTGGTCCTGGGCTTTTTTGTTGTTGTTGTTGTTGTTGGAAGGCTATCAACAACTGCCTCTATTTCCTCAGGACTTATGGGACTATTTAAATGGTTTATTTGATCCTGTTTTAACATTGGCACCTGGTATGTATCTAGAAAATTGTCCATTTGATCCAGATTTTCCAATTTTGTTGAGTATAAGCTCTTGTAGTAGAATCTGATGATTTTTTGAATTTCCACAGTTTCTGTTGTTATGTTTCCCTTTTCATTTCTGATTTTATTAATTTGGGTAGTGCCTCTGTGCCCTCTGGTTATTCTGGCTAAGGGTTTATCTATCTTGTTGATTTTCTCAAAGAACCAGCTCCTGGTTTTGTTGATTCTTTGTATGGTTCTTTTTGTTTCTATTTGGTTGATTTCAGCCCTGAGTTTAATTATTTCTTGCTGTCTACTCCTCTTGGTTGCATTAACTTCTTTTTGTTCTAGAGCTTTCAGGTGTGTTGTCAAGCTGCTCTCTCCAATTTCTTTTTGGAGGCACTTAGAGCTATGAGTTTTCCTCTTAGCACTGCTTTCAATGTGTCCCATAAATTTTGGTACGATGTGTCCTCATTATCATTAAATTCTTCAAAGTCTTTAATTTCTTTCTTTATTTCTTCCTTGACCAAGCTATCATTGAGAAGAGCATTGTTCAAAGTCCATGTGCATGTGTGTTTTCCATTGTTTTTGTTTGAACTCAAGGTCAGCCTTTGGCCATGGTGATCTGATAGGGTGCATGGAATTATTTCAATATTGTTGTATCTGTTGAGGCCTGTTTTGTGACCAATTATATGGCAAATTTTGGAGAAGGTACCATGAGGTGCTGAGAAGAATGTGTATTCTTTTGCTTGAGGATGGAATGCTCTATAAATATCTGTTAGGTCCATCTGGTCCATAACTTTAGTTAGTTTCTCTGTGTCTCTGCTTAGTATCTGTTTCCATAATTTGTCCATTGTTGAGAATGGGGTGTTGAAGTCTCCCACTATAATTGTGTGGGGTTCAATGTGTGCTTTGCGTTTTAGTAAGGTTTCCTCTATGAATGTGGGTGCCCTTGCATAGATGTTCAGAATTGAGAGTTCATCTTGGTAGATTTTTTCCTTTGATAAGTGTGAAGTGTCCTTCTGTGTCTTTTTTGATGACTTTTGGTTGAAAGTTGATTTTATCCAATGTAAGTATGGCCGCTACAACTTGTTTCTTGGGACCATTTGCTTGGAAAATAGCTTTCCAACCTTTGTCTCTGAGGTAATGAGTGTCTTTGTCACTGAGGTGGGTTTCTTGTTTGCTGCAAAATGTTGGGTCCTGTTTAAGTATCCAGTCTATGTCTTTTTATTGGGGAATTGAGACCAGTGATGTTAAGAGATATTAAGGAATAGTGATTGTTGCTTCCTGTTATTTTCATTTTTAAAGGTGGAATTATGTTTGTGTGGCTCTCTTCTTTTGGGTTTGTTGAAAGAAGATTACTTTATTGCTTTTTCTAGGGTGTAGTTCCCTGACTTGTGTTAGTATTTTCCACCCATTATCCTTTGAAGTGTTGGGTTTGTAGAAAGATATTGTGTAAATTTGGTTCTGTCATGGAATATCTTGTTCTCTCCATCTATGGTAATTGAGAGTTTTGCTGGGTATAGTAGCCTTGACTTATATTTATGTTTTCTTAGGGTCTGTATGACATCTGCCCAGGATCTTCTAGCCTTCATAGTTTCCGGTGAGAAGTCTGGTGTAATTCTGATAGGTCTGCCTTTATATGTTACTTGACATTTTCCCCTTACTGCTTTTAATATTCTTTCTTTGTTTAGTGCATTTGGTGGTTTGATTATTATGTGTCAGGAGGAGTTTCTGTTCTGGTTCAGTCTGTTTGGAGTTCTGTAGGCTTCTTGTATGTTTTTTCCTTGTATCTTAATGGGTATGTTTTTCCTTTAGTTTGTGGATATTTTCTTCTATGCTCTTGTTGAACAGCTGGTCTATGCTATTCACTTGACATTCTTCTCCTTTATTGTACCTAGTATTCAAAGTTTGATTTTTCATGGTGTGCCACATTACCTGTATGTTCCTTCTCTCTGTTTGTGTCTCTCTGTCTATGCATAAGTACATATGTCTGTGCGTGTGTGTGTGTGTGTGTGTGTTTATTTTTTCATACTCCTTGCTTATTTGGTGTAGGTCCTCTACCTTTAACTTCTAATGTTCTATCTTCTATTCAATCCAGTCTAGTTTTAAGGGTTTTCCTTATGATTTCTGTAAAAAGTGAGTACATGACCACTCCAAAGTATGGGTGAGTGTAAGGTTTTTATTATAGATGATGGAAGGTACAGCCAGAGGTAAAATATAGGGGGTCAAAAGGGGAAGACAGAAGGGACGACCAAGAGAGTATATAGTCAAAATGGCAGGGCTTAAGGGAATGAGAAGCTGGGTGAGGGAAGCCCATAAGCTGGAGAATTTTAGGGTAAGACTGTAGTGTAAGAGGAACATAGAAGATACATAGGTATCTATGTGAAACAGAGGAAGCGTGGAGGACAACAAGCACTCTGGCATATTAATAGGCACATCAGATAGCCATTTGTCATGTGTTTCTTTTGAACTTGTCATTCCAGCTTGTTGGTAATAAGAGGCAACATACTCTCTTTTTGTAACTGCTTCTTAGCTGATATTAGGATGTAGTTGTCAGGGTCCAGGAATGCTGGAATTCTAATCAAAGACTGGGAAGAGAGAGAGGATTCAGTTCAATTGGAGATTTCATTAGAAGCTTGTAGACTATAGTTCACTGGTTCTTAAGGGCTATCTGGATGTGGCACATTGCAGGCAATTTGGAGAGTATAATATTGATTGGAAATTCTCCTGGGACATAAACTAGGAACAGAAGGTAAAGTTGAGGAGCAAAGGGAAAATCTTTACCTTGGGTATACACTTGAAACTTCCAGGCCTGTGGTTCTAGTAATTGAGGAGGGAGGAGTTCCAAGACCAAGGGAAGGAGGGGAAGATCCTACCTTTAGGGATAAACAGTAGATGGGAAAGCTTAAGCTGCTGACTGCTTTACAAATCTGGAGTCCTTTTTACCTGTGACAGGTAGATCCAAGTTGTGAGTCACTGAAGCTTACAAGAATTTCTTAAGTTACAAGGAGGCATAAAAGTTTTAGCAATATTGCCATTGTGAATAATCTGTACTGACATACTTATTGTAGAAAAGGTAGTTAACAAGTGTCTATAAATAGCTGGAGTAGACTCATACCCCTTTCTCTGTCCAGAGGGCAATGAAAATTACTTTAAGTTTATGCTTAAACCAGTGGTTATTTAAATTTTTGAGCTTCTCTCCTGGGCATATACCCAAAGATGCTCCAACATCCCACAAAGACACTTGCTCAACCATGTTCATAACAGATTTATCCATAATATTCAGAAACTTGAAACAACCTAGGTGTCTCTCAGCTGACAAATGGATAAAGAAATATTCCATTCTACACAATGGAATAATATTCAGCTTTTAAAAATGAAGGCATCATGAACTTTACAGGAAAATGGATGGAATTTGAGAATATCAACCCAAGTTAGGTAACCCAGTCCCCAAAGGACATTCATAGTATGTACTTACTTATAAGTTAATATTAACCATAAAATACAGGTACCATGCTATATTATACAGACCTAAAGAAGCTACACAAGAAGTAGGGCCCAAGCATGGATGCTTGAATCACACTTAGAAGGAAATAAAATAGTCATAGGAGGCAGATGGAAGGAGAAAAATGGGTGGAAAGAGGGATGGACAGGGCAATGTGGGGGGGGGCAGGATCAGGTGTGGGCATAGGAAAGAGCACCAAAAATGGAACCCCGTAGATGGTAGGGGGGTAGTTGGGGCATCTCTAGGACATGATGGAGACCTGGTATAAGGTAGGATCCGAATGGGTGTTAGTTACCTTACCCTTGATGCCTAACAGTGGGGACAGGAAACCTAAAGAGGCTACCCCCTGTGACCACGTAGGAACCCCTAGTGGAGCGATAATGACAACAACCAACCCATAAAACTTTCAACCCAACACTTGTTCTGTCTAAAGAAATGCAGGGACAACGATGGAGCAGAGACTGAAAGAATGACCAACCAAAAGCCTGCCCAATTTGAGACGCATTCCATGGACAAACACCAATCTTTGACACTATTAATGATACTCTGTTATGGTTGAAGACAGGAGACTAGCATAACTCCCCTCTGAGAGGCTCCACCCAGCGGCTGACTGAAACAGATGCAGATACCGACAGACAAGTATTGGACAGAAGTCAGGAACTCTTATGAAAGAGTGGGATAAAGATTAAAGACCCTGAAGGGGATAGGAACTCCACAGAAAAACCAACTGAGTCAACTAAACTGGACTCCTGGGAGCTCCTTTTTTTTTTGTTTTGTTTTTCTAATTTTTTTTTATTTACATTCAAAATCATTTCCCCTTTCCGGTTTCCTCCCTCCCCGAAAGTCCCATAAGCCCCCTTCCCTCCCTCTTTTTTCCATTCAACCCCCTCTCATTACTCTGTCCTGGCGTTCCCCTACATCCAGTCTTTCCAGGACCAGGGGTCTCTCCTTCCATCTTCTTAGAAATCTATTGATATGCGGATTGTGTCTAGGGTATTCCGAGATTCTGGGTCAATATCCCCTTATCAGTGACTGCATACCATGTGTGTTCTTTTGTGATTGGGTTACCTCACTAAGGATGATATTTTCAAGTTCTGACCATTTGCCTAGGAATTTCGTGAATTCATTGTTTTTAATTGCAGAGTAGAATTCCATTGTGTAAATATACCACATCTTCTGAATCCATTCCTCCATTGAGGGACATCTGGGTTCTTTCCAGCTTCTGGCTATTATAAATAAGGCTGCTATGAACATAGTGGAGCATGTGTCCTTATTGCATGCAGGTAAAGCCTCTGGGTATATGCCCAGGAGTGGTATAGCCGGATCCTCCGGGAGTGTCATGCCCAGTTTTCTGAGGAACCGCCAGACTGCTTTCCAGAGTGGTTGTACCAGCCTGCAATTCCACCAGCAGTGGAGGAGTGTTCCTCTTTCTCCACATCCTCACCAACAACTGCTGTCTCCTGTGTTTTTGAACTTAGCCATTCTGACTGGTGTGAGGTGGAATCTCAAGGTTGTTTTGATTTGCATTTCCCTAATGACTAAGGATGATGAACATCTCTTTAGGTGCTTCTCAGCCATTAGATGTTCTTCAGGGGAGAACTCTTTGTGTAGCTCTGTACCCCATTTTTTAATAGGGTTACTTGCCTCTCTGGAGTTTAACTTCTTGAGTTCTTTGTATATATTGGATATTAGCCCTCTGTCAGATGGAGGGTTGGTAAAGATCATTTCCCAGTTAGTTGGTTGCCGCTTTGTCTTTTTGACAGTGTCTTTTGCCTTGCAAAAACTTTGTAATTTAATGAGATCCCATTTGTCAATTCTTGATCTTAGAGCATAAGCTATTGGAGTTCTATTCAGGAAATTCTCCCCTGTGCCCATATGTTCAAGGTTCTTCCCTAGTTTCCTTTCTATTAGTTTCAGTGTGTCTGGTTTTATGTGGAGGTCCTTGATCCACTTGGAATTGAGCTTAGTGCAAGGAGATAAGAATGGGTCAATTTGCATTCTTCTGCATGTTGACCTCCATTTGAGCCAGCACCATTTGTTGAAAAGGCTATCTTTTTTCCACTGGATGGTTTTAGCTCCTTTGTCAAAGATCAAGTGACCATAGGAGTGTGGATTCATTTCTGGGTCTTCAATTCTGTTCCATTGATCTACAAGCCTGTCACTGTATCAATACCATTGCTTTTACTATGTTTAGATATGGGCCTCAAATTCCTGATCTTTTCAAGACCTTTAGCATGAAAGGATGCTGAATTTTGTCAAATGCTTTCTCAGCATCTAATGAGATGACCATGTGGTTTTTTTTTCTTTGAGATTGTTTATATAGTGGATTACATTGATGAATTTCCTTATATTGAACCATCCCTGCATCCCTGGGATGGAACCTACTTGATCATGGTGAATGATCGTTTTGATGTGTTCTTGGATTCGGTTTGCAAGAATTTTATTGAGTATTTTTGCATCGATATTCATAAGAGAGATTTGCCTGAGATTCTGTTTGTCGGATCTTTGTGTGATTTTGGTATTAGCGTAGCTGTGGCTTCATTCTGTTTCTATTTTGTGGAACAGTTTGAAGAGTATTGGTGTTAGGTCTTCTTTGAAGATCTGATAGAGTTCTGCACTAAAACCATCTGGACCTGTGCTTTTTTTGGTTGGAAGACTCTGGGAGCTCCTAAAGACTGTGCCACCGACCAAGGAGCATACAGGGGCTGGACTGAGGCCTAGGCACATAGGTAGCAGAACTGCAGCTCAGTCTTCATAACAACTGGAGCGGGGTGAGTGAGGGGCTGTCCCTGGAGCTGAAGCCATTCCCCAATAGGGGTGTCTTGTCTGGCCTCAGTGAGAGAGGTTGTGCCTAACCCTGCATAGACTTGATGTGCCAGTGTGCAGGGTGGGGCAGATGGGGGGGCACCCTCTCAGAGGAGAAACATAAAGGAGGGGGTCCTTGTGGAGGGGGATAAGGGAGCAGCATTTGGGTTGTAAATAAATACATACATACATACCTACATGCATAAATACATCAAAACCTCTTTTGTGAGTTTATCTCTTTTAGTGTAAAGTCTGTCTCTCTCATCAGGAGACTTAGTGGCTCTAGGAAAAACAATGCATAGGTTTTACATATGAAATGGACTGAACAGACACCTGTAAGCACTGTGGAAGGAGCTGTGTGTTTGCTGATGTTGAATTGATAAATACAGTTATCCTCCAAAGTCTACAGTGATCTGTGAAGGGTAAGTTAGAGCAAGAAGTGTATTCAAAATGGCTGCTCTGTCAACTAAAATGACAGAGGCGTACCTGCTACCTGTATCCTTACTAGGTTCCTCCATTGTGGGTTTGATGGTTTGGGTGGAGAAGTCATCAGTCCTGGGCTGACACACAGGGCAACATTAGCCTACGGTTGTCAGATACAGAAGATCCAAAAGATAAGGTATTTGGAATCCACTTTTGGCCAGGCAGAGTAGAGCATTCAACCCAACAATGTTCACAGTTTGGGCAAGGGATTGGTGGGCAAGTATTGTGTAGTTCTTTGCCCAGCAGTCAGCTTTGCCACATTTTGAGCAGGGCCCCAGTGGAGTTCATTTGTGCCCTGTCTTCTTCGGGCCCCTAGGAACTGGCATTTGTCTATCACAGGAAGCTTTTTTTCATTAAATACTTTAAATGCCATATTCAGCAGGTCTCTGAGAAGTTTTGAGGGTCAAGTATTAAGTATACCCAATTTTAAACAAACTTTACTTGTGTTTAGTTACTTACTTCAGATGTAAACTTGGAAACATATACAGAAGGATAAATAAAGTTTGTCTTTGTATATGAATTACAATCATTCTTTGCATAACTAAATGAATAGTTCTGACCATATTAAAAAATTTGATCACCTATAAGGTAACTGATCATTAACTTGCATGTCTTAAATATCTTAAACAGTTTACACTTTAAGTAGATTTTATAAGATTAGAATCTTACGGTTTTATCTCTGTCAAGCTGAGTCTTAAAAATGAATTAAAGATATAATAGAAGATCTTTTGGAATTAAACTGTAAATATAGTCCATAGATAGATTGGGAACCTTATTTTCTGATCCTTTTATAGTGTATCTTTATAGAATATCACAGTTCTTTGTATGACTCAATTTTTCCAAATAGCTACATCTTAATATAAAGTTAGCAAAGACAAAATGGTTAAACATATATCTTCAAGTCAGTTTCTGCTTACCTGAGGAGACCTTGGGAGTTTATAAACCTTATTTATCAAACATACCTTATTTATCAAACATATTCTGTTCCTTATTTAAAATTTCTAGAATCCTGGTGTTGAATAGAGTTGCAAAGACATATAAGGTTGGATGTACACCTCTAAGTAAATTTCTGCTAGCTTGAGTAGACCTTTATAAACTTAGTGATGTGTTTATCAAAAGATAAAGAGAGGAGGGATGCGTTCTATGGAGGTATAGTCAGGTATGGGGGAAGGGGGTGCCTCAGAGGGCCCACACTGAGGCATCCCTTCCCCCTGAGGGACGAGCCATATGATGGTATAGTATAGAATAGAGTTTATTCAGGGCATGGGGAGGGGAGTTAAGAGGGTAATAGAGTCAAAGAAAGAGAATGTGAGCGAGAAAGAAGAGAAGAGAAGAGAAGAGAAGAGAAGAGAAGAGAAGAGAAGAGAAGAGAAGAGAAGAGAAGAAGACAAGTAGACAAGTAGAGGCCAGAAATGAGCATGTGAAAAGAGGTAGGGAAGGGACAAGAGGACAAACCAGGAGCAGGAAGGCAAGAGCAGGAACAAGGGAGCAAGAGAGAGAGAGGAGGGGACAAACATCCCCTTTTATAGTGTCAGGCACACCTGGCTGTTGCCCGGTAACTGTGGGGTGGAGCATACCTGACTGTTGCCAGGTAATTGTAGGCTGAAGTTTAGACAGAATGCTAATGTTCCCCCATTTTGGTTTAAGTTAAAAGGAAAAAATTAGAAAGAGGCAATCGTGGAGCAGGAATAGGTTCGTCATGATCTTTAACTATTTCCTGCTGGCATTGGGATGTCATGTCTCTAGGGAACCTAGGAAAATAAGTATGGAGATGTCGGGCTGGTCTTAGGAGAGTTGCCTGCTTCCTTGTTGTCTAGGGTCTGTAGAACCATTTGAGAATAGGTCAGAAGGAATAGGTCCAATAGAAGCATCTGTGTCTATGGGAGAAGGAGGTTGCATCCTTGCACAGGTTTCTTCTGTGGAGGTTGCTTTTCTGGAGCTGTCCTGGATGTAGTAAGTGTCTGGACTTGAGAAGATGCTGAAATACACACACTTGATGGAGTTTTATTTGGTCCATAAGAGGTAGATCTGAGTGGGTTTCCTGTAGCTTATAACTTTACAAAAAAGATTACACGAGTTAATAACATGAACAGTCTTTAAGATCAGCTTTCTGTGGGTCAGAGGAAGAAGAATTTGTGATTATATAGTTGGATCATAAAGTGAAATGTTTCATTAGAGTTAGGGAAACTTATAAGAACTCGAATAGTGTTTGGACAGTGGCATAGCTAGAAGAGGAAATATGAATTATTTAATTGATGGAAAGTGAGTTTAGGTAAGGAAGTAAAAGATTACATCTGTGAAAGCTTACATTTGAACTACTCACCAGAGATGAGTTTAGGTAAGGAGTTAGGCCTGTTTCCTAGCTGTCAAGCTATAGTTACCTCAGCTGTCAATGCAGTCAGAAATCTGAGGAAGAGTAAATTATAATCTAGCAGTCATATTATTTAAAAAATGACAGAGTTCACCTGTAGTCCAAACAGTTCCCTATGATCTCTGTGGTCTTCATGGCAACTTGGGCAGAGTCATTCTGCCTTTCAAGTCGAGAATGTGGAGGGCCTTTTTTCCCCATGGAATGGATACATGTGACATGAGAAACAACTTAACCTTGATTTAGATAAGTCATTTGACTCTGAGGGTATTCAGTTTTGTCCACTCTTTTTCTCACTGGTTATCATATCACAATCCAATCAGTCTCTTGAAGCTGTGTCTATATCATCTGAGACCTTGTGGGATTAGCTATTAAAGACTTCAGTAGATTCTGTCTGTCATAAACTTAAATATATTCATAATTACCAGACTTCTGACAGGATTGAGGGCTACATTGATTGGTTATATCTGAAGAAAGCACACCATAATTTAACAGGAGTACTAAAAATCATTATTTTGTTGCAAGTTTTAAACTGACATTTTTGTTACAAATCTTTACAAAATTTTAAACCATACCCATCTTACAAATTCTGAGATAGAGATTTTAAACAATAGTTTTAAGAGAATTTTGAGAAGAGAGAGTGAACAAAGTATAGAAATCAGAGGTTTTATAAATTTAATTTTACTCTTTTACTTATTTACTTTATATCCCACTTACTGCCCCTTCCTGGTCACTCCCTCCAAAAATCCTCTCTCCTTCCCCCTCTCCTTCTCCTCTGAGTGGGTGGGGGCACAGGGGAGGGGTATCCCTCTACCCTGTCATATCAAGTCAGGGGCTAGGAGCTTCCTCTCCCACTGAGGCCAGATAAGGAAGCTCAGCTAGAAGAACATATCCCACAAATAGGCAACAGTTTTTGGATAGCCCCCTGCTCCAGTTGTTCAGGACCCACATTAAGTCTAAGCTACACATTTGCTACATATGTGGGGGAGCTGGGTCCAGCCTGTGTATGTTCTTTGGTTGAGGGTTCAGTCTCTGAGAGCCCCAAGGGTCCAGATTTGTTGACTCTGTTCATCTTCCTGTGAAGTTCCTGAGAGAGGAGATTTTTAGGAATAGAAAGTAGAAAAATCTTAGAGAAAAGATTTTAGGATCATTTACTTGTACAGTGGCAGAACTTAGTATAATCTGTGAGATTTTGAAAATCAAGTGTGCCATTCATTGATTGAGCTGTACTGAAGCATTAAGATATCAAGGCTTTAATGAAATCTCTAAGTCCTAGGAGGAAAAGAGCTTAGAGAAGGAAGAAAATGGTAACAGAACTGGAACTCTGCCGTAGCTTGAGTTCCAATAAGCAGAGGAAACTGAGAGACAGGGAGGCCAACCAATAGTTGCAAACAGGAACTCAACCCACAGCAGGATCCCAATATTGTAGAGTCCAGGAGGGCCTAAGGATGCTGCAGGTCTTAAACAGCAGCTTCTATGGGGAGGTGAGGAAGCTACAGAAGGGAGCAGAGAGACAGAATGCATCATGGGGAAAAGAAACATATGTGTCCTGGTGATAAGAATTTTAATCTATGCCCAAGTAGACTGAGAGGCTTGTCACAGACAAATGTCTCAAATCAGAGAGAGGCATCCCTTTCCAAACAATGGTGGCCTAGTAGGGTGATAGGATCCTGCCAGCACACTGTTAGGGTTTGTTAGTTAGTTTGTTTGTTTGTTTAACAGAAACAAAGCATGAAGCCCTGGGATGACACTTAAGTAGTTGATAATGAGAGAGCATGTAGAGATAGAGACAGAGACCTCCCATGATGTGACAGTAGCTCAGGAAGGTGTTACAGGCATCAGTAGCCAGAACTACTTAGAGGTAACCAGAATCCCAATGAAGAAGCATAGGAGTGGAGGAAAGAAGAGGCTGAAGAGGCAGACTCTACAATTTGGAGTCAAATATGGTCGGTAGAAGAAGTTAACAGAAACAAATAATCCATTTGTACCTTAGGAGAGTCAAATCAGCACCTGGTTCAGTTAGGAGAGGCTGTGCACCTTGAAAGGGGTCCACTTACATCCTACCCAGAAGTTTTGGCACCAGATTACTAAGTGAGAATATGACCACTCCAAGGTATGACTTATGAAAATATTTTTAGTGTAGATATGAAGAAGATTATAGCCAGGGGCATCTAGAAGTGTGCAGAGCAAAGAAAATTGAACATGGCCAGTATACTGGACTAGGCCTTGCATGGGAGGGAGAGATGGAGAGAGAGAGAGAGAGAGAGAGAGAGAGAGAGAGAGAGAGAGAGAGAGAGAGAGAGAGAGAGAGAGAGAGAGAGAGAGAGAGAGAGAAACAAAAATGGCAAGGTTATAAGGGAATAAGAAGCTGGGAAGGAAGTCCATGACCTTTAGGGTAGCAGCAGGTGGGGTAAAAACAGCTGAGAAGATCACAGGGAGATGTGAAACTGAGTGATCCTGGAATCCAGCAGGCACTATGACATGCTAATCACCACAGATAGACATTTGTTTGGAGTTTCTTTTGAACTTACAATTTCTAGTTGGTTCATTGGGTTCTTCAGTTCTGTCTTCATTTCAGTCTGACTCCTCTTCAATATTTTCTGTCTCTTATTGAATTCCAATTTCAAGTTCTGGGCTGCTTTCATCATTTCAATCTGCCTTATATTTATGAATTTATTTTGCTTTTTTTGTTCTGAAAGGGACAAAAGCATGCAATTCTTCACTAGTTCTTTCTCCTTAATTTTATTGATCAGTTTCTTTATGCTATCTATAAATTCGTTGAATTCCTTGATGAAGTATATGATCATTCTTTTAATTTACATCACAAACATTTCTACAGCAGTCATATGTTTTGAAGGGAGGTACTGGTTTGATATTTCACATTCTTTGTAGTTTTACAGTGAGATCTGGGCACGTGGACTCTTGTAAGTTCTAAGAATGATGTGAAAAGAGTAAGTTGGGGTAGAAGAGAAAAAGTATGGGAAAGTTAGGCCTGGATGGTGGAAATTATTTTTATATTGAAGTAGACAGAGGGACTGGGTGAATATGCAGGATGTGCATCCTAACCAAAGCCTGGAGTGTGGAAATAGAGAAGCCTGGGTAGAGAGTTGAGATACACTGTGTGCTTTCAGAATATGGTAAGAGGAAGAGAAGATAGGTTTTGGTAGAAGTCTAGAGATTATTTGTGATGCAGTTAGGCGTGGCTGTGGAACAGGAGCTACATCTCATGGATTGGAAGGATAGGCATAGGAAAGGATCAAGAAGGCCAGAATCTGGAAAATTTGCAAGGATGTTTGTCTTAGTTAAGGTTTTATTGCTGAACCGACACCATGACCAAGGCAAGTCTTTTAAAGGACATTTAATTGGGGCTGGTTTACAGGTTCAGACATTCAGTCCATTATCATCAAGGTGGGAATATGATAGCATCTAGGTGTATATCATATGGTGCAGGAGGAGCTGAGAATTCTATACCTTCATCTGAAGGCTGCTAGCAGAATATTGGCTTCCAGACAGCTAGGATAAGGGTCTTAAAGCCCACACCTTCAGTGACACACCTACTCCAACAAGGCCTTACCTACTCCAACAGGGCCACACCTTCTAATAGTGACACTCCCTGGGCTGAGCATATACAAACCATAACAATGTATTAGATTACACATTTAAGTAAATTTATGTTTTATTTGTCTGTAAGTGCTTGACTAATTCACCAAATACTAGTTCCAGCCATGTTGTTTCTTTTTTAAAAAAAGTATTTATTTATATGTTTGCATCCCAAATGCTGCCCACCCCATGTCTTTCTCTCACTGATTCCCTTCCCCCATCCCGCCTCCCCTTCTCCTCTAAGAGGGTGGGATGGTCCCTCTTGGGTATCACCCAATTCTGGCACATCAAGTCTCTGACAGATTAGGCTCATCCCATTGAGGTTCTACAGGGTAGCCATAAAGACTGAGCTGTCTGTCTGCTATGTATGAGCCTAGGGGCCTCATTCCAGCCTGTGTATGTTCTTTGGTTGGTGGTTCAGAATCTAAGAGCTCCCAGGGGTCCAGGTTTCTTGAGGCTGTTGGTCTTCCTGTGTAGTTCCTATCTACTTCTGGTGAGTATTTGCTTTTGTTATGCTAGGCTCCTGTCTGGAAGCAGAACAGAGTACCATTAATAATGTTAGGGATTGGTGTTTGCCCATGGGATGGGTTTCTTGTTAGGTGGATTATCAGTTGGCCTTTCCTTCAGTCTGTTTCATCCATGCATTTCTTTTAGACAGAAAGAAATTTGGGTCAAAAGTTTAGTGGGTGGGTTAGTGTCCTTATCCTCCCACTGGGAGTACTGCCTGACTACAGGAGGTGGCCTCTTCAAGTTCTATGTCCCCACTGTTAGGCATCTCGGCTGAGGATCTCATTGACTCCTGGAAGCCTTCCCTATCCCAGGTCTTTGGTATTTCCCAGAGATTCTCCCTTTTCCCCAACCCCACCACTGGCAGCTGAAGATTTCCATTCATTCTCCTGACCCACAGGTTCTCTCTCCTGTCTCTTCCTGCAACTGATTCTGTTGCCCCACTCTGCCCTCTCCTCTTCCCCCTAGTAACCCCCCTCCCTTTGCCTCCTATGATTATTTTGTTTCCCATTCTAAGTGTGATTCAAGAATCCTTGCTTGGGTCTTCCTTCTTATTTAATGATTTTGGGTCTGTGGGGTGTATCATGGGAATTTTGTACTTTATTGCTAATATCTACTTATGACTGAGTACATACCATACATGTCTTTTGGGTCTAGGTTACCTCATTAAGGATGATATTTTCTAGGTCCATGCATTTGTCTGTAAAGTTCATGATAACCTTGTTTTTAATATTCCATGTATAATATTTCATGGTATAAATGAACCACATTTTCTGTATCCATGCTTTGGTTGAGGTACATCTGAGTTGTTTCCAGTTTCTGGATATTATGGATAAAGCTGCTATGAACATAGTGGAACATGCGTCCTTGGAGTATGGTGGAACATCTTTTGAGTATACTCCCAGGAATGGTATAGCTGGGTCTTAAGTTAGAACTATTCCTAGTTTTCTGAGGAAACACCAAATTGATTTCCAAATTGGTTGTACAAGTTTGGAAATAGAGGATTGTTCCACTTGCTCCATCCACATCCTTGCCAGCATGTGTGATCACTTTGAGGTTTTGATCTTAGCCATTCTGACTGGAATCTCAGAGTTGTTTTGATTTACATTTCCCTGATGACTAAGGACTTTCACATTTCTTTAAGTGCTTCTTGACTATTCGAGATTCCTTTGTTGAGAATTTTTTTGTCTTTTTAGCTCTATACCCCATGTTTTAAGTGGTTATTTGGGTTGTTGGTTTTTAACTTCTTGTGTTCTTTATAAATTTTGGATATTAACCCTCTGTCAGATGTAGGGTAGAGTGAAGATCCTTTTCTCAATCTATAGGTTGCCATTTTGTCCTATTGACAGTGTCCTTTACCTTATCGAAACTTTATAATTTCATGAGGTCCCATTTATCAATTGTTGATCTTAGAACCTGAGCCATTGGTGTTATGTTTAGGCAATTGTCTCCTTATACCAATGTGTTCAAGGCTATTTCCCACTTTCTCTTCCATGAGATCTAGTGTATCCAGTTTTATGTTGAGGTTTGAGTTAAGTTTTACACAGGGTGACAAATATGGATCTATTTGCTTTCTTCTACCTAAGACATCCAGTAAGACCAGCACCATTTATTGAAAAGGCTTTTTTTCCCATTGTATATTTTTGGCTTCTTCATCAAAAATCTAGTGTCCATAGGTGTGTGGGGTTTTTTTCAGGATCTTTAACTCTATTACATTTATCTACCTGTCTGTTTCTGTAACAACTCACGCAGTTTTTATTAGTATTGCTTTGTAGTACAGCTTGAGAATACTGCTAGTGATTTCTCCTTTTTTTTAATTATTCAGGATTGTTATAGCTATCCTGTTTTTGTTTGTTTGTTTTTCCATAGGAAGTTGAGAAATTGCTCTGTCAAAGTCTGTAAAGAATTGTGTTGGGGCTGGAGAGATAGCTCAATGGTTAAGAGCACTGGCTGCTCTTCCAGAGGTCCTGAGTACAATTCCCAGCACCCACATGGTGGCTAACAATCATCTATAAGGAGGTCAGGTGCCCCTTTCTGACATGCAGGTGCATACACACACACACACACACACACACACACACATTTATATATACATATATGTAGATTGCTTTTATTAAGATGGCCATTTTCATTCAACTGATCCGTGAGCATGGGACATCTTTCCATCTTCTGATATCTTATTCAAGTTCTTTCTTCAGGGACTTGAAGTTCTTGTCATAGAGATCTTTCTTTCCCTTGCTCATTTGGAGTTACACCAAGATATTTTATATTACTAGTGGCTATTGTAAAGGGTGTTGTTTCATTAATTTCTTTCTCTGCTCATTTCTCATTTGTATAAAGGAGGGCTACTAGATATTCTTCAGGTGAGAATTCTTTGTTTAGCTCTGTACCCCATTTTTTAATAGGGTTACTTGCCTCTCTGGAGTTTAACTTCTTAAGTTCTTTGTATATATTGGATATTAGCCCTCTGTCGAATGGAGGGTTGGTAAAGAACATTTCCCAGTTAGTTGGTTGCCGCTTTGTCTTTTTGACAGTGTTTTTTGCCTTGCAAAAACTTTGTAATTTAATGATGTCCCATTTGTCAATTCTTGATCTTAGAGCATAAGCTATTGGAGTTCTATTCAGGAAATTCTCCCCTGTGCCCATATGTTCAAGGTTCTTCCCTAGTTTCCTTTCTATTAGTTTCAGTGTGTCTGGTTTTATGTAGAGGTCCTTGATCCACTTGGAATTGTGCTTAGTACAAGGATATAAGAATGGGTCAATTTGCATTCTTCTGCATGTTGACCTCCAGTTGAGCCAGCACCATTTGTTGAAAAGGCTATCTTTTTTCCACTGAATGGTTTTAGCTCCTTTGTCAAAGATCAAGTGACCATAGGAGTGTGGATTCATTTCTGGGACTTCAATTCTGTTCCATTGATCTACATGCCTGTCACTGTACCAATACCATGCGGTTTTTAACACTATTGCTCTGTAGTACAGCTTGAGGTCCGGGATACTTATTCCCCCAGAGGTTATGGCTGAGAAGCACCTAAAGAGATGTTCATCATCCTTAGTCATTAGGGAAATGCAAATCAAAACAACCCTGAGATTCCATCTCACACCAGTCAGAATGGCTAAGATCAAAAACACAGGAGACAGCAGTTGTTGGCGAGGATGTGGAGAAAGAGGAACACTCCTCCACTGCTGGTGGGATTGCAAGCTGGTACAACCACTCTGGAAAGCTGCCTGGCGGTTCCTCAGAAAACTGGGCATGACACTCCCAGAGGATCCGGCTATACCACTCCTGGGCATATACCCAGAGGCTTTACCTGCATTCAATAAGGACACATGCTCCACTATGTTCATAGCAGCCTTATTTATAATAGCCAGAAGCTGAAAAGAACCCAGATGTCCCTCCACAGAGCAATGGATTCAGAAGATGTGGTATATTTACACAATGGAATACTACTCTGCAATTAAAAACAATGAATTCATGAAATTCCTAGCCAAATGGTCAGAACTTGAAAATATCATCCTTAGTGAGGTAAACCAATCACAAAAGAACACACATGGTATGCAGTCACTGATAAGGGGATATTAACCCAGAATCTTGGAATACCCTAGACACAATTCGCATATCAATAGATTTCCAAGAAGATGGAAGGAGAGACCCCTGGTCCTGGAAAGACTGGATGTCCGGGAATGCCAGGTCAGAGAAGCGAGAGGGGGTTGAATGGGGAAAAGAGGGAGGGAAGGAGGCTTATGGGACTTTCGGGGAGGGAGGAAATGGGAAAGGGAAAATGATTTTGAATGTAAATAAAAAAAACTTAGAAAATAAAATAAAATTAAAAAAAAAGAAATGATCAGCTACAGGTAAAACTAAAAGCTACAATAAAAAAAAAGGGCTACATGCCTTTAATCCTAGCATGCAGGAGTCAGTTCAGTCAGTTTGTTTGGGTGGAATTGTGTGTGGTGCGATCAGTGTGTTGGAAATCAGTCAGCACAGGAGGGAGTGCAGTGAAGTAGAGTTCAGTCCAATTCAATTCATGAAGCAGAAGCAGTTGAAGCCCAGAGATTAAGGAGACAAAAGAATAGAACAAATTGATAGAGTCAGTTTGAAGCCAAACAGAGCAACTCAGTGAGAAGCTGAGAAAAGCCAGATTGAATCAGTTAACTTGGAGAAAAGTTTGATACAGAAGAGCTGAGTTGAACCAGCCGGCCAGAGTTCAGGAAAAAACTAGAAAGAGTGAGCTTATTCATTAGTAAGTTTCCAAGATGACAATTACATCAGGTCAATGAAAGCTACTTTTGTATACTAGCAATACTCTGAGTTTTGTGGTGTATGTTGGGTTTTTAGATTCTATTCTAATTTTTTTAAAAATCCTTCTTAATTTATGTCTTAACCCATTTTTCAGTCATTAGTAAGTTCTCAATTCCCATGAGATGTAAACTTTCCTTTGTTTCTGTTGTTATTGATGACCAATTTTAATACATGGTGGTCAGACAGTATACATGCTGCAATTTTAATTTTATTTGTTAAGAATGGGGTTTTGTCTATTTAAAAATGGGGTACAGAGCTAAACAAAGTATTCTCAACTGACGAATACTGGATGACTGAGAAGCACCTAAAGAAATGTCCAACATCCTTAATTATCAAGGAAATGCAAAACAAAACAACCCTGAGATTGCACCTCACACCAGTCAGAATGGCCAGGATCAAAAACTCAGTGGACAGCAAATGCTGGAGAGGATGTGGAGAAGGAAGAACACTTCTCCATTGCTGGTGGGAATAAAAGCTGGTAAAACCACACTGGAAATCAGAAAATTTGACATAGGACCCAGCTATACCACTCCTGGGCATATACCCAGAAGATGCTCCTACATGTAATAAGGACACATGCTCCACTATGTTCACAACAGCCTTATTTATAATAGCCAGAAGCTGGAAAGAACCCAAATGTCTCTCAACAGAGCAATGGATACAGAAAATGTGGTACATTTACACAATGGAGTACTACTCAGCTATTAAAAACAATGACTTCATGAAATTTTTAGTCAAATGGATGGAGCTAGAAAATATCATTCTGTAGGCCGCCATCTTTGCTCCTGTGACCGAGCAGATGGGTGCAGCCAGGAACACAGGGAATACCTGAGTGTAAGATCACTTGGGACTGCCAGGGCCCCACCTGCACCCAGGAACTGGGCAGCACCACAGCCCTCTGTGCACCTAGCCTGCCAGTGGAACATCTGTTCTGCAGGGAGTCCTGCATTTACAGAGAGTCTCATTTTTAGAGATGAGGCCGCCATCTTTGCTCCTATGACAGAGCCGACAGGTGCAGCCAGGAATTCAGGGAACACCTGAGTGTAAGACCAGTTGGGACATGGCCCGCCAGGGCCCCACCTGCACCCAGTAGCTGGGGAGTGCCACAGCACTCTGTGCCAGGGGAGAGTCAGTCACCCAGTGCTGCTGAGACAGGCTTGCAGGCACATAGGAGGGACAAGCACCAGCCAGAGACAGTAGGATCAACTAAATACCTGATATAAACAGATGGCAAAAAGCAAACATAGGAATGTAACTATCAGCAATCAAGGCAAAAAAGGCACCATCTGAACCCAATTCTCCCACAACAGCAAGTCCTGGATACCACAACACATGGGAAAAGCAAGACTTGGATTTAAAATCACAGCCCATGATGCGGATAGAGGACTTCAAGAAGGACATAAATAACTCCCTTAAAGAAATAAAGGAGAACACTGGTAAACAGGTAGAAGCCCTTAAAAAATTATAGGAAAGCACAGCCGAACAGGTGAAGGAATTGAACAAAACCATCCAGGATCTAAAAATGGAGGGAGAAACAATAAAGAAATCACAAAGGGAAACAACTCTGGACATAGAAAACCTAGGAAAGAAGCCAGGAGTCAGAGATGCAAGCATCAACAAGAGAATACAAGATATAGAAGAGAGAATCTCAAATGCAGAAGATACCATAGAAAGCACTGATATAACAGTCAAAGAAAATGCAAAATGCAAAAACCTCCTGACCCAAAATATCCAGGACAAAAGGAGAAGACCAAACCTAAGGATTATAGGTATAGAAGAGAACGAAGATTTCCAATTTAAAGGGCCAGTAAATGTCTTCAACAAAATTATAGGAGAAAACTTCCCTAGCCTAAAGAAAGAGATGCCCATGAACATACAAGAAACCTACAGAACTCCAAATAGATTTGACCAGAAAAGAAATTCCTCCCGTCACATGATAAGTAAAACTCCAAATGCACAAAAAAAAAAGAAAGAAAAAAAGAATATTAAAAGCAGTAAAGGAAAAAGATCAAGTAACATATAAAGGTAGACCTATCAGAATTACACCAGACTTCTCACCAGAGACTATGAAAGCCAGAAAAGCCTGGACAGATGTCCTACAGACCCTAAGGGAACACAAATTCCAGCCCAGGCTGCTACACCCAGCAAATCTCTCAATTAACATAGATAGAGAAACCGAGGTATTCCATGAAAAAAAAATTTACACAATACCTTTCCACAATCCAGTCCTTCAAAGGATAAAGAATAGAAAATGCCAACAAAAGGAGGGAAACTACACACTAGAAAAAGCAAGAAATTAATCTTCTTTAAACAAACCTAAAAGAAGATAACCACACAAACATAAATCTTACATCAAAAATAACAGGAAGCAACAATCACTATTCCTTAATATCACTTAACAATTCCCCAATAAAGGACTCAATTCCTGAATAAAAACATAGATTAACAGACAGGACCCAACATTTTACTGCACACAGGAAAGCATCTCAGTGTCAAAGACAAACACTATCTCAAAGTAAAAGGCTGGAAAACAGTTTTCCAAGCAAATGGTACCAAGAAACAAACTGGAGTAGCCATTCTAATATCCAATAAAATAGAATTTCAACAAAAAGTCATCAAAAAAGACACAAAAGGACACTTTATACTTATCAAAGGAAAAATCTAACAAGAAGAACTCTTAATTATGAATATCTATGCTCCAAATGCAAGGGCAACTTCATTAGTAAAAGAAACTTTACTAAAGCTTAAAGCACACATTGCACCTCACACAATAATTGTGAGTGATTTCAACACCCCACTCTCCTCAATGGACAGATCCGACAAACACAAACTAAACAGAAACACAGTGAAACTAACATAAGTTTTGGACCAAACAGATTTAATATAAAATGGATTTAATGGATTTTTATATATTTAATAGGATAAAACATTTTATCCTAAATCAAAAGAATATATATTCTTCTCAGCACCTCATGGTACCTTCTCCAAAACTGAACATATAATTGCACACAAAACAGATCTCAACAGATATAAGAAGATTGAACTAATCCCATGCCTCCTATCAGATCACTATGGAGTAAGGGTGGTCTTCAATAGCAACAAAAACAACAGAAAGCCCACATACATATGGAAACTGAACAATGCTCTACTCAATTATACCTTGGTCAAGGAAGAAATAAGGAAAGAAATCAAAGACCTTTCAGAATTTAATGAAAATGAAGGCACAACATATCCAAATTTATGGGACACAATGAAAGCAGTGCTAAGATGAAAACTCATAGCTCTGAGTGCCTCCAGAAAGAAGCTGGAAAGATCATACACTAGCAACTTAACAGCATACCTGAAAGCTTTAGAAGAGAAAGAGTTAATACACCCAAGAGGAGTAGTAGACAGGAAATCATCAAACTCAGGGCTGAAATCAACTAAGTAGAAACAAAAAGAACTATACAAAAAATCAACAAACCAGGAGCTGTTTCTTTGAGAAAATAAACAAGATGATAAACCTTTAGCCATACTAACCAGAGGGCACAGACACAGTATCCAAATTAACAAAATCAGAAATGAAAAGGGAGATAGAACAACAGAAACTGAGGAAATTCAAAAAATCCTGAGATCCTACTACAAAACAACTGGAAAATATGAATGAAATGGATAATTCTCTAGACAGATACTAAATACCAAAGTTAAATCACAACCAGGTAGACCATCTAAATGGTCCCATAACCCCTAAAGAAATAGCAGTGGTCATTGACAGTTTCCCAACCAAAAAAAGCAAAGGACCAGATGGTTTTAGTGCAGAATTCTATCAGACCTGAAAAGAAGACCTAACACCAATACTTTTCAAACTATTCTGCAAAATAGAAACAGAAGGAATACTACCCAACTAGTTCTATGAAGCAACAATTATGCTAATACCAAAATCACACAAAGATCTGACAAAGAAAGAGAATCTCAGGCCAATTTCTCTTATGAATATAAATGCAAAAATACTCAATAATGTTCTTGCCAACCGAATCCAAGAACACATCAAAATGATCATTCACCATGATCAAGTAGGCTTCATCCCAGGGATGCAGGGATGGTTCAATATATTGACATCCGTCAATGTAATCCACTACATAAACAAACTCAAAGAAAAAATTCATATGGTCATTTCATTAGATGCTGAAAAAGAATTTGAAAAATTCAGCATCATTTCATGTTAAAAGTCTTGGAAAGAACAGAAAATCAAGGCCCATACCAAAACATAGTAAAAGCAATATACAACAAACCAGTAGACAACATCAAACTAAACAGAGAGAAAATTGAAGCAATCCCACTAAAATCAGGGACTAGACAAAGCTGCCCTCTCTCTCCATATTTATTCAATATAGAACTTCAAGTTCTAGCTAGAGCAATTAGACAACAAAAGGAGGTCAAATGGATACAAATTGGAAAAGAAGAAGTCAAATAATCACTATTTGCAAATCATATGATAGTATACTTAAGCACTCCAAAAAACTCCACCAGAGAACTTTTACAGCTGATAAACAACTTCAGCAAATGGCCGGATATAAAATCAACTCAAGCAAGTCAGTAGCCTTCCTATACTCAAAGGATAAACAGGCTGAGAAAGAAATTAGGGAAATGACACCCTTCACAGTAGCCATAAACAATATAAAGTATCTTGGTTTGACTCTAACCAAACAAGTGAAAGATCTGTATGACAAGAACTTCAAGTCTCTGAAGAAAGAATCAAAGAAAACCTCAGAAGATTGAAAAATCTTCCATGCTCATGGATTGGCAGGATTGATATAGTAAAAATGACCATCTTGCCAAAAGCAATATAAAGATTCAACGCGATCCCCATCAAAATTCCAACTCAATTCTTTATAGAGTTAGAAAGAGCAATTCTCAAATTCATCTGGAATAAAAAAAAAAAAAACAAAAACAACCCAGGATAGCTAAAACTATTCTCAAGTAAAAGAACTTCTGGGGGAATCAGTATCCCTGACCTCAAGCAGTACTACAGAGCAATAGTGTTAAAAACTGCATAGTATTGGTACAGTGACAGGCAGGTTGATCAAGGGAATAGAATTGAAGACCCAGAAATGAACCCACACACCTATGGCCATGTGATCTTTGACAAAGGAGTTAAAACCATCTAGTGGAAAAAGATAGACGTTTCAACAAATGCTGCCTGAACAACTGGCAGCTAGCATGCAGAAGAATGCAAATCCATCCATTCTTTCCTCCTTGTACTAAGCACAAGACCAAGTGGATCAAGGACTTCCACATAAAACCAGACACTGAAACTAATAGAAAAGATACTGGGGAAGAGCCTTGAGCACATGGGCACAGGGGAAAATTTTCTGAACAGAACACCAATACTCTGAGATCAAGAATAGACAAATGGGACATCATAAAACTACAAAGTTTCTGAAGGGCAAAGGACACTGTCAATCGAACAATTAGGCAACCAAAAAATTGGGAAAATATCTTTACCAACCCTATATATGACAGAGGGCTAATATCCAATTTATACAAAGAACTCAAGAAGTTAGACTCCAGATAGTCAAATAACCCTCTTAAAAATGGGGTATAGAGCTAAACAAAGAATTTTCAACTGAGGAATATCGGGTGGCTGAGAAGTACCTAAGGAAATGTTCAACATCCTTAGTTATCAGGGAAATGCAAATCAAAACAACCCTGAGATTTCACGTCACACCAGTCAGAATGGCTAAGATCAAAAACTCAGGAGATAGCAGGTACTGGTGAGGATGTAGAGAAAGAGAAACCCTCCTCCCCTGCTGGTGGGATTGCAAGCTGGTACAACCACTCTGGAAAGCAGTCTGGCGGTTCCTCAGAAAACTGTGCATGATACTACTGGAGCTTCCTGTTATATCACTCCTGGGTATATACCCAGGGGATTCTCCAGTATGTAATAAGGACACATGCTCCACTATGTTCATAGTGGTCCTTTTATAATAGCTAGAATCTGGAAGGAACCCAGATGTCCCTCAACGGAGGAATGGATACAAAAAATGTGGTATATTTACACAATGGAATACTACTCAGCTATTAAAAACAATGAATTCATGAAATTCTTAGGCAAATGGGTGGAACTGGAAAATATCACTGTAAGTGAGTTAACCCAATCACAAAAGAACACACATGGTATGCACTCACTGATAAGTGGATATTAGCCCAGAAGCTTGGAATAACCAGGACACAATTCACATATCAAATTATGCCCAAGAAGAAGGAAGAACAAAGTATGGATACTCTGGTCCTTCTTAGAAGGGGGGACCAAACACCCACAGGAGGAGATACAGAGACAAATTGTGTAACAGAGTCTGAGGGAAAGACCATCCAGAGACTACCCAATCTAATGATCCATCCCATATACAGTTACAAAACCCAGACACTATTATCAATTCCCACAAATACTTGCTGGGGGGTGTTGAAGGGGAGGGGGATGGGACAGGGGATTTTCAGGGGGGGTAACATGGAATGGGGATACCATTGAAACATAAATAAAACAAATATTTAATAAAAAAGAAAGAAAAAAAGAATGAGGTTTTGTTCATGTATATTTTCAGTTTTGGAGAAAGTTTCATGGCTTGCAATGAAGAAGGTATATTGTTTTGTGTTTAGATAAAATGTTCTGTTAAAATCTTGTAGGCTTTTTGATTTATGATATCATTTAACACCAGAATTTCCCCCTTTACATTTCATCTGAATTCCCTGTCTATTGGTAAGAATGTGGTATTGAAGGCTTCCAGTATCACTTTGGGGGGAGCAATATGTGATTTAAGCTACAGTATGTTTTTCTTTGTTCATTTGTTGTGTCTTTTATGAACTTTGGTATCCTTGTGTTTGGTGCTTAGATTTTAAAAATTGCCATGTCCTCTTGGTGGATTTTTTCCTTTGATGAGTATGTAGTCTCTGTCCCTACTTCTTTGTACTAGTTTTTGTGAGAAGTTTATTTTGTTACACATATTTAAATGAATACAGTTGCTGGTTTCTTCAGTCTATTTGCTTAAAATCTCTCTCTCTCTCTCTCTTTCTCTCTCTCTCTCTCTCTCTCTGCATGTGTGTGTGTGTTTTACTAAAGATTTAACCTAGCATATAATTGATGAGTATTCTACCATTGAGCCCTATCCCCAGCCCCTATTTACGCTTCTTTAAAATGTTTAGAAAGGAATCAACAATTTTCATAGGCTGGCATTGAACTTGTGATTCTCCTCCTTCAGCTTCCCAAGTTGAGATTACAGACCTATGCCACCTGGCATGAAGTCCATTCCAATGTTTTAAAATATTTATTTTGTTTCCCTCAACAGTTTCAGATCTTGTAAGTTGCAAAACCATTTTTAGTTTTCCTTTGTAACAAGTGACAAGGGTTATCACCATTCTTCTCCATCAGATATCCAAATTTTTCCGTATTTTATTACAAATGTCTTTTCTCTAGTGCATATTGTTTTTGGAAAAGCAGATGGCTATGGATATGTCATCAACTTTGGCTAAAAATTGGGACTTTTTTCATAATTGCAGGACTAATAAATTATGAGGTAAAGTAAGCAAGAAGAAAAATTTACAAATCAGTTTTTATGCCTATAGGATTTAAGTTGCTACAGATAGAAGAAATTACAAGGAAGTATCAACTAAGATGGTTTTTGGAATATTAGACTTTTCTGGGAATGGTGTCTTTTCAAATAATTCAGGTGGAACCATACAGATATCTTGTTTTCTTTTCCTATTGTGGTAATGGTAATGACTAAATACACTCAGCCTATGGAAGAGACTATAATTAGGTAGAGATTTTATTGTAGGGACTCTAGTAGACAACCAGCCTGAAGAGAAGTTTTCTCACTTCCATCACTTCTTCCTTAGATTTATGCTAGATTTCAGGGTAACAACTCAGCTAAATTACTAATGCAGTAAATGCACTGGCTTACTTCAGGATTGTGTTTTTCTCCAGTTGTCTTTCTCTCTGTATTTATGTCTTAGCTAGGGTTACTATTGCTCTGAGAAAACATCATGACCAATGCAAGTTGGGGAGGAGAGAGTTTATATGTCTTATACTTCCTTATCACAGTTTATCATCCAAGTAAGTCAGAGTAGGGACTCAAACAGGGAAGAACTCTGGAGGCAGCAGTTGATGCAGAGGCCATGGAGGAATGCTAAGTACTGCCTCATTCCTCATAGATTGATCAACCTGCTTTACGAAAGAATGTAGAGCCACCAAACCAGGGGTGTCCAACCCAATGAACCTTCTCCCATTAATCATGAATTAAGAAAATGTGCTAAAGACTTGTCTACAGCTCAATATTATGAAGGCATTTTCTCAATTGAGATTCCTTCCTCTCAGATGATACCAGTTTGTGTTAATTTTACAAAAATAGTCAGCACAATATACTTTTACTTTTAGTTGACAGAAATTGAAAAGATAAATCAATAACCAGAACTCATATTGTTTAAAATTTTACAAGTGCTAGTGTGTTTACTTGCTGTGTATAATTATATAAATTTGCGCAAAAACCCTCTGATGATTACTAATGCTATCACCCTATTACAGAGTAAGGGAGGAGACTCAGAGTAAGTACTCAATCTAATGTCATCTTCCTCATAAAAAACACAAATTAATCTAAGAATATGAATGGATAAACTTTTTACTGACAACTCTCACCTTTGCATTTATGTGACAGTTGCACATAACATTTTGATTTATGTTGAACTATAAATAAAATATTTAGGAAAACAGCAATGTTGTATTAGAAAAATTCCTTGTTTCTTATCATTCCCCTTTTTCAAAAGTGTGAGAAAATAACATATCCTGAATAAAATCAGAACTATACAGAACAGATCCAGGAAACAGACAACTAAAATTTCCTCCTTCCCATACATAGCTTTCTTTTTGGACAGTTTCCAGCCTTGTTCCCAGAACCACGGCCTCCTTGGAGCCCTTGGGGTACGATCCTGGAGTTTGCAGATCCCCACAGACTTGCCCTTCAACCCTGGAGCTATCACTGAATTGAAATCAAAGAAAGAATTATTGATTTCTTCTAGCAAAGAAAGAGCACATCCAGAAAGGCAGCTCATTAGTCTTTAGCAGAGCATAATTATGTTTCCAACTTGACAGTTGGAAAGGCCTTACAGGACAGTCAAGACATATGCACTGTGTGCAAAGCCTCTGTCAGCTGGCCACAATAAGTCATAAAAAAAGTTGTAATGTTTAGGTCATATCTGAGAGAGTTGATGTACAAATTTGAGGACATGGTGAAATTTAAGGAATACTGACAGTTGAGACCTAGTTGTTTTGTTTATTTGTTTGTTTGTTTACCATGCCTCAGTAGTGCCAATGTGGCACTGAAGGTTTGAATGATTCCTGAAGAACTTCTGATTTTCAGTCCATGTTCAAAGGCTACAGAAGCTGGTTATTGATGTCAAACAATAAAACAACAGCTGTGGCAATGTTTGTATGGTTGTTTGTTTAGACGTTGTTGTTATTTAAGTCAAACTTGCTTCATGATTGCTAGCCTGCAAACATTCTATTTTGAGCTGAAAATATATGTATTGCTTTTAAATCTAAGTAATCATTTACAAGGAAAATTGGATAATAAAATAAAGTGGAGAAATACACACACACACACACACACACACACACAAAATAAAAAAGAATTGGTAGGACTTAGGGTACAAAGTTTGGGAGAAAGAAAAGATTTTGTGTGTGTGTGTGTGTGTTCCTACAGATTTTAGATAGCAGAATAATGGTTGCTAATATGGTTTATAGTGCAGATGCTGCAAGTTATGTGGGGGAATAGTCTCAGTATCAAGGCAGCACCAAAATGAAGTTACCCAACAGGAGACAGGAAGCCTGCAATGTTAGAATTGTTGCCTTTCAACTAATGCTAATCCAAATAAAATATCTCAAAAGTTTTAAGAATTTTGTTGCTTGCTTTGTTCTGTTTGCAGTAATGGTGATTGAACTCTCCAAGGTCTTACACATCCTAAGCTAGCACTCTAAAAAAAAATTGATCTGTACTATGTCTCATAAATATGTCTAGATGCTAGAAACTATGTTTGAGAAGTCAGTTAGAAACATATTGTGATCCATAGTGGCAATAATTGAACAGCAATGTGAATACACTTGATATGACTAAACTTGTACACTTAAAATTATTGAAATGGTGTTTTATTTCCCTTTATGATTCTATAATAAAACACTCTTGAAACAAAAGAAAATCAAAGAGAAAATATTTCACTTGCATGTCTGTATTATAATCCATCAGTAAGTGAATTCAGTGTGGGAACTCAAGTCAGAACCCATGGAGGAACATTGTTTGTTGGTTCATTCTCTGAACCAGGTTCAGGCTTAGGTAGCTTGCTTATATATTCCAGGACTTCCTGCCCCATATCTTGCATTGAGCAAAATGGGTTGAGCCTTCCTACAAATCAAGACAATCAAGATACTCTTCACAGGTATTTTCATGGACCAACCTAATACAGTAAAGAATTTCTTCAGATAATTGTAAACTATGTCAAGTTGACAGTTAATGCTAACAAGAATGCATCATCTTCAATCAACTTGATATACAAACAAATGACTTTAAGGTATACTTTTTCATTCTTTGTCTATGAGGACAAATGTTAGTATCATATTAAAAATTTGAACCAGCTTTGTCAAGTGAGTCCCTCTTCCAACTGCCTCTGCTACCATCTTCAGGCCTAACTCTGGACCTATGATTCATGAACAAACTTTGCTTGACTTAGGTACAATCAATCAGCTCATGAACCTTCTTTCTATGGCCCAACTCCTATCTTCATCTCCTGAACTAGGCCAAACTAAGCCAGGCTCATACCATATACAAACAATGCAGTCCATACGTGTAGATTATTGCAAAAACAGAAACTCTATAAAAGGCCAAGGTAGCAAATTTTCCATCAAATTTAAACCTAACCCTAACCCTAACCCTAACTTTAGATAAACTTTTAGATAAACGTTAGGACACAATATTTAAAAGATCATAAACTTAATCAAGGGATTTAGAATTTTAAAAAAGGCATGAATAGGCATTTGAAAATAAGCAGGAGATAAAAACAACTTGAGTAGTATACATGAACACAGAAATACACAATTAAATGAAATAATGAAAACAGTTCAGGGTGTGAAAACTGAGTTTAGTAAAAACATAGAAGTATTCAAAAGAACTCAAGTTAAAAATAAGAAGGAATTCAAAACTCACTAACCCAATTAGTAAACTCAGGGAAAATCCTTATAAGTAGAACAGCTATAGTAGAATATTGAATGTCAGAACTAGAAGATAGAGGAATTGAAGCACTCAAATGAAGAATATTATTTTTAAAATATGCTGAAGTAAAAGAAAAGAAATATAATACAACTTTAAAAAATAAACCAAATGTGATAGACTAGATCTGCAATAAGAATATAGAATAAAACACCCCCAAATTAAGGAAAGACATATCTGCACTTATATAAGAGGAACAGAGAACACCAATAGACAAGACAAAAAAGTTATTTCCTATGGCATATTACACTAAAAATTTAACACAAAAAAGAAGAGAGGATATGGAAAACAGCTAGAGAAAAATCAAGAAGTCCCCCAAAAAGGCAAACCCATCAATGTAACAGCTGGTTTTCCATTGGAAACAGGTAATATAGGTTGGAGCAATGAACTCCAAGTTCTTAAACATCACAAATCCCGAATAAGACAATAGTACCCCCCAAAATCTATCAGTCAAAGTGGAAGGAGAAAGAAAAAAGTTTCCATGATAACAACTAAAAGAAATCATGACAATCAAAGCAACACCACAGAGAATACTGAATGCATTGAGTCAGTGTGAAGGGAGAAGTAAGCATAGCCAAGACACTGCATAGAAAGCGAATGAAGCTATAATTGTTGAAATGGAAACTACAAATAAGAACACAAAACAGGAAGACACAAACAAAAACAGAAGACCCCAACAAAATGACTACAGTCAACACACACCTTTTGATAAACACTTTACATACCAATAAGCCCATCTCCTTAATCAAAAAACACGATTGAATGGATTAAAATACAAATTATGAGATTGGGAAATGATCTTCATCAATCCTACATTTTTCTGAGGTCTAATATCTAAAATTTACAAAGAACATAAGAAAATAGACACCAGAAATCTAAGTAACCTAGCTAAAAATGGGGTACAGAACTAAACAGCAAATTCTCAACACAGTAATTTCAAATGCCTGAGAAAGACTTAAACTCTGAGGCCCTAAGCAGACCTTGGGAGCTAGCTCTGAACCCAGTTCCTAAACACCCAGAGGTAGCTTGACTCCCAGGTGCTTTAACATGCCCAGGATCATAGTTGAGGAGGCCACAACAACTGCCCCAACACAGGGAGTAACTGGGACCCCAGGATCCATGGACGCAGAAAACCCTGCCTGGCCAGTGGCATGGGTGCCTTCCTGAGCCAGTGCCCTGAGCAGACCTTGGGTAACAGCTCCATACCCAGTCCCACAAAACCAAGAGGAAGCTTGACTCCTGTGTGCTCTAACATGCCCAGGATCAGAGGATCACCGGATTTCAGGATCTTGGATCACACCAGGATTTCAGGATCCCAGAGACTGCTTGATTCCCAGGAGCTCGGACACACCCAGGATCTCAGGATCACAGGATACTAGAATCACAGGATCCCAGAGACAGCTGGACTCTGAGGAGTTCTGACACAACCAGGATCACAGTAGGGACAAGCTCCAATCAGAGACAGCCAGGGCAGGCAGCACTAGAGAAAGCCAGATGGTAAGCGACAAGTGCAAGAACTTGAGCAACAGAAACCAAGGTTACTTGGCATTATCAGAACACAGTTCTCCCACCATAGCAAGTCCTGGATAACCCATCACACCAGAAAAGCAAGATTCAGATTTAAAATCACTTCTCATGATGAAGATAGAGAACTGTAAGAAGGACATGAATAACCTCCTTAAAGAAATACAGGAGAACACAGGTAAACAGGTAGCAGCCCTTAAAGAGGAAACACAAAAATCCCTTAAAGAATTATAGGAAAACACAACCAAACAGGTGAAGGAATTGAACAAAGCCATCCAGGATCTAAAAAATGGAAACTGAAACAATAAAGAAATCAAAAAGGGAGACAACTAGAGAGATAGAAACCTAGGAAAGAGATCAAGAATCATAGATGTAAGCATCACAAACCAAATATAAGAGACAGAAAAGATAATCTCAGGTGTTGAAGATACCACAGAAAAACTTGACAAAACAGTCAAAGAAAATGCAAAAAGCTCCTAACCCAAAATCCAACATCCAGGAAATCCAGGACACAATGAGAAGACCAAACCTAAGGATAATAGGTATAGAAGAGAGAGAAGATTTCCAACTTAAAGGGCTAGTAAATATCTTCAACAAAATTATAGAAGAACACTTCCATAACCTAAAGAAAGAGATGCCCATGAACATACATGAATCCTACAGAACTCCAAATAGACTGGACCAGAAAAGAAATTCCTCCCATCACAATAGTTAAAACACCAAATGCACAAAACAAAGAATATTAAAAGTAGCAAGGGACAAAGATCAAGTAACATATAAAGGCAGACCTATCACAATTACACCAGATTTCTCACCAGAGACTCTAAAAGCCAGAAGGTCTGGGGAAGATGTAATACAGACCTTAAGAAAACAAAAATGTAGTCAAAGCTACTATATCCAGCAAAAATCTCAATTACTATAGATAGAGAAACCAAGATATTCCATGATAAAAACAAATGTACACAATATATTTCCACAAATCCAGTGCTAAGAAGGATAATAAATGGAAAACTGCAACACAAGGAGGGAAACTACACTCTAGAAAAAGCAAGAAAGTAATCTTCTTTCAACAAACCCAAAAGAAGATAACCGCACAAACATAAAAATAACATCAAAAATAACAGGAAGCACCAACCACTTTTCATTAATATCTCTTGATGTCAATGGACTCAATTCCCCAATAGAAAGACTTAAACTAAGAGACTGGATATATAAACAGGACCCAGCATTTTTCTGCATACAGAAAATGCACCTCAGTGAATGAGACAGACACTACCTCAGAGTAAAAGGCTGGAAAAAAATTTCGAAGTAAATGATTCCAAGAAACAAGCTAATATCTAACATAATTGACTTTCAACCACAAGTTATGAACAGATAACTTATACCTGTTTACCTGTGCCTCCAGAAAAGAAACCAGGGAGTATACATTATCAGCTTGACAGCACATCTGAAAGCTCTGGAATAAAAATAAACAAATACACTCAAGAGGAGTAGACAGCAGGAAATAACCAAACTCAGGGCTGAAATCAACCAAGTAGAAACAAAAAGAACTATAAAACATAATCAACAAAAAAGGAGTTGCTTCTTTGAGAAAATCAACAAGAAAGATGAACCCTTAGCCAGACTAACCAGAGGGTACAGAGACAGTATCCAAATTAACAAAATCAGAAATGAAAAGGGAGATATAACAACAGAAACTGAGGAAATTCAAAAAATCACCAGATCCTACTACAAAAGCCTGTATTCAACACAACTAGAAAATCTCGAGGAAATGGACAATTTCCTAGACAGATACCAAATACCAAAATTAAATCAGAATCAAATAGACCATCTAAACCGTCCTATAACCCCTGAAGAAATAGAAGTCGTCATTGGAAGTCTTCCAACCAAAAAAAGCACAGGTCCAGATGGTTTTAGTGCAGAATTCTATCAGACCTTCAAAGAAGAGCTAACACCAATACTCTTCAAACTATTCCACAAAGTAGAAACAGAAGGAACACTACCCAACTCGTTCCATGAAGCCACAATTACGCTAATACCAAAATCACACAAAGATCCAACAAAGAAAGAGAATCTCAGGCCAATCTCTCTTATGAATATCGATGCAAAAATAATCAATAAAATTCTTGCAAACTGAATCCAAGAACACATCAAAACATTCATCCACCATGGTCAAGTAGGCTTCATCCCAGGGATTCAGAGATGGTTCAATATACAGAAAACTATCAATGTAATCCACTACATGAACAAACTCAAAGAAAAACCACATGATCATCTCATTAGATGCTCAGAAAGCATTTGAAAAAACTCAACACCCATTCATGGTAAAAGTCTTCGAAAGATCAGGAACAAAAGGCCCATAATTAAACATAGTAAAAGCAATCTACAGCAAACCAGCAGCAAACACCAAACTAAATGGAGAGAAACTTGAAGCAATCCCCTTAAAATAAGGGACTAGACAAGGATCCCTGAGAGGGCCTGCCAGAGCCTTACAAATACAGAAGCAGATGCTTGCAGCCAACCATTGGACTAAGCACGGGATCCCCAACAGAGGAGTTAGAGAAAGGACTTAAGGAGCTTAAGGGGTTTTCAACCCCATAGGAAGAACAACATTGTCAACCAACCAGAACCCCCAGAGCTCCCAGGGACTAAACCACCAACCAATGAGTATACATAGAGGGACCCATCGCTCCAGCCCCATATGTAGCAGAGGACAGTCTTGTTGGGCATCAATGGGAGAAGCAACCCTTGGTCTTGTGAACACTTGATGCCCTAGTGTAGGGGAATGCACGGGTGGGGAGGTGGGCAAGGGTGGGTGAGTGGGGGAGCACCCTCATTGAAGCATAGGGAGGGGGGATGGGATACAGGTTTTGGGAGGGAACCAGGAAAGGGGATAAAATTTGAAATGTAAGTAAAGAAAATGTTCAATCAAAAATATACAATTTATATAGAAAAAGGATACAAATTACAGTTATCATTCTCTATAAGTAGTTAATTTTAGTTTTCAAGACTGATCCCATCTTAAAGTATAAGGACGGAAAATGTATCCCAAGCAAATTGAACTGAGAAGTAACAGGTCTTTCTTGATATCTGACAAAATGGATTTCCAACTAAAACAAATGATTTGAGGTAATGAACAACACTTTATTCTAATCAAGAGAAAAATGAAATGTTCATCACAATTTTAAATCTATATGCACCAAAATCTGATATACTAAATTTCATGAACAGTTTATTATTGGAGATAAGGACACTGATTGACTTGAACTCAGTAATAGTTGGCATTCCAACATACTACTTTAATTGAGAAACAAGTTACTTGGATAAAACAAAACCAATTAAACATAGAAACATCGGAATTAAACGAAATCATATACGAAATGGGTCTAACACTTGATTATTTACTGTTTCACTCCAAACACCAAACAATATATATTTTACTCAGCACCTCATGAAGATTTTCTAAAAGAGACTACATCCTGGGGCACAAAACAAATTTAACAACTTCAGAAAAACTGAAATAAATTCATATATCTGACCAAAATGCAGTAATTATAATTAATTGTAATTAATAGCAAATGAATCTCTAGTAAAGCAAAAATCATTCAGAAAAAAAAAACACATTACCGAATGATGAATGAAGGTATCAAAGGAGAAATCAAAAGAGAAATTTAACAAAATGCTTGAACTAAATAGAAGTGAGAGTATGACAACAAAACTTCTGAAATACAGTAAAAACTGTCCTAATAGGGACATTAATTGCTCTTTACTCCTATATTAGAAATTAGAGCCAGGCCGTGGTGGTGCACTCCTTTAATCCCAGCACTTGGGAGGCAGAGGCAGGCGGATTTCTGAGTTCGAGGCCAGCCTGGTCTACAGAGTAAGTTCCAGGACAGCCAAGACTACACAGAGAAACCCTGTCTCGAAAAACCAATAAATAAATAAATAAATAAATAAATAAATAAATAAATAAATAAATGGAAATTAGAAAGAGCACAAATAAATTCCTTACTGATGCAACTCAAGAGTTTGGAAAAACAATAACAAAATGAGCTCAAATCTAGTTTATGGCATTAATTGATTAATTAATTATTAAAATCAAAGAATATATTAATGAGATAGAATTAAACAAGACAATACTGACAACCACTTAATTTAAGATCTGGTTCATTAAGAAGATGAACAAGATCAGTAGATCTTTGGCTCAATTAACCAAAAAAAAAAAAAAAAAAAAAAAAAAAAAAAAAAAAGAGCGATGACCCAAATTAACATGATGAGAAATGAGAAAGGTTACACGAGTTGTGGAAAAAATACAGACTATTATAAGGGAATACGTTTAAAACCTATACCTCATTAAGTTAGAAAGCTTAGAAGAAACAGGCCTAATTTCTAAATACACTCAAACCACAAATATTAAATCAAGATGAGATAACAATTTAAAGACCCCATTAGAAATACATAGATTGAAACTGTAAAAATGTCACCAGACCAGGAAAGTCCAGCCCTAGATGGGTTCTTATTATAGGAGAATTCTTCCTGACTTTCAATGAAGGACAACAATGAATACTTAAATTGGTGTGTGTGCGTGTGTGTGTGTGTGTGTGTGTGTGTGTGTGTGTGTGTGCTTCAAAGAAAAAAAGAAATAGAAGGAGCTCTCATTAACTCTTTCTGCAAAACTAGCGTTACTCAAATGATAAAAGCTGGTACACAGAGAGAGAGAGAGTGAGAGAGAGAGAGAGAGAGAAGAGAAGGAGGAAAAGGAAGAGGGGAGAAGGAAGAGGAGGAGGAGGAGAAGGAAGAGAAAAAGCAAGGCTAATATCCATGATGAATATGAGTGACTTAACTCAGGGCTAATCCAAAGGTTCAAAATATACCTGCTGATAAATGTAACAAATTATATAAATAAACTTAAAGACAAAACTCACATGATCATCTCAGCAGGACAGAAAATGTCTTTGCTGAAATTTCAAATACCTTCATGAAAAACAGACGTAGAGTGTGAATAGGACTAGAGAGAACATACCTCACAATAATACGGGCTACATATTACAAATATAAATTCATCATCACCCTAGGTAGAGAAAAAGTTGAAGCAATCTCAATGAAATCAGTAATGAGTCAGGGATGTCTACTAGCCCCAGTCCTTCTCAACAGAATAGTCAAAGCACTAGTTATAGCAACAAAACATTAGAAAGAAAGTGTAGGTGTACAAATAAGAAAATAAGAAATCAAATTATCCTCATTTGTAGATAATATAATATTATATTTGGGAGATACCAAAAGTTCTAAGAGAAAATGTCTAAATACTATCAAACATTTAAGCAAGTTACAGGATACAAAATCAGCTTACAAATCTCAGTTTCTGTATACCAACACAAACACACCAAGAAAATGAGCATGGACACATTACTATTCATAATAGTCTAACAAAACCATAATACCTAGGAAATGACAGGTCATGCAAGATCTACAGCGAAAATTTTAAACATCTGTAAAAAGAGACTGAAGACACTGAAAGATGAAAATACCTCTCACCATCATGGAATCATAGAAAAATAAAATAATAAAATTTGGAGGGAAATGGATAGAACTAAAACAATAATATCCTGTCTGAGGTCACCCAAACCTAAAAGGACAAACAATACATGTTTTCTTTTATTTTGGATGCTAGCTCTGAACAACTGTAGATCCAAATAAAGTAAACTGAATCCATTGGACAGAGGACAGGAACAATAGAGAAGAGAAGCGGTGACATAATTATTATGAAGGGCAAAACAGGGAAGAAATGTAGAGAAGACTTATGTGGGGAGGTGGCAAGGAAGACAACAATGAGAGAAAAGGATAAACAACACTAAGAATCTTTTAACAAGCAACAGGAAATAATGTTGTTATTGTTATTTAAACTAGCATGTAATATATGTGTGTATGAGTTTATGCTTATGTAAATGTGTTTTTAAAGTGAATTTACACCAGTTGAGGACAAAATGCTTCCCCATAAAACCATACACTAACAAAAAAAACCCTAGCATTGGTCAAAGGAAAACCTCCTTTCAAGCCAGGAGAATACAAAGTTTCCCCAACTAGGTTATTGCCATTGCCTTTTGTGTCTTCTAGAAAAACAATGTAAGCCCCTATTTCTGGAGACATTGCACACAAGATTTAGAAGAATAGATCCAAATCTGACACAAAACCTCTTCTCTGAGGGCTAGCTCTCAATATATCTGCAGGAACTATCCATGCTGCCAAAGGAGAAAAGAAAACAGTAGTCCTATCCACTTGGATCTGCAAGAAACCAAAACTGTGACCAGTATGGGCTCATATTCCAAAAGGTGCAGGTATTAACACTTAAATTCTGATGTAATCAAGAGCCATCTAATTGGACTTAAATTTCTCTCAGTGGTAAAAAATTCATGTCTGACAGTGTAAAATTAACCAACTACCTATGAAAGGTGAGGTAATGGTCCCTAGAGGAACTTATTACTGCCAGTTTCCTAAACCAGCGTACTTTGTAAATGCATCTAAATACTTATGCTTATATTGTCAGATAAGTGCTGTTCTTACCCCTACATCAAAGGATCTGTCTTCTTTATCTCAGCAAACTGGGATCTTCACAGAATGGTATAACTGCTCAAAATGAAAAGATCAACTAGTCATAGAGTTCTGGTCTCTAATTAAGATCTTTACAACAGGCCAGGGGAAGGCAGCCAGTAACTGATATCCCTTCATGTTGTCTGCATCAGCTCCTGCTTCCTGATCTACTTGAGTTCCAGTCCTGACTTCCTTTGGTGATGAACAGCAATGTGGAAGTGTAAGCTAAATAAATCCTTTTCCTCCCCAACTTGCTTCTTGATCTTGATGTTTGTGCAGGAATAGAAACCCTAAGACACAGCTTATACAGATGACCAGCTGAAACAACTAGTATCATGGGACTGAGTAACTACTAGATTCTTGGACTTATCATTCAGAGCTGCTCATTGTTGGGTTACTTGGACTACAGACTGATCAATCAAAGAACAATTAAAAAAAATAGAGACAGGCCTTCCAGTTTCCATCTGGAGCTGATCCTGTGCCACAGCACTCCATACCCAAAATACCAGCAGGAGAGAAATGGTCTCCCAGGAGTGCAGACACACCAGTGAGCACAGGTATGTCCGCCACTTATGCTCTGAAGGATGCACCGGGAGCCCTCAGGACACAGGAACTGCAGAGAAGTTTAGGACAGGATTCTTCTGGTTTCCATCTGCACTCTGAGCTGATCCTGTGCCACAGCTCTCCATACACAAATACCATTGGAAGAGAGCTGGTCTCCTAGGAGTACTGACACACAGCCTTGCAGGAGGGACAAGCCACAGTCAGAGGCAGCAAGACCAGCTAACACCAGAGATAACCAGATGGCAAGAGAAAAGGGTAACAATGTAAGTAACAGAAACCAAGGCTACTTGGCATCATCAGAATCCAGTTCTCCCACCACAGCAAGCCCTGGATACCCCAACACACCAGAAAAGTAAGACTCTGATTTAAAATCACATCTCATGATGATGATAGAGGACTGTAAGAGAGACATAAATAATGCCCATAAAATAATACAGGAGAAACAGCTAGAAGCACTTAAAGAGGAAACAAAAAAATCCCTTGAAGAAGTACAGGAAAACATAAACAAACAGGTGAAGGAATTGAACAAAACCATCCAGGATCTAAAAATGGAAGTGGAAACAAAAAGAAATCATAAAAGGAGACAATCCTGGAGATAGAAAACCTAGGAAAGAGATCAGGAGTCATAGATGCAAGCATCAACAACAGAATACAAGAGACAGAAGAGAGAATCTCAGATGTAGAAGATTCCATAAAAAATATTGACACAACAATCAAAGAAAATGCAAAATGCAAAAAGCTTCTAACCCAAAACATCCAGGACACAATGAAAAGACCAAACCTAAAAATAATAGGTATTGAAGAGAGTGAAGATTCCCAACTTAGAGGACTAGTAAATATCTTTAACAAAATTATAGAAGAAAATGTCCCTAACCTGAAGAAAGTGATGCCTACAAACATACAAGATGCCTACAGAACTCTAAATAGATTGGACAAGAAAAGAAATTCCTCGTATCACATAATAGTCAGAACACAAAATGCATGAAACAAAGAAAGAATATTAAAAGCAGTAAGGGAAAAATGTCAAGTAACATATACAGGTAGACCTATCAGAATTACACCAGACTTCTCACCAGAGACTATGAAAGCTAGAAGATCCTGGGTAGATGTCATACAGACCCTAAGAGAACACAAATCCCAACCCAGGCTACTATTCGCAGCAAAACTCGCAATTACCATAGATGGAGAAACCAAGATATTCCATGACAAAAACAAATTTACACAATATCTTTCCACAAATCTAGCCCTACAAAGAAAAATAAATGGAAAACTCCAACATAAGGAGGGAAACTACACTCTAGAAAAGGTAATTAAGAAATCTTTCAACAAATCCAAAAGAAGATAGCCAAACAAACATAAAAATAACATCAAAAATAGCAGGAAGCAACGATATGCATATGACAAAAATACATTGTATAAAATGTCAAAGCATTAATAAAATATGTTATTAAATTTATAAAACTGTAAAACTTTAGATTTTCTATAGGTTTTGTTTTCAAAACATTTCTAACATTTTGAATGTTTATGGTGTTCCCACAGATCCAAAGCCCTATAAAATAAAAATTAAGTTATATACTTCCTTCTACTAAAGGGAAAATCTTGGCATAAGAATAATCAGACTTTAGCAAATCCAGAGTCATGCAGTGTGGACTCAGAGCCTGTAGCTCAATATTGAACATATGGGACTCACTCATTGTATAGCATTTGGGCTGAAAATGGCCTTAGACAACCCCAAGTCACTAGCTCTCTTTTCTGCAGCATATGTACTTGTCTTATTATTAGGCCAGCTCCACTTCTCACTTGCTTCTATTCTGGGTATACATCTAACTATTCTGGCATATTCAATATCCTGGGTTCTTCACTGTAACTGAGGATTCACCTCCATCCATATCCTTTAAGGACTTTTCTACAAGTACTCAGCTTTGGTTACCGTCTGTGTGATTACCCTAAGGAAATACTTCCCAGAAGTTTTCTCCTAAATGTTGCTATTCTCTTATTAATCACAACAGGTTTTTCAGATCTAGTTGATCAGCATCCATTGTCCCAAAGATGCCCAGGTTGCAATTTAATGATAATAATGCACTCTAATGACCTCTTGTTAGGAAAACTGTTTCTTTTGCTACAGCTCATCAGCAATCACAGATTGTTAATCCAAAATATCACAAAACAGTCCCAATAAATCATTGTCCCCCTGAAGTCTCACAACTGAGGCCTCTTCAGCTCACATTTTTCTCACACAATAGCTCTTTAAACTCCAAGCATCTGATGTTCTTTTACTGCCAGAACCTCCAAATATCCTTCACAATTCAACAAAATAGTCCAAAGGATTAAAAAGCCACATGATCAGGTCCATGTGCACAATTCCTGGTGAAGATTTCTATTCTAGTTTGTTTTCTGTTGCTGTGATAAAAGCACTTGATCAAAAGAATGTAGAGGACTTAAGGTTTTACTTCAGTTTATAATTAATCCATCGCTCAGACAAGTCAAGTTCAGAACTCAGTGTAGGAATCTGGATTCCAGAACCATGGCAGAATGCTCCTTGATGCTTACTCTCTGGCTCTCTCACAGGCTAATGCTTTGCTAGCTTTCTTCATTTTTAAAGATTTATCACTTTAATTATGTACATGTCTGTGTATCTGCCTAGAGGTATGTACATGTGAGTACCTGTGGAGGTCAGAAGTGTCAGAGCCTCTGGAGCTGCAATTACAGAATACTTAGAGTGACCTGAAGTTCATGCTAAGAATGAAACTTGAGTCTTCTGTAAGAGCAATATGCACTCATAACAGTTGAGCCATCACTCTAGACCCAAACTTACGACCATTACACAGAACTTTGTGTCAGTGAAAGTGGGTGGGTCCTCTTACATCAATGATCAGGACAATTCTCACATACTTGTCCATGTAAGATGGTCTCAGCATATTGTAGCTAGCTTTTAATTTGCAGTAAGAGGCCACAAGCGACCAAAAAAAAAAAAAAAAAAAAAAAAACAAAAAAGGCCACAAGCAAAGAAACGTTGGCAGCCTTCAGAAGCTTGAGATGGTAAGGAAATTGGTTTTCCCTCAAGACTGCAATAAGGAATGCAACCTAAATGTATTTATTTTAGCATAGTAATACTTGTCTGACTTTTGAAAACTATAAATAAAAGATGGTAAACTTAATTAAATTTTTAATTGCATTGTTTATGCTATTGAGTCCATGTGGGTTTGTTATAGCAACTATTACAGACTTACACTATAATGATATAATGATGATTAATAACAGATAGTGACAATAACTATAATAATGATAATAATTTTTACTAAAGTTTTAAAATATGCCACACATCTGTATTGGTTATTTTTCTGTTACTATTGTAAAACACCTTAACCAAAAGTAACTTAGGGGACATAGGGAAGACTTTATTTTAGTTTTTCTTTCCAGAGGAATAAGAGTTGAACACGGTTTAGACAATGGCAGCCAGAGGAAAGTGTGTGCAGGAAGATAGGAGCTCACATTTCAATTTCAAGCAGAAAGCAGCAAGCATAAACTGGATATATGAAGACACAAAGGTTGCCTCCAGTGATAGACTTTCTACATCACAGTCACACCTCCTAAACATCCCCCCAAAAATGCTAACTGGGAGTCAAGTATTCAAATCCCAAAGCCTATAGTGGGCGTTTCTCTTTCAAACCACAATAGCATAATTCTAAAGTTTTCACATAGCCTATTTTACTTAACCATTACCATAACCAAATAAAAGTGATAACATTATTAGTATTTTATGATTGTAGAAACCAATTAGAAATAAAGAAAATAAAATTGTAAAAGATCACATGCCAGCAAGAAACAAAGATATCATTAGATTCCGGCCAGTTTTTTCAGTATTAGATATTATAAAATATAGAAATTATTTTTGAGAAATTTATATACAAGTACTATAATTCACATCACTTCCATCTCATTCTTCCTCTCTCCCGTCCAACTCTTCCCATACTCCCCACACTCTCTTTCATGCTCATGATCTTTTCTTCTATCATTATTATATAAACCTACTCCCTTTTTACCTTTTTAATTGTATTATTTTAAAATATTAAACCACATGGGATTATTATAGTAACAACAGAAAGCCAATACTATGGGGTGTGTGTGTGTGTGTGTGTGTGTGTGTGTGTGTGTGATCTATTAGCCAATTTAGTGTTGACTGTATGTGCATGTGTTTAGGGTAACCACTTCGGATTAGGTAATCTATCAGTAAATTCTTACCCAGAGAAAATTGATCCTCCCTTTCTCAGTAGCCATTGATTGGTGGTAGCCCTTATATTGGGGTGGGAACTTTTGAAAATTTCACTATATAAATTGGCCTATCAGCTGGTTTTGTCATTATGCAGTCCCAGAACTTAAAGATAAATCCCTATTGATAAAGATAACACACAGTTAAGACAAAAAGGGACTTGAAGGAAATGAGCTGAAATTAAACCATAAATCTCCTTTCTGAATTCTAACTTTTATAGTTTACTGTGCAAACTGCCTAGGAAGAAAAGCAATTGTATTCAGCTGTATCAACTATGAACCACAATGACTAGCTTGGTAAGATATCTCCAATGGCGCAACAATGGAAGTCATCTACAGTTGTCTAAATAATAAGGTCTACTTCATATGAGGTAACTCATACCTTGTACAGTAAACCTACCCAATCATCCATGGCAAAAGAACATTGACCCTAGAGGCCGTGTTCTAAAACAATATAATTTTTAACTGTGTTTTAATGCTTACTTTGATATACATAGAAATGAGTAGCCTTCATTAAAGCCACTTTTGGCAAAAAAAAAAAAAAAAAAAATGGAGGCCACCACAGAAATCTAATCTGTCAAAAGGCAGAGAATAAGTGACTGTGGAGTTTCCAGGCTCAATCAATCTATATGCCACACAACTCCTAGGGCTTAAGGAACATCATAAAAGAGAAGGTAGAAAAACTGTAAGAGCCAGAGGATCAGGATATATGCTGCATATATGTATCAGGGTGTATGCAGGATGACCGTGTCTCCTAGAAATATCCAGGACGCTGTACTGATGATAGCATAATAATATGTTTGCCTAAAGAAAAGATAAATATATATTGAAAGTTCAAGAATTGATTTTATTTCATTATGAATACCCTCTAGTATGGCCTTCATACATTTATCTTTCACAGAGTTGACAAAATCAATTTTCTATAGTTGGATGGCATTTTTATCTTTGTGTTTGTTTAAATGACAGTAAGAACTGATAGTATAGAATTTTATAATACAAAGCTGTTCTGTAATTAAGTTTTTCTCCTTTTTTGACAGGTTTCTGAAGATTTTCCTGACAAATAAATAACTTTAGTACAACTGCTATTTTTTGTCATGATTGTTTCTTACTAATAACACAGAATTCATCATTCAAAATACAGAAATACTCTTCTTCATTTTTCTCCATTATTCCTGATGTTTCTTCAATTACCTTGGCCACTGTCTATAAACTAATTTTCTTCAATATACTTATATACAATTATCATAATATTCAGTATAAGAAATACTCTCCAGTTTATTTCATTGATCACTGACTTAGTCAGGGTTTTTATTCCTGCACAAAACATCATGGCCAAGAAGCAAGTTGGAGAGGAAAGGGTTTATTCAGGTCACACTTCTACATTGCTGTTCATCACCAAAGGAAGGCAGGACTGAAACTCAAGCAGGTCAGGAAGCAGGAGCTGATGCAGAGGCCACAGAGGGATGTTACTTACTGGCTTGCTTGCTTCTCCTGGCTTGATCAGCTTGCTTCTTATAGAGCCCAGGACTACCAGCACAGGGATGGCACCACCCACAATGGGCCCTCACACTCTTGATCACTAATTGAGAAAATGCATTACAGCTGGATCTCATGGAGTCATTTCCTCAAGGGAGGCTTCTTACTCTGTGATAACTCCAGCTTGTGTGAATTTGACACACAAAACCAACTAAAAACACTCATCAAGAATGAAGAATTATATTTTCAACTCCAATATTTTAATCTTGAATAGGTTGTATATACACATTTCAGGTAAGCAATATCTAGGAATTGTTAGTTAAAAACTCAATTTTGGTGGGAATTGTGGAACATGTTTATTATCCAACTACTTTTAAAGCTAGGGCAGGAGCCTCAATAGTTCAAAACAAACCTTGTTTACCTATTGAGACCCTGTTGAGTTATGTGGGAGGCAATAGTTAGGTATTGTAGTCTGGGAGGCACATTGAGTCTGAAGCCACCACTGCAAGCTGACCTCAGCTTAGTCATTCATTGTCATTATGGCAAATATTGATAGAGCATGTACAATATGCCTCTGTTATAATAAGTGGAGGGATGTGAGTCATCTTATGAACAGTTTTTATTTTTGCTTTACTAAAATAAAGTTAAAGGTACAAACCGGAAAACTGACGTGAGTTTTAAACACAGGTTTATATATAGCAGCCAGACACAGGACTGAAAATAAGCCCATTGATTTCTCATTCTGTTCTACCTTCTGAATAAGACAGTTGCTCTACTGGTAGATTCTGGAAGTGAACATGGTAAAGACTGAAGAGTAGTCAGCAGTCTTTGAATGGTGCTGTATGAACATGTTATATCCTTATAATCCTTACACTAACATGCTGTGTGACATAGGGATGGCTGTTTAACTATTCTCTTTTATGGCTAACCACTTAAGAATGAATGCAGTTCTTTCTTTCCTCATTTACTTCAATTAGAAATAAAACATGAAAGGTTATTTAAGGATAAATGAGATGATGCCAAAAGGAAAGAGACTAGACAAATGAGGTTAGTGTTATGGTATTTAGGGTTTGTCATGGAATTTATTAGTGTATAGAATGACATCTGTCAAATTTGTTTGCATTAAGAAACATCTTCTTGCTAATGCAGAGACTCATAGATGGTAAAATTGCTGTGAATTATTGATTATGAGTGTTCATTCTTAAATAGGTCAACTATATTAAGGTTCCCCAACGTTCAGAAAACATCATAGTGGAAGAAGTAGATAGAGTCGAAGATTTATAGGATGGAAGGGAAGGGCAATGTTGTGAAATGCTATCTTCTGGTTAAGACATGGCTATTTCATTCATGAGCTCACAGCAGCTGGGATTGTCTGCACAAGACTCAGATTAAGCAAGTTAATATTCCAGCATGGGTGGGAGAAGAACTCATAAGAGCTCATTCCCTGGCAGTTGGTAGTTATTGGAAGAGCAGAATCATTCTTTTTGGGGAGTAGGGTCACAGGTAAGATAAACTGCCAATATCTTAGAAGATGGCTTCATATTATGCATATATGGGCAGTGGTATTTGGATTCAGTAGGTTAAAAAATAAAAAAAAGTAAAAGCAGCAGAATAAAAGAATGTGAAGCTGGGAAGGAGATGTGTTTGGTGAGGTCCTGGGGGAGAGTTAGATGGAGGAGTAGGTAATAGGTAAGAACAAAATATATCTATATCTGTATCTGTATCTATATGTATCTATGTATCTATGTATGTGTCTATCTATGTTTCTATCTATGTATCTTTGTATCTATCTGTCTATCTATCTATCTGCAGAAGAAACACTGTTTGAGGTACAAGAAAATCAGGAAAACCTTTATAAAATTGGTAACATTTAAGAAGAAACTTTGAACATAATGATAATAGCAGTAGACTTCCTCCTACACAAAGGGAATGGTAATTCTAAAGGCCCCTAGGTGATGAGCATGCTTGAGATGATTCATAAATGGGCAAAAGTGGCCAGAATGGTTGTCACAGTAACTTAAGGTAGAAGAATTGCAAGTAAAAAAGGTTACAAGGAACCTGACACCACAGCAATTGAAGGACATGACTCACCCTGTTATTACTGCCAGCTGCTGCTGCTGGTGTCAAAATGTTTCTCTAGGTCTCTCATTATTCCCCTGAGGTGAGAAACCCCTCTTTGGTCTTAGCAACCTGAAACTTTTAGTTCATTTTGTGATAACTGTAGATACTAACCTCTCCAGAAAAAGGGTACTTACTATATTACCTGTTCCCAGATAACTACCACTGACATCTTTGAATGGGGAGCCACTTTGTTACTTCAAGATGGTAGTAAATGTTCTGTTTTTTTTTTTCACATAACTTTCACTGAAACTGGCAGGACCAGAAGTTGGAGAATTGTTTTGTAGCTATGCGCCAAGCCTTCACTGATACCTTAGTGGTATGCTTAGTGGGATGTAATTAGTGACAGACGTTTCCAGATTACATTTGGCCTTGTTTGGTAGCATCCTTGTAGGAAGGAAAAGAGTATGTCATTTTAGGAGAGTAAGGATATAAGCTTTGACTCTCACATCACACTATCCTCCCGGTAAAGGTAGGCTAAAATAAGAGCATTCTATAGTTGGCTTAGGTAATAGAAAAATAGCTTATGATGTTGCTATTTGGCTAGATGGCCCCTTTCTTTACATTTTCCCTTAAACAAACAAACAAACAGAATTTCCTTGATAGCTTTTATTGTCTGTCCTCATTGTCATATTGTTGGCTTCTTTTTCTATCCAGTCTTTATCTTATAAGCTGCATGGACAGATTAATTTAATAAACACTATCTTTCCTAATGCCTATCATTGGGATACTTCTGTGGAACAGTAAAATATGCTTAACTCTCAGGGGCATACAAGCTTGAGCTACAGTCTCAGAACATGCATGTGTTCCAGTATGTTCATAGCGGCCTTGTTTGTGATAGCCAGAAGCTGGAAACAACCAAATGTCCCACAAGAGAAGAATGGGTACAGAAAATGTGCTTCATTTGCACAATGGAATGCTACTCAGCTATTAAGAATGAGAACATCCTGAGCTTTGCACCAAAATGGATGGAACTAGAAAATATCATCCTGATTGAGGTACCTCAGCCCCAAAAGGACATCCATAGTATGTACTCACTAATATGTAGATATTAGCCAAAAAAAGTATAGAATACCCAAGATACAGTCCACAGAACTCAAAAAGGTCAACATGCTGAAGGGTCCAAGTGAGGACTCCTCAGTCCCATTTGGGAGGGAGAAGAAAGCAATCACAAGAAGGGATGGAGGAAGGGACCTGGGAGGGAACATGGATGGGGGGGGGCGGTGAGAGGGGAGAGGGGAACATGATCTGGTATTGGGTGAGTGAAAAGGATTGAAGCCCTGAGAGCCAGAAGAAAGAATGGAAACTAGCAACCTTGGGAGGTAGGAAGAGCTTGGCGGGGGGAGGGAAAGGGAACCCTCCAGAATGTACTAGAGATCTGGAAGGTGAGAGTCTCTTAGGACTCAAAGGGAGGGACCTTAGATGAAATGCTCTACAGTGGGGAGAGGGAAATTGTAGAGCCCACCTCCAGCAGAAAGACCCCTGTGAGGATGGGGTTGCCATCCACAGTCAAAACTCTGAGCCATAATTGTTCTTGACTAACTGCAGGGAAAAAATGGAGAAGAGCTGAGGTAAAAGAGGTCCAGTGACAGGCCCAAAGGTGGGATCCAGCTCAAGGGGAGGTTCCAAGGCCTGACACTATTATTGAGGTTATGGAGCACTCACAAAAATGAACTTATCATGACTGCCCTCTGAAAGACCCAACAAGCAGATGAAAGTGTCAGGTGCAGATATTTATACTCAACCAATGGACAGAAGTTGCTGACCCCCACCCCGTGGTTAAATTAGGGGAAAGCTGGAAGAAGCTGAGGAGGAGGGCAACCCTGAAGGGGGATCAGCAGTCTCAATTAACCTGGAGTTCTGATATCTCTCAGACACTGGACCACCAACCAGGCAGCATATACCAGCTGCTATGAGGCCCCCACCACATATACATTAGAGAACTGCCAGGTCTCTGTTCATTCATATATGATGCACCTAACTCTCCAGAGACTGAAGGCCCCAGGGAGTTTAGAATTCTGGTGGGGTTGGGTCTGGGGTAGTGTGGACATCCTGGTGGAGACAGGTGGGGTGGGAAGGAGGTATGAGATGGAGAACAGTCAAAGGGTAGACCAGGAAGGGAATAAAATCCGGAGTGTAAATAAGATTAAAGAAATTTTTTAATTTAAATTTATTTATTTTTTACACTCCATATTTTATTCCCCTCCCTGAGTCTACCCTCCTACTGTTTCACATAAAAAGTATAATCATCAGAACATCATTAAACCTGTAAGAATTTAAGATTTTTTCTTAAAGATTAAGATTATCTTAATTGATGAAGATTATCAAGGGCAACTACTATCTAAAATTATCATGAGGGTTTTGTTCAGTAAAATAGAGGGTGACAATGCATGTGAGAGTATCAACTTATGTAAGAGAGCCTTACTGGTTGTGTGTGTGTGTGTGTGTGTATGTGTATGTATGTGTGTATGTATGTATGTATGTATGTATATATGTATGTATCACTGTGGAAAGGATCATGACTGAAAGGATCTTTTGGAGGAATGGGTTTTTTTTGGCTCACATGTCTGGATCCATCATTGAGAAAAATCATGGCAGGTGTAGGAACAGGAACCTAGAGGTAGAAATTGAAGCAGAGACCATGGAGGACCACTTCTTACTGATGTATTCTCATGTCTTATTCAGTTTGCCTTCTACACCCCAGGAGCACTTACCCAGGAGCAGTATCACCCATGATGATCTAGGCCCTCTCACCTCAACCATTAATCAAGAAAATGTCCCACAGGTTTCTCTAAGGCCAATCTGAGAGAGAAGCATTTTCTTAATTGTGGTTCCTTGTAAATCCTCTAGACTGGGTCAAGTTGACAAAAAATTCAGTCAGCACATACTAATGCTCCATCCCACTTCACTGTCACTACACTATTACTTACAAAAGAAAGATTAAGGAATGGACTCTACTACAAGGAGAAACCACAGGATAAAGGCCATGCATCTGAGCAAGTTCCCTAAGTAGAAAGCCATTTTGTTCAGACAGACAGCATCTGAAATCCCAATATTTATGTATGCATGATTTCTCAGTCCTTAAAGGGCTAACTTCTAGGTATACAGAAACTTACCAGTCACACTGTGAATATAATTAAGGAGTGTTACTAGCCCAGAAAAATGCAAGTGTTCCTATCCACTAATAAAACGATTAATAACCATTTAAAAATTCCGTTTGATGCTGTGATGACTTTATTGCTTTGATCCATCTGTTCAGAGATCGAGTTTCCCCTGTGTCCTTCTAGGGTAGTGTGGGAGTTGATTGCCCTGTGACTAGCACAGGCACACAGTGACCTCAACAACACAGCAGACAGGGCTCACGTATTAACTATTTCTGTGCCTCCATCACTATGCATATATTTATTGATTTAATCTTCCTCGCTATAGCAGCATTCCTAATTTGAATCAAATGAGAATGTAAGACCTGGCAGGTTTTCTTACACCCTGAAACAGAAGAGTCTCACCACAGTACCATTTAACAACTAGTAATTGTCAACCAATCAATATTTTGTCCATTGGTAATGCTAATATGCCTTACTGTAGCCTATACTGGAAGTCCCTTTGCCTAACATCTCTTTTCTTTGTCCAATCCTGAGATTGTAGTGACTTCCCCTGTTCTTCCTCCTTTGGTCTGAGTGATCTGCCTAAATGTTCTTTCTCTAAGTTCCTCCAACATACTCCCCTTTTCTCCTTCTCCCTGGCTATGTTGTTAGTGCAAAAAGAATAGAATTGAACACGTCCCTTTTTGCCCTGAAGTCAGTAACTACATAGTATAGAAAAGAAGGAAGAAAAAGGGAGGTAAAGAAAGGGAGTGAAGGAAGGACAGAGGGGAAAGAGGAGGGAGAGAGAGAGGGAGCGAGAGAGAGAGAGAGAGAGAGAGAGAGAGAGAGAGAGAGAGAGAGAGAGAGAGAGAGAGAGACTGAGACTCAGGGGCTAGACAATGAAAGAGTATGGAAAGTGTTTAAATTGACAAATCACAAAGTGAACTCAGAGATCAGTGACCATGAAATATATTTTTTAAACAGCTTTATTGAATATTTTATATAATAAAATTCATCCATTTCCAGTATTCCAGTTGGCAATTTTTTAATAAATTTACTGAGAAGTGCAGCTACCATCATAACATTCTTTTCTTCTAAATAAGACCACATATGGCTACTAACAGTAGTTGTTTCTCTTGAACTCAGTACCAAGAGACTACTAATTTACCTTCTGTCACTACTAGCTTACATGTATAAGATGTGCCTTCTTGTACCTAGATTCTTTCACTTAGCATGTTTTGAATTTGAACTTTGACATATCAAGTATAATTTCAATTATTTTAATTGTTTATATCTTGCATTGTATTACAACTTTATTCATTCATCAGTTGATGAAATTGGATTGTTATCAATTTTGATTATTATAAGCACTCCTTTTAAGAGTATTTAGTCAATGCATTATATGTACATGTTTTTAATTATCTTGATTATATATTGATGGGTAGAATTATTGAATCATATGACGATTGAAGCTTTAAATTTTACAAGAACTACCAGACTGTTTCAAAAAGGTCATGCCATTTTACAATCTCACCAACACTGTATGAATTTTCTTTCTTTCACATCCTTGTCAGTATGCATTTCTATTAGGATTACCCAATATTTGAGATAGGAAGAAATTTAATTTGCCTGGTTTTAAATAAAATTATAGTAGTGCAGAACATTTCAAATCAAATGCTGTCCCTTTAGCAGCCCCTTGAATCCAATAACACTATAAACAAAAATACAGATCAAACAATGGCAAAGCAGTGTTCTTAAGAGACAATTTTACAGACTGTCTAGTTTGTGGATGTATGGGTGTGAATGTGCAGGCCTTCATGCATGTGTGGGTATCTGTTTTCTTTTTTAAAAATAGTATGATCAAAAGGAAATGTGGACACATAAACTACAAGAGATTGTTTTATAGGTCTAAATATATGAACACAGTCTGAAGACTACGTAACCCTCCTTATAAATTATAAATTTAGGGCCAGGTGTGGTGGCAAACACCTTTAATTCCAACACTGGGGATTCAGAGTCAGGCAGATCTCTTTGAGTTTGAGGCCAGCATGGTCTACAAAGGGAATCCAGGTCACCTGTGGCTATTACACAGAGAAACCCTGTCTCAAAACAACAGCAAAAATAACAACAAAAAAGAAAAGGATTATAAATTTAGAATACAAACATGTCTGGTAGGTCTGTAGCCAGACAAGATTCTAAATGTCATAAACAATTTGAAAGCAGGAGAACGTAGACTATAACTCAGATCTCCTGGGTTACAAGTCAGAATTGCCATAGCTCTGGTGCTAAACCCAATGATTAGAAACACATTTCTTTCTGTACTGACTAAGCAGACACCCAAAACAACCGAATGAGTCACACCAGTTCACTGAAAGCAGAGGAATAAACAAAGCATTTGAATGTACTTCTGTTTATTGATTATTATGAATTGTTTGCAGATTATCGTAAACCAAACACAACTTGTTAGTATCCACTCATGCATATGGCTCAAAATTTAACAAAATCTCTATAAATAGCTCATTTTAAGGAAAACAATAATTAAAACCTACCTACATTAAACACAAAACATCAAAGACCTTGGTAATATATTGAATGAGGGGTATGAGGGTGACATCTCAGTGTGCCAGGACTATTAGTTGGGAAGAGTGGTGTAGTGTTGACATTTTCAATTAATCTAATATTAATGACCTTAGGGAAGAAAGTTGATCTCCCATACTACACACAATCTTTCAAAATTCCAGTGACATTTTTAAATGGAGGAAAAAAGTGAGCCCTGAAGTCTGACTCACCTCTACTAAACACCTACTTCTATCCCTTGTAAACAAAATATTTTCTATTGCTAGTTTAAATATGCAAAACACAACTACTGTCCAGACTCAGAGTTATGTTATATACATTTCTTATGAATTCTTCAAATAGAAGACACAAAAGCATAGTACTCAAGTAGTCCCGTTTTATAAGGGTACTACTTGAGCAAATATGCAAATATGAAGTAAGCCAAGCCCAAATATCAATTATAAAGAAAAAACAAAGCCATCCTTCACTTTGCTTCTACTCAAGATACCATAGAAAGCAAAACAAAAGAAAACTTCACCTTATTTTAATTACCAACTCCAACTGTTCAATTCAAGAAAACTGGAACCAAGGCAATTCTTGGCATGAATGTATAACAACCTTGCTATGTATAGGCACAGTGAAACAGGGTGCCTGGGTCATTTAATCACATTGTTTTTGCTGTTTTATCATCATAGTCCTTTTCATTGAGAAGCAGGGATGGGCTTGAGATTGATGCAGTGCCAGGCAAATGGTGACCTTTCTACAGCTGGAACCCACTTAAGCTGAATTCACCTCAGATTGGGTGCTAGTTCTTCTCCATCATAAGTATAGACATGACTAATTAAAGTTGGTGAGATAACTGTAAGCTGTCCCAGAAAAAAAGTACAGAGAGCCCAAAGACCAAGGTCTAAACCTTGGCTCACACATATTTGCTAATGCTTACATGAGACCAGGTTGCCTGGTACAGACTTGTGATTCAATAGCTTCTAATCCCCTGCCAAGTACAATGGGACCTTTTAGCATTTTTTCACTTATCAGTGGTTTGACCTTTAGGCCCTTAATCAGTGTTTGAGGATGAGCTGTTGTTAAAGATACACTTAACAGAATCTTGTAGAGAACACTCTCTGTTAAGTCCTGGTCATAAAGTCCACATTTTACCTAATCCACCAATTGCTTATAGGATAGAAACAAGCTGCAGAAGCTTCATAAAGATTCAGAGATAAAAAAGAATAATAGAATCTCCAAGGAGATTCTTGTTTCTCTCTGCTCTTGAGATGTACAGGTAAGAGCTAAAGGCAAAACAAAATGAATTTTCAAAAAGAACCAAATGGACAGTAAAGTAGGCATCTAACTGACATGTCGAAAGAAATACCCATACCTTGGAGGGCCCTTCAGAACCTCACTTAGCTTACTTGAAAAAATGCTTTGGGTATCTTTGGAGCCCTGGTGGGTGGTTGGTTGGGGAGCCCAGACATAGGAAAGGGAAAATTGGCTCAGAAATGTACTGTAGGATCCTGAAAGATCAAACTGTAGCATGGCTTTCTGCTGGGGGTAGAGAAATACAAACCCTCAAAGATTAGATAAGGCCCTGGAGACCCATATTAAAATTCCTTTATCAAAACTCAGAAACACTGCTCTTTGAACATCCATCAAACCTTCCAGCAGACTCACAGAGTGCTATGAGTCTGAGGAACAAAGAAACAAGCAGAAAAATATAAACAGTGGTTTTTAAGAGCTAAAGGCAAGAAAACCTTCTCATATAAGATGAACTCATGTGATATTTTCAATGGAAACCTCCACTAGAGCTTCTGTAGTACTTAGCCGATTATGGGATCTGGTATATTTCTTGGTGTTGGAAATATTTTGTTTCCTTCTTTACTTCCTCCTTTGACCCCTTCCTCCACCTTTTTTTCTTCTACAATGCTAGGATAGAATATAAGACCTTGTTCATGCCAAATGCAAGTACTCAAACACTTTCTAAAGTCCTATCCCTTGTGTTTTTGAGAAAGTATCTTACAATGCAAGGCAAGCTAGCTTCCAAATTCCATTATTCCTGCTTCTGCCACCTTGATATGCAGCCATGCCCTGTACTTTTACCTTTTAAGAGTCAGCAGTAAGTGTCAAATGAAGAGCAATGACTGAAAGCATTCTAGCCTTTCTATGCCTCCCTATTTCACTGAGCAACCCCTGCACTGCCTATATCAAAGTTTGTATAATGTGTCACAGAGACAACAGCTGTAATGTGAATAATGTAAAGTGCAGCACCCACAGGTTTAGTGCATCTTTATACATTTGCCTCAGAATAATTGTGTGTAGCTTTAGTTTGTTTTTAATAAGCTAAGTCAAACCAGCCTCCAGGATAGTATATATTACTCCAAAGCAAAAAGGTTCAGTTGCTTTATTACTCATTTGACCACTTTTCCCCATCAAAACCTGAACCACTATGTGGGAATAGGCATCAATCCTAGTGGCTCTTTTTGAACATACAGGGATACTTAAAGTCAACACATGATAGTCATATCTAAGTCCTGAGGGTCACACCTGACATATTTCACAAAAAAATAAAAATTGATGAAGAAAAAAGTTTCAATTCATGCTGAGAAGCATGTAAAACTGAAGGTTCAGGCTTAAGAGAAATAGACTGACTATTCTCTAAGCCAAGAAAGCACCAAATGGTCCCCATAGCTCCACAGGGCACTATTTCTGCACCTCAGAAACATCACAGTCAGGACTTGACTGGAAGGGGGAAAGGTAAGGTAAGAATATTGGAGTAATAAAAATGAAAAGAAGTTTAGGAAACAATTTAAAAAAATCTAGAAGATACAAATTTGAGTTCCCACCAGAGAGTATTGGTAGCCTGACTCTGAGAATGAAGAGTCTAAGAAATATACTAGCTTGACAGTTATCATAGCTATAGAAGTCTAGGACCTGAGTTGTAAAATCCAGGCTTCACACCTCCCCATGATACCTTCCTCAGTATCCCCTCACTCTGTGTACATGTTTGTGTGTGTGTAAGGGGGGGAGTCAAAGCAGTAAGCTAAAAGGGAAAGTATTTCATTTTTTTCTTTAAAGTGGTAGGCAGATGCCAACATAGTTCTGTATACTCCTTCTTGTAGGCCTACTTGTCAAAAATATAGGCAGGAAACATATACAGGCAGTCAAACTCTACCTCATTCATTGTTATTCCCCTCACTTCTATAATTAATTAAAGAGAAAGAACAGGCCCAGCAGTCCCATGGCTTTGGAATCTGGATCCCCAGACTAGAATAAGAAAACAAAAAGTGTTCAAGTCAATCATTGGGGACTTATTCCTCTGGTAGCATGGGGTTCTGTAGACCCCGTTTTCGAGTGCTGGTTAATGTGGGACCTACATCCCAGGCTCTTTCTATTATTGTTGAATAAAAGATCAGGAAAGTCCAGCAACAAGCACTGGCAAGGTTGCCAAAAGTGAAGGCGACCTAGAAAAAGAGCAGAGCAAGTTAGAATCCTGTGATGCAAGCTCATTACCACCCTCCTCTTCCTTTTCTCTAAAGGTTAATGGTTAGACCAGAAAGTATTTAGGGCACAATAGCAGAAATACATCACCTGGCTATAGAGATGACAAATCTATCCTATTCCAAACTAGTAAGATTGCTTTAAAAAAATATTGGGTTATATTGTAAGCAACATGTACTAAAAAAAAAAAAAGAGTGGGGTTTTCCAGACAGATGTTGTCTTCAGTTCTCTCCCTAGGCAAAGGAGTCAGAACAGAACCAGAACCCATAGGTAAGAATGAGATACTATTATGCTTTTTACAGTTGTGAGCTCAAGAACTACATAATTTTTTAATGAAGAAAGAGATTGGGCATCCTTAATCCAAAATTAAAAGATTCAAAATCCAAAAAATGCTAAAAACATTGTAACTATTTAGCATAATACCATAAGTGAAAATTTTCACACTTGATCATACATGACACTTTGTATTACAAATATAAATTTCAAGCTCTATGTATGTTCTTTTTTCTTCAAAGCTATTCCATCATATATATGTATGCATATACATACAGGCACACACATATGTATATGAAACATATATTGAGATAATACATATATATTTCAAATTTAGCAATGGAGTTGAATGAGTTCTATAATGGGAAGGCTAATCCTGGGTTCTAGTCTATGTCTGAGATTGGGTTGTTCTGTGATTTTTAGCAAATAATTTTTCATCTCTGTTGCTCAATTCCTGCTTGTTTAAAATGTATTTCTTATTTGCCTACCACAGAGGGGTGAAGTTATGAAGTTAAGAATGATATGTAGCCAATACAAGAGGAATTTCTAATTTGTGACTCAGCAAGCACAGGGAAAGGGGAAAAAAGGGCCTACCATGCAGACACTATAAAGGACATTTGCATATGTTTTCATCCAATCCTCAAGAAAACTTATGAGCTGAAGGCTCTGTGTCTGAAAGAAGTAAAATGATGTGCACAAGTACATAAAGCTATTCAGGAACTGGTATTTCTCTGAATACGGAGCTGCATATCTCTAAAGTGTGTGCTGCTTATACACACGAAAGGAGAAAACTGAATATGACTGGTTGATAGAAGAGTCTGGATGAAGAAATTGGCCTCATATCAACCTGCCTGGTCTCAAGACAATCGTTGTCCTAGAAGTCCAATGTAAACTTAGCTCAAAAGTTTAGTGCCTCTCCAACCTCTATCAGTCCTAGTTTCTTGATACTCTTCCATCCAAACCCTATGGAACAACAGAACCCAGGTTGGAAATTTTGTGAGGATAGTCTGTACCTTCTGGTCCTTTAGCCCTACCTTTCCAGCTCACCTTGATAGAGTTAAAGGCTGGGAACTTTGAAAGGTACATAGAGCTCCAGCCTGTCTCCTGAGTGTTCGGCTGTGTTCTCTCTCAAGGCTTCAGCTCCAGTAGAGGGGACAGAGCTGGAAAATTTTTGCAGGTCCAGCTCTGTACATTCAATGGGGGTATGGACCCATTGAGAATGGCTCTCTGAGGCACAGGAGGCCATGGTAAAGGACTCCTGGGTAGGGAAGCCGCGAGTGGAGCTGCAGTCATCATCTAGGATGGAGTTAAGTGGCTTGATCTCGAAGATGCTCTCATTTGCTGGAAATTCAGAACTGGTCTCCTGACCAGGTGGCACAGGGAAAAGAGAATCTTCCTCCACTGCCTTTTCAGCCTCATATTGCAACGAACCTCCTGCAACTTGAAGCAGAAAGCCACTGAGTCAGCCAAAGTCAGGGTCTCCTTTTAACAGTTTACCTCTTATTGAGCACAAAATAGGAGAGGGGATGGGGGGTACTAGGGGCTAGAGTCCCTCTTCCCCTCCTGGAGGACCAGAGCACTTATAAGTGAGCTAAAATGACACATTTGAGAAACATACTTTCGTTGGGGTATCACATTAAGTCTGCTAGATGCTAGATTTGGGAAGACAAATATGTTCAGATAGAGATAAATGCTTTGCAGAAAAGAGATTTTAGCATGTCCCATTCTTCCATGATCTATGTATATTATGAAATATGGCAAAGGGACCAGACAGAATTAAAGCAGTATGTTAAAATAGGAAGATTATCTTGAATTATGCAGATGGGTTCATATACCTCCTAAAGCTAAATCATGTTTATTTTTTTCCATGCTTAATGATAAATATTTTAATTTAGTTGCGTTTTTCTAGTTACTAGATGTATCCTTAGATGATTTAGAAGGCAGAAATGACACTAGAGAGATGTGGCATAAAACAAAATTAACATACCATCCCTACTTTTAGAAGTAGAAGAGAGCTATGAGCCAAAGGAGATGATCATCCCCCAGAGCAGTGGTTCTCCACCTTCCTAATGCTGTGGCCCTTTAATACCATTCCTCATGGTGTGGTAATCCCCAACCACAAAATTATTTTCATTGCTTTGTCATAACTAAGTTTGCTACTGTTGAGTCATAATGCAAATAACCGTGTTTTCTTCCTTTTTTTTTTTTTTTTGGTTTTTCGAGACAGGGTTTCTCTGTGTAGCCCTGGCTGTCCTGGAACTCACTCTGTAGACTAGGCTGGCCTCGAACTCAGAAATCCGCCTGCCTCTGCCTCCCAAGTGCTGGGATTAAAGGCGTGCGCCACCACCGCCCGGCATAACCGTGTTTTCTGATAGTCCTTATGAACAGGTCTTCTGACCCTCAAAGTGATCTTGACCCACAAGTTGGGAACCACTGCTCTAGAAGCTGTAAATAACCTTCAGTCTTATAACTTCATGAGGAAACAGACTCCCATAGAGTGTACAGAAAGAAACACACTCCTGTCAATTTCTTGATTTAGGCCTTGTGAAGACCCAGGGAAGCCTGTTAAACTTCTGAGGTATGGTAACTGAAATAAACCATTAAATATGTGACAATTTGCTAAAACAGTGATAAGTAACACAACCTCCCACAACAGTCTGATTCAATGTGGTTATAAACTGAGTGTGTATTCATGATTTCTCCACTGTGGATAAGGTTCTGCTGTTTGTTCAAATTATTTGTGAGTTCATAAGAAAAATTCATACAAAATTAAAATGTTCTGGATTCTTTGAAAATGTGGAAGGTTTTGCAGTGCTAATAATGAGGAGGAACTGAATAATGGAGTCTTGATTAGATAGGAGATGGTCTTTCTAGTATGTCACAATCTCATTCTTTTTTTTCTGCATCTACATTAGATTTAATTCACACCAACTTGACCTTCAACTATACAGACCTAGCAAGTGTGTGTAAGTCAGTGAGTACTGATAAATATCTTTCTCATATGAAAATCAATGGGAAGCTACCTATCCTCATGCTCCCGGGAGGGTACTACCATAATATCTTAAGGCTAGAGAGAACTCCTCATTTCTTCTCTCCCACGGAAAGAATATGGAGACCGACAGTTCTCAGATGTTTCATTACATTCAATTCTGAGACCCACATATTTCATTACCCATGCATCATCCAGGATCGGTCAAGAGTTCTAATTTCACACACCACCTTCCAAAGTCTTCATGGTTAATGAAAGAGAGATACTGTGGTCCACCATTATCTTAAATGTCTGAGCTACCAGATTAGTCCTAAATAAATTGAAGTAGAGTTGAAGAAGAATCATTTAGAATCAGAAGGGGGACTACTACACCTCATAAAATGATAGATTAATATTTGCCTAAACCGAGTATACACAAACTATTGGTAGGCTCTAGATAAAAATTGACTAAGCAAGCTCTAAGGAGAATTTTTACAGCATAGAGCAAGTGAAGCTAAAATAAACAGTGTTTATTTTAGTTTCTGTTTAGTTTAGCTTCACTAGCAGTGTTGCTTCAGTTACAGTATCCATTAAGTTAAGTAATCCTGAGAGTCCTTGTATGTAGTAAACTGTATCCTTTCCTTTACTAACTCAGATCTCCTTGTTAGTCTGAGTCAGTTTTGTTGTTGTTGCTCTCCCTGTTTAGTTCACAGTTCTCTTAATTGCACTGAAGTTGCATTGGACACTGGTATTCTTGTCTGGAATTCTAATGTCTTAGTCTGGATGATCCCATCTCTTCCATATTTGCCCCTTAATGAACTGTACTTTCTGACTTACATTATTGGCTGGTAGATGAAGTTGAAAACAACTAAAAGTGTTATCAAGACTTTAAACATAATCATATCTATTTTCACATGGCTTTGGCCAGATCTCCTTGGGCAGCAGCATTTTGAACAAGAGAAAAGTGTAAGAATTTTGACTAAACACTATGCTCTCAGTTATCCTACTTTGGGAAATTACTATATTGATAGCATTTACTGCAGGCCTCATCAACTTCTATTATTCTTGTTTTAGGTATAACTAAATCCTCATCAACTCTGATGTTTCAGAATCTATTTGTATATGCATATATTAATACTATATTAATACATATGTCATATATGTAAATATATATTACAAAAACAACATATTCAATCCCAATCCCATCTATCGTTTTAAAGAGTAAAAATAAGTAAATCAAAAATCTAGATAATTTTTAGTTAGATTATGATTTAATAATAAAGTTGGATGCTCAGTCTTCAGTTTCCTTTACCAAGTGATTTCCCATAAAGGAAGACGCTCCATGAACCCTTAAAACTTAATAAACGTGTCCATTTAATGTCTATGTAGACTCCAGCCCCTTTGACTTCCTGTATTTTTTATGCATCCCAGATAGTTCCCATAGGACAACAGAGCATCATTGCTGGTATTTTCCAATGTGGCAGGGAAGTCCATTATCATGCAATCTCAGAAAAATTTCTCTTTTACCAAAAAAAGGTATCTTATTTCTGATTCATGTGAAATGTTAAATGGACATACTTACCACACTGACAATGTCTGTTGAAGATCTGCTTGCAATAGAGGAAGAAGAGTCCAAGGATGGCCAGGGCAAATACCACTAGCAGACTTCCCACCAGTGCAACAAGTGTGGCTTCCTTGGGGGGAACAGTGTGTTCATCTACCTTCACTAAACTCAACTGGAAGGTACCTGTGGAACAAAAACAACAACAAAACAATGGGTAAGGCTGGTCAAAGTGGGCAGTTAAGTGTCATTAAGTTAACAAAGGCTTTAAAGTTCTGTAGGCTACTTCTTTTCCTTCAGGCCAGCTACATCAGGTCTGCTATCTTCATTTTTCACAATAGGTAAATTTATAATAAAATGAAGCAGAGATCATATGTTGCAGGCATGGTATGAATTAGCACCAGTAGCCAAAAGAGGCCACATTCTGCTTCACTCATGCTATGTTTAGTAATATAACATAAAAAACAAACATTATCAGATTAAAATGCTCATCAGTGAACTCTGGATCAGTAAATCGTGATTTTCTAAGACGTCATAAAAGACCTTTCATTGATTAATATAAATAACCCAGTGGAGTAAAACAAAGTGAAGAAAGGATAGCTTATGACCTTTATAGACAATGTTGTAAAACACAAAGTAATAGCAAATATTGTCTGAGAATATGAATATAAGTGAAGTAATACAAATGTTTAAATATCAGTGAAGAATAAAGCAGAGAAATATGCCAATGGATTCACGAAACTGTGTATACACCCTTACAGTAAAGCCATCAACATACACAAAATACCCATGCACTTTGAATAGAAACAATGTGTGTCACTTTCAAACTGAATCAGTTAAAAGCTGATACATCTTAACCACTTCTTTCTTTGATAAAGAACTGGACACTACCTGGCCTAGCAATCATAGGCCCATGATGGAAGAAGGCCTTTACCTTATGAAAAAAAGCATGGGATTGCAAAAAGATTCTTAAAATTTAAGAAAAGTGCTTATTTCTGTGGAGGAATGGACAGAAAACTCAGAAAAGATCTAAAGGGAAGTTTATTATGCCTGTTGTTTAAAAAAAAATCTGAAGGAAATGTACAAAATTTTGGGATTAATTATCCAATAATCTCAGATAATATACGATTTTATCTTTCATAGTTATACTTGTTTTCAATGTCTGTTTTATATGTCATGATTTTTAGGAAAACACCAATAATTTAAAGAGTATGTGAGAATATAGACAAAAATTTAGAACATCAGACAAATAAGTAAATGTCTAGTGACACAGGCAGAAACTAAATTCTAGCTCTTTTTTTCAGCTTCTAATGTAGTTTAAGACCTAAGGATTTCCATATGCTATGTATATGGACTCTAATAGCAATATTGACTCTAATAGCAATTAAGTATAGAAATGTTATTTTTAAAATACATTGTATCATTTATTAATCCATCAAACCTAGCCAGGTAGCTCACAAGGTATGAATACAAATGTTTTTTCATTAGATCCATTTTTTGAGACAAGGAAAACAGGTCAAATGAATCTGAATGCTGAAAAGTTGGGATTTAATCATAGGTGACTGCCTCTGTTCAATATGCCAAAGGAACCAGTGCCAAGAAGGGTTTTCCTCCTACAAGGATAAAGAAGTTTAGTGATTTGTTGACTAACAGAACTTTAGGGAAGAAGGAAGAGAAAAATAGATACACACACTGAACCTCAGAAGAAGGAGTCTGCTTTGTACATGGGATGCATTCTTGGTCCTGCAGGCCCCCAATACGTGTCTTTCGGTAGAACCTGTGATCAGAGCAGAAAGGAATGGCAGAAGGATGAACAACAAGCAATTGACTTGTAACAGCCCTTCCTGACATGATAAGGAATGTCTATGAGTCTTTTCTTAATGGGAGTGCCTACCCTCCTGAGATCTCTGCCAAGTGGGATATGATTCAGTCCATCTTTTTATTTTCCTAATTATCCATATCCTATAGCCGAAAGGGGAGCTAAGGTCATGAGACAGGCAAACAGTTATATGATGCCAACTTCTTCATGATTCCTGTGTAATCAATCTAACACGACATTTACTTTAAATTTTAGACATAATATCAGTGTGATTCAAAAGCTTCTAGGTGCTCATGTGTATTTGAAAATTCCTGGATACTTTGTATAGATAGATCTAGTTAGAAAAATACATATTCCCCATTCATGGAGCTTAACTAGAGCATGAAACTGATCCTTAAAATACTTTTACTAGAGTCTAAGAGGTAGGATGATAAAGGGCATCAAAGAATGTTAAAAATCCCTGGAAAGACTTATGTAATTTAGTAGGCTTACCTGGGCAGACAGTCTCCACAGATAGCATTAGAGGTATTTGTGCAGTTGGCCTTCTGGACTCGATTGATGACAGCACAAGTGATGCATGTCTGACATCTGTGATGTCCCCAAGTGCTTTTATACTTTTGGGGAGGGCAGGTTGTGCAGTACGCATCTCCACCTTCTCCATAACCACAATCCTGAAATATAGAAGGTGTTCATAAGAGCGTAGGAAGAGGATCTGTTATGACTCAAGTGAATATACTGTAAGACACTATTTTTCAAACTACAAGTTTCATTAAACTTGTCATTACATAAATTTACCAGCTGTAACCAGCACTGAAAAGTGAAATGCAACTATAGAGAATAGTGATAGAAAATGATGTAAAGCTAAGTACATCAATCAAAATAAAGAAGATTACACTATGGAAAAAAACACAGATTTTAGTTTAATTCTTACTCATTCTCTACCTATTAGAGACTTAATGAGGGTTGGCGCCTACATTAGCCACCATGGGGCATCCCATACATTAAAGGTTTCATTTTGTGCTTGCATGATAGGAACATCATGTAAAAGAGAACAGTTTGTCCCCAAGAAATAATACACTTCACTTTCGTCACATGGCACAGGCCATCCATACATGACAACTGATCATTATTAAGTATAAAGCATATAAGAAAGCCCAATTTTATAGTATATAAAAGGGTTCATACTAGCAAATATCTGATATAAAAGAATAGTTTGTACCTACTGTTTTAACTAAAACTTTCACAGTTACAACACATGTTAGTATATGTTAGGTATTGATGAAAATTTACTTCTTATTCTAGGTCATTGTAAAAATGTTTTAATATCCACTGGAAAATAGATCTATCTGACTTTTGCTTCAGATCTGGTATCAATGCAATAATACTAGGTATATTACCTCAAACCCATTATTTCTGTGCATAAAAGAACTGAACATTGGAAGAGATTGGAATAAATGTTCTGCAAAGATAATTTTAGCTCTCTTACTATGGAAAGAAGTATGGTGGTTCCTTATAAAAATGGAAATCAATCCATGTCAAGATCCAGCTATACCACTCTTGGTGTAGATATACCCCAAAGATGGCTTTATCCTACCACAGAGACACCTGATCAACAATGTTCATTGGTGCTCTATTAATAATAGCCATATATTGGAAACAACTTAGATGTCCTTCAACCGATGAATGGATAAAGAAAATGTGGTACATTTTCACGATGGAGTATTACTCACCTGTTAAAAATATATGGATAGGTAAACAGATGGAACCAGAAAAAAAATCATCCTGAGTAAGGTAACCCAAACCCAAAAGGACCAATATGGTATACAATTGCTAATATGTGGATATTGCCTGCTAAACCAATCATAATCGAGCTATAATCCAAAAAGGAAATGGATAGAAAGGAGAAATAGAATATATAGTTATGGATGGACTGACTGGAGTACTGGAGAAGATCAAGCAGGATGGGGGAGAAGAGAGAAAGATGAGGGGGAGGTTGGGAAAAACAACTAAAATTAAGGGCCATTTGAATTAAGTTTGGAAACTTGATGCAGTAGAAGTTTTTAAAATAATATCCATACATAAATGTAATCTAAATGAATCTAAATGAATTTGCCAAACAATGAGAGAGATAGATTCTCCAAACTGAACATATCTTGTTACCAACTTAAGCCTCCAAACAGGTCCCATGGGAACCCCCAAACAACCCAGGCTGTGGCCAAGACTATAGGTTTTTTCCACAAACTGATGACAAGGCCCCATTCCTGACAACATCTACACAACTCAATAAACATGATGAACTCTAGCAGATGCCTGTGGAGAGTCTTTACCCATAAGGACTAATGTTCTTGGTATCATGAGGTGCTCTGTATACTACCAAAGGAGTAATAAGAACAGCAACCCCGGTACAAACTTTTTAATCTAAAATGGTATCCTACCTGTGAGATATGCTAAGGCAATGTTGGTCCATGGGTGGCTTGTGGGAGTAATCAACAAATATAATAAATAATAATTTACTAGTTGTTCAGAATTTTCCTTGATTTTACTCATTAATTTATATAATATTTATTGAGCAACTAAGACATGTTATGATTCTGCCTTGGGTATTATGGCTGAATGATTAAAAGTATCAGAGTAAAAAAAATCCCTGCGTTCAGGAACTTTTATATATGTCTATTCACCACAAAACTTCCAAGATTGCATTATCATCCCTATCTTAAAGTTGATAAATTTTTGTGTCAAAAGAGTTAGCTAGCTCATGAGACTTCAACATGCACAGAGATACTATGTTTTAGGAGACATGAACAACAGAGATATTGATACCATTACCCAGTCCAATTAGTCTCTTAATCTTGTGTGACTAAGAATACTACTACATAAGTCTGTATGGTTGAGTGTAAACAGGCAGGGAGTATCCTACAATGACTAGAGTCATAGAAATTTTCTTAATCTCCAAAACTGAGTGACTTCTTTACTTCACATGAGATAAATAGAAAAATTTCTCCAGAAACATCTTTCCAAATATCAAATAGTCTAGCAGAGTAATATAAGACCCAGTAGTACTAAAAAGCAATATAGACTAAATAAAGCACCAGGGATAGAAGGCCAGAACCTGTATGTTACCACAACCGGCTGAATGGAAGGTTTTAGCAGGACTCTGAGTCTCCTGAAAAAATCAATCGACAGATACCACCAGCTAGATGAATCAATTATTGGAATTATTTAACAAGGATTTTAAAACACCCAAAAATGCATTGACAAACAATTATAAAATATATTTAAATATGAAAGAAAATTAAAATATCACAGCACATGTATGGAATTTTTTGGGCAAATTTGGTTTTTAAGATATCATCTCTGCAGCACTATTTGGCCTAGAACTCATTATGTAGCCCAATCTGGCTTCAAGCTTGAAATCATTTTGCTTCTGCCTTCAGAATGCTGGCATTAGAGCTGAAAGTAACCATAATCAGCTCAAAGAAATTGTTTTTAAGAGCCAAATAGACATTATAAAAATAACTAAATAAATGAACAAAATTCACTGGTTGTGCTGATTACTAGAAAATTAGAAAAATCACTGAACCTGAAGATAAAACAATAGAAGGAATACAGTTCAAATAGCAGGACAATTAGACTAAAATAGACAAAAACAAGAAAATGACTGGAGAATTTTGGGAATAATATAACAGACAAAGAAATAAAAGTACCAAAATCACATAAAATCAAAACAAATAAAGTATGTGTCAAGAAATAGTCAAAGAAACAAAGGCTAAAATTTTCATAGATTTGGAATAAAATCATCAAATATTGCCATATTTAACAACATAAAGTAAGTTAAAACAAATACCCACATGTAGAAAGAATCTTTTGTGTACTGTACACAAAAGTTATCAATAAAATGCTGATTTGTCTATAAGCTTAGACAGAAAATAGAAAGTAGGACATCCAGTAGAGTGATCAAGTTCTGGGATAGAGAAAGGGGAGAATGCACCCTGTCATAGGAAAGAGAAGACTCATGGAACCAGGACAGAAGAAACCAGCCAAATGGCAGAACTTAGATTTGAATAAATGAGATATTAACTCGTGAGCTAGTCAGGGGAACATGCATAGCTACATGGTCTAAGAATTTGTAAATATATTTGAGTCTCAGAGTTGTTATTTTTGCAAGCAGGGGCATGTGTTGAAAAACTCTCCATAACAGACTTGTATTTATATACCCCACACATGTATAGCACATGAAACCCCCATACACTCAGATACACGTGCGCATGTGTGCGTGCACACACACACATATACATGTGTGTATGAGTGTGTGTGTGTGTGTGTGTGTGTGTGTACTTGAGATTATGTATATGTGTATGTGTATATAATGAAACTTCTTGGCAAAGGTCAGTTTTGAAAATATTCAGAAAAGTATGACATTAACTCTAAAACAACAATCATTGAAAAGACTGAGTGTTTTTCTGAAACTTTGAAAGTTTTCTTAAACCATATTTTTAAAATATTGAAAATACATAACTGCCAAGTGCAAACTGTAATATCCTGTGATACTTCAACTTATGAAAGAAGGGAAAACAAAGATATTCTTCAGGCAAGAGAAAACTCCCATGTTGCCCGGTAGACACACTATAAAATAGTAGCTACTAGAAATTTTCAAACAGAAAGAAATGATCAAAACTGGTAGCTTGTAAAGTTTCAGGAAAGATGAAAATATTCGAATCATAAAAATACATTTATAAAAACTGAGCTTTTACTCCCACTCCTTTTCAATACTATAAGCACAGCCCAGGCAACTTAAGGCATAAGAAGGAAATTAAAGAAATACTAATTTGAAACCATAAATTAAATTATCTCTATTGGTAAATGACATGATATTATATGTTTGAGATTACAGACATTCTCCAGAAGATTTGTAGAAACAAGTGAAAATGAGATCCACCACTACCACCACCAACCAAAAAACCTATAGAGACGGCTCTCATTCACAATAGTCTCAAAGAAAGTTAAATGCCCAGGTATAAGCCAGACCAAAGAGATGAAGGACCTTTAAACCTCCATAGAAAGGGATAAAGACATAAACATAAATCATGCTCATTGATTGGTAGAATTAATATTGTGAAAATGAGTGTTCTCTCAAATGCCATTTAAAGTTCTAATGCAATCAAAATCAAAATCTCCATCTCATTCTTTACAGAAATAGAAAAGAAATGAACTATTCTAAAATTCACATGGAACCACAAGACTCCAGGGGGCAAAACTCATTCCAGTTTCAAAATATATTACTGGGTCAAGTCATGAACACAATATGATAGTGGCACAAAAATAAGCATATTGACCAATGAATGAAAACTGATGATTAAGACACAAGTATGTATAACCACATTCATCTAATGTTCTACAGAGATGCCAAAAACATACACTGGTGTACATACAGCATATTCAACAAATGGTGCCAGGAAAAGAGAATGTCTACACGTAAGAGAAAGATATCAGAATTGTATCTATTACCTTTGACAAAAATCTAAATCCAAATGGAGCAAGACCTAAATATGAAATATCAATGGTCAGAGGAAAATATACAATGTACCCTACATAAAATGAATGTATGAATGGACTTTATAAGTAGCATCCTATGTGCTCAGGTATTAGGGGTAATAACTCATCTCACAGAATGAGATGAATATCCACAGAATTAAAAAGTTGAACTCATAAAATCTAACAGGCTTCTTCACAGCTAAAGAAACAATCCCATGAAGAGAATTCCTAAAGGATAAGAATTTTTGCCAGCTATACATCTGAAAAAGTTTAATATCCAAAATATGTAAAGAGCTCAAAAGCTAAAGAGGAAAAATAACCCACAAATAATATTAAGAAAATTGACTTAAGATCAGAACAGAGGGAAACAGCAGAGTCCAAATGATGTGATCAGGGAAATGGGAAAGCAAGGCTCAAATTATGGGAGGGAAAGGAAGATGAAAATAGAATAGGGAGGATAAAATAGCAGTAAACATGTCTGAAAAGGTCACAAGGAATCATACTATTAACTATTATATTCATGTATATTTCTTTTTTTTATAGTTTTATTGTTTATTCAATGTTAAATGTTACAGAGTTCTTACACTGTCGGAACCATGCCTGAGAACCCAAAGGAAAAAATGGTGCAATGGACAGCCTCATCCACCCAGACAGTGTATTAAAACTTGATTCATATGCATTTTGATAATTTCACAATCTTAAAAAATTTTTTTATCAAGACTTGGAGTTTATATCTGCTGCAGGTCTTCAGCGTTCCAGTACAGTATGCCACTAAACAAACCTCATCATATGTCTCTCTTCACTTCTTAAACCACAACCCCAAACAGAATTTGTGTGTGTGTGTGTGTGTGTGTGTGTGTGTGTGTGTGTGTGTGTTGTAAAGCTAGGGTAAAGCATATTGTTAGAGAAGTTTGTGGCTTATGGTGTGAGATTACTTGTTAAGGTTTCTGGTGCCCAAATTAAGTCTTCAGTTTAACTAAGAAGTTCAAGCTTCTAATTACCCAACAGCTTCCTGGTTAGCTCAAATCATGCCAACATTATTGCCCAGATGTGGTATACAGTCTGGTCAGGAGACACTGGCCTACACCTCCAGCTTCCCATGCTGCTGCACTAATCCACTAAACTGCAAGACATGTTCTCAAGGTGGGAACACTTCCCCCATTACCTGTTCCAATGCTGTGAGTAGTGAGCAAGTCTGAACTGTGTTTGGCAAAGGGATTTATTTACAGAGAGAAACCCAGGCACTGCCATGGTATCACATAGTCATCTGTCAATACAGAGTATGTATCTGAACCATTTGTAGTGCCATAAAAGTAGATAACTGACAGACTATTTCATTAGGTGGAAAGAAATTTAGCAGTAATCTCTTCTAAGAGACCAGTACTACTAGATAGTTAAATTGTAATTACTAACAACAAAAGGGCTACATTACTGGCTATTCTCCTGCCTCTCCAAGTGAATACAAAAAACATACTCCCAAGGTGAATGTCAAGATCTGGCTAAACAATGAATGGATGTACAGAATAACCCGTAACAATCAAGTTTGGGGCACATACAAGGATTTATCTGGATTGACAATGCTTCCTCTAAGAGCCAAAGACAATCTAACAAAAATGCAAAGAGCAGGCATGAGAAACCCTCTTTCGAATTTTTGCTCAGGGTTGTCCAAGAGACTCCTCAAAACAAACAGCTTATTGCTATCAACAGTGATTTCTCTCAAAAGTAGAAGGTAAGTCTCTGTTTCTATACACATTATGCACTTCAAGGATAGGGTTTAAAGGAGCTGGTACTACAACTCACTTGAATACCTCCTCCACAAGGACTAGTTTTCACAATACTAGAAAAGACCATGGGGAAATACAAGCTTCCAAAGGAAGGACACAACTAACACAGTCCTACCCAGCTATGATGTCTATGAAACACAACAATGACCACCACGGCACAATAAGCCTAATAGGTACAGCAGTGGTACACATACTTGGTGGTAACCAACAGCTTTCTAATTTCACTTCAGACCTGCTCAACAAGAAGGAAATCATGCTAGGTACAGGAAACCTTTTCAACTACCTAGTGCTAGTGCAGTCACAGAACTTGGATCAAACTACCTATAACTACCACTTTACTAAACCACCAATATCTCTAACCACATTCTGTATAATATCTTTATACCCACAGTATAGTAATAGTGTTGTCATTACCCCTTAAGTAATAAAATTAACTTTGCTACAGGACACTATTATAGAAAACAATGATTAATCAAAATGCAGTGTTGTGATGCCCAGCCCCAGTGGATACATCTACAAAACTACTCCTGTACCTAAAACTCAGTGAATATTGTGAAAAGACTATTAGCACCTAAGAATGAGAAAGTTTGCATAAGATTGTGTATCCTAGTAATGTTGGAAATATACTGATAATCTTACCAACATGAGTGCCTCCTAAACATGAGCTGAACAAGAACAACAAAATTGACACATTAAAGTTAATGGGGAAACCCAGGAGAACTTAACCATACACAAAGAGCTTTGGCCAACTAAAAAATGCTCAAAATGAGAGAAATAGTCTTGCCTAGAGAAGAACACATCAGTACCATGGGGGAATATATGATAATGATTGTAGGGAGGAAAGGGAAGTAAGAAAATCATGTAATCATATTTTAATTTTGAAAACTAAAAAAAAAAATCTGAAATAATAAACTTTATTTTCACAAATTTTATAAATCCTATGTGGTGATTATAACATAATATCACATCTGATATCTGTGCCAATTATATGAATACATAGGGTGTAATGGCACAAGTAAGATTGGCCACCATACACTCATATATTTCAATGTTTCCTCATCAGGGAGTGACATTATTTGAAAAGGAATAGGAGATGTTGCCTTGTTGGAGTAGGTGTGGTCTTGTTGGAGGAAGTATGTCACTGAGGGAGTAGACACTGAGGTTTCAAAAGTCCAAGCCAGTCCCAGTGTCAATCTCTTTCTGGTGCATGTGGATCTGGATATAGAACTTTCAAGCTACTTCTCTAGTACCATGCCATCTTCCCATCATGCTGATAATAGACTAAACCTCTGAAACTGTAAGCAAGCTCCAATTAAAAATTTTTACAAGTTTCTGGGCTCATGGTGTCTCTTCATAGCAATTTAATACAACTAAGATATTGGGAAAGTAAGGGCACTTAAATAGATGTTTCTATACACATAATGGGAAAAAGTTGAAACCAGCAGACCCTAAAAAGTCACATGTATGCATTTTAGTATTTAGAACAGCTAAGTAAATAATACAAAAAATAGAATAAAATTGGCACAAAAACATCAAGATGAAGTTCTAAAATATAGCTTTGTATGGCCAACAGTGAGGCAAGGAAAAACAAAGAAGGAAATAGGAACGGAGAGCCCAACAATAAAATAGCAGCCTTCAGGCTTAAAGTGTCAATCAATAGCAATCTTAAATTTAAATCATCTAAGCAAAGCAATTAAATGGCAAAAATGAGCATTGTAGACAAAATCAGATACTATCAAATTGCCCCCAGTAGCCATTTCTCTCACTGATGAATGAATCATTTCCTAAGAATTAAAAACATGCAAATTATCATTTAAAACTCTTGTTGAGAATCATCTTTCATAGTTAGGAGGCAAAAAGAGTTTTGTTTTTTAAATGATTCAGGTTTCCAAATGCTTCTGCTGCTAATCAGTTTTATAACCAGGAAACATTTATCTTAATTTTATCATGCTTTCATGATGCTGACACAAAATTTTGATGCTGACCATGGAGTAAGTATAGTTATTTCTTTTTAAAAGTTGTTCATATAACATGCAAGAAGAATTAACTGAAAATCATAATCAAGAATGGTTTATGCTAAAAATATACAATATTTTAACTTTAAGAATCTATTACCATATTATCAAATAAACATAATGAGAAAATATATTAAAAACTGCATACAAAATAATGAAATTATATAAAATTTAAAAATATTTCTGATTTTACTATATTTATTATAAAAAGGATTAAAAATACTTTATTTTATAACATCTGTCTACTCAAATACTTTACTTGAGTAGAAGTTGAACAATAAACACTGTACTAAGAAAGAGTTCACAGGTTAGTATATATCTCTGTCAAATATTTGAAAAGTTAAAAAATTCTCAAAGCTTCATAAATTAGTAATTAATATTAAAGAAGAAAGCATAAAAGAAACAGATGATAGAAATATGTATTATTCACTTTGGGGTTTGACTTTTGGGACATGGGAATTTTACACATTATTGAAAATACATGCAATTGTAATGGAAATTAGTAAAAAGTTCAAATGTGGTATCTATTTATATATTTCAAGAATATTAAAATTGTATTTAACTTACAAATTATAATTCTAGAAAAATATCCGAAGGAAGTACTGTTAATCTTCTGCAATAAATTGTTTACAGTGATATTTATAATTCATGAGTGAAATATAAAATTGAATAAAGGTAACTGAACAGAAATGTTGTCTTGGATGTTGTTAGCTACTTTTCCAAACGTCACTAGACTCCCTTAATAATCAATTACTCATTTCATTCTAGGTAGTATGATGACCAGACTCAAAAATAGTTTCTTAATTTATTTAGCAAACCATCCTGGAATCATTCTTATGTGCATTACATACATTCATAGTCACCCTTCTAGGTATACAGAAATGCATTGCCCAGTTTTGTATCATTAAGATGCAACGAAGTCTTTTTGGAAACTTTGGGAAATGGTTTTTTTCCTAACATCAAGCTAGTTCTTGTGCCTTCTCTCTGCTTCATGATTTTTGTGGTACGCAGATTTGATGCTTTGGTTTTATGTGGACATAGATCTGGTTTAATTATTTCACAAGTGGATATCCAGCTTGACCAGAAACATTTCTTGGTGAGGTTATATTTTTTTAAAGAATGATTTTAAAGCAGTATTATGAAAAATCATATTTGGTTGTAGCTGTGTGGGCTTGTATTTGGGTCTTTTATTCTGATGCACAGATCCATCCATGTGTCCCTTTCGCCAGTCCAGTGCTCTTTTTGTTGCTGTGGTTCTGAAGTACAACTTAAAATGATGTGCATCTACATTATTGTGATATGTATCTTTCATTGTTCTTTTTCCCAGAATTGATGGGACCATCCAGGGTCTTTTGTATTACCACATGAATTTATTTATTTTTTCTACTTTTGTGAAGAGTAGCATTGATATTTTGAAAGGAATTATATTGACCATGTAGGCTTTTTTGGTACTATAGCCATTTTCAAAATATTGTTTTCTCATTTGTGAGTATGAGCAGTCTTTCCATCTGTCTTAAAAAGGTTTCTATTGCTGTGGAAAAATATTATGACCAAAAGCAACTTAGGAAAGAAAGGGTTTATTTCAAGCCTACAGTGTTTACATCACAGTCCACCATCCAAGGAAGTTGTGGCAGGAATCTGGAGACAGAAACTAAACAGAAGTCATGTAGGAGTGCTGCATACTTGTTTCCTTATTGGGTCCTTTTCATTCTACCTTATTTTTATAGAACCTGAGACCATTAACCTAGGGGTAGCACCACACAAGTGATCTGGGGATTCTGATATCACTCATCAACCATAAGACTGAGTATGGGGATTCCAATGGAGGAGTTTGCAGAAGGACTGAAGGGGTTTTCAACCCCATAGGAAGAACAACAATATCAACCAACAAGACCCCCCAGAGCTCCCAGGGACCAAGCTACCAGTGCATATGTAGGAGAGGATGGCCTTATCAGGCATCAATGAGAGGGGAGGCCCTTGGTCCTGTGAAGGCTTGATGCTCTAGCATAGGTGAATGCTGGGTGCTAGGGCAGTGAGGCCGGAGTGGGTGAATGAGTTGAGGAGGACCCTCATAGAACCAGGGAGGGGGATAGGGGGTTTTCGGAGGGGAACCTGGGAAGGGGGATAACATTTGAAATGTAAATAAATAAAATAACTAATAAAAAATTTAAAAAAGAAAATGAAAAAGCTACAGGAAATTGGTGCAATTAAAATTGTTCTTCGAGGATTCTTGGAAAAAGAAAAGAAAATGCACCACTGTCTTGCCCAAAGGCTAATGTTGGGGGGCATTTTTTCATTTCTAAAATGACTCTAACTCATATCAAGTTGACATAACACTGACCAGCATACCACCTTCTAGAGCCTTCCTCTTTCTATATTGAGTATGAATGGAGAGAGGGTGTGATGTTATCTTTGTCCTAATCTTAGTGGAAATGCCTGGAATTTTTTTCCGTTTATGATGAACTTGGTTTTAGGTTTGTTGTTTGTAGCTTTTAATACATTGAGCTATTTTCTTTCGATCCCTAGCCTTTTATTATGATTTTTATTAGGAAAGGATGGTAGAGTTGTTAAAAGCATTTACAACTCTATTGAAATAATTATATAATTTATATCTTTAAGTCTATATATAATATAAATTATGTTTACTGATTTAAATATGTTGGGCCATTTCTACATCTCTGGAGTAAAAAACAATTTGTCCATGAATGTACTTCTTGATGTGAATTGAATTAATTTTATAAGTTCTGTTTGCATGTTATGGCAAATTAAATAAGAATGGCCCCCGTTGGCAATACATTTGAATATTTGATTCCCCCCCATTGATGGAACTATTTGGGAAGAATTAAAAGATCTGCTTTTGTTATAGGAGGTACATCACAGGGATGAACTCAGGGGCAAAACTTTTTTTCTCAGCATCCTCAGAGCTCTCTTCCTCCCTATTGGGATTTTAAGATATGAGCTCTCAGCTGCTCCAGTCACTGTGCCTTTGTCCCATAAACATGGACTCCACACCTCTGAAATAATGAGCCAATTAAATGCTTCTATAAGATGCCAGGGTTATGGCATTTTGTCATAGCAATAGAAAAGTAACTAAGACACGTGTGCTACTGAAAAATTCTCTATGTTCATCAGGGAAACTATCCTATAATTATCTGTTAGCATTTTTTCTTTTGTTTGCCTAGTTTAAGTATTGGGGTAATACTGGATTCATAGAAGGAACTTGGTAGGTTCTTTCTGCTTTATGAAATACTTTGAGAAATACTAGTGTCGTTTTTACCTAGAAGGGTTGTGAGAATTGAATAGTGAATACTTCTCATCCTAGAACTTTTTAGTTGTGAGGTTGTTGTTGTTATTATTATTATTATTATTAAACCTCCAGTCATATTGCATAGTTTAGGTCTGTTTAAGTTGTTTAACTTACCTTGGTTTAATTTTGGTATTTCATGTGGTTAGTGATTCATTCATTTCTTTTAGATGTCTTGGTGGATGTTTTGAAATCTTTTTTGAATGCCATTGGGATCTTGTGTAAAATATGTCTTTTCATTTGTAATTTTGATAATTTAAATTTTCTCTGTTTCTCTTGTTTGTTTTATTGCATATTTTCTTTATTTACATTTAAAATGTTTTCCTCTTTTCCGGGGTTTCCCTCCTCCTAGAAACCCCCTATCCCATCCTCCCTCCCCCTGCTTCTATGAGAATGATTCTCCACCCACCCCAGTCCCACATTTCCGACCTCAATTCCCCTACTCTGGGATATCTATCGAGCCTTCATAGGACCAAGGACCTCACTTTCAACTGATGACTGACAAGGCAATCCAAATAGTCTTGTAAAAGGACTTTTGATTTTATCTTTTTAAAAAACCAACTCTTTGTTACATTAATTATTTGATTTGTTTGCTTTGTTATAATTTGTTATAATTCTTTCCATTTCCTTAATTTCTTCCTTGAAAAAGATTAGTTCTTTCTATCTACTGATTTGTGGTTTGCCCTTTTTATTGCTCTTTCAGAGCCTTAAAGTGTCTCAATAATTTATTTATTTGTAATCTCTCATTGTCTGTGTACACATATATGCAGAAACACATGCAAATTATGCACCATTCACAATAGCTTCTTCAAGTAATTTTTGAGGCAAAAACTCTCACTGAATCTGAAGATCAAAAATTCAGCCATATAAGCTGGCAACTAAACCACAATGACTCTTTCAGCTGTATCTCATCAGTATAAGATTACAGGTGCATGCTGCAATGTGTGAATACTGCTTTTTTTGCATGGGTGCTAGGGGTCTAAACTTTGCTTCTCATGCATATGAAACAAATACTTTGTCAACAGAGCCATATCCTCAATATAATTATTTTGGATATAGTTGTTAGGTAAAAAAAAAAATTGGTGATTATACAGAAGCCAGCATTCTGTGGGAACTTAAGAAGCTGGTTCCCCTCTACTAAGGCAAACATTTCCTGATCACTGTCAAAGTGGACAAAAAGCTATCTGTGGTGCCTATTAACATGCTAAATAGCATGAGGGCCTGGAGGCTCCCTCACTATCACAAGTACCTGTAACATTTGAGAGTCCACATTGGCATCCTAGCTCCACACATCCAGTTCTTTACTCTAAACTTCTCTAGCTCATGGGCATCCCTCCTTCCAGCCTGTCATTTTTCCTCATAATCCTGATCTCGGTCTCTGTCTCTCTCTCTTCTTTCCCTTGTCTTGTTCTCCTTTACCCACACTCTCTTTCTTTTCCTTTCTTCCTTCCTCAGCCTCTTCTCTCATCACCAAGTTCAGTCTGCTGGCTGTGTTCAGTCCACTACTTTCTTTCCCTGCTTTGGATGATTCCAGATACCGCAGGCTGCACTCTCACTCATATCTACAATAAAACTTTGCATTTAACCATACTTTGTAAAGGTCCTTTCATCAGTTTGTACAATAGTAACTGAATTCCCAATTATTGTCTTTCAGCTCTTTTCTTTCTTTTTTTTTTATTTTCTAAGTTTTTTTTATTTACATTCCAAATCATTTCCCCTTTCCCGTTTCCTCCCTCCCCGAAAGTCCCATCAGTCCCCTTCCCTCCCTCTGTTCCCCATTCAACCCCCTCTCACTTCTCTGTCCTGGCATTACCCTACATCCAGTCTTTCCAGGACCAGGGGTCTCTCCTTCCATCTTCTTAGAAATCTATTGATATGCGAATTGTGTCTAGGGTATTCCGAGCTTCTGGGTTAATATCCCCTTATCAGTGACTGCATACCATGTGGGTTCTTTTGTGATTGGGTTACCTCACTAAGGATGATATACATCATTGCATGCTCTCCAGACTTTTAAGGTATCTCATCAAAACTCCATTAGAATTCTGATAGATTTGCCCTTAATACAACTTGGTGCTTTTTCCTTCAGTGCTATCTGTCTGTCTGTCTATCTATCTATCTATCTAATCTATATGATATTTGGTACTTAGGAAAGATCTATTTTCAGATCTTTCCCATTTTGACTGACATGCCTCCTGAGCCTGGATAGCCATCCTGTTAGTCTAGATTTTGAAAGTTTTTTAAATAAAGACAGCTTTCTGAGTCTATTTAGTATTGTCTTTATGTTTATGATTTCAGGGTTGACCACTTGGTATTGCATAACCAATTAAGAGGCTCATTCAGTAAGTCGAATTCTCTTTCTCTCAGCAGTCCTAAGTTGCTTGTAGTTCTTAGTCTTGGGGTGGGGCCCTATGAGATCTCCTTTTCTTGTCTTCATGTGCTAGTTATATTGCCATTATTCAAGTTATGCCTAGGCAGTCATATCACTGAGGTGTTGTGTCTGTAGCTTCACTGTCATTTCTAAAAGACACAATCTCACAGCAGACTTCCTGGTCCTCTGGCATGTACAAATTTTCTGACACTCCCCCCACCATCTATGGTATTCCCCGAGTCTTAGGTAAAGGAGTTGTGCCATGGGACAAAATCAGTATTTGCATGGTGTCCCACAGAACTCTATGCTTTAGTTACATTTTCTCATTATTTTGCCTTTGTTGACATCTTTAGTGTTTCTGTTCATCTGTCTCTAGATTTCTTTCTTCCACATGATCTATTGTATCCATTATTTAGGCTTTCAATTGAGTTTATTTTGCATACTCACTTTTCTATATCTCAAATTTTCCATTTTTCCATATTTCTGTTTCTTCATTAAATTCCAGTTTTCACATGCTAAATTAACTTTATTACATTCAACTGTTTATTTTTACTCTTCTTGAGTTCTTGCAGGATTTTATTTTTTTCTCTTTTATTAAACAACTGCACTTTTCTGAGATTTTATCTAATTGACTCTCACTTGTGGACCAGTACTATATTTTCCATGGGGAGAACATCATTCTTCCATGATTTGTCATCTTTCTTGTTCTATTCTGTCGAGATTTTTGCAACTGGGTTATTTTATTAGATTTTCTTGTAGTCAAAAATACTTTCTGTTCAAGGTTCTTCCCTAGTTTCCTTTCTATTAGTTTCAGTGTGTCTGGTTTTATGTGGAGGTCCTTGATCCACTTGGAAATGAGCTTAGTGCAAGGAGATAAGAATGGATCGATTCGCATTCTTCTGCATGTTGACCTCCAGTTGAACCAGCACCATTTGTTGAAAAGGCTATCTTTTTTCCACTGGATGGTTTTAGCTCCTTTGTCAAAGATCAAGTGACCATAGGAGTGTGGATTCATTTCTGGGTCTTCAATTCTGTTCCATTGATCTACATGTCTGTCACTGTACCAATACCATGCGGTTTTTTAACACTATTGCTCTGTAGTACAGCTTGAGGTCAGGGATACTGATTCTCCCAGAAGTTCTTTTACTCTTGAGAATAGTTTTAGCTATCCTGGGTTTTCTGTTATTCCAGATGAATTTTTGAATTGCTCTTTCTAACTCTATGAAGAATTGAGTTGGGATTTTGATGGGGATTGCATTGAATCTGTATATTGCTTTTGGCAAGATGGTCATTTTTACTATACTAATCCTGCCAATCCATGAACATGGAAGATTTTTCCATCTTCTGAAGTTCTCACCTGAAGAATATCTAATGGCTGAGAAGTACCTAAAGAAATGTTCAACATCTTTAGTCATTAGGGAAATGCAAATCAAAACAACCCTGAGATTCCACCTCATACCAGTCAGAATGGCTAAGATCAAAAACACAGGAGACAGCAATTGTTGGTGAGGATGTGGAGAAAGAGGAACACTCCTCCACTGCTGGTAGGATTGCAAGCTGGTACAACCACTCTGGAAAGCAGTCTGGCGGTTCCTCAGAAAACTGGGCATGACACTCCCGGAGGATCCTGCTATATCACTCCTGGGCATATACCCAGAGGCTTTCCCTGCATGCAATAAGGACACATGCTCCACTATGTTCATAGCAGCCTTATTTATAATAGCCAGAAGCTGGAAAGAACCCAGATGTCCCTCAGCGGAGGAATGGATTCAGAAGATGTGGTATATTTACACAATGGAATACTACTCTGCAGTTAAAAACAATGAATTCATGAAATTCTTGGTCAGAACTGGAAAATATCATCCTCAGTGAGGTAACCCAATCACAAAAGAACCCAAATGGTATGCAGTCATTGATAAGGGGATATTAACCCAGAATCTCGGAATACCCTAGACACAATTCGCATATCAATAGATTTCCAAGAAGATGGAAGGAGAGACCCCTGGTCCTGGAAAGACTGAATGTAGGGGAATGCCAAGACAGAGAAGCGAGAGGGGGGTGAATGGGGAACAGAGGGAGGAAAGAGGGCTTATGGGACTTTTGGGGAGGGAGGAAACAGGAAAGGGGAAATGATTTGGAATGTAAATAAAAAATATAGAAAATAATAAAAAAAGAGCGAAAATTAAAAAAAAAACAAAAAACAAACCAAAAATACTTTCTGTATTTAAGGGATAGAATTTATATGTATAGTTTAGAATTTATACCCCTAGTCATGTACTAAGGGACCCTGGTACAACCAAGTATTTAAATATCAGCTGTAGAATCAACTACAATTACTGGATAGAACGCCTGTGAAAATGTCCTTTCTAGCCAATTAACAGTGATCTTTCTTTACTCTAATAACTATTGGAATATTAATATACAAGAATAACATGATATATAGTGGAGCATTATGAGATTACAAACAAACAGAATGTGATAAGCATAGGAATTAATGTTAGATCAACTTGAAGAAAACTGAGATGAGGAAAAAATACTGGGAGGAAAGAGTTGGGATACTGTTAGTGTCTAATAGTTTTTTTTAAGTTTTTTAAGTTTTTATAGTCTTGGAGGGCTAGAGTTAAGTGAAAGAAGAGGGGCAGCAAGGAAGACAACATTGAAAAGGAAAGTGGAAATTAGGAAGAAAGTACATGGGTTATATATAGGAAAAAATACTAGAGTATATAAGAGTGTAATGGGTTAAAATGCATGCAAAACAATTGTGCAAACTAAGCAATGTGTGACCTAAAGCAAGACACTTTCAGAGTATTTATTCAAGAATTAAGACTTAATAATGAAAAGAAAACATAAAAATTATCAAAAACATTGACAGTAGCAAAAAAGACAAAGTGTAATAAAAGCACCTTGGATTTTAGAAAAATCCTATCATTCACTATTTCTTTCATCTTGGAATGGGTTTTGAATTCTTTCTTTTCCCTTCAAAAGTTTCCTCTGGCAAATGGCACTAATGGGGGAGATGCAATTTGTTTCGTATTCCAGTAGAAAGCTGTAAAGCCTGATTTTGTGTATGTATTGTCCCATAGAAATTAGATAATAACACTTTGGATTGAGTATTTGGCACAGCTGCAGTGAGATGAGCAGTGTAGTTCTCAATTCCCTTCTTGATACTCTGTGCGGTTTGGCACCACTGTACTGGAGAAGCTAGGGTGGGATCCCTTGCTGTGGGTTCCCATAGAGTATAGCTACAAACTTGGGATAAAGAGGGTGTCAATTGCACTATCATGTTTCAGCCCCTGGACCCACCCAGGTTTTGTGGCAAGTCTTTCCTCAGGCAGTGCCACCATGCTGGTGTATGGGGACAGGAAAGGAGGTGTAGGCTTTGTCCTGCAAGTCCGACTTAACCTCAACTGGAGCCCTGCTGTGAGAACTAAGCTTTAGTTCCAAGGCTTCATCTCCAATTGCTATCCAGTCCTTGGTTATGAGCTAACTGTTACTGCAGTGCTGCTGAGTGTGTGTGCTGTAACGTGCCTCCCTGTGGTTTCCAATTACCTCACCAGAGCCAATTTGTGCAGCTAGGCACCAGTTCACAGCCACTCTTGTCTGCTTCCCCACAGAGATCTCACTTGGCTTAATAAGTCCATTTACAGCTACTGTCTCTTGCAAGAATAGAGATTATCCTGTACTATCCTGTTTTCTTTCACTGAGTTGCATCATAAGATCTCTAATCTGCCAACTTCCCTGAAAATGTCTATTCTTAATTTCTTGAGGAACTTCCATGAAATTTCACAACATGGCTTCACTCTTACCATAGTGTACCATCATTTTTAATCAAATTAAGTATACTTTGCTTTGCTTAACTGATTTTCTTAATGCAATAAATTTAGAGATTTGTACTGAACTATCTCTTCATGAGGTTCCCTAATATTTCATTAAACTCTTCCCTGCCTCTGAGTCTGCTTGCCTCACTTCTTTCTAATAATGACCATTATTGCATACTATTTGCATCTCATTATATTGGCTGAACTTAACTAGTCATAGCTGTGATTGACTGTATTACTAATATTGGCTTTTCTCAGTTCTTTTTCTGTTTAAACCTTCTTTACTCCCTTTACAAAACACACACACACACACACAAACACACACACACACACACACACACACACACACACACACGCACACGCATGCACGCACGCACGCACTTCCAGGTTCCTGAGATTTTTTTAAAGATCATTTCCCAGTTAGTTGGTTGCCGCTTTGTTTTTTTGACAGTGTCTTTTGCCTTGCAAAAACTTTGTAATTTAATGAGGTCCCATTTGTCTATTCTTGATCTTAGAGCATAAGCTATTGGAGTTCTGTTCAGGAAATTCTCCCCTGTGCCCATATGTTCAAGGTTCTTCCCTAGTTTCCCTTCTATTAGTTTCAGTGTGTCTGGTTTTATGTGGAGATCTTTGATCCACTTAGAATTGAGTTTAGTGCAAGGAGATAAGAATGGGTCAATTTGCATTCTTCTGCATGTTGACCTCCAGCTGAGCCAGCACCATTTGTTGAAAAGGCTATCTTTTTTCCACTGGATGGTTTTAGCTCCTTTGTCAAAGATCAAGTGACCATAGGAGTGTGGATTCATTTCTGGGTCTTCAATTCTGTTCCATTGATCTACATGTCTGTTACTGTACCAATACCATGCGGTTTTTAACACTATTGCGCTGTAGTACAGCTTGAGGCTTACATCCGACAGAGGGCTAATATCCAATATATACAAAGAACTCAAGAAGTTAAACTCCAGAGAGGCAAGTAACCCTATTAAAAAATGGGGTACAGAGCTAAACAAAGAGTTCTCACCTGAAGAATATCTAATGGCTGAGAAGCACCTAAAGAGATGTTCATCATCCTTAGTCATTAGGGAAATGCAAATCAAAATAACCCTGAGATTCCATCTCACACCAGTCAGAATGGCTAAGATCAAAAACACAGGAGACAGAAGGTGTTGGAGAAGATGTGGAGAAAGAGGAACACTCCTCCACTGCTGGTGGGATTACAAGCTGGTACAACCACTCTGGAAAGCAGTCTGGCGGTTCCTCAGAAAACTGGGCATGACACTCCTGGAGGATCCGGTTATACCACTCCTGGGCATATACCCAGAGGCTTTCCCTGCATGCAATAAGGACACATGCTCCACTATGTTCATCACAGCCTTATTTATAATAGCCAGAAGCTGGAAAGAACCCAGATGTCCCTCAGCGGAGGAATGGATTCAGAAGATGTGGTATACCTACACAATGGAATACTACTCTGCAATTAAAAACAATGAATTCTCGAAATTCCTAGGCAAATGGTCAGATCTTGAAAATAACATCCTTAGTGAGGTAACCCAATCACAAAAGAACACACATGGTATGCAGTCACTGATAAGGGGATATTGACCCAGAATCTCGGAATACCCTAGACACAATCCGCATATCAATAGATTTCTAAGAAGATGGAAGGAGAGACCCCTGGTCCTGGAAAGACTGGATGTAGGGGAACGCCAGGACAGAGTAACGAGAGGGGGTTGAATGGAGAAAAGAGGGAGGGAAGGGGGCTTATGGGACTTTCGGGGAGGGAGGAAATGGGAAAGGGGAAGTGATTTGGAATGTAAATTAAAAAAATAAAATTAAAAAAAAAAAAAGTACTGATCAAAAGGTTTTACCTTAGAGAGCTCCTGTCCAGGGCCACATTGTTGGCAGGTGACACAGCGCCCCCATTGGTCCCGGTACTCATTTTCTTGACAATCCATGATGAAAAAAACTGTGGGTACAAAAATAATTACTACGGATCTTAAAGAAAGATTTTAGAGTAGTGGCTTCCCTGACGTGACTTCTGTCTTCTTTACTGTGTGTTCTAATGAAAATGGCCAAGGAAGCCAACATAAAGCAGCTAAGACTTTTAAAGTACTGATAATAACTCTTCTCAATGCTTTCTAAGTGGCAATATATTCAATTCTCCAAAAAGATGTCACACATTATTAATAATTTTATTTTACAGGTAAGGGAACTAAGGCAAAGGGACAAGCAAATTTTCAGCTTGTGGTTATATCAGGAGCTTTACTGACAAAAATTAATAAATAAATTAGAAAAACCTTTGGCTTCCTTCTACTGGCTATAATAAAATATGTGAAAAGCTCTTAAAAACACCTTTACATTTATTTTATTTGTCAATATTTTCAATAGTTTTCTGCCTTAAGCAATATGGAAAATATAATCCTTATTTGTGAATGAAAAATTTGAAACATGATTTTTCTTTGTCAAAGTATCTGATTACTTTGACTGGGCCATTCCATTTCAACTTACAGTCTTGCATGGATTACTAATGGATTCAGTTACTTAAATTGAGGAAAATTTACATTGTGATTCTCCCCTATACCAGATAGCTTGAGAGGACTGAATGTGTTATGTTTCTTCAAGTCATCATGAAGACTTTGAAGAACTATACAAATTATAAAAAGATAGGTATGGAGATAGGTAGTCTTACATAAACACATTTTTTTATAACAGTGGCTCAATGAATATATACATGGTACCTGTCTCTCTAAAATAAAACTCTGGTGGGGCATTTTTGTCACTTCTTTCTAATCTTTCATGTGGCTTCTCGACCTATGGAAAGTCCTTAATATATATATTTCTAATTATAATAGAGGATGATGTGACCCCAATCGTCTCCTCCAAGGTCACCAATAAAAATTGGGTAAGACGTCCTGGCTGACACTTTTGCTGAAATATAACTTTTCTCATAACTTTTCCATATTTCTTCACTCAATAGAAGGTAGCCTATGAAGTCTACTTTTTGAACAAAATGGACACACTTTCTTCTCTATTGTCAAACTGTCGCCCTCAAAAGACAAGCTTCCCTTCTTTGCTCTCTATCCTTGTCATTGAGGGAAAAATCCCATTAGTAGTCTCATAACCTTCACTGATAAGGGAATTCAGTATTATGGCAGCAAAACCAGCATAGATTATCTAAAGAAAATTTTTCCTGCATAGTTTTCTTTCCCAGAAAACAGAAAAAAAAAACATTGATAGGGTCCACACAGCAGACCTTCTTTAGAGATAAATCTTTAACATAAGCACATGGGATTTCATGGAAGCTGCTGTCCATGAAGCATATGTGAGACCCTATTTTCAGTTTGGTTTCCAAACTCCAATTCACCCAATAGGCATTTAATTGCATGAAGCTTAATGTCTCTCATTAACCTTGGTTTGAAATTCTTTTCTAAGTAGGCTTCCTGCCAAATACAGGTAACAGGACATAGTAAATAACACAGAGTTTCTTTGTCCCTCCTTTTTATCAAAATGGTTATCCAAAACAAATTAAATTGACTTTCAATTGGAGTTTAAGAAACTGCTTTTATTAAAGAAAACATGTACTATGGACTGTTCTGAAGAATCCTGGGTATACAGATAAAGCTACCTAATAAGCAATAAATGTCATCACTCATGGATAATATGAGGCGTTATACTCTGTGAATAGCAGTACCCTACAGCAGATGTTAATTTATGGTAAAAGTAAAGAACGTATAATTAAGTGTTGAGAATACATATCTATCGCTGTCTTCGTCTTTCTATAAAGTGTTACAGAAGATGTACTTTTGGAAAGGTCAGCAATTCACAATCTAACGTATGAATTGTATAGCTAAGAACAGTTAATGCCCTACACCAAGTTAGTACAGAAATGGTAATCCAACAATGCTTGCTGCTTGTTAGTTTGTGAACATGCCTACTTTCCTTGCCTATGTATATGCTAGCTAGGAAACTTAGATTGTTTACTTTCCAATAGTGCCTTATCAGACAAAGCGTTATTACCCCATGTCAATGATACTTGGGTCTGAATCAAAACTCTGCCATTTACTAGCTTTTAAAATTATTTTGTTTTTCACAGCATCATTCATTTTACCTGTAAATTTAGTATTTTAACAATAGGTACTTTCCATAGTAATTTACAAAGGTATAGATATAACAATATAATGTTAAAGTATCTAATACAAGAGCTTTCTGCAAGTGTTACTACATTGCAATTAGTAGATTTGTCCCCAATTTACAAAAGACTTTTCAAAAGTGTGTACAATTCAAGGGAATCCACATTTGTCATTCCCACGATTTGTAAGAAAGGAAAGGGAAAAGCACAGAAAATACTTCAGTGGCCCACTGCATCAGGAGCATGGACATCATGCCAAGAAAAAGGTGTCTGCAGAGCTCACACCTCCTTAGCAACTGCTCATCCCAGTAACCTGAGGCTAATAAACAGGTTTCTGCCAATGTGTGTAGTGTCTAAATCACCTTCACTCAACTGACCATTGGTTTGGTGTTTGCTGACTATGTCTCCTCGGGATATTTCTACATAAGAAGGATTAAGTAGACAAGGCTTATAAACTTTGCAGGAAAAATTATTTCTAAAATAGAAGTGGAAAGAAAAATATACAAATTAATTGGGGATGATATTAGGGATATTACTGGGCATCAGATCATTTCCCATAGATTAACCACTCTCATTGACACAACCTAATGCTGTAGCTGATCCCTGACATGGGACTGTGTTCTTTTTATATCATTACATTAGTGGAAAGAGGGGAGATGGAAGAACTTGTCAAGCATCTCTGGTCTCCTCTTCGGGAGCACAACAGAGGCTAGGTGGGGTTCTTTCTGCTTCTGTCAAAGTTCACAATCCTTTCAGCTGTACTGTTCAGGCCACACTCAAAAATTCCGCTTATACCTTGAGCAACAGCAAAGGAAGAAAAGTACAGGTAAAGAAAACAGATCACATTGGACAAAGCCCAGATGCAGTATGCAAAATCTATGGTTTGTGACAGGAAATACTCTCCAGGTAAGATGTAGAGCTTTACAATGTCTGCTCAGGTTCCCCTGTATCCCTTTCACAGCAAATATGACCCCTTCCCATAGGTAAATGTCATTCTAGTTTCTGTCATTATGTTTTCACTGTCATTTAATGTCACATAACTCCAAATATAGAACATCACATTTTTGTTTCTAGTTTATATGATCTTTCTCATAAGAGATGTTAAAATGTGTAATTTAAAATTGCTTTGATCAAACACTATAGATATAAGTTTTTGTGATCTTAGATTATGGTGGGAAGACAAGTTATGCTGAAATTTAGTACTTAAAAATTCAAAACTGTTTTTTGTCTCAAAGCATGATTATGAGACTAAGAAAGCCTCCTTTCAGATCTGAAGTGATCAGGAACCTCTGGAGTAGCGAAGTACAATTGGACTTTGGCCAACATGGATCAGGAAACTAAGAAACTGAGACTCTGGTAGTCTAGAATATGAGAAGTTGCTGTCAGTTTTGGATATTCTTGTTTTCGGAAAAAAGGGTACATACCTTTTACCATCACAGAGCAACAAGCATTCGTCACTGTTTTCAGAGTCTGAAAAAATTGAAGGCCTATTCTTCTTCTTCTTATTATTATTATTATTGTCTGCTGAGTCATGCAGACAAAATATGAGTAAATGGGAATCATAGTGTATTAAGTCACTGCCTGAGTATAGTGGAGGCTACTGCTCCCAACAGATTCCTACCCCTCAGGGAGCATCTTTCTTCTAGCCAGAGAACATGATTTGCAAGGGGATCCCACACAATGCCATTAGGAAAGCCTGGTATTCCAGGAATGCCCATGACTTTTAGTGAAAGTATGATGCCCTTCAGTGAGTAGCCTTCTAGTTTCAGCTTCTAGTAGCATCTCAATCATGTCCACCACCAGTGACCCTGACAATAACTTACAGCACAACCTCTTTAACACACGAAATGGTACCAATATCAGGCATGCCTTCTACTCAGGCTCAGGCTACTTTCCCCTCTATGGGTCAGATGCTATTTCGATTATTGTTGTTGGGTTCCAGTAGTTACTGACTTTGGAACTTCAGGACTCACTTGTGAACCAACCAGACTGCCAGGAAGGCCCTCTCTTGTCCACAGAGCACATAGAACTTCAAGGGGCATCCAAGAGGAAATCCTCAATTTGAAGACTCTATTTCTGCTAGTCTCATAACTGTGGGAAAGTATATACCAAACATTCTCACCTTATCAGTTACCAAATACAGAGCAGAGTAAGAAGCCCTAGAAATGTATAACAATGTACATAGATAGTCCTTTTCTGCCCTGATATGTTTGTTTGCTTTAATGTGAATATATTCTAGATACTGACCTCATAGATTAGATGAATATAGCTGACAGTTCATTAGATATAACAATCTAGCTAATGCCAAAGGATTCATCAGTGGATTTTAGTTTGCCTAGAACCTCAAGCCAAATGTAGAGAGACCTAAGGTCATTTTAATCCTAGCCAGGAGCTTTAGGTAATTTTCCATCTTTGGCTCTCTAACCTGTGACCTCACTATCTCAGCCCAAATCATCTCTTTGATATGTAAGGATTTAAATGGAAGAAGGAGTGTCAGGATGTGATATTCAAGCCCAAAACTCCTGACCTCATCAGGGATACCTCAAAACCCTTAAAAATAATCCCTGACGCTCTCATCTCTCTGAACTACGTAATCTACCCTTTAGCCAGATGAATAGATGTGAAAGAGATAAGGGGTTTTAAAAAGTTCTTTTTTATATTATTATTAGATATATTCTTTATTTACATTTCAAATGATTTCCCCTTTCCTGGATTCCCCCTCCCCGAAAGTCCCATTAGCCCTCTTCCCTCCCCCTGTGCCCCAGTCAACCCATTCCCGCTTCCCTATCCTGGTATTCCCCTACACTGCTGCATTGAGCCTTTCTAGGACCAGGGACCTCTCTTTCCTTCTTCTTGGGCATCATTTGATATGTGAATTGTTTCTTGGGTATTCCAAGCTTCTGGGCTTATCAGTAAGTGTATACCATGCATGTTCTTTTGTGAATGGGTCACCTCACTCGGGATGACATTCTCCAGTTCCACCTCCTTGCCTAAGAATTTCATGAATTCATTGTTTTCAATAGCTGAGTAGTATTCCATAGTGTAAATATACCACATTATTGTCTGTCACTCTTTACCTCAAATTCCTTTATTGACTCTTGTTCACCTGCTCCATAAAGTCCAGGATCTCTCCCTAGATCTCCCATAGTCTCCAGCACCAGGTTTACGTTCAAAAATAAAACTATCACTTACTGGAAAATGGCCTTGAGAAAGGGCTTTGAATGCCACATTTTATTTCATCATCTTCTGGAAAGTAACAATAAGTGGATTTGACTAAAATGAACACGTCTTATGTAGCATGATAGATTCCTTCTTATACGGCTAACCACATACCCAGAGTTTCTGTACCTTCCCACCAGACTTAAATGGAATTCTGTACCACAGGTGATGTGATCTGGGATCTGAAATTCTGTACAGTCACAGACTCCCAAACTGTGGGACAGGTAATATTCATGGGTAGCATTTCAGTAATGGTTAAAGGGTGAAGGACAGAACCAAGAAGATAAATTCTGCCTAACTTCTCTCAGATTTTAAACAAACACTTCTGAAAGAAGGAGTACAAGTGAGCAATAAACACGTGAATGTGTGCTTGGTAGGAATGTGAATTAAAACCACAATTAAATATTTCATTATACCCTGTAGCAATATATATTTCTTAAATATGGATAAACAATTGTCATGGAAGATGTAGACAACTAGGATTTCATACAGTGTTGTTGAGAGTCTAAAATAGTGCAACATTTATAGACAATGATTAATCAGTTCTTCAAAAAACAAATCATTGAGTTATCATATAATATAACAATTATTCCTAAATATATATGCCAAGAGGTGAAAGCATATGTTCACACAAAACCTTGTACATAAATGTTCCTAGAAGCATACTCATAATAACAGAAAGTAAAAAGGAAATAATCAAATGTTCATCAACTCATAAAGTTGATAAATAGAACTTAGTATGTCTGTAAAATAAAATACTGTTTATCTAGAAAAATGAATGAAATACATAATATATGCCATAATGTATAATCAATCTTTATTATGATTAAGAGAAGAAGCTAGACAGGAAAGGGCAATAATGTGATTTTATTTACATGAAATGTCCAAAATAGACAATCCACTGAGACAAAAGGCAGATTTATTATTTGCCATAGGCTGGGAGGAGGAGACAATGACCAATCAATGCACAATGAAACTGACCTGGAATTACATCGTAGAAGTTTGTGAATATATTAAAAAGCATGAAGTTGTGTACTTGAAATGGTAAAGTATATGTTATATGAATTATGTTTCAGTTTTTGGAGAAAGATGACTGTCATTTTTTAATACTTGTAATATCCCATATTTTTCTAGTGAATGTTGTCAAAGCTAGCCCCAAAATTAAAATAAAACTTAAGGCTATTATAAACAGTCATGATCCAACTGATTTATTTCATTCCACTTTTAAGCCAAACTTGGTAAATGATGTGTATGAACGCATGCATATACTTAATGTTATATTGTTGCATTAATATTTTATTAAGTATATGTAAATACATATATTTATCCAGTAAGGCTGGAGGAACAACTACAAAAGTGACTAGTGCTTCTTTACGTGTCCTATCTCTGTCATATGCATAATCTCTGAACCTGTTCCTATTGTCTTGATTCCCCAGAAAATAACTTAAGAGTGAATGCAGGCAGACAGGAAAGAGAAAAGGAATGATGTAGGCATTAATAATAATCTCAACATTAGCTCACTGTGCCCTGAATAAATGATGGTGGCTAAATTTCTTCTGGATGTAAGGCACTCATGCTGCTGGGTGTGCAGCTGCTTCTGGCCACCCTTTGTGACTGTTGGTCTTCTCAACTTGCAGAAATGCCTGTGGCATGAAGCATGGTCTCTCTATCTAGGATGGGTAGAACTTGTAGGATGACAAGTCTAAATTAAGAACTCAGGACTTTAGGCTATTCGCTTTGCCTGGGCAGTACAGAAGTCCTGAGATTAAAAAAGGGTGATGAAGATAGCAGCTGGCTCATGCCCTACCCATTCCTCTCCTGCAAGCTCAATCACCACCCATGTGCACAAGTTTGTCACAAATCAAAGCAGTTGCTCAGCTTGACTTTGAGAATAATTTTTTCCTTGAAAAATCCAGCTTCTAATTTGTATAGTGTCCTCATCAATTCCAGATGTTTGGCCTGCAGCTCAGATGTTGCTCAAATGGTTATATACTGCCTCTCAGTTTTCTCTTTTCTGATCTGGCCCAGATCCATTTCTAGCACAGCTTTCTCTAGTCGTTTTGCTATTTCCATATTATCAAGTATCATATCACCTTTCTAGCTTATTCTTTGTGAATTTTTATTTCTTATTTTACTTATAGTGAATTGTTCCAGGTACAGTTCTGTCAAAAGTAACATTCATACTCATTGCTGACTCAAGCTACACAGTCATCATGAGAAGGTTGATTAGATTAAACACTTCAGATCAGTGGTCTTTATTCTTAGCTATATTTGGAAGCTCCAATATATATTGATACCTGGGTACCACTATTGAGTTTCTGATATAATTAGTCAAAGTCTGACTTAAACTTCTGGAACGTATGAAGTTTATCCATTAATTCTCACGTCCAGCTATTCTAAATAATGGTGTGGATGCAAGGGTTTCTTTATCTTTCTGTGTTGCTTGAATATAAGTCACAGACAATAAAAGGGAATTCTTATTGTTTCACATCAGAGGTTATCCACCCACATTTTCTTTTATATAGGAGAATGAGAGGTGAAGAAGCAGAAAATAGGAGAATGGATTCTTTAGAACATATTAGATTACATTCTTTTCAACTCTTTCATTGGTTTTCTCCTCTACTCACAAGAAATCTGAAGTCTTTTTAATTGCTGGTGGTACTTTACATAATCTGACTATCTAATCTTCCTCTGTTATCTCTAGCCATAGGCTTTTCTGTTCTTCCCTTTACTCTATTCACTGCAGCCATAGGGGTCTCATTTCTATTCTTTAAATTAAGCAGGGATATTTTCAGTAGAAGGCCACCATACTGTGTCAAGCAGGAATCTTCTGCCAAATACACACATTTGATTACTTCTCTACTTCTTCAGTTTTTTATTATTATACCATCTTCCTAATTAGGGTTCTATGGCCACTATTTTAAATTGGAATTTCTCTAATCATTCTATCCCTTTTCATTTCATTATTCTCCATAGTACTTATGACCTTCTTATACATTACGATTTTCTTATTAACATTTGTCCTATTTTTTTCTCCAATTAAAGTGGAATCACTATGAGATCATTATACCTATTATGTTTACTACTCCATTCAAAATATTTAAAACAGTGCCTACTACACATTAGGCACTAAATAAGTATTTATTGTTTGAACAAATGATAAAAAGAACTTGTATAGAATAATAGTGGTAATATTGTTATAGAAATAATGTTTTGATACAGGCATGGGCAAAAGGGTTATGATATGTTGTTTTGATTTTGGTTTGTGTAAAAGTAAAATTTCATCCAGCAAAATAGCTCAGTGAGTAGATCAATGGATTTGTCATGAAAGCCTGATGAACGGGTTTGATCCTTGGAACACATATTTAGAAAGTAAATTGTCTTTTTTTGCCTAAATGTGTTAAAATATATGCCTGGGATAAAGATAATTGAGAGAACATGGTTGACACTTGTAGTTTTTCATTGGATTCTTTTTCTATTTTCCTAATGGGTGTAGAATTTCATCTATTTATGATATCAACTTCAGGAAAATAAAAAGTAGTTGTACATAATTAAAGACTCACCTGTTTACTTTGCCTTTTCTTCCAGTGCACACAGCAAGAGGTGATGTCCCATCAGAGGCAGGTAGAAATATATAGTTCTTTTTCAAGGCAGTTGTCACTGTAGACATAGAATTAATACTTGACTGGGGTCACATCTACTTATCCAAAGGCAATCTCTAATATATGAGCACACAGAGCTACCACACAAAAGGACACGAATTTTTCAAAAAGACAAATACAACCCAGAATACTGTAAACTGACCAGAAGAAAAGGCCAAAACCTATAAAAGCATATAGATGTATGATTAATGAAAGCATTAATAAAATTAAGACCAGTCAATTCCAGGCTGATTTTAAGGGGAAAAATGCTCTTTTGATTTCTTCTGAAACAGTCATCCCGAGGAAAAGAAAAGGCACAGAAACTACTGTGGATTATGTTCAAGGGGAAAAAATGAGACAATGTGTGTGAATATGCTCTGGAAACTCCAGATTGTGCTTCACATGTGAAGAGCTGCTCTGATTATTAGTGCCCCATCCCAAGCAGAGGAGCAAAGGGTGGTGGAGAAAAGCCACAGATGATGTCAATATTGAGCCAATATTTAAAGCCTCTGATTTGCTCTATTGTTACTAAACCCTAAATGAGTCACTGGTTTATGTATTGACTAACATAATACAGCATGAAACTGTGCCATGAGCAATAATTAGTTATCTACCCATCGAGTGCTCGAAGTAGAGATTCATTAACTAACCAAGAAAATTTGCTGGAGTGTCCCAGAAAACAATCAAAATTATAATATGATTCCTTTACGTGGATGACTCAGGAAGTGTGTTCTAACTTCTGATCTCCCTTCCCATTGTTTGGTGTTGCATCATATTATTTCTCCTCTGTCCAAGCAATCTAGAAGAACTGGACCACCTTGAATCTGTCAGTACTTTTTACCCAACAACAATCAAATATGCCATCTCTCCCTCACAAAGCCAGGGAATAAAATATCCTACAGAAATAGTGGGGCAAGCCAGTAGGCAAGTGTAACACAACCTAAGGCAAAACCACACAATAAGACTGGGAAAAATCTGCCCAGAGATTGAATCCTATTTGTAGAAAATGATGTTCCATTGCTAAAGTACTTCCACGCCCTCTTTTAAAGCCATGCCCATGAAACAGGGAAGGGTAATTGGAGGTAACCATAAATAAGAAAGATTGATATACACTTATAAAAATGTCACAAGGAAACTCAGTGTTTTGTATGCTAACTAAAAACCTTACAGAAAAGAAAATGTGAAAAATGCTCATGAAGAAGACAAAGTATAGGTCTTGAAAGAGTTGACATTATAAAAATATCTGGTAAAAATAAACCTATTATTTCATATATAATTATGCTCTGTGAAATAACTTTCAGAAATAATATCAAATTTTGAAAAATCCCACACAAAAGGTCATAATAGCCTCATCTTTTGATTGTTTAGAAGAAACTACCATCTATCTCTATTTGACCTTCTTAATAACAGGCAACTCAGTACTCACAATATGTTTTCATTATTTTTTTTCTCCTTTTTTCACAACTGGATAAAATATAAGTTAGAACTGATTGGACTATACAGGCATGAAATTCTACAAGGGAGTATCAAGATAACCTCAACCCTTAGGATCCAAGTCAGAAAACCGGAACTAAAAGAACAAAAAAATATTCCTCAAAGTTACATAGTGCATTGTCTATTTCCAGTACACAAAAAAGCAGGCCAACTTCAGGCTGATTGTCCACTATGTTACCAAGGATCCAGCTTCTCTTTACCTCTTACCCTCACAACAGAATATTGGCTCTGTAATCTCTCAACAGGAAAAATTCCAAAGGGTAGACTGCTTCAGGAAAAGGTAGTTCATGAAAGGGAAGTAGTGCTGCCCACTCTTTCTCGCTTAGTCACAATAGTGACTAACAACCTCCTGGAAATAATGACATTTTACTGTTTGATTCCATCATATATTGCATGGAAACCACTTCACTTTTTCAGTGTGGGTTGATGTCTCTTAGGGATACTTATATGGAGTAGCTTTAGATCCTCCAGGGTAGATGGTTAGTCACTAACCACTCAGTTGATAATTGTTTTCAGAGCGAGGCATTCTGTTAGAACTTAGTCAAAAGAAAGAAAGACACACTGGAATGAAAAAGGCTTATTATCATCTATCAGAGAACATATCTAGAGAAACACTGAAAAACATAGTTAATTCTAATCTAAGGCAGACTAGAGCCATCCTTGTATCTCTCATATTTATCTAATAATGGTCCTTCTAGTATAAAGAATGATGATAAAACTGGCCAGTACTCTTCCCATTAAGCACCTTAGGGGAAAATATACAGGTGGAGCCAGTCTTCTAAAGGAAGCAGAGAAAAACTACCTTCTGCTTCACAAGCTTCAGCTCTGAATAAGAACTTCACTGCAGGGAATAGATCAGGTAGCCATCTAAGTAAAGAAAGGCTATATGGCCTGCCTGAAGTTTCTACACTGAGTTACTATTTGTTTTTCTCTTGGGTTTGGGACTTTTTCTTCCTGGTTTCTCTTACGGAAAGATTTCAAAGGCAAAATAATTGATACAGGGCAATTGAACGATTATCTTCCTCTCTAGTGTAAGAATTAACCTACCTAAGCCATCTTTTTATATACAAACAGCTGTTGAAAATGAAGAAAAAATGTGAATTAGAAGAAAAATGTGGCTTGTAGTTATGACTCAAACACATACAGACCAAACAATCTTGAGCAGGTTTCATTTTCTTTAAGCACTCTCTACAAAGAAATGATGCAATTAAAGAATTGAAGGAAATAATACATTATAAAGAAACTTGTCACATCCGCCCATCATGTTTTTTTTACAGTTATTGCCATCTCTCTGAAGGTGTTACCACTCAATTTTTGTATAATTCAAAACCTTAGACTCACAGTTATTTAATATCAAGCCAGCCTAGAAATGGAAGAAAACAGCTGTTTTATCAGGGAACATAATATGAGGGAAATTTGATCTCTTATCTTCAGATCTCTAAACTTTCAGAAAAGAGAAGTAGGTTGCTGTAAGTATCCCCAGCAAACTCTATTAGAACATCTGAATACCAGTCAGAGAGGCCTAAAAATGCAGCTGGACAAAGGAAAGAACTTCCAACAGGCCAGGATTTCCCCACGCACAGATGATGGGTTCTTTCAGAGAACAATGAAGACTTTTCCTCTAGAAGTGTTCAGTCAGAGATGGGATGGATGCTTAAAGGTGAAGTGAGTTGTTGTAAAAGGAAACATATGACTCACAAATGCCTGCTATTCATCAAGCATTGGGCTAGGTCTTTTACAGGGATTATCATTTTTAATCTTTTCAGTAAGTGGGAACTATTTCCCATTTTTCCAGAAAACAGAAGGTTAGGGAGATTTTAATTTTCTCACCAGGCTTACTCATGATTCCATAGGTAGACAGAAAAAATATCTCTTTGTTATATACAACCAATGAATACTAATGCAGCAAGAAAATGCTGAGCACACAATGAACTTAAGATTCCAAACAGCAGGTAAGTCTACTCAAGATTTAAAAATATATGTCTCTAACTCTACCCAGAGAGATGGGATTTAAAAATATGTGCTCTTTGAAAGTATACACTAACCATAAGAGACCCTCCATCCTTCCCTTCTTAAACCCCATGCAATTCATCAACTTCAAATTTCTGAACAGTCAGAGTTCCTATGACTTGATCGATACATTGATTGATACATTATGTTGCCTCCTTTCTGTTCTCATAGCCACCACATCAGATCCGGGACTTTGTGTACTTTTCATTTGTTCACTTTTGTGTTTTCCTACTCAAGCTTAGCTTATTCACATTTACATGAAGTGTAGATCTGACTTTTTCTTCAGTTCAGCAGCAATTGGGATATAAAGTAAATTAATTAATTAAATGGGGAAAAAAAGGAAACTCAATCTAACTTGTACATTTCCCTAATTGTACTAAAACATCCAACTCAACTATTGCTCCTTTCTCATGCTCTGTGCTCTGAGTTCCTTGCTGTGAGGCCGATACTCACGTTTTCTCTACTTAAAATGCCTTCTCTCCTTTTTCCACCTGTTGAAATCCTATCTATGCTGCATAATCTATCTTAAATAATAACGGCTAATGTTTATTGAGTGCTTATTTTGCACTGTGCTAAGCATGTGCAAGTATTTTACATGGATTATTTCAGAGCATCCTCACAATAACTCGATGATGTTGGTACTATTATTATTAACTCAACTGTTGCCTGAAGTAAAATGAAGCTCAGAGAGGGAGAAATATTCCTTTTCTTCAAGGTCACACAGTTACTATATGGTGGAATGAGATCTGAATACAAATACTCTTGCTTTCTAGAAAACAAAGGTGTTAGGATTGAACCACAGTCAGCTGGGCAGAATGAACACAGGCCTATACTTAAAGCATTAGGACTTAGAAGCAGGGAGATCGAAAATTAAAATTCTCCTCAGCTAATAAGTATCTTTCAATCCAGCCTTATCTACACAGGACTGTATCAGGTCCCAAAGAAACCTGAGACAAGTCTCCCTCAATACCTCTGGTGAAAAATCAAACACTCAAAAGCTCTCCAAAAACATACAAACAAGCAAACAAACAAACAAAAACAAATAATCCCCTTTCTGTGTTTCACTAGCTCTACTTGATATTGTCCTTACTTGACAACTTTAGAGCGTTTTGCTTGCATGTTTAAAGTTTATCTTGTGCAGTATTGGTTGTGTTCCTACTCTCAGGTTGAGTCTGTTAAGGCCCCAGAGAGAACAGCCTCTATATAGCTTAGTACTTCAAACTTGGTTAATAGAGGGCAAATATTCAGTATGCATCTTATGTTGGATGAAAGGTCAAGGGGGACAGGAACGTTACCTGGACAGAGAGTTCCACAATTTACTACCTCCTATTGCCCTACACGAAATTGGCCAGCGCTCCCAAAACCTGTCAAAATGAGATCTTACAGCCTGTTTTCCCAGCCTAGTCTCTGGCAGGTCCCTTCTCCTTTCACCCTGCCAGTTCTTGCAGCTGTCTGGGCCTTGGCCAGCGTTTGGGGTGAGGCCGGATCAAAATATCACTGTCCTAGGCTCGGCTTCCAGCAGCAAGTGATCAAATGAAACTCAGTCGCAGTGGTGACGAGGCTGGATTGAAAGCCCCCATACACAGTGCCAAATTGCTTTTTACACAGGCCTGGACTTGCCCAGGCACCACGTGGGTGGGCTAGTAGTTCAGCTTTCCACAGGATGCTCTGCATGTCCAATCCGCTCCCTCCTTCTCTCCAAGAGCTAACTCCCAGGTTCCTTCTCTTCCTTATCTCTGGATCCCATATGCACAGGGTTGTTGGACAAGTCCGGGCATATTCCCAGCGGCCATCTGGCCCCAGTTCGAACCTGCACACTATTCAAAGCCATAGGGATAATAGCCTAAGTTTCTGACATCTAGGAGAGTGCCGTCAGGGCGCAAACAGATAGAATGACTGATAGTCACAGAATCCCTTCTTCCCCCAAGTCATGCTGACTTTGTAGCACTCTTACAGGGACATCTGATATAGTCCTCTGGTTCTCTATTTCCGTCCCTAGGTGCCACAGGTTCCAAGTGATTTACCACACGAAGGATGTTCCCACACTTACTCTGTCAAGATCAATGGATGGATCTTACAGTAGGATTCTCTGAACAAAAATCATTCGAGTACAGAGCAGAAACCAATCCCAACAGCCGCCCCTCAGCCCCCAGACGGCATACCGCTCTCACAATTGGTGGAATCCGTTGCAACCAGAGTTCTGCTGGAGTCATTTCACTTCCACGTGTGGCAACAACAGATCAAATACATCCTCTATTTCTTTCATGTTATGCCTACCCCCTCCTCTCCCTGTAAGGAATGCTGGACCCCTATTGGACCATTTTATATGTCTGGGAGTGGTTATGCAAATAAACCCCGCCCCTGAAAGAACTGTGTGAGTCTGGCGGGTAAACACTGGCCAAGTCACAAGTCTGGCAAGAGTTACTAAAGCTCCAGGAACTGAAACAGGGCCTAGGGAGGAAAGGGCCCAGAGTTAGATCTAGCCTAATCTGTGGGGAGGAAGGGAGGAGGCAGCTAGCAAAACACAGCTCAGTTTTTAAAGTTCTGTGCATGATTTAGCAGGCTTGGGGTTCCAGAGAAAACCAAAAGTTGAAAAAGTAAGGATTCTCAGACAAGAGGAGAGAGGAGAAGCAACTTTCTGGCTCTGGCTTTGCATTTTTATATTAATACCTTCAGAAGATTAAGATTTTTAACAGAAAATATGAAGCTTGGGAAAGACTACTAAAAATGAAGAAAAACTGGATCCTATACTTCACTCTGAATTTAAGCCATCCTTTTATCTCTGTTGGGTCTCTGGGTCTCTCTCACTACACATACATGTGGTACACACACACACACACACACACTCTCTCTCTCTCTCTCTCTCTCTATATATATATATATATATATATATATCTTAGAGTCTGACTTCACAGACAGAAGTAGGGGATGTCCGGGAATGCATTATAAATAGGAAGAAATGGAAGCTTCAGTCAAGGTGTAGAGGAGAGAACCAAACAATGTGCCTTGAAAAAACTAAGAAACCTCACTTGGTCTAAACAGTGCATAAACCGGAATTTAGAATCAAGTCTCAAAGGCTGAAATCCTTTGGAGGAAAAGAGCAGAACAGGATTAGAATAATGACTAGAATTTAGTTATGTACAAGTGTATTTTGAATATAAATATATACATGCATACAAATATTCATACATATATACATACATTAATATGCTTTGGGGCCATCTGACATTATCTCTGAGAAAAAAATGAAAATTCCTAGCCTACATAGCTAATTTTATCCTGAGTTGAGAGGAGGGACGACTAATAGAGGAAGAATCTCCCTCTTCTCCCAGAAAAGGCAATTTTTTCTAAAAGAGGGACTCTCTGATTTTCCTCCATCTTCTACAAATAAGAATGTCTGAGCTAGCTGAGTTTTGAGACTCCATTGTAGTAAAAAGAATGCTTGTTTGAGGCTTAGGACACTTGACCAAGCCAACTTCATGTGTAAACTCACATAATGTTTCTCAGTCTTGCTTTCTGTATTTGAAATTTTAACAGGTTCTGAGCTTTGATGGTCTTGAAATTCTAAAGTGGTGCTTCTCACATGACAGTGTATACATACAGTCATATAGGGTTTCTGATAACACAGAGATTTAAAATTAGTATTCATGATGTGAGGCTGAGACTGGTTTTCTAGCAGCATTCCCATTTGATATAGTTGCAACTGAGTCTCAGACGATGAATTTAATAACAAAGATCTAGATGGTAGACAAAAGCAACATTAGCTGCTCATCTCTGTTAGCCAGATTCTATAACAACAATGATGAACTTGTGAAAAAGACAGTCTTGCTTGGGCTCATAGTATTAGAGCTTTCAGTGCATGATTGGTTGCCTCTGTTTTTATTTTTTTCTGGTCTATGGTAATTTAGCTTATCATGTCAGTGGCACAGAGCCATTTGCATGATGACCAGAATCCAAAAGAGAAATCTTTCAAATGATATGGGTCTCACTATCTTTTTCAAAGATAGACTCCCACTTACCAATCTGTCACCCACTAGACCTCACTTCTTAAAATCTCTAATATTTTCTAGTAGCACCATGGGCTATTGTCCAAGCTATGGACAAATGGGCCCTTGGGAGACATTTCAGATTCAAATTAAAACAATCAATCATGTGATTTGTGTTATTTTGTCACTAACAATCATATTTTGAGGTAGGGTTTACTACACAAATTTTACAGCCAAAGTGAATCCTAGTACTCCATGATGATGTCTGGAAGAAAACTAAGAGAAAAGTTGCAAAAAAATCTTCAGAGTCCTTAAGTTATTGTCATATTATTTCAAAATGTCTCTAAGCAAATCTGTCTCCTTCCATAATTTATCTAATAATAGAATACTTGTTGATCTTCACTGACGACTTGGAAAGCATTCTTTAACACATTTTATTGATTAATGTATTTATCCTAACAAATTATGAGATCAGAAATAACAGAGTAATCTCTGGTGTTACTTTTCTATTTATTAATTATGTTTTTTTATTAAACTAATAAAATTTATTTTAAAATATACAACTCAGTATTGACATTTTTAAGACATCAAAATAATGTATATTTAAATGCCTCTTAAATATATATGATATCTTCTGGAGGTAAAAGTAATATGCACTCAAACAATTTTTAAAATCTATTTGGAACATTAAACATGATAGAAGTAGAAAAATCTCTTATGAAGTCTTCTATGAAAGGAAATTGTGGCAAGTTCCTGATTAGACAGAAACCATTCCATCTTCAAGGGAGAATTCTCAGCATAACTGTGGCTTCATAGAACTAGTTGGGTAATGTTTCTTCTGTTTCTGTTTTGTGGAATAGTTTGAATAGTATTGGTATTAAGTCTTCTTTGAAGGTCTGATAGAATTCTGTACTAAACACATCTGGTCCTGGGCATTTATTTTTTGGTTGGGAGACTTTTAATGACTTCTATTTCTTTATGGGTGATGGGACTGTTTAGATGGTTTATTTGATCTTGATCTAACTTTGGTATTTGGTATCTGTCTAGAAAATTGTCCATTTCATCCAGATTTTCCAGTTTTGTTGAATATAGACTTTTGTAGTAGGATCTGATAAATTTTTGAATTTTCTCAGTTTCTGTTGTTATATCTCCCTTCTTAGTTCTTATTTTGTTAATTTGAATATTGTCTCTGTGCCTTCTGGTTAGTCTGGCTAAGGGTTTATCTATCTTGTTGATTTTCTCAAAGAACCAGCTCCTGGTTTTGTTGATTCTTTGTATAGTTCTTTTTGTTTCTACTTGGTTGATTTCAGCCCTGAGTTTGATTATTTCCTGCCGACTACTCTTCTTGGGTGTATTTGCTTCTTTTTGTTCTAGAGCCTGCAGATGTGATGTAAAGTCGCTAGTGTATGCTCTCTCCCATTTCTTTTTGAATACACTCAAAGCTATGAGTTTTCCTCTTAGCACTGTTTTCATTGTGCCCCTTAAGTTTGGGTATGTTATGATTTTATTTTCATTAAATTCTAAAATGTCTTTAATTTCTTTCTTTATTTCTTCCTTGACCAAGTTATCATAGAGTAGAATGTTGTTCAGCTTTCATGTGTATATGGGCTTTCTATTGCTTTTGTTGTTGTTGAAGATCAGTCTTAATCCATGGTGATCTGATAAGATGCATGAGATTATTTCAATCATCTTGTATCTGTTGAGGCCTGTTTTGTGACAAATTATGTGGTCAGTTTTGGAGAAGGTACTATGAGGTGCTGAGAAGACAGTGTATTCTTTTGTTTTAGGATAAAATGTTCTATAGATATCTGTTATATCCATTTGGTCCATAACTTCTGTTAGTTTCAATGTGTCTCTGTTTAGTTTCTATTTCCATGATCTGTCTGTTGATGAAAATGGGGTGTTGAAGTCCCCCACTAATATTGTTTGAGGTGCAATGTGTGCTTTGAGCTTTAGTAAAGTTTCTTTTATGAATGTGGGTGTCTGTGCATTTGGAGCATAGAAGTTCAGAATTGAGATTTCTTCCTCGTAGATTTTTTTCTTTGATAAGTATGAAGTTTCCTTCTTTATCCTTTTTGATAACTTTGTATTGAAAGTTGATTTTATTTGATGTTACTATGGCTACTTCAGCTTGTTTCTTGGGACATTTGTTTGGAAAATTGTTGTCCAGCCCTTTAATCTGAGGCAGTGTTTTTCTTTGTCACTAAAGTGCGTTTCCTGCATGAAGCAAAATGTTGGGTCCTGTTTACATATCCAGTCTGTTAGTCTATATCTTTTTGTTGGGGAATTGAGTCCATTGACATTAAGAGATATTAAGGAAAAGTGATTGCTGCTTCTTGTTATTATTGATGTTAATTTTATATTTGTTTGGCTATCTTTTGGGTTTGTTGAATAAAGATTATGTTGTTCTTTTTTGCTTTTTCTAGGTTGTAGTTTCCCCTTCTTGTGTTGGAGTTTTCCGTTTATTATTCTTTGTAGGGCTGGATTTGTGGAAAGATATTGTGTAAATTTGTTTTTGTCATGGAATATCTTGGTTTCTTCATCTATGGTAATTGAGAGTTTTGCTGCAAATAGTAGCCTGGGCTGGGATTTGTGTTCTCTTAGGGTCTGTATGACATCTACCCAGGATCTTCTAGCTTTCATAGTCTCTGGTGAGAAGTCTGGTGTAATTCTGATAGGTCTGCCTGTATATGTTACTTGACCTTTTTCCCGTACGGATTTTAATATTCTTCCTTTGTTTTGTGCATTTTGTGTTCTGACTATTATGTGATGAGAGGAATTGCTTTTCTTATCTAATCTATTTGGAGTTCTGTAAGCATCTTGTATGTTTGTAGGCATCACTTTCTTCAGGTTAGGAACATTTTCTTCTATAATTTTGTTGAAGATATTTACTGGTCCTCTAATTTGGGAATCTTCACTCTCTTCAATACCTATTATTTTTAGGTTTGGTCTTTTCATTATGTCCTGGATTTCCTGGATGTTTTGGGTTAGAAGCTTTTTGAATTTTGCATTTTCTTTAACTGTTGTGTCAATATTTTCTATGGAATCTTCTGCATCTGAGATTCTCTCTTCTGCCTCTTGTATTCTGTCTCTTGTATTCTTGTATTGTATGATTCCTGAACTCTTTCCAAGGTTTTCTATCTCCAGGGTTGTCTCCTTTTTTGATTTCTGTTTGCTTCTACTTCCATTTTTAGATTCTGGAGGGTTTTATTCAACTCCTTCACCTGTTTGTTTATGTTTTCCTGTACTTCTTTTTTTTCTAAGTTTTTTTATTTACATTCCAAATGATTTCCCCTTTCCTCTTTCCTCCCTACCTGAAAGTCCCATAAGTCCCTTTACCTCCATCTGTTCCCCATTCAACCCCCTCTCTCTTCTCTGTCCTGGCATTCCCCTACATCCAGTCTTTCCAGGACCAGGGGTCTCTACTTTCATCTTCTTGGAAATCCATTGATATGCGAATTGTGTCAAGGGTATTCCGAGATTCTGGGTTAATATCCACTTATCAGTGACTGCATACCATGTGTGTTCTTTTGTGATTGGGTTACCTCACTAAGGATGATATTTTCAAGTTCTGACCATTTGCCTAGGAATTTCATGAATTCATTGTTTTTAATTGCAGAGTAGTATTCCATTGTGTAAATATACCACATCTTCTGAATCCATTCTTCCTTTGAGGGACATCTGGGTTCTTTCCAGCTTCTGACTATTATAAATAAGGCTGCTATGGACATAGTGGAGCATGTGTCCTTATTGCATGCAGGGGAAGCCTCTGGGTATATACCCAGGAGTGGTATAGCCGGATCCTCTGGGAGTGTCATGCCCAGTTTTCTGAGGAACCGCCAGACTGCTTTCCAGAGTGGTTGTACCAGCTTCCAATCCCACCAGCAGTGGAGGAGTGTTCCTCTTTCTCCACATCCTCGCCAACAACTGCTGTCTCCTGTGTTTTTGATATTACCCATTCTGACTGTTGTGAGATGGAATTTCAGGGTTGTTTTGATTTGCCTTTCCCTAGTGACTAAGGATGTTGAACATCTCTTTAGGTGCTTCTCAGCCATTAGATATTCTTCAGTTGAGAACTCTTTCTTTAGCTCTGTACACCAATTTTTAATAGGGTTACTTGGCTCTCTGGAGTCTAACTTCTTGAATTCTTTGTATATATTGGATATTAGACCACTGTCAGATGTAGGGTTGGTAAAGATCATTTCCCAGTTTGTTGGTTGCCTCTTTGTCTTTTGACAATGTCCTTTGCCTTAGGAAACTGTAATTTTATGAGGTCCCATTTGTCAATTCTTGATCTTAAAGCATAAGCTATTGGAGTTCTGTTCAGGAAATTCTCCCCTGTGCCCATATGTTCAAGGTTCTTCCCTAGTTTCCTTTCTATTAGTTTCAGTGTGTCTGGTTTTATGTGGAGGTCCTTGACCCACTTGGAATTGAGCTTAGTGCAAGGAATAAGAATGGATCAATTTGCATTCTTCTGCATGTTGACCTCCAGTTGAACCAGCACCATTTGTTGAAAAGGCTCTCTTTTTTCCACTGGATGGTTTTAGCTCTTTTGTCAAAGATCAAGTGACCATAGGAGTGTGGATTCATTTCTGGGTCTTCAATTCTGTTCCATTGATCTACATGTCTGTCACTGTATCAATACCATGCAATTTTTAACACTATTGCTCTGTAGTACAGCTTGAGATCCGGGATACTGATTCCCCCAGAAGTTCTTTTACTCTTGAGAATAGTTTTAGCTATCCTGGGTTTTCTGTTATTCCAGATGAATTTTTGAATTGCTCTTTCTAACTCTATGAAGAATTGAGTTGGGATTTTGATGGGAATTGCATTGAATCTGTATATTGCTTTTGGCAAGATGGTCATTTTTACTATATTAATCTTGCCAATCCATGAGCATGGAAGATTTTTCCATATTTTAATCATAAAGATCTTTTACTTGTTTGGTTAGAGTCACACCAAGATACTGTATATTGTTTGTGGCTATCGTGAAGGGTATCATTTCTCTTATTTCTTTCTCAGCCTGCTTATCCTTTGAGTATAGGAAGGCTACTGACTTGCTCGAGTTGATTTTATATCCGGCCACTTTGCTCAAGTTGTTTATCAGCTGTAGGAGTTCTCTGGTGGAGTTCTTTGGGTCGCTTAAGTATACTATCATATTGTCTGCAAATAGTGATAGTTTGACTTCTTCCTTTCCAATTTGTATCCCTTTGACCTCCTTTTGTTGTTTAATTGCTCTAGCTAGAACTTCAAGTACTATATTGAAAAGATATGGAGAAAGAGGGCAGCCTTGTCTACTTGCTGATTTTAGTGGGATTGCTTCAAGTTTCTCTCCATTTAGATTGATGTTGGCTACTGGTTTGCTGTAAATTGCTTTTACTATGTTTAGATATGGGCCTCGAAATCCTGATCTTTCTAAGAACTTTAATATGAAAGGATGCTGAATTTTGTCAAATGGTTTCTCCGCATCTAATGACATGACCTTGTGGTTTTTTCTTTGAGATTGTTTATGTAGTGTAGTCCATTGATGGACTTCCTTATATTGAACCATCCCTGCAGCACTGGGATGAAGCCTACTTAATCATGGTGAATGATCATTTTGATGTGTTCTTGGATTCGGTTGGCAAGAATTTTATTGAGTATTTTTGCATCAATATTCATAAGAGAAATTGGTCTGATATTCTCTTTCTTTGTCAAATCTTTGTGTGCTTTTGGTATTAGCGTAATTGTGGCTTCATAGAACGAGTTGGGTAGTGTTCCTTCTGTTTCTATTTTGTGGAATAGTTTTAAGAGTATTAGTGTTAGGTCTTCTTTGATTGTCTGATAGAATTGTGCACTAAAACCATCTGGACCTGTGTTTTTTTTGGTTGGAAGACTTCCACTGACCACTTCTATTTCTTCAGGGGTTATAGGACGGTGTAGGTGGTCCATTTGATCCTGATTTAATTTTGGTATTTTGTATCTGTCTAGGAAATTGTCCATTTCCTCCAGATTTTCTAGTTGTGTTGATTACAGGCTTTTGTAGTAGGATCTGATAATTTTTTGAATTTCCTCAGTTTCTGTTGTTATAGCTCCCTTTTTGTTTCTGATTTTGTTAATTTGGATACTGTCTCTGTACCCTCTGGCTATTCTGGTTAAGGGCTTATCTGTCTTGTTGATTTTCTCAAAGAACCAACTCCTCGTTTTGTTGATTCTTTGTATGGTTTTATTTGTTTCTACTTGATTAATTTCAGCCCTGAGTTTGATGATTTCCTGCCTTCTACTCCTCTTTGGTGTATTTGTTTCTTTTTGTTCCAGGGCTTTTAGTTGTGCCATTAAGCTGTTAGTGTATGCTGTCTCCCGTTTCTTTTTGGCGGCACTCAGGGCTATGAATTTTCCTCTTAACACCGCTTTCATTGTGTCCCATAAATTAGGGTATGTTGTGCCTTCATTTTCATTAAATTTTAAAAAGTCTTTGATTTCTTTCTTTCTTTCCTCCTTGACCAAGTTATCATTGAGTAGATCATTGTTCAGCTTCCATGTGTATGTGGACTTTCCGTTGTTTTTGTTGCTACTGAAGACCACCCTTATTCCATAGTGATCTGATAGGAGGCATGGGATTAGTTCGATCTTATATCTGTTGAGGTCTGTTTTGTGACCAATTATATGGTCGATTTTGGAGAAGGTACCATGAGTGCTGAGAAGAAGGTACATTCTTTTGCTTTAGGATGAAATGTTCTCTATATATCTGCTAGTTCCATTTGGTCCAAGTCTTCATTAGATTCACTGTGTCCCTGTTTAGTTTCTGCTTTCCTGAACGATAAATTTCAGATAGCAGGGTGTTGAAGTCACCCACTATTATTGTGTGAGATGCGATGTGTGCTTTGAGCTTTAGTAAAGTTTCTTTTATGAATGAGGGTGCCCTTGCGTTTGGAGCATAGATATTCAGAATTGAGAGTTCTTCTTGGTGGATTTTTCCCTTGATCAGTATGTAGTGTCCTTCTGTGTCTTTTTTGATGACTTTAGGTTGAAAGTCAATTCTATCTGATATTAGGATGGCTACTCCAGCTCGTTTCCTGGGACCTTTTGCTTTTAAAGAGAGGGGGGTGAATGAGGAAAAGATGGAGGAAAGGGGGCTTATGGGACTTTCGGAGAGGGAGGAAACGGGAAAGGGGAGAAATGATTTTGAATGTAAATAAAGAAAAACTTAGAAAATAAAATTTAAAAAAAATTGTTTTCCAGCCTTTTACTCTGAGGTAGTGTTTATCTTTGACACTGAGGTGCGTTTCCTGCACACAACAAAATGCTGGGTCCTGTTTACATATCCAGTCTGTTAGTCTATGTTTTTTTATTGGGGAGTTGAGACCATTGATTTTAAGAGATTAAGGAATAGTGATTATTGCCACCTGCTATTCTTGACGCTATCTTTATGTTTGAATGATTATCTACTTTTGGGTTCGATGCAAGAATGTTACTATCTCGTTTTTTCCAGGGTTTAGTTTCTCTCCTTGTATTGGTGCTTTCCATCTATTATCCTTTGTAGGGTTCAGTTTGTGGAAAGCTATTGTGTAAATTTGGTTTTATCATGGAATATCTTGGTGTCTCCATCTATGGTGATTGCAAGTTTTGCTGGGTATAGTAGTCTAGGCTGGCATTTGTGTTCTCTTAGAGTCTGCATGAGATCTTCCCAGGATCTTCTGGCTTTCATAGTCTCTGGTGAGAAGTTTGACGTGATTCAGATAGGTCTTCCTTTATCTGTTACTTAGCCTTTTTCTCTTACTGCTTTTAATATTCTTTCTTTGTTTAGTACATTTGGTGTTTTGATTATTATGTGACGGGAGGTATTTCTGTTCTGGTCCAGTCTATTTGGTGTTCTATAGGCTTCCTGTACTTTTATTGGCATCTCTCTCTTTAGGTTAGAGAAGTTTTCCTCCATAATTTTGTTGAAGATATTTACTGGCCCTTAACATTGCAAATCTTCATTCTCATCTATACCTATAATCCTTAGGTTTGGTCTTCTCATTGTGTCCTGGATTTCCTGGATGTTTTGGGTTAGAAACTTTTTGCATTTTGCATTTTCTTTGACTGCTGAGTCGATCCTTCTATGATATCTTCAGCACCTGGGATTCTTTCTTCCATCTCTTTTATTCTATTGTTGATGTTTGTATCTATGACTCCTGATTTCTCCCCAAGGTTTTCTATCTTCAAAACTGTCTCCCTTTGTGATTTCTTAGTTGTTTCTACTTCCTTTTGTAGAGCCTGGGTAGATTTGCTCAGATCCTTCACTTGTTTGTTTGTATTTTCCTGTATTTCTTTAAGTTATTTTTGCATTTCCTCTTTCCGGATTTCTGCCTGTTGACACAAGTTCTCCTGTATTTCTCTAAGTGATTTTTGTGTTTCCTCCTCTTGGGCTTCCATCTGTTGATCCATATTCTCCTGCATTTCTTTAAGCGATTCTGTGTTTCCTTTGTAAGGGCATCTACCCATTGATTCATTTCTTTAAACGATTTTTGTGTTGCCTCCTTATGGGCCTCCTTCAGTTGACCCATATTCTCCTGCATTTCTCTAGGCGATTTTTGTGTTTCCTTTGTAAGGGCTTCTACCCGTTGATTCATGTTCTCCTGTTTTTCTTTATCAGACTTATTTGTGTCCTTCTTGAAATCCTCTAATAGCATCATGAGAAGTGATTTTAAATCCAGATCTTGCCTTTCAGTTGTGATGGGGTATCCAGGACTTGCTGTGGTGGGAGAACTGGATCCTGATGATGCCAAGTAGCCTTGGTTTCAGTTGCTTACATTCTTACCCTTCCCTATTGCCATCTGGTTATCTCTGGTGTTAGCTGGTCTTGCTGTCTCTGACTGTGTCTTGTCCCTCCTGCAAGCCTGTTTGTCAGAACTCCAGGGATTCCAGTTTTCCCTGGGAGGAATTTGGGTATGGTGAGCTTGGCACTTGGTCAGCTCCAGGGTGCAGACAGAAATCAGAAGGATCCTGTCCCTGGCTGTTCCTTGGTTCCTGTGTACTGATAGCTCAGCGTGTGTCCCTCTTTGGCCAGGAATTTGAGCAGAAGTGGTGGTCGTACCTGTGTTCACAGGTGTGTTGGCACTCCTGGGAGATGAGCTCTCTCCCAAGGTATTTGGGTATGGAGTGCTATGGTACAGGATCTGCTCTGGGTACAGATGGAAATCAGATGGCTTTACTTTTTTTTATAACCCTGTATATAATTCACTTTCTGTCTCTAAAATTCATACTAAATTTCATAACTCAAGACATTACTTCAAGTCTAGCCATGTATTCTCCTTACTTTTGTAATTCCCCTATTCTAGTCATTTCTCAGCATAGCAGTCAGATTGGCCCTTTAAAAATATTAGTAAATCCAACCATTCTGTTGGTGGGCTTATTCATAGTAAAAAGCCAAATGTATTGTGATTTATAATAGTTTATAATCTACTCTACTCCTATCTGACAATCACCACCTGCCATATATCTTTTATCTAATCTACTACTCCTTTTTATCAATATGGTCAACCATTTTAGTATCTTTGATTTATTTATTCTTATACTTGGAATGCTAAGAACTGGTCTTCTTTGGACTTGTGGTTTTTCATCTTAAACATTTCTTCCACAGCCATCATCATGGCCCTATTCCCAGTCATTATTATGAGTCTATCACTTCCTCCAGTTCTCCACTCAAATGTTTTCAGAAAGAACTACCAAGAATACCCTAATATAAGCTAATGGGATTGTCCCTGCATTTTGGACTCCAATTAATAAATGAGCTTTTCCTCAGTAATAGCTCCAAGTACCCTAGGCATAGTATGGCACAGAGTCATAGTAAAGCTCTCACCTGTTTTCTCTATATAGGAAACTGAATTGTGTCACTCCATTTCTTTGGGCTCCCCCAAATCCTGAAAGTTATTTCATGAGAACAAAGAGTAAACTCCTTGTTTCTCTGGTTATACATTATTGTTAGATCCTACCTTATATACCCAACTGGAGAATAGGCAAGTTCAACCTCCCCTATGCATGTATATGGCTGCAAATAGGTTCTTCTTGGACTATACACAGAGATTTAGGGCTCTCTAATACCAACTTTCCGATATTCCTCATTCCACTTAGGAATATTAACCTTACTAAATTCTCCAAGAAGCCAGAGTAGCTTTTAAGTCAAGGGTAAAATATAGTTAGAGTGACTTACTATAATAGAAAAATTGTTATTCATTTATATGAAGGCTCTTTCAATTTATAAAGACTGAACAGTGCAAATGAAAGTAACAATTGTTGAATCTTGGGAGAGTAGGAGCCATAAAGTTGACCCTTTGGTTTCTCGTATGTCTAGCAACATCACTGACATACACAATCATTTTGTTTTTTCTATTACGCAGCATATGTAATATGTGTAAATAAGTTTGTCCATAACTGTCTCACAAAATGGCTTGGGTCTTCTAGATCAGAAGGATAGGATATTAAAAAAGTTACTTCTAGGCAAATGGTCAGAACTTGAAAATATCATCCTTAGTGAGGTAACCCAATCACAAAAGAACACACATGGTATGCAGTCACTGATAAGGGGATATTAACCCAGAATCTCGGAATACCCTAGACACAATTCGCATATCAATAGATTTCTAAGAAGATGGAAGGAGAGGCCCCTGGTCCTGGAAAGACTGGATGTAGGGGAACGCCAGGACAGAGAAACGAGAGGGGGTTGAATGGGGAAAAGAGGGAGGGAAGGGGGCTTATGGGACTTTCGGGGAGGGAGGAAACGGGAAAGGGGAAATGATTTGGAATGTAAATTAAAAAAATAAAATAAAATAAAAAAAGAAATAAAATAGAAAAATATAAAAAAAGGTTACTTCTATTCATGTGATTTTTCAAACTTCAGCTAAGTTCTAACATAGTAACTTAGTGTATTCTCTCATCCTGAATCATGTTTCTTTCCATTTTCCAAAAATAACTATTTCAAGCTCATTCCTCTTAGTCATGACTCAAATGCTACTCTAAAACACTGAACAGACCATTTCATTTTCAAGAATAAAAGAGCAGTGACCTCTCCTTTCTCCAGCTCATGCTTCTATCACATGTAAGCATTTCTTTTTGTCTCAAAATGATCTATCAGCATTCTTTCCTATTGTCTGTTTAGCATTTCTCATGTATATTTGTAATCATTTTTCCCTCAGATACTTCTTTGTCTTTCTAGTTTAAAACAAAATGATGCAAAAGTTTACCATAGTTATTGGCTTTATATGATTACATTCACTTCTTCATTTCCTTTTGTTTGTAGTTTTGGTTTGTTGAGACAGTATCTTATTACATAGGCCAAGCAGACCAGAAATATATAACCCACTGTACTGTCTTGTTTTTTGTGTCAACTTGACACAGGCTGGAGTTATCACAGAGAAAGGAGCTTCAGTTGGGGAAGTGCCTCCATGAGATCCAGCAGTGGGGCATATTCTCAATTAGTGATCAAGGGGCGAGAGGAGGGCCCCTTGTGGGTAGTATCATCTCTGAACTGGTAGTCTTGGGTTCTATAAGAGAGCAGGCTGAGCAAGCCAGGGGAAGCAAACCAGTAAGTAACATCCCCCCTTGGCCTCTGCATCAGCTCCTGCTTCCTGACCTGCTTGAGTTCCAGTCCTGACTTCCTTTGGTGATAAACAGCTGTGTGGAACTGTAAGCTGAATAAACCCTTTCCTCTCCAACTTGCTTCTTGGTCATGATATTTGTGCAGGAATGGAAACCCTGACTAAGACTCCCACCAACTATAGAATCCCTAAAGCTGGCTTTAAAGATATAAACCACTATATCTGGCTCAACCTGTTCATTTTTAAATTCACTATATTCTGTTCTCCTTAAGACTACTCATGGATAACTTGCTGTCAGACATAGAGACTCTGACTTAAGTTCCTTAGAACATCCAGAATTGCGGGGTCCTATTCTTTCTTGACCCTTGCCTTGACTTTCATAAAAATTATGACTCTTGTTTTCACTACTTCCTCTATATTTTCCTCAGGATTTGCCTTCTTTATTTACCACTCAGATATTGGAATATCTGAGAGTTTATTCAATTGACCCTCTTCTCTGACTCTAATTTGTCTCTCTGGAATGTAGACCTGTATTTCAAGAACATATTGTATCATTTCACTGTTTGATTTCCCCGTCCAAAGTAGCACCTGGTGTACATGTTTTGACAAATTGCATTATTAGTATGTCTTTAATAAAAGAATTAACATATGAATGGATGAGAAAGCCAAAAGTTCAAAACTATTATGTTTAAGTTGATCCCTGAGACTGACTCCCATGAGGCCTCACAGTAACCACCACCCTCAATTTTCAATAATCCTCAATTTACAAAAGTATACATCAGAAGTATATAATAAATAGTAGTGACAACTAAAATTTTATCACTTCATCAACTATGTTAGCTCCTGTATTAAATATTCTATATGCAAGATTTTACTTTGTGATTGAGAAAATTGAGGTACAGCAATGATAGTTAATTCTCCATAGTGCCACAAGTAGCAAATGATTCAGGACACTTAAAAATGTGATCCTTGAATTTTTCACTGCTACATTTTAAAACTATCCATTTTATTCCTTCCCAAAATGAACCATCCTATCCTACCTGGAAAACTTCTCTATACTTCAAATCTTTTCTTAAATTTCCCACTCAGAAATGAATTATCAGGATAAAAAACAGACTTTATCTTTTTTTGTCAAGAACACCTGCATCCTTCACTTAAATCCATAATAGTCATGCCCTCTTTGCTCATCCTGACCTTCCCTCTGAGAGGAGAGGAGGAAAAACTAACTCCTTCTTCTTGCCACTTGTGGACGAGCACCATCAATTATCCACATCTTCACTAGTATCTATAATAGTTTTCATCTCAGTTGTCATCACACCCTTTACGCACAAACACATTTGAATCCTCCTCCCATTATAAGGTTAAGTGGAACTTAGATCTACACTGTCTCCTTCTTAATGAACAAGTTGGTCTCTCCTCTTTTCTTAATTTTTGACCAGATGCTGGGTCAGATACTATAAAATTATACAAAAGACCATGGTTAGAGAGGCCAAAGGCCCTAGTAGAAAAGTGCTTTTGCTAAGATAAACCCAGCATAATGTACTAACCAAATCACTTCTGAATAACTACGTTTAGGCCTATAGATGAGTGCTCTTGTTAGCTTTCATCAGAGAAGATTCACTTTGGCATGGAAAGTGCAACTAAAGAGATTCAGCAAGTCAAAGTCCTGAGAATACCTAATTGTTAGATGCTTGGCTATGGATTGGACATCTATATCTCTCCCTCCAAGGCTCAAGAAATACCATGAAAGTGGGAAAAAGAATGTAAGAGCTAGAAGCTGAGGCAAGAGCATGTGAAACAGTGTCTTTGAAGGATAATATGACTGATGCACTCTTAAACTAAAAAAGGCCATGATTTACCTGCATAAAATCTGCACAAGAATGGACCTATCAACACTTCATCATGAGGCAAGGAGGATAATCTGGGTCTAAACTTAGCCTGAGGATTTATACAGTGGGAATGGAACAGTTGATGGGGGAGACAGTTTCCTCAACATCACAGCCACTGAAAGAGTGCCTGTAGTCCTGTCAAAAACCCCTCATCTATGCTCCTGTAAATAAACAAACAACTTCAAAGAAACTCTCTTCCCCCCTCTCTCTCTCTCACACACACACACACACACACACACACACACACACAAACACAAACACACACACCACCCCCTCACCACCACCACCACCATAAAAGTAGAAGGGAGCTAGTTGGGAAGAGTGAGAGGAAAAGAAATGGAACAAGAGAAGGTAATAAGGAATGAATGTTTGATCAAATTATAGTGTGTACTTGTATGAAAATGTAAATTTGGATCCCATCATTATAGGTAATTCATATATACTAGTAAAATCATTTAAAAATTCTGACCAGAGTACTCTGTACTTACTGTTTTCATATCATCATTTACATAAACAGCCTAACACATTACACCCAGGCTTCTTATCCCATGTGCTCTCTTTAGGACTACAGGGAAATCATTCGTGCCCAATATTAGGGAAAATTTTTGATTATTTTCTTTATTCACAGCTTTTTCCAATGTTAGTCAGTTTTCTTCTGGAAACATTCTTTTGCTGGGATAAAATTACCATCTCCTGGTTTCCTTCTACTTCTTAAAATAGTCCCTCTCAGATCATGTCATATAGATTTCTCTTGTCTTATCTCTATGAGCATTTGTTAAGGTGAATCTTCTCAAAATATTTTATACACATGACTCCATCTACCTGATAGTCAACCATTTGCCATATGTATTCTTTTCACTATTTTATAAAGTAGGGAACTCAAAATCAGAGAACTAAACTAAAATGCCCAAGGATGCAAAGTAGCATAAATTCATTCCAGAATGAAAGCCAGAATCTGATTTCAAACATGCCATATTATATTATCCTTCTCAAACAAGTATGATTATAACTTAGCTATATATATATATATATGTATATATATATATACATATATATATTGTATTTTTGATCCCAAAATTAAGTTTTTAATCTCTTACTAGCTTACTTGTGTGATTTTGAAGCATTCACTTAAGCCTCTTTGAACCTCAAGGGCCATATTCATTAAAAAGGAAAGCAAACAGAGACTTTTAGGAAGATTAAAGAGGAGATCTTATAGACTCCTTATGTGATTTCTAAGCATAGGGATTCAGTAACTGAAACTATCACCATTACATTATGATGATAGTAGTGAATATAGTTACTAACGATTTTCCCTTGTTATGGTCTAAATGTTTATATACCGCCCCCCCCAAAAATACTCATATGTTAAAACCAAAATTCTAATGGCAGAGTATTTGTAGGTAGTCCTTTAGAAAGGACAGAGACTTCATGAAAAGAATTAGTATTCTTATGAAAAATCATATAGATAATACATATTCCTTGTCCCTTCCATCACATGAAAATACAAGAAGACAGCAATAGAGAAAGTGGACATGGACCAAGCAGTGAATCAATTGATATCTTAATCTTATTCTCCAAGCCTGTAGAACTATAAGAAATGTATGTTGCTTATATCCTACCCAGGTTAAGAGATTTTGTTTTGACACCCAGAGTACATCCAAACATACCATACCAAACTAATTTTCTAACCCACTATTAGGAAAATAAATGAAATAATTCATGTAATTAAAAAACTATGTTGTGTGACTTGAAATAATGTAGTGCCTGCAAGACAGGAACCAGTCAAAATGTAGCATCACATAAACCAAGCCGAACACAGCCTTTTATATATTAATAAACCAACCTTAAGGTGGCATTGATATACTAGTGAACCCGCACTAAAGTGTGGGAACCCCATAGCACAAAACTAACACCACTGAAATACTGTAAAGATGTGGACATTTGGAGGCAATTTTAGTATCACACTGACTTGAGATGACATTTCAAGCCTCTGCACTGAAACCCACCCACAAGAAGACTTTGAGAACAGCCTTTATGCAGCAATAGCTTTGGTGACTGTTGAGTTTCAGGCACTGTAGCTGAGTTTACACATGACCACCTGTCAGAACTAGCACCAATCTATACCCTCAAGGTCCTTTTATGACCTCCATCAGTGGCATCCACTGGGTCTTCACAGCAAAGTGGGCCAGTCTTGCAAGACTAACAGGAGAGGATTCTTCAGTGGAACCCTGCAGCAGCTTTCTTCTGCCTGACAAACTGTTCCTTGCTTAGTGAGATGTTCGTTTGAACAAGATTAACATAGCCTATATTATAGCATGGTATTGTAAAGAATGTTGGTGTGAATAAACCGAGCATATTCAAACGGTAAATCTTGTGTGGACATCCTAACTGCCAAGTTCCTCATAGTCTGCCAACCATGCTCTCCACATGCTCAGTGAAAAGATCACTTATTAATCTACTTCCTTGTCTATACTTCCTGGGTTTTATTTGGTTTTTCATTACTCACACACTGACTGAAATAATACAATTTTGGCTCAGACAAATAGTCAAACCTGTGTTTTTTCTACATACTACACTAAAAGGTCCAATCCCAGAAGTGTACGTGCTGTATACATGCTTATTAATAATTTTACTTTAAAGTAACTTGGAAGCAAGTATCTCTTCTCTATCATTCAGCTTTAATATGATCAGAAAGTTGGCATATTATAATCATGCTAATTTACTAATTATAAAGGGCTGAATTGCTATCCATGAGAATATATATATATATATATATATATATATATATATATATATATATATATATATATAAATGCCTCTCATAGACTACTATATTTGAATACTTGATTTGTGGTTGGTGGTGCTGTTTGGGAACATTATAAAATCTTCTTGATTGATGAAGTAAGTACTTCAGGGAGGGCTTTCCGGCTTTGTAGCCTCATCCAAATTCTCCTTAGCTATCTGTTTCTTGCATGCTTTTGAGATATGACCTCTCAGCTTCCTGCTTGTGACACTAGGTCTTCCTAAACATTATTAATGCTAACCTGCTGGAATCCTAAGCCAAATAACTCCTTTTCCTATATGTTACTTTGGTTCAGAATATTTATTACAGCAACAACAATGAATGAATACAGTTTTTTACAAAACTTCAAAGATTAGTTCCTTTTTAAAAAAATGAAAAAAATAGGGGACAGGATAGATGGCACAGTAGTTAAGAGCCCTTACAGAACTTGCAAAATAACCTGATTTGGTTCCCAGCACATACATCAGGCAGCTCACAACCACATGTTACTTTAGTTCTAGAGTATCACATGGTCTCTTCTGGCCTCCTATGGTACCATGTATGGACATGATACATGTGCATACATGCAGGTACTCACACATACACAGAAAATGGAAATAAATATTTTGAAAATGAATATTAATAAATACTATTATTTGTACTGATTATTATCATAATATATAATATTTATAAATATTAAAAGATTTTAAATAAGTATTTTAAAACTGAAAAGAATATATAAAATATTAAATAGTAACAGCATCAGCAGCATAGTGGAATAGGACTTTTCAGTACTTGTCTCCTTATAGAAACCTCATTTTGATAAATTATCCATATATAAAAATACCTTCAGGAGAAATAAGGAGTTTGTGTGAGGGATTATTAATGTGTTTATGAAAAGATAGAGAGAGGGGGATATGTTTGGTGAATGTGTGGTGAGGTGTGAGGAAAGGGGGTTCCTTGGTGGGTCCATGGTGAGGCATCCCTTCCCCCTGATGAACCAGCTACAGGACTGTATAGTATAGAACAGAGTTTATTCAGGGCATGGGGAGGGGAGTCATGAGGATAGTAGAGGCAGAGAAAGGCAGAGAGAGAGAGAGAGAGAGGGAGAGAGAAAGAGACAGAGACAGAGACAGAGAGAGACAGAGAGAGACAGACACACACACACACACACACACACACACACACACACACACACAGAGAGAGAAGCAGCCCCTTTTCAAGCAGCCCCTTTTATAGTGAGTCAGGCATACCTGGCAGTTGCCAGGTAACTATGGGGTGGAACTTAGACAAAATGCTATCAATTATGGTATATGACAAAATATAAAACTCATTAGAAATAGTTGAAAAGGAAAATTTACATTACTCACATTACACCTCTCCCAATTCCAGTCAATATGCTGTGGAAAAGAATTTCCTGAACGTGGAAAAAAAGGCTTGTGAAATGAGGACCAGAGTTTGCAATAGACCCCTGCATGATAGGACCTCTGTCTAATATTTTAAGTCAGGATAAGAATATCCTTAGGCTGGGGCAGTTATAGGCCTTACAAAAACGTTTATTGTTTTGTTGATGAATGTGTTGTACTTGTCAAATTGCTTTCTATTATTTTTATTTTTAATTTTTATTAGATATTTTCTTTATTTACATTTTAAATGCTATCACCTTTCCTAATTTCCCCTCTGAAAACCCCCTATCCCATTCTCCCTCACCCTGCTCATTAACCCACCCACTCCCACTTCCCTGACCTGGCATTCCCCTACTCTGGGGTAATGAACCTTCAGAGGACCAAGGGCCTCCCCTCTCATTGATGCCAGATAAGGCTGTCCTCTGTTACATATGCGACTGGAGCCATGGGTCCTTCCATGTGTACTCTTTCGTTGGTGGTTAATTCCCTGGTAGCTCTGGGGGTGGGTGTCAAATTGCTTTCTTAATGTTTATATTTATGTACATATATTATTGCTTCTGTCAGTTTCAGTCTTTTTTTTATTGTATTTTTTTAATTTACATTCCAAATCACTTCCCCTTTCCCGTTTCCTCCCTCCCCGAAAGTCCCATAAGACCCCTTCCCTCCCTCTTTTCTCCATTCAACCCCCTCTCGTTACTCTGTCCTGGCGTTCCCCTACATCCAGTCTTTCCAGGACCAGGGGTCTCTCCTTCCATCTTTTTAGAAATCTATTGATATGCGGATTGTGTCTAGGGTATTCCGAGATTCTGGGTCAATATCCCCTTATCAGTGACTGCATACCATGTGTGTTCTTTTGTGATTGGGTTACCTCACTAAGGATGATATTTTCAAGTTCTGACCATTTGCCTAGGAATTTTGTGAATTCATTGCTTTTAATTGCAGAGTAGTATTCCATTGTGTAGATATACCACATCTTCTGAATCCATTCCTCCGTTGAGGGACATCTCGGTTCTTTCCAGCTTCTGGCTATTATAAATAAGGCTGCTATGAACATAGTGGAGCATGTGTCCTTACTGCATGCAGGTAAAGTGTCTGGGTATATGCCCAGGAGTGGTATAGCCGGATCCTCCAGGAGTGTCATGCCCAGTTTTCTGAGGAACCGCCAGACTGCTTTCCAGAGTGGTTGTACCAGCCTGCAATTCCACCAGCAGTGGAGGAGTGTTCCTCTTTCTCCACATCCTCGCCAACAACTGCTGTCTCCTGTGTTTTTGATCTTAGCCATCCTGACTGGTGTGAGATGGAATCTCAGGGTTGTTTTGATTTGCATTTCCCTAATGACTAAGGATGATGAACATCTCTTTAGGTGCTTCTCAGCCATTAGATATTCTTCAGGTGAGAACTCTTTGTGTAGCTCTGTACCCCATTTTTTAATAGGGTTACTTGCCTCTCTGGAGTTTAACTTCTTGAGTTCTTTGTATATCTTGGATATTAGCCCTCTGTCGGATGTAAGGTTGGTAAAGATCATTTCCCAGTTAGTTGGTTGCCGCTTTGTCTTTTTGACAGTGTCTTTTGCCTTGCAAAAACTTTGTAATTTAATGAGGTCCCATTTGTCTATTCTTGATCTTAGAGCATAAGCTATTGGAGTTCTGTTCAGGAAATTCTCCCCTGTGCCCATATGTTCAAGGTTCTTCCCTAGTTTCCCTTCTATTCGTTTCAGTGTGTCTGGTTTTATGTGGAGATCTTTGATCCACTTAGAATTGAGCTTAGTGCAAGGAGATAAGGATGGGTCAATTTGCATTCTTCTGCATGTTGACCTCCAGCTGAGCCAGCACCATTTGTTGAAAAGGCTATCTTTTTTCCACTGGATGGTTTTAGCTCCTTTGTCAAAGATCAAGTGACCATAGGAGTATGGATTCATTTCTGGGTCTTCAATTCTGTTCCATTGATCTACATTTCTGTTATTGTACCAATAGCATGCAGTTTTTAACACTATTGCTCTGTAGTACAGCTTGAGATCCGGGATACTGATTCCCCCAGAGGTTCTTTTACTCTTGAGAATAGTTTTAGCTAAACTTCTTTTATATAGTGGGCAATGATTACTATAGAGGATTATAACTGATCAAAATGCTGGAAATAAATGGCTCTTGAATGTTTATCTTTTAATTGGAGAAAATCATTCCATGAGATGATACATGAGCAGTTCACTTGTGAGCCATATCCACAAAGGAGACACATCCTCCTTCAGTAGCCATCAACTTCCCATAGCATTTTTGATAGAGTGTGTCATGGGCATTTTCTCATCTATAATGATATTTTCACTGGCATGATCTTGTGCAGGTAATTGTAGCTGCCATAAATAGATGCTTGCTAAAACTCTGGCATGTTCAGAAGTTAACCTTTCACAACTCTCCCCCAAATTTACTGGATCATGTTTTCTATTCCATCTTCTTTTTTTTTAATTATTATTTATTTTATTTTATTTTTTTAATTTACATTCCAAATCACTTCCCATTTCCCGTTTCCTCCCTACCCGAAAGTCCCATAAGCCCCCTTCCCTCCCTCTTTTCTCCATTCAACCCCCTCTCGTTACTCTGTCCTGGCGTTCCCCTACATCCAGTCTTTCCAGGACCAGGGGTCTCTCCTTCCATCTTCTTAGAAATCTATTGATATGCGGATTGTGTCTAGGGTATTCCGAGATTCTGGGTCAATATCCCCTTATCAGTGACTGCATACCATGTGTGTTCTTTTGTGATTGGGTTACCTCACTAAGGATGATATTTTCAAGATCTGACCATTTGCCTAGGAATTTCGTGAATTCATTGTTTTTAATTGCAGAGTAGTATTCCATTGTGTAGATATACCACATCTTCTGAATCCATTCCTCCGTTGAGGGACATCTCGGTTCTTTCCAGCTTCTGGCTATTATAAATAAGGCTGCTATGAACATAGTGGAGCATGTGTCCTTATTGCATGCAGGGAAAGCCTCTGGGTATATGCCCAGGAGTGGTATAGCCGGATCCTCCGGGAGTGTCATGCCCAGTTTTCTGAGGAACCGCCAGACTGCTTTCCAGAGTGGTTGTACCAGCCTGCAATTCCACCAGCAGTGGAGGAGTGTTCCTCTTTCTCCACATCCTCGCCAACAACTGCTGTCTCCTGTGTTTTTGATCTTAGCCATCCTGACTGGTGTGAGATGGAATCTCAGGGTTGTTTTGATTTGCATTTCCCTAATGACTAAGGATGATGAACATCTCTTTAGGTGCTTCTCAGCCATTAGATATTCTTCAGGTGAGAACTCTTTGTGTAGCTCTGTACCCCATTTTTTAATAGGGTTACTTGCCTCTCTGGAGTTTAACTTCTTGAGTTCTTTGTATATCTTGGATATTAGCCCTCTGTCGGATGTAAGGTTGGTAAAGATCATTTCCCAGTTAGTTGGTTGCCGCTTTGTCTTTTTGACAGTGTCTTTTGCCTTGCAAAAACTTTGTAATTTAATGAGGTCCCATTTGTCTATTCTTGATCTTAGAGCATAAGCTATTGGAGTTCTGTTCAGGAAATTCTCCCCTGTGCCCATATGTTCAAGATGGAAAAATCTGCCATGCTCATGGATTGGCAGGATTAATATAGTAAAAAATGAGCATCTTACCAAAAGTAATACACAGATTCAATGCAATCCCCATCAAAATCCCAACTCAATTCTTCATAGAGTTAGAAAGAGCAATTCACAAATTCATCTGGAATAACAGAAAACCCAGAATAGCTAAAACTATTCTCAAGAGTAAAAGAACCTCTCGGGGAATCAGTATCCCGGACCTCAAGCTGTACTACAGAGCAATAGTGTTAAAAACCGCATGGTATTGGTACAGTGACAGACATGTAGATCAATGGAACAGAATTGAAGACCCAGAAATGAATCCACACTCCTATGGTCACTTGATCTTTGACAAAGGAGCTAAAACCATCCAGTGGAAAAAAGATAGCCTTTTCAACAAATGGTGCTGGCTCAGCTGGAGGTCAACATGCAGAAGAATGCAAATTGACCCATTCTTATCTCTTTGCGCTAAGCTCAATTCCAAGTGGATCAAAGATCTCCACATAAAACCAGACACACTGAAACTAATAGAAGGGAAAGTAGGGAAGAACCTTGAACATATTCCATCTTCTTAAAAGATCACTAGCCTTGGATGGTTGGAAGATGTGATGGTTCGTATATGCTTGGCCCAGGTAGTGGCATTATGTAGGGGAATGCCAGGACAGAGAAGCAAGAGGGGGTTGAATGGGGAAAAGAGGGAGGGAAGGGGGCTTATGGGACTTTCGGGGAGGGAGGAAACGGGAAAGGGGAAATGATTTTGAATGTAAATAAAAAAAAACTAGAAAATAAAAAAAAAAGAAGATAGAAAATAAAAAAAATAAAGGAGCAGAGGCCTTGTTGGAACAGGTGTGTGGGTATAGACTATACGACCCTCATCCTAGCTGCCTGGAAGCTAGTATTCTGCTAGAAGCCTTCAGATGAAGATGTAGAACTCTCACCTCCTGTACCATGGCTGCCTGGATGCTGCCATTTTCCTGCCTTGATGATAATGGACTAAACCTCTTAACCTGTAAGCCCGCCCCAATTAAATATTGTCCTTATTAGAGTTGCCTTGGCCATGGTAGCTACTCAGAGCAGTAAAGTCCTAAGACATATATCTTCATTTATTTTCTATGCTATAATAAGGCTCCATAACCAAGGCAACTTATAAAAGGCAGTTTCAGAAGTTTAAAGCACATGACCATCATGAAGGGGAAAATGGTAGGAGGCAGGCACATAGGCAGGTATGCATGACTTTGGGGTAGTAGCTGAGCATTTACATCCAAATATGCAACCAGGAGGCACAGAGAAAGCTACATTGGAGTGGCCAGGGCTTTTAAATCCTCAAAACCTGTTCCAAATGATAGACATCCTCCAACACCTAAGAATCTTTTCCAAACACTTCCAAATAGACAAGTATTCAAATATATGAGAATATTGGGAAGTTTTTAATTCAAACCAATAATATATATCGTATGTGTATTTAGTTAGCTTACAAGCTTGTTGACTTACTCAAGACATCTTCATGTACCGTAAGCTTTTGCTAATCTATTACCTTTTCCTTTCTACCCTCCTTCTATATTCATTTAAATTTTTAACCCTGGGTATTTCCTCTCTTATTTTATCTCACCTGTGTTCTACTATCCTCTGTAATTTAACTGTTTTCCCTGAGTTGGGAGTTCATAGGCTTCAGCACAGCTTTTTAAAAGTTTCTGTTAAGTCTTTGTTCTCATTTCCCATTTTCTACCTTCTCCATGCTTAAACATGTCTGCCTGCAGTAAACCCTTTCTCTACTTTCACTTTCTTTACAGCAACCATTCCTCAATGACTTGTTTATAGTATTCTGGCTTCTTCTGTGTCAGGTTAAACATACAAACCAAATGATTTGATAATAGGATGCAAATATGAGTAACAACATTCATTCAACATTTGTCTTTCTGACATGGATTAACTTTAAATTTTCATAATTTAACTTTTTCTGTATAGTAGTGCTGTAGGTCATTACACATACATATCACATTTTCGCCATCCATTCATCAGTTGATGGGCGCTTTGGTTCAGTGAATTTTCTAGCTATTGTGAATTGAGCCCCAATTAAGATGGATGTCCAAGTTTCTCTATAATAGGACAGAAAGTCTTATGGGACTTTATAAAACCTGGAGTAATACAGATGGGTCATAGGGTATTTCTACGTCTACTTATTCTGAGAAAAATCCAGCCTGATTTCAATTCCCATCATCAGTATATTAGAGTTCTCCTTTACCCACACCCATACTAGAATTTGTGGTCATTTGTTGATCTTGGCCATTCTGTCTGTGGTAAATGAATTAATGAAGTAGTATTAGTTTGCATTCCCTGTAAAGAAAACAATGCCAAATATTTTATTTAATTAAAACATATTGCATTATTTCCACCCTCTTTTCTCTTCAACACTTCCTATGCCCCCAACTCACTTCCTTTCAAATTCATGGCCTCTTTTAAAATATTTACTATACATACACAAATACTACTTGCTCAGATGCTTATATATATGTTTTTAGGCCTAACTACTTGGTATTGGAAAACCACTTAGTGGGGGGGGGGTCATCTCTGGGGAAGATAAATTCTCCCTCACTCAGTAGTCATTACTTGACTGTAGCTCTTTATCTAGGGCTGGGGCCCTATGAAATTTTTCCCATCCATCTTTTATGTTAACTCATATTGTCACTGTTTGAATCTTCTTTGGATGGCCTTACTGTTGAGGTTTCATGGGTGCTGCTTCTTTGTCATATTATAACACATTATCTTATATCAGACTTCCTGGTCTGGTTATTACAGTATTTCCACCATCTCTTCTGCAATGTTCCCTGAGGAGTTATGGTTGTCTGTACTTCTCTTTATCTGCTCTATAAAGAAGCTTCAGTGATGAAGGATGAAAGTTACACTTATCAATGGGTATAAGAAAAATATTTAGAATATAGTTAGAAACTATACCAGAGAAGTTGCAGATGTTCATTCTCCTCTAAAATCCATAATCTTATTAACCACATATAGTTTACTAGGTTAACAATATGTGCAATGAGAATTTTGCTTCTTAAAAATCTCAGTTATGCACATATACAGCAGAGGACTTCCTGATCTGGGTTGAGTCAGAGAAGATGCACCTAACCCTCAAGAGACTGGAGGCCCCAGGGAGTGGAGAGGTCTGGGTGTGGGGGAGGTGGGGACATCCTTGTGGAGACAGGGTGGGGAGAAGTTACGGAATGTGGAACAGTCAGAGTGTGGACTGAGAGGGAGATAAAATCTGGAGTGTAAAATTAAAGATTAAATATAATTAAAAATAACTCAGTTATGTTATATGAATATGTTTTTGTTTTAATCCCACATGTGAGATAAAAGGCTGCTTCACTGCAGGCGATTATGATTTGCCTTGTACTCTAGCAGGGGAGTGATTTTTGCCAGCTGCAGATAGTTTAAATTTTGAGACTCTGGAGAAGATATAAATGGAAGAGCCCCTAGAGGGTTTGTGGTGACTGCTGCTCTCCCTGCTGTTTCCTGCTGCTCTGTTTGCTATTGCTCAATAGTTGGATATTCTGAATATGAAGATTGGATTTGCTCTAAGGAACACAATGACCCTAAACAGCAGGAAGTAGTCTGAAGAAGAGTATGTCCTTTCCCCTCTAACCTTCTTTCTTAACTGCCTAGTGTTGTAAAGTTGGAAGGGATTAGAATGGAATAAGGGTTGGAAGAGAGGTAGAGGTATAAGAAGCTAACAAAATAGGGCAACAAGTACCAGACATGATTTACCTCTTGATGAGCAGGACTTAAGTCCAATTAAACAGCTGTTGGTTTCCACAATGCAATATTGCACCTTTAGGGATATTTAATCATGCAGATCACTGTGGTGGTTCATAGGAATCACAGCTGAGAAAAACCATTGATTGTTTCCTCTGTTAGAAGCTTGAATAGCACCTTTGGGTAATATGAACATTGATCCTCATGGAGGAGGCTTCTGTTGGGACCTATCTTTATTCTTCTGAATTCTGTGTCTTAGTTGCATGGTGTCTTTAGCCATAGGGACATAACTTCCACTTCTGGGAGTCAAACAGAGACAACAGCTATAACCTAAATTGTTTTAGGGGTCTTTTAGACTCCCATGATCAACAACTTAAATAGAGGTTTCTCATGCTTAAATAGAGGTGTTACAATGTTGTTAGTGTATTGCTTTTGGAGAAGTTTCCCAAGTGGCAAATCTTCATTTAAACTATATTTTAACTTCATTATTTGAATGGGACATTTTACAATCATAACATATCACTCATGATCTCCAAAAATTCATACTCTCATATATGAAACACATTTTTCCATTGCATTACTTATTCCAGCACCAAATATAAGTGTAAAATCCAGAATTTCCTGTAAGCAAAATATGAATGAGACTTGGGCATGATTTTTCTAGAAGGAAATTTCTCTATGTTTTTGAGCCTATAATAAAGAACATTGGGACAGACACAAAAATGATATTTCTGTTCCCAAACAGAAGAGATATTTCTATTCCCAAACAGATATAAAAGAAAAAAAGAAATAAAACATCTCCCAAAGAAGTGCAAATTATAATAGAAAGAAAACATTAAATCTTGAGAAATGAGAATAATCTGTGTTTTCTGCCTTCTGGTATAGACTGGGCACCCAAGACTCCTGTAAATAGTCCTTATGTTTCTAAGAGCATCACATACTGCAGATCTAACTGGTTGGGGTATTTTTCTTGAAGCTTTCAAAAAATGGCATTTCATGTTATTGTTTGGGAGTCTTGGAATATTTAAATCCACTAAGGATTACACCATGAAGAGCCTCTCTCTCTCTCTCTCTCTCTCTCTCTCTCTCTCTCTCTGCCCAATAACTCTCATGGGAATTCTTTAAAATGTATGTGGAGCCAGGTACACTGTTGCTACAACTTTGCACAACTGGAAAAGTGTTCCTAGATCTAAAGTTTAAAAATTTTTGCCTTCAAAGTGGCAGCCTAGAGGTATTGGTTTTGTTGTTGTTGCTGCTGCTGCTGTTGGTGTGTGTGTGTGTGTGTGTGTGTGTGTGTGTGTGTGTGAGAGAGAGAGAGAGAGAGAGAGAGAGAGAGAGAGAGAGAGAGAGAGAGAGAGAGAGAGAGGAAAATATTTAAGCAGAGAATGAGAGTGTGATAGAGAAAGGGAAGAACATGAGAGGGTAGAGGGGTACATACAGATAGGTTGTAAAAACAGTCATCTTATACAATGAATACATGTCAATGCTTTAAAAGGAAAACACAAGGTACTTATTCTCTCATAACTAAGGTATTAGTGAAGAAAAACTGATGAACAAATAAATATTATGAAGATAATTTGATGCATACATGGACAGGGGTAAATTCATGTTTTTGTTTTTTTTGTAGTGACGGACTTATCCAGTTTCCTCAAATTCTCCAAATGATTCCTTCCTATAGGCAAATACTGTGCTAATGGAAGACACCCTTTGTCTTGAAAGGGTAATTTTGAATAAAAAGATATGGCCCAAATTGTTTTAGTCAATATTCCATTGCTATGAAGAGATGTCATGACCAAAGCAATTCTTATAAAAGAAAATATTTAATTATGGTCTAGTTTTATTGAGAGGTTTAGTACATTATCACTACAGCTGGAAGCTTGCAGGTAATCATGGTGCTAGAGAGGTAGCTGAGAGTTCTGCATCAGGATCAGCAGGCAGTAAAAAGAAGTTACACTGGGTCTGTTTTGAGAATTAAAAACCCCAAAGTCCACCCCTCCAAGTGATATACTTCTTCCACCAAGGCCAAATCTATATAAGGAGTGATTCTATGAAATCTAGGGAAGAAAGCTATAGATAAATCTAAGAAACTCACAAGCATGGGAACAGTTCAGGTGAGTTAAAGAAGAGTCAGTGTGATTATGACACTGTGGATAAAGAGTTGAAAGCCAAGAAATGCTTGCTGAAAGGAGCCTGATATGGCTGTCTCCTGAGAGGCCCTACCAGAGCCTTACAAATACAAAGGTGGATGCTCAGAGCCAACCATTGGGTCCCCATGAAGGAGTTAGAGAAAGGACTAAAGGAGCTGAAGGGGTTAGCAACCTCATAGGAAGAACAACAATACCAACCAACCAGACCCCCCAGAGTTCCCAGGGACTAAGCCTTCAATGAAGGGGTACACATGGCTCTAGCTGCATTTGTAGCAGTGGATTGCCTTGCCAGGCATCAAGGGGAGGTGAGGTCCTTTGTCCTATGAAGACTCAAGTGATGCCCCATTGTAGGGGAATCGAAGGCCAGAATGTGGGAGTGATGCGGGGGTGGGGGGGAGGATCACCCTCATAGAAGTAGGCGAAGGGAGGATCGCTAGGGGCTATCCAGGAGGGGGGGAAACTGGGAAAAGGGATAATGTTTGAAATGTAAACAAAGCTTATATCCAGTTAAAAAAGAAATAAAGTTTATATTGGATATTAGCCCTCTGTCGGATGTAAGGTTGGTAAAGATCATTTCCCAGTTAGTTGGTTGCCGCTTTGTCTTTTTGACAGTGTCTTTTGCCTTGCAAAAACTTTGTAATTTAATGAGGTCCCATTTGTCTATTCTTGACCTTAGTTTCCCTCCTATTAGTTTCAGTGTGTCTGGTTTTATGTGGAGATCTTTGATCCACTTAGAATTGAGCTTAGTGCAAGGAGATAAGAATGGGTCAATTTGCATTCTTCTGCATGTTGACCACCAGCTGAGCCAGCACCATTTGATCTTTACCAACCTTACATCAGACAGAGGGCTAATATACAATATATACAAAGAACTCAAGAAGTTAAACTCCAGAGAGGCAAGTAACCCTATTAAAAAATGGGGTACAGAGCTAAACAAAGAGTTCTCACCTGAAGAATATCTAATGGCTGAGAAGCACCTAAAGAGATGTTCATCATCCTTAGTCATTAGGGAAATGCAAATCAAAACAACCCTGAGATTCCATCTCACACCAGTCAGGATGGCTAAGATCAAAAACACAGGAGACAGCAGTTGTTGGTGAGGATGTGGAGAAAGAGGAACACTCCTCCACTGCTGGTGGAATTGCAGGCTGGTACAACCACTCTGGAAAGCAGTCTGGCGGTTCCTCAGAAAACTGGGCATGACACTCCCGGAGGATCCGGCTATACCACTCCTGGGCATATACCCAGAGGCTTTCCCTGCATGCAATAAGGACACATGCTCCACTATGTTCGTAGCAGCCTTATTTATAATAGCCAGAAGCTGGAAAGAACCGAGATGTCCCTCAACGGAGGAATGGATTCAGAAGATGTGGTATATCTACACAATGGAATACTACTCTGCAATTAAAAACAATGAATTCACGAAATTCCTAGGCAAATGGTCAGATCTTGAAAATATCATCCTTAGTGAGGTAACCCAATCACAAAAGAACACACATGGTATGCAGTCACTGATAAGGGGATATTAACCCAGAATCTCAGAATACCCTAGACAGAATGCGCATATCAATAGATTTCTAAGAAGATGGAAGGAGGTACCCCTGGTCCTGGAAAGACTGGATGTAGGGGAACGCCAGGACAGAGTAACGAGAGGGGGTTGAATGGAGAAAAGAGGGAGAGAAGGGGGCTTATGGGACTTTCGGGGAGGGAGGAAACGGGAAAGGGGAAATGATTTGGAATGTAAATTAAAAATAAAATAAAATAAATAATAAAAAATAGACAAAATAAGTAAACAAAAAAGAAGAAATAAAGTTGCAGATCTATCTAAGAGAGAGACAGAGAAAGAGAGAGAGAGAGAGAGGGAGAGAGAGAGAGAGAGAGAGAGACAGACAGAGACAGAGACAGAGAGACAGAGAGACAGAGAGAGAGAGTTGAAAGATCAGGCAAGGCTTTTTCTTTCCTAGGGAAGTTTTAATTTATACTGAGATAAGATAGAAATCATTTGGAGAATTTGGAGAAAATGAACATATTATGATTCAAATGCAACTGGTTTGTAGAACATTGTTACCTAGTATGAAAGATTTTTTAAATTCCATTGATAACTTTTCGTGCTAGGTTAAATTGCCTATTTTGGCTGAGTGATGGATTCTTTCAAACATTTTTATCAGATTGTATAGCTATTTATTAAAAGTTGACCCATTCTACGATCTTAATGTCAAGTCAGTTTCAAAAGTTACTATTTGTGTCATAATCCGAGTTCATAGCTTCAAGAGCCAGAATTGTAAAAATTGCATAGAATCTTCTTTTCAGCATTCCTTTCTGGAACTTAGATTTGGTATGCATATGTGTATGTTTGTGTGTCTGCAAGTACAAAGCTACAAAGGTATATTTTTTCCACTTCATTTTCTATGATCCAAGTACTTTGGTCATAGGAGAAGGAAAGAACAGAAAAATAAGGACAAACGCCTGCTTGCTCATATTTGATGAACTCTACATTACAATCTGACTTTTTCTCAGGACAATGGAGACTATATACTCTACTGTTTGAGTTTAAGAGGTGTATCCATGAGTTATCTGGGGACCTCCCTGCCAGTTATTTCTTTCTGTAGGAGATCCAGATGATCTTCTTCCAAATTAAGCTGCCACTTCTAGCTATGTACCTCAAAGCATCTTGCTACTTGCCAGCATTTGCTGCTCTCAAACAAGACTCCATTTTAATCAGTCGTGGTCAGAAGATGATATTGTGATGCCGTATTGCACCAAAAGGGCCTTACTGGTGTGTATATTTGGAAGGCTTTGTTTTTTTTTAATGTTTATGACCTATTTTTGTGCTAGTATGAAATCTAGAAATTCACTTCTTACTCTGTAATTATTTTTCTCTTAAAATTAAGGAATTGATTTCTGTATGTATGTGTGTGTTGTGTTCATTATGCTAAGAATCTGTCTCTTTAAAATAATAAAACTATGCTAAAGATCAAGTGTCCATAGGTGTGTGAGTTTATTTTTGGGGCTTCAATTCTACTCCACTGATTGACCTGTCTGTCTCTGAACCAATATCCTGCAGTTTTTATCAATCAGTCTGTAGTACAGCTTGAGGTCAGGGATGGTGATTTCCCCAGAAGTTCTTTTGTTGTTGAGATATCCTGGGATTTTTGTTGTTCTATATGAAGTTGAGAATTGCTTTTTCTGCCTCTGTGAAGAATTGGGTTGGTATTTTGATGGGGGATTGCACTGAATCTGTATATTGCTTTTGGTAAAACGGCCATTATCACTAGGTTGATCCTATTGATCCATCAACACAGGAGAACTTTCCATCTCCTGAGGTCTTCGATTTCTTTCTTCCGATACTTGAAGTTCTGGTCATACAGATCTTTCACTTGCTTTGTTAGAGTTACACCAAGATATTTTATATTGTTTGTGAGAATTTTGAAAGGTGTTTCCCTAATTTCTTTCTCAGCCCATTCATCCTTTTTATAGAGGAAGGCTACTAATTTTGTTTGAGTTAATTTTATATCCAGCCACTTTGCTGAAGTTGTTTATCAGCTATAGGAGTTCTCTGGTAGAATTTCTGGGGTCACTTATGGATACTATAGTATCATCCACAAATAGCAGTCCCTTGACTTCTTTGACAAAGAAGCTAAAAAACCACATAGTGGATAAAAGAAAGCATCTTCAACAAATGGTGATGGTCTAAATGACAGTGTGCATATAGAAGGCAAATTGATCCATATTTATCTCCTTGTACAAAGCTCAAGTACCAGTAGATCAAGAACCCCAACATAAACCCAGATACACTGAAAGAGAAAGTGAGAAATAGCCTCGAACAGTTTGGCACAGGGGAAAGTTCTCTGAACACAAAACCAATTGCTCAGGCTCTAAGATCAACAATTTACAAATGGGACCTCGTGAAACTGAAGAGGTTCTGTAAGGCAAAGGACTGTCAATAGGACAAAATGGCAACATACAGATTGGGAAAAGATTATCACTAACCCGACATCCAATAGAGGGCTAATATCCCAAATATACAAAGAACTAAAAAAAAATGGACTACAGAGCTAAACAGATAATTCTCAACTGAAGAATTTCAAATGGCTGAGAAGCACATGCTGGGGAAGATGTGGAGAAAGAGGAATACTCCTCCATTGTTGGTGGGATTGCAAACTGGTATAACTACTCTGGAAATAAATTTGATGGTTCCTCAGAAAATTAGAAATAGTTCTACCTGAATACCCAGCTATACCACTTCTAGGCATATATCCCAAAATGCTTCACCATGCCATAAGACACATACTCTACTATGTTTATATCAACTTTATTCATAATAGCCAGAAACCTGAAATAACCCAGTTGTTCCCTCAACTGAAGAATACAGAAAATGTGATACATTCACCCAATTGAATAATACTCAGCTATTTAAAATGAGGACAACACAAATTTTGCAGGCGAATGGATGTAACTAGAAAAAATCATCCTGTGTGAAGTAACCCAGACCCAAAAGGACATACATGGTACTCACTGATAAGTAGATATTAGCTAATAAGTTAAGAACATCCATGATACATCTCATAGACCATAAGAAGCTTAACAAGAAGGAAGGCCCAAGTATGTATGCTTCAATCCCACTTAGAAGAGGAACGTAATAACCGCAGGAGGTAGAAAAAAGGAGGAAACTGTCTGGGAGAGGGGATGGAAGGGGAAAAGGGAGGCAGGACGATGCTTGGTGGGGTATCAGAGACAGAAGAGAAGCCCAGAGGACCAAAAGAATGAATATAAATATGCAGCAGTGTGGGCTGAGGAACAACAGGAACCACTAGAAAGTCCCAGATACCAGGTTTGGTGGCGGGTGTTCCCAGGACACAATGGGATGATAATAGCTGAAATGACAAACACTGAGGAGATGGAACCTGAAGAGACCACCTCCAGTTCACAATTCAAAATTCACAAATTTTTTTGTTCCAGAATTATTCCTGTCTAAAGGAAATATAGGGACAAAAAGTGAAGCAGAGACTGAAGGAAAGGCCATGCAGAGACCGCCCCAACTTGGGATCCATCCCATGAGAAGACACCAAACCCCGACACTATTGCTGTTGCCTCTGAGAGACTCTAGCTGCACCTGACTAAGACAGATGCAGATACATACAATCAACCATTGGACTGAGGCTGGGGATCTCTATTGGAAGAGTTAGAGGAAGGACTGAAGGAGCTCAAGGGGATGGCAACCCCATAGGAAGAACAGTATCAAATAACCAGACACCTCAGAGCTCCCAGGGACTAAACCATCAACCAAAGAGCATAAATGGGTTGGTCCATGGACTCATCTACGTATGTAGCAGATGACTATTGCCTTGTCTCGCCTCAGTGGGAGGGGATGCACTTGGCCCTGTGGAGGCCTGATGCCACAGAGAAGGGAGATGCTGGAGGAATGAGGTGGGAGTGGGCGGGTGGGTTGCAGAGCACCCTTTTAGAAGCAAAAGTTAGGGTATAGGTGGGAGTGTGTGAAGCAGGGACCAAGAAGGGGGACATTTGAAATGTAAATAAAATAATAAAAAGCTTCATAATGTTAATAATAATAATAATAATAATAATAATAATAATAATAATAGTACTTTTATAGAAGGCTGTGCTAATTCTTGCTTTACTGTCCACCTCAGAGAAACCAGAACACATTTTGTTCATGATTATGTGACCTGGTTTAAAATGGTTAGGGTTATTTTAATGAGTGGAAAATCTAAAGGGCTACAAAATATACAATATATGAAGTTAGATAACGTGTGGCAAGGGGAAATTGTCTTGACTCAAGATGTATCATGAGTTTAGTGATTTCTTCAGCCTCTGCTACTAAACTACACCTGTCATACTAGCTGTCGAGTTCAAGATTTGATTTATAGAGTAGGAATCTGACAGGTTTATTACAGTCAAGAGTCACCAAGAAACAGCTGGGCAGCTATGAGTCATGGACATTTTCCTTGTCTGAAAATCAGCTGATGAGTTAGACCTTGCCATTAGAGAAAAGAATTCATATATTTGTGAGCATGTACTGCTGCCTTTATTGTGACTCTTTTGTACATTTAGCTTACCTGTCTGCTTCTCAGAAAACTTTATTATATGGATATTACTAGCCTAATTTTAAGATGTTAAAACTGGTATTAATGGCATACTGTCAGTTTCTAAAATTCATACAGCTATAAAGTAAGATGCTGGTATGACACTGATTATAACAATTTTTTATCGTGTTGGAGCAGGATTTTGTCCTGTTTTATCTACTGGAACAGGCTTTTGTTGTTGTTATTGTTGTGTCTAGACTGGGAAAAAATGAAATGAACAAAAATATTAAGTAGCTTTTTTCTTTAAGAAGAAAGTACTGAGATATCCTTGTAAGAAGTCTTAAGGTGAGTCATGAAATTGAAGTAAAACCCCAAAGAATAAATGCTTCAATATCAGAACAAGGACTACATAAGATGTCATGACTGTGTTTTTGTTTTATCTCTCATCTTAATATCTGAATTCAAAGATCTCCTGTGCTTTCTTATTTCAGACAGTACTTTTCCACATGGCAGTAAATACAGCTCCCATGAACCTTGGCATAGTGACGTTGATGAAAAGTAGTAACTTTTCCAATTAGAATTTACATATATCAGAAAGACTCAAATTGGCTCCATCCGAGCTACAACAATCGCCATTGTCAGAAAAGAATGCCATATAAGGTTTCGTTAGATTTGGATTATGTCTTCATCCAGTATGTAGAGAACCTACCAACAGAGAAAGAGGAATAAGAAAGATAAGGCTGAAAGGAAACAGCTATCATAGCCTAATTGCTATATGTAATTTTAACACTATGCTAGGGGACTAGTGCAGAATTTGGCAAACACTTTTAAAGGATCAGGGAGCATTTTAGGCCTGTGGGCCACATACTGTTGCTTTTACTTCCTCATACTCTTCTTTTTCTTCTTACACCCTATTAAATATCTTTAAACCATTTTTAGCTTATGAGCCACAGGGATACATGCCTCAAGATGGACACAATTCATCTGAATATAGTTTTCTAAATAGGGATCTAGGCCTGGGTCATTTTGAAACTGAGCATGATATTAAGCATATTCAGAGTCAGTTAAATCCACTCTAAGAATATTCAAACTGATAGCTAAATTCACTCACCTCAGAGGAGGAGGGTAACTAATATTACAGTTCTGATTAGTGCAAAATGTGGTGCTAGACATTTTATATAATAGTGCCTTAATTCCTTGTTAATACATTGCTGCAAATTTAGTTTATACACTTGGAAATGAGCATTGTTTTCTTCATCTAAAGGATGGAATTAACAACTAATGGGGACATGTGTTGTGAGAATTAAATAAGACATTAAATTGGTTTAGCATTCATCCTGTCCTGATGACATTTTGTTTCTTTCACAATGAGAGGATACAATGCATAAAGCATTGTAGCTTCGGAGCCAGATATATTTGGCACTGATTTCTAGTTTATTTCCCTTGCCATTTTCAAGCCTCAGTTGGCTGATTTGTAAAATGAAGATTAATACAATCCTCGAGGCAATGTTTGTGACAAGAAGTGGTATTTAAAAATGTACAATTCATGGCATGTGGTAGATAGTACTGCTTCTTGATATTTATATTTTATTTTTAAGCCAGTATAAAGATTGCAATATTTACAGACAATGCCTCTAGTGAAAGTATGAATATTTCACTGTGTCTGTGTATATTTGTGTGTTATGCGTTGTCGGGGGTGGGGGCGGCTAGGAGAGTGCTGGGTGGAGAGTTAAGAAGAGACATAATTCAGAAAGAAATGTTGAGGCTGTTCTCTTTTTTTCTGACTGTCAGATGACTTTACTGGAAGCAGGGAGAGAAGGTAATTAATATAGAATCCTAAAAATACAAACGAGGAAAAAGTGAAAAGAAATATAATAAGGCTAATGTGCAATGTCATTTTTTTTCCTGGATCTGGAATCATGGTGAGTGATCTGAGCAAGGAAAGAATACTTATTGTTATGTTTAGTTCACTGTGACAACCAGAAACTAACTACAAAATACTGAATTCGAAGATTTACCCTAAGAACCTATGCTGACCAATCAGAAAGACTTTTTCCAGATGTTCTTAATAATTGTGCAAAAGCTCCACTTTCCTCCTCAGGAAATTGATTCAACACTTTTAGCACTCTCTGTTTGGCTTGATGGCTGATAAGGAGAGCGAGGCATGGTCTGTTTTTATGTCATCTCTCCCAACTAATTTTTATCCTGTTTTTATACTTTTCCCTGTTGTGCCTCTTTTGTATCATAGCAGCCTGGCCATAACCTTCAATGAACTAGGTGGTCCACAATAAAAATTTGAATGCTAAGGGCAATTCTGACTGCTTCTTAATATTTTCCCTATTCTATTGTCTCTACCATGCTCTATCCCACCTCACTGTGTGTCACAGACATGAAGAAAACTGATAAACATAAGGTGCAAGCCAGTAATAAAAGAAAGGTTGAAATCTTTCATTACCTTTTGTCAAAGAAGTCACTACTTTTTGTGGGCCCTGTTTTAACTATCTGCCAAATATGAATAATAAAGTATTGGCTAGTCTTATAAGGGTACTGAGAATAGATGCAAAATATTCTGCAAAATTCAGGTACTTAGCATATGGAAGACAAAATAGAAAGTGATTATTAACTGTTTCAGTGCTTAGCATGAAATGTTTTATTTTTAAAACATTAATTTTATTTTATTTTGAAAATTCATTTTATTGGATATATTCTTTTATTCTTTATTTACATTTAAAATATTATCCCCTTTCCCAGTTCCCTCCTCCCAGAAAGCCCTTATTCCCTCCTCCCTCCCCCTGATTCTATAAGGGTATTCCTCCACCCAGCCCACTCCCACCTCCCCGCCCTCAATTCCCCTACACTGGGGCATCTATGGAGCCTTCATAGGACCCAGGACCTCACCTTCCATTGATGCCTGACAAGGCAATCCTCTGCTATATATGCAGCTGGAGCCATGTGTACCCCTTGATTGATGGCTTAGTTCTTGAAAGCTCTGGGGGGGTTTGATTGGTTGATATTGTTGTTCTTCCTGTAAGGTTGCAATCCCCTTCAGTTCCTTCAGTCCTTTCTCTAACTCTTCCACTGGGAACCCCGTGCTCAGTCCAATGGTTGACTGCGAGCATCTGTTCCTATATTTGTAAGGCTCTGGCAGGGCCTCTCAGGATACAGCCATATCAGGCTCCTTTCAGCAAGCCCTTCTTGGCATCCACAATAGTGTCAGGATTTGGTGACTGTATATGGGATGAATCTCACGTGGGACAATCTATGGATGGCCTTTCCTTCAGTCTGTGCTCTACACTTTATCTACATATTTCCTCCTGTGAGTATTTTATTCCCCTTCTCAGAACTGAAGCACCCACACTTTGGTCTTCCTTCTTCTTGAACTTCATGTGGTTTTTGAATTGTTTCTTGCATATTCAGAGCTTTTGGGCTAATATTCACTTATCAGTGAGTGCATACCATGTGTGTTCTTTTGTCATTGGGTTACCTCACTCAGGATTATACTTTCTAGTTCTATCCATTTGCCTAAGAATTTCATGAAGTCATTGTTTTTAATAGCTGAATAGTAGTTCATTTTGCATATATCCCACAATTTCTGTATCCATTCCTCTGTTGAGGGGCATCTGGGTCGTTTCCAGCTTCTGGCTATTATAAATAAGGCTGCTGTGAACATAGGGAAGCATGTGTCCTTATTGAATGTTGGAACATCTTCTGGGTATATGCCCAGGAGTGGTATAGCTGGGTCCTCAGGTAGTTCTATGTCCAATTTTCTGAAGAGCCACCAAACTGATTTCCAGAGTGGTTGTACCAGCTTGCAATCTCACCAGCAATGGAGGAGTGTTCCTCTTTCTCCACATCCTTTTCAGCACCTGTTGTCACCTGAGTTTTTGATTTTAGCCATTCTGACTGGTGTGAGGTGGAATCTCAGGGTTGTTTTGATTTGCATTTCTCCCCTTTTCCCCCAATATATAAGTCCTTTATTGTCCTCAAAGAGGCCAAATTGTATTTGTGATCAGGATCTTTTTACTGGAACTAGGAGGTTTCACTCACCAGCCTGCTGCATGGTTCCCTTCTCAGACACATAGATGCCATCCAAAAACTTTCTGATATCCTGTTATTAACTGTTGTAGCTTGTTGAATAAGGGCCTCTGAATTTGAACAAGTCCAATATAATTTCCTTCAAGGGTTAATTCATCCTTTTGGGCTTGATAGACCGAACAAGCAACACCTGTCCTCATCTAAACCCTGCGGATGTATTTCTCACTCAATAAATTTCTGATTTCAACCAAAGACCCATTCTCTTGAATAACGAAGTTGATGGGAAATGAACATAGACAGACAGCATCTCATAAAGGAAGTCCAGTGAAACACCCTTGGTCATGTTCTGAACATGACTGTGGATGGTTCCTACAGTGGCCAATTCCTTTCTGTTACACCACCATTTGTCAACTCGGAGTCTTTTCTTATTTCCAGGAAGACTCAGCTCTATATTGATGTGATTGAAGTCCCTCTGCAGAGTTCCCCTGGCGCCCTTGAAAATGACTGTGCACCCCTTCAGAGTGATGTCGACATTTTCTGGAATGTTGACAGTCTGCTTGCTGAGAATGGTCTTCATTCTTACAGTAGATGGGGCAAAGAGCGATTTGCATTTCTGTAATAACTAAAGATGTTGAACATTTCTTTAGGTGCTTCTCTGCCATTCGATATTCCTCAGTTGAAAATTCTTTGTTTAGCTCTGTACCCCATTTTTAATAGGGTTATTTGATTCTCTGGAGTCCAACTTCTTGAGTTCTTTGCATACATTGGATATTAGCCTACCGTTGGATGTAGGATTGGTAAAGATCTTTCCCCAATCTGTTGGTTTACGTTTTGTCATATTGACAGTGTTCTTTGCCTTACAGAAGCTTTGCAATTTTATGAGGTCTCATTTGTCAATTTTTGATCTTAAAGCATAAGCTATTGGTGTTCTGTTCGGAAAATTTTCCCCTGTGCCCATGTGTTCGAGGCTCTTCCCTACTTTCTCCTCTATAAGTTTCATTTATCTGGTTTTATGTGGAAGTCCTTGATCAACTTGGACTTGAGCTTTGTACAAGCAGATAAGAATGGATCAATTTGCATTCTTCTACATGTTGATTGCCAATTGAACCAGCTTGATTTGCTGAAAATGCAGTCTTTTTTCCACTGGAAGGTTTTAGCTCCTTTGTCAAAGATCAAGTGAACATAGGTATGTGGGTTCATTTCTGGGTCTTCAGTTCTATTCCATTGATCTTCCTGCCTGTCTCTGTACCAATACCATACAGTTTTTATCACTATTTCTCTGTAATGCACCTTGAGGTCAGGGATGGTGATTCCCCTAGATATTTTGTTATGGAGAATAATTTTTGATATCTTGGGGGTTTTCTTATTCCAAATGAATTTGTGAAATTCTCTTTCTAACTCCATGAAGAATTGAGTTAGAATTTTGATGGGAATTGCATTGAATCTGTAGATTGCTTTTGGAAAGATGGCCAATTTTACTATATTAATCTTGCCAATCCATGAACATGGGAGATCTTTCCCTCTTCTGAGATCTTCTTTGATTTCTTTCTCCAGAGACTTGAAATTCTTGTCTTACAGATCTTTCACTTGCTAGGTTAGAGTCAACGCAAAGTATGTAATATTATTTGTGACTATTATGTAGGGTGTCATTTCCCTAATTTCTTTTTCAGCCTGTTTATCCTTTGAGTAGAGGAAGGCTTCTGATTTGTTTCAGTTAATTTTATATCCTGCCACTTTGATGAAATTGTTTATCAGTTTTAGGAGTTCACTGGTGGAATTTTTGGGGTCACTTAAGTATACGATCATATCGTCTGCAAATAGTGATTTTTCTACTTCTTCCTTTCCAATTTGTATCCCTTTGACCTCCTTTTGTTGTCTAATTGATCTAGTTAGAACTTCAATTACTATATTGAATAGATAGGGAGATTCTGGGCAGCCTTGTCTATTCCCTGATTTTAGTTGGATTGCTTCAAGTTTCTCTCCATTTAGTTTTGTGTTGGCTACTGGTTTGCTGAATATTGTTTTTACTATGGGCCTTGAATTCCTGATCTTTCCAAGACTTTTGACATAAAGGGATGCTGAATATTGTCAAATGTTTTTTCAGCATGTAATGAGATGATCATCTGTTTTTTTTTCTCTTTGAGTTTGTTTATGTAGCAGATTTCTTTGATGGATTTTCATATATTAAACCATTCCTGTATCCCTGGGATGAAGTCTACTTGATTGTGTTGAATGTGCATTTTGATGTGTTCTTGGATTCAGTTGGCAAAACCTTTATTATTTTTGCATCATTGTTCGTAAGAGAAATTGGTCTGAAATTCTTTTCCTTTGTTTGGTCTTTGTTAGTTTTAGATATAAGTATAATTGTGGCTTCATAGAACGAATTGGTTAGTGTTCCTTCTGTTTCTATTTTGTGGAATAGTTTGATGAGTATTGGTATTAGGTCTTCTTTGAAAGTCCGAAAGAATTCTCCACCAAACCCATCTGGTCCTGTGCTTTTTTTGGTTGGGAGACTATTAATGATTACTTCTATTTCTTCAGGGGTTATCATATCCTATTTTAACTTTGGCACCTTGTATGTGTCTAAAAAATTCTTATTTCATCCAGACTTTCCAGTTTTGTTTAGTGTAAGCTTTATTTTTAATTCAAATACTATAGTATGTCTCCCTGTTGCTTCTCTACCATTCCTTCCATTTTCCCAAAACCACTCCCTCTCTAGCACATCTCTCTTTTTCTGTAATTATGCTCTCTCTTTCTCTCTTCCTCTGTTACGCACACAAACACAGATGTGCAGGAAGGCTCACACACTCACATATATACAAATAAGTATATAAATAAAATCTGCTGGGTCTATACAGTGCTACTTGTATTTATATATTTTTAGGGCTGGACACTTGATATTCAGTGAGAATTTGTTGAGAGAGATAAACTTATTTGATAGAATATACATATGTATATATATACATATACATAATCATAAGTATATGTAAAATAAGGTGATTGTTTTCCTGTCTTAAAAGTATTCTTAATGTTTCTTATCCACTCTTTCTATCTGTAATTTCTTTTTTTGTTGTTTTTTGTTTAACTTTTTTAAATTTTTTCTCTAAATAGTCATTAATTTCCTAGGACCATGTGCGATTTCCTGCATTCTCATGGCAAGCCAACTGGTATTCAAATTTGTTTATTCATTTCTTCTTTAGGCAGCCATAGTAGTGAGATTTGACAGTGATATCTAGAAGAAACAATCTCATGTCAGACTTTCTGGTCTTCTGGTTCTGCCAGTCTGTCAACCCTCTCTTCTGCAATGTTCCTTGAGCCATAGGTGTAGGGGTCACATTGTATATGTATCAATTGTTCTGTATTTTATCTAGGTCTGTCATTGTATCTAACTTCTGCAAAAAAATAGGCTTTTTTTGGATGAGAGGCAAGAGCTACACTTACTTGTGGTTATAAGGGTAGAAAGAAATTAGAAATTATACTGCTTTAGGAAAGTAGTAATTTATTCTCCTCTAGGATCCATGACTTCACTAGCCATGTATAATTGGTTAGGTTTACATTACGAGGCATAATTTATCTTCTGTTGTGTAGACCTAGTGCCCAATTAGAAAGTTGGGGATGCTGCTAAGATACAAGTTCCATTATTGTTCCAGTAAGGATATGTAGTGCTAGTTATTGCTGTGACTCATAGGCACCACATCTGGATAGGAATATTGATTAATTTCCTCTCTTGGCAAATTGCATAAGAATTTTTGGTACTGTGAAAGCTAGTCTTCATGGAGGAAGCTTTTTGTTCCAAGCCACCCAAATCTTCACAGTCCAGTGCCTGTGGTGCCTTCAACAGTAGGCGCTATATCCAACTTCTAGGAGGTAAACAAGAGCAAAGGCCATAGCTTATATTGATTTAGAAACATTCTGTACTTCCAAATATAACACCTTGAAAGCAAGTTTCTTCTGCCCTATAATAGGGATTTGTTAGATAATCTATGGCCCTTGGATAAAACAGCACACTAAGAGAGATAAACTTATTTGATAGAATATATATATATATATATATATATATATATATATATATATACATATATATATGCACATATATATAATATATGTATATATACATATACAATATATAATATATTTATATAATATAGTAATAGATTTATATAATATAATATTATATATTATATTATAATTATATATTATATATTGTGTTAGTCAGGGTTCTCTAGAGTCTCAGAACATATGGGTAGTCTCTATATAGTTAGGGAATTTGTCGATGACTTACAGCTTGTAGTCAAACTCCCCAACAATAGTCAGCAGTACTTGTGGATGGAAGTCCAAGGATCTAACAGTTGCTCAGTCCCACAAGGCAGCTGTGGATGGAAGTCCGAGGATCTAGCAGTTGCTCAGTCACACGAGGCAGGCCAGGAAAAGCCAGAGTGAATCTTCCTTCTTCCAATGTCCTTATATAGGTCTCCAGCAGAAGGTGTGGCCCAGATTAAAGGCGTGTGCCACCTAGCCTTCCAATTCTTGATTAGTTCATTCCAGATTTAGTCAAGTTGACAACCAGGAATAGCCACTACATATAATACTTATATATTATATTATATATTTTTATATATACAATATATAATAATATATCAAATATAGAATGTATATACATACATACATATACACACACATATATATGTATATGTATATATAATCATAAATATATGTAAAATAAGGTGATCGATTTCCTGTCTTAAAAATATTCTTAATGTTATTTATCTGTTTTTTGTCTATTTTCTTTTTTGTTTTTTTTGTCTTTCTTCTATAAAAATTTAATTATTTTACACTGCAGATTTTATTCCCTCCCCTGTTCACCCTCCAGCTATTCCACAATGTTCCATACCTCTTCCCAACCCCACAAACCCCATCTCTGTGAGGATGTCCCCACCCCCAACCCTCATCTCACCAGACCTACTCACTCCCTAGGGCCTTCAGTCTCTTGATGGTTCGGTGCAACTTCTCTGACTGAACCGAGACCCTGCAGTCCTCTGCTGTTTATGTGTTGGAGGCTTCATATCAGCTGGTGTACACTGCTTGGTTGGTGGTCCAGTTGGTGGTCTGAGAGATCTTGGGGGTCCAGGATAATTGAGACTGAGTGTCGTCCTACAGGGTTGCCCTCCTTGTCAGCTTCTTCCATCATTTTCCCTAACTCATTCACAGGGATCATCAGCTTCTGTCCATTGGTTTGATGCAAATATCTTCATCTGATTCTTTCAGCTGCTTGTTGGGTCTTTCAGAATGCCATCATGCTGGGTCCCCATTTTGTGAGTGCTTCATAGACTCAGTAACAGTGTCAGGCCTTGGGACCTCTCCTTGAGCTGGATCCCACTTTGGTTCTGTTGCTGAACCTCCTTTTCATCAGGTTCCTCTCCACTTCCATTCCTGCACTTCTTTCAGACAGGAACAACTATGGGTTAGATTTTTGACTGTGGGATGGCAACTTGAAGCCCTGTCTTTCTGCAGGAGGTAGGCTCTACAAGTTCCCTCTCCCCACTGTAGGGCATTTCATCTAGGGTCCCTCCATTTTAGTCCTGAGAGTCTCTCACTTCCAAAGTCTCTGGTACATTCTAGAGGGTCAACCCAACCTCTTACCTCCTGAGGTTGCCTTCTTCCATTTTTCGGCTGGACCTCAGGGATTCTGACCTTTTCCCCCAAAGAATACCAGATCATGTTCCTCTCTTCCACTCCCCATCCCATTTCTCAGCCCAGTCCGTCCCTCTCTCCCCCTCGTGATTGCTTTCTTCTCCCTTCCAAATGGGATTGAGACGTCTTCACTTGGACCCTTAAGATTGTTGACCTTTTTGAGGTCTGTGCATTATATTTTTGGTATTTTGTACTTTTTTTGACTACTATCTACTTATTAGTACATACCATGCATGTCATTTTGCGTCTGAGTTACTTCATTCAGGATGATATTTTCTAGTTCCATCCATTTGCCTGCAAAACTCAGGATGTACTCGTTCTTAATAGCTGAGTAGTATTCCATTGTGTAAATGAACCACATTTTCTGTATCCAATTTTCTGTCATGGGACATCTGGGTTGTTTCCAACTTCTGGCTATCACAAAGAAGGCTTCTATGAACATAGTGGAACAGGTACCCCTGTGGCATGGTGAGGCATCTTTTGGGTATATTCCCAAGAGTGTTATTGCTGGATCTTCAGGTAGATCTATTTTCAATTTTGAGAGGAACCTCCAGATTGATTTCCAGAGAGTTTGCACCACTTTGCAATACCACCAACAGTGCAGGAGTATTCCTCTTTCTCCACGTCCTTGCCAACATTCCTGTTGCCTGAGGTTTGGATCTTAGTCATTCTGATTGGTGTAAGGTGGAATCTCAGGGTTGTTTTTTTTTCTTTTTTATTAGATATATTCTTTATTTGCATTTCAAATGTTTTCCCCTTTCCTGGTTCCCCCCTCCACGAAAATCCCATAAGCCATCTCCCCTTCCCCAATCAACCTTCCCCTGCTTCCCTGTCCAGGCATTCCTCTACACTACAGCATCAAGTCTTTCCAGGACCAAGGGCCTCTCCTCCCTTTGGTGTCTAACAAGACCATCTTCTACTGCCTAGGTGTCTGGAGCCATGGATAACTCCATGTGTTCTCTTTGGTTGATGGTTTTGTCACTAGGAGCTCTGGGAGTACTGGGTGACTCATATTGTTGTTCCTCTGGTGGTGCTGCAAACCCCATCAGCTTCTTGGGTCCTTTCTCTAGCTCCTCAATTGTGGACCCTGTGCTCAGTTCAATGCTGACTGAGAGTGACCCCCTCTGTATTTCTCAAGCACTAGCAGAGTCTCCCAGGTGACAGCTATATCCAGCTCCAGTCAACAAGCAAGGCATCGATAATAGTGTCTGGATTTTGTAATTGTATATGGGATGGATCCCTGGGTAGGGTAGTCTCTGGATGGTCTTTCCCTCAGACTCTGCTCCACCCTTTGTCTCTGTATCTCCTTCTGTGGGTATTTTGTTCCCCTTTCTACAAAGGACCCAAGAATCCATATTTTGTTCGTCCTCCTTCTTGGGCATCATTTAATATGTGAAATATGTCTTGGATATTCCAAGTTTCTGGGCTAATATCCACTTATCAGTGAGTACATACCATGAGTGTTCTTTTGTGATTAGGTTACCTCACTCAGGATGATATTTTCCAGTTCCAACCATTTGTTTAAGAATTTCATGAATTCATTGTTTTTAATGGCTGAATAGTACTCCATTGTGTGTGTGTGTGTGTGTATGGATATATATATATATATCCATTCCTCTGTTGAGGGACATCTGGGTTCTTTCCAGCTTCTGGCTATTATAAATAGGGCTGCTATGAACACAGTGGAGCATGTGTCCTTATTGCATGCTGGAGAATCCTCTGGGCATATGCCCAGGAGTGGCATAACAGGGTCTTCCAGTAGTATTATGCCCCGTTTTCAGAGGAACTGCCAAACTGATTTCCAGAGTGGTTTTACCAGCTTGCAATCCCACCAGCAGTGGAGGAGTTTTCCTCTTTTTCCACAACGTCTCCAGCACCTGCTGTCTACTGAGTTTTTTTTTAATTATTTATTTTATTTTATTTTATTTTTTAATTTACATTCCAAATCATTTCCCCTTTCCCGTTTCCTCCCTCCCCGAAATCTTAGCCATTCTGACTGGTGTGAGGTGGAATCTCAGTGTTGTTTTGATTTGCATTTCCCTGATGACTGAGTATGTTGAACATTTCTTTAGGTGCTTCTCAGCCATTCGATATTCCTCAGGTGAAAATTCTTTGCTTAGCTCTGTACCTCAGTTTTTAATAGGGTTATTTGGTTCTCTGTTGTCTAACTTCTTGAGTTCTTTGTATATATTGAATATTAGCCCTCTGTCGGATGTAGGGTTGGTAAAGATCTTTTTCCAATTTGTTGGTTTCCATTTTGTCCTTGACAGTGTCTTTTGCCTTACAGAAACCTTGTAATTTTATGAGGTCCCATTTGTCAATTCTTGATCTTAGGGCATAGGCTATTGGTATTCTGTTCAGAAAATTTTCCCCTGTGCCCATGTACTCAAGGGTCTTCCCCAGTTTCTTTTCTATTAGTTTCAGGGTGTTTTGTTTTATGTGGAGGTCCTTGATCCACTTGGATTTGAGCTTAGTACAAGAAGATAGGAATGGATTGATTTGCATTCTTCTGCTTGCTATCTGCCAGTTGAGCCTGCACCATTTGTTGAAAAGGCTATTTTTTTTCCACTGGATGGATTTAGTTCCTTTGTCAAAAACCAAGTGACCATAGGTGTGTGGGTTCATTTCTGTGTCTTCAATTCTGCTCCATTGTTCTACCTGCCTGTCACTATATCAATACATGCAGTTTTTAACACTATTGCTCTATAGTACAGCTTGAGTTCTGGGATACAGATTCCCCCAGACTATCTTTTACTGTTGAGAATAGTTTTTGCTATCCTGGGTTTTTGTTATTCCAGATGAATTTGAGAATTGCTCTTTCTAACTCTATGAAGAATTGAGTTGGGATTTTGATGGGGATTGCATTGAATCTGTATATTGCTTTTGGCAAGATGGCCATTTTTACTATGTTAATCCTGCCAATCCGTGAGCATGGGAGATCTTTCCATCTTCTGAGGTCTTCTTCGATTTCTTTCTTCAGAGACTCGAAGTTCTTGTCATACAGATCTTTCACTTGTTTGGTTAGAGTCACACCAAGATACTTTATATTGTTTGTGACTATTCTGAAGGGTGTTGTTTCCCTAATTTCGTTCTCAGCCTGTTTACCTTTTGAATATAGAAAGGCTACTGACTTGTTTGAGTTAATTATATATCTAACCACTTGGGGCTGGAGAGATGGCTGAAACATTAAGAGTACTGTCTGCTCTTCCAGAGGTTCTGAGTTCAATTCGCAGAAACCACATGGTGGCTCATATCCATTGATAATGAGAGCTGGTGCCCTCTTCTGAACTGAAGGCCTCTATGCAGGCAGGACACTGTATACATAATAAACAAATAAATCAGGGTTGTTTGATTTGCATTTCTCTGATCACTAAGGATTTTGAACATTTATTTAAGTGCTTCTCAGCCATTTGAGATTCCTCTGCTGTGAATACTGTTTAGTTTTATACACCATTTTTTGAGTGGGTTGTTTGGATTTTGGGTGGTTTGCTTCTTGAGTTCTTTATATACTTTGGATATTAGCCCTCTGTTTGATGTGGGGTTAGTGAAGATTTTTTTTCTCAATCTATAGGTTGCTGATTTGTCTTACTGACAATGTCTTTTGCCTTCAAAAGCTTTCCAGTTTCATGATGCTCCATTTATCAGTTCTTGATCTTAGAGTGTGAGCCATTGGAATTCTGTTTAGAAAATTTCTCCCTCTGCCAATGAGTTCAAGGTTCTTTCCCATTTTTTCTTCTATTAGATGCAGTGAATCTGGTTTTATGTTGAGATCCCTGATCCACTTGAACATGAGCAATGTGCAAGGTGAAAAATATGGGTCTATTTTCATTTTTCTACATATAGACAACCTGTTAGACCAGCACCATTTAATGAAGATGCTTTCTTTTTTCCATTGTATATTTTTGGCTTCTTTGTCAAAGATCAATGTGTATAAGTGTGTGGTTTTATTTCTGGGTTTTCAATTCTATCCCTTCATCAATGTGTCTGTCCCTTTACCAATACCATGCAGTTTTTATCACTATTGCTCTGTAGTATAGCTTGAGGTAAGGGATGGTAATACCTTCAGCATTTCTTTTATTTTTAAGAATTTTTTTCTATTTTTGGTTTTTTGACTTTCTAGATAAATTTTAAAGTTGCTCTTTCCATTTATTTGAAGAATTGTGTTAGGATTTTAAAGGAGATTGCATTGAATCTGCAGACTGCTTTTGGTAGCATGTCCATTTTTACTATGTTGATTCTGCCAATCCAGAGTTTGGGAGTTCTCTCCATTTTCTGAGATCTTCAATTTCTTTCTTGAAAGACTTGAAATTATTGTCATGCAGATCTTTCACTTTTTGCTTAGAGTTGCCCTAAGATATTTTATGTTATTTGTGGCTATTGTGAATGGAGTTGTTCTTCCAATTTCTTTCTCAGCCTATTTATTGATTGTATAAATGAACATTACTGATTTATTTCAGTTAATTTTGTATGCGGTCACTTTGCTGAAGTTGTTTATCAGCTGGAGAAGTTCTCTTGTTGAATTGTTGGGGTGCTTATGTATACTATCACATCATCTGCAAATAGTGATATCTTTATTTATTCCTTGCTAATTTTATCCCTTGATCTCTTTTTGTTATCTTATTGTTCTAGCTAATACTTCCGAGTACTATATTGAATAGATATGGAGAGAGTGGGCATGCTTGTCTTGTCCACAACTTTGCTGTGTTTGCTCTAAGTATCTCTCCATTTAATTTGATATTGGCTGTTGGTTTGCAGTAAATTGCTCTCATTATGTTTAGGTAATGGCCTTGAATTTGTGACCTCTTTAATACTTTTAGCATGAAGGGGTGTTGTATTTTGTCAAATGCTTTTTCTGCACCTAAGGAGATGATCCTGATATATTTTTCTTTGAGTTTGTTTACATAGTAGAATACATTAATGGATTTTCATATATTGAGCCAACTTTGCATCCCCAGGATGAAGCCAACGTCATCATGGTGAATGATGGTTTTGACATGTTATTGGATTCAGTTTGCAAGAATTTTATTTAGTCTTCTTGCATCAATATTCATAAGGGAGATTGGTCTGAAGTTCTCTTTTCTGTTGGGTCCTTGGGTGGTTTAGGTATCAGAGTAATAGTGGCTTTATAGAATGAATTAGGTAGTGTCCCTTCTGTTTCTATTTTATGAAATAATTTGAGGAATGTTGATAATAGGTCTTCTTTGAAGGTCTGGTAGAATTCTGCACTAAATCTGCCTGGCTTGGGCTTTTTTTTTGGGGGGGGGGGTAGGTTGGGAAGTTTGTAATGACTTCTATTTCTTTATGAGATATGGGCTTCTTTAGAGTTTACCTGCATTTGATTTAACTTTGGTATGTGGTATCTGTCTAGAAAATCATACATTTCATGTAGATTTTCCAGTTTTGTTTAATATAGGCTTTTGAAGTAGGATCTGATGATTCTTTGAATTTCCTTCATTTCTGTTGTTATGTCTCCATTTTCATTTCTGTTTTTTTGGTAATTGGGATACTGCCTCTGAGCCCTTCAGTTAGTATGGTTAGGGATTTATCTATCTTTTTTTTTATTATTATTTATTTTATTTTATTTTTTAATTTACATTCCAAATCACTTCCCCTTTCCCGTTTCCTCCCTCCCCGAAAGTCCCATAAGCCCCCTTCCCTCCCTCTTTTCTCCATTCAACCCCCTCTCGTTACTCTGTCCTGGTGTTCCCCTACATCCAGTCTTTCCAGGACCAGGGGTCTCTCCTATCATCTTTTTAGAAATCTATTGATATGCGGATTGTGTCTAGGGTATTCCGAGATTCTGGGTCAATATCCCCTTATCAGTGACTGCATACCATGTGTGTTCTTTTGTGATTGGGTTACCTCACTAAGGATGATATTTTCAAGATCTGACCATTTGCCTAGGAATTTCGTGAATTCATTGTTTTTAATTGCAGAGTAGTATTCCATTGTGTAGATATACCACATCTTCTGAATCCATTCCTCCGTTGAGGGACATCTGGGTTCTTTCCAGCTTCTGGCTATTATAAATAAGGCTGCTATGAACATAGTGGAGCATGTGTCCTTATTGCATGCAGGGAAAGCCTCTGGGTATATGCCCAGGAGTGGTATAGCCGGATCCTCCGGGAGTGTCATGCCCAGTTTTCTGAGGAACCGCCAGACTGCTTTCCAGAGTGGTTGTACCAGCTTGCAATTCCAACAGCAGTGGAGGAGTGTTCCTCTTTCTCCACATCCTCACCAACAACTGCTGTCTCCTGTGTTTTTGATCTTAGCCATCCTGACTGGTGTGAGATGGAATCTCAGGGTTGTTTTGATTTGCATTTCCCTAATGACTAAGGATGATGAACATCTCTTTAGGTGCTTCTCAGCCATTAGATATTCTTCAGGTGAGAACTCTTTGTGTAGCTCTGTACCCCATTTTTAATAGGGTTACTTGCCTCTCTGGAGTTTAACTTCTTGAGTTCTTTGTATATCTTGGATATTAGCCCTCTGTCGGATGTAAGGTTGGTAAAGATCATTTCCCAGTTAGTTGGTTGCCGCTTTGTCTTTTTGACAGTGTCTTTTGCCTTGCAAAAACTTTGTAATTTAATGAGGTCCCATTTGTCTATTCTTGATCTTAGAGCATAAGCTATTGGAGTTCTGTTCAGGAAATTCTCCCCTGTGTCCATATGTTCAAGGTTCTTCCCTTGTTTCCCTTCTATTAGTTTCAGTGTGTCTGGTTTTATGTGGAGATCTTTGATCCACTTAGAATTGAGCTTAGTGCAAGGAGATAAGGATGGGTCAATTTGCATTCTTCTGCATGTTGACCTCCAGCTGAGCCAGCACCATTTGTTGAAAAGGCTATCTTTTTTCCACTGGATGGTTTTAGCTCCTTTGTCAAAGATCAAGTGACCATAGGAGTGTGGATTCATTTCTGGGTCTTCAATTCTGTTCCATTGATCTACATGTCTGTTACTGTACCAATACCATGCAGTTTTTAACACTATTGCTCTGTAGTACAGCTTGAGGTCCGGGATACTGATTCCCCCAGAGGTTCTTTTACTCTTGAGAATAGTTTTAGCTATTCTGGGTTTTCTGTTATTCCAGATGAATTTTTGAATTGCTCTTTCTAACTCTATGAAGAATTGAGTTGGGATTTTGATGGGGATTGCATTGAATCTGTGTATTACTTTTGGTAAGATGCTCATTTTTACTATATTAATCCTGCCAATCCATGAGCATGGCAGATTTTTCCATCTTCTGAGGTCTTCTTCAATTTCTTTCTTCAGAGACTTGAAGTTCTTGTCATACAGATCTTTCACTTGTTTGGTTAGAGTCACGCCAAGATACTTAATATGGTTTGTGGCTATCGTGAAGGGTATTATTTCCCTTACTTCTTTCTCAGCCTGCTTATCCTTTGAGTATAGGAAGGCTTCTGACTTGCTTGAGTTGATTTTATATCCGGCCACTTTGCTGAAGTCGTTTATCAGCTGTAGGAGTTCTCTGGTGGAGTTCTTTGGGTCGCTTAAGTATACTATCATATCGTCTGCAAATAGTGATAGTTTGACTTCTTCCTTTCCAATTTGTATCCCTTTGACCTCTTTTTGTTGTCTAATTGCTCCAGCTAGAACTTCAAGTACTATATTGAAAAGATATGGCGAGAGAGGGCAGCCTTGTCTAATCCCTGATTTTAGTGGGATTGCTTCAAGTTTCTCTCCATTTAGATTGATGCTGGCTACCGGTTTGCTGTAAATTGCTTTTACTATGTTTAGATATGGGCCTTGAATTCCTGATCTTTCCAAGACCTTTAGCATGAAAGGATGCTGAATTTTGTCAAATGCTTTCTCAGCATCTAATGAGATGACCATGTGGTTTTTTTCTTTGAGATTGTTTATGTAGTGGATTACATTGATGGATTTCCTTATATTGAACCATCCCTGCATCCCTGGGATGAAGCCTACTTGATCTTGGTGGATGATCGTTTTGATGTGTTCTTGGATTCGGTTGGCAAGAATTTTATTGAGTATTTTTGCATCGATATTCATAAGAGAGATTGGCCTGAGATTCTCTTTCTTTGTCGGATCTTTGTGTGCTTTTGGTATTAGTGTAATTGTGGCTTCATAGAACGAGTTGGGTAGTGTTCCTTCTGTTTCTATTTTGTGGAACAGTTTGAAGAGTAGTGGTGTTAGGTCTTCTTTGAAGATCTGATAGAATTCTGCACTAAAACCATCTGGACCTGTGCTTTTTTTGGTTGGAAGACTTCCAATGACAACTTCTATTTCTTCAGGGGTTATAGGACGGTTTAGATGGTCTATTTGATCCTGATTTAATTTTGGTACTTGGTATCTGTCAAGGAAATTGTCCATTTCCTCAAGATTTTCTAGTTGTGTTGAATACAGGTTTTTGTAGTAGGATCTGATGATTTTTTGAATTTCCTCAGTTTCTTTTGTTATCTCTCCCTTTTCGTTTCTGATTTTATTAATTTGGATACTGTCTTTGTGCTCTCTGGTTAGTCTGGCTAAGGGCTTATCTATCTTGTTGATTTTCTCAAAGAACCAACTCCTCGTTTTGTTGATTCTTTGTATGGTTTTATTTGTTTCTACTTGATTGATTTCAGCCCTGAGTTTGATGATTTCCTGCCTTCTACTCCTCTTTGGTGTATTTGCTTCTTTTTGTTCCAGGGCTTTCAGGTGTGCCATTAAGCTGTTAGTGTATGCTGTCTCCCGTTTCTTTTTGGCGGCACTCAGGGCTATGAATTTTCCTCTTAGCACTGCTTTCATTGTGTCCCATAAATTAGGGTATGTTGTGCCTTCATTTTCATTAACTTTCAAAAAGTCTTTGATTTCTTTCTTTATTTCCACCTTGACCAAATTATCATTGAGTAGAGCATTGTTCAGCCTCCATGTATACGTGGGTTTTCTTTTGTTTTTGTTGCCATTGAAGACCACCCTTATTCCATAGTGATCTGATAGGAGGCATGGGATTATTTCTATCTTCTTGTATCTGTTGAGGTCTGATTTGTGACCAATTATATGGTCAATTTTAGGGAAGGTACCATGAGGAGCTGAGAAGAAGGTGTATTCTTTAGCTCTAGGATGAAATGTTCTATATATATCAGTTAGTTCCATTTGGTCCAAGGCTTCAATTAGATTCACTGTGTCCCTGTTTAGTTTCTGCTTTCCTGAACGATCCATTTCAGAAAGCGGGGTGTTGAAGTCACCCACTATTATTGTGTGCGGTGCGATGTGTGCTTTGAGTTTTAGTAAAGTTTCTTTTACGAATGAGGGTGCCCTTGCATTTGGAGCATAGATATTCAGAATTGAGAGTTCTTGATGGTGGATTTTTCCCTTGATCAGTATGTAGTGTCCTTCTGTGTCTTTTTTGGTGACTTTAGGTTGAAAATCAATTTTATCCGATATTAGGATGGCTACTCCACCTCGTTTCTTGGGGCCATTTGCTTGTAAAATTGTTTTCCAGCCTTTTACTCTGAGGTAGTGTTTGTCTTTGACACTGAGGTGCGTTTCCTGCATGCAGCAAAATGCTGGGTCCTGTTTACGTATCCAGTCTGCTAGTCTATGTCTTTTAATTGGGGAATTGAGACCATTGATATTAAGAGAGATTAAGGCATAGTGATTATTGCCATCTGCCATTCTTGACGCTATCTTTATGTTTGAGTGGTTATCTACTTTTGGGTTTGATTCAAGAAGGTTATTATCTCATTTTTTCCAGGGTGTTGTTTCTCTCCCTGTATTGGAGGTTTCCACCTATTATCCGTTGCAGGGCTGGATTTGTGGAAAGATATTGTGAAAATTTGGTTTTATCATGGAATATCTTGGTCTCTCCATCTATGGTGATTGAGAGTTTTGCTGGGTATAGTAGTCTAGGCTGGCATTTGTGCTGTCTTAGTGTCTGCATGAGATCTGCCCAGGATCTTCTGGCTTTCATAGTCTCTGGTGAGAAGTCTGATGTGATTCGGATAGGTCTTCCTTTGTCTGTTACTTGGCCCTTTTCTCTTACTGCTTTTAGTATTCTTTCTTTGTTTAGAACATTCGGTGTTTTGATTATTATGTGACGGGAGGTATTTCTGTTCTGGTCCAATCTGTTTGGAGTTCTGTAGGCTTCTTGTACGTTCATCGGCATCTCTCTCTTTAAGTTAGGGAAGTTTTCCTCCATAATTTTGTTGAAGATGTTTACTGGCCCTTTAAGTTGCAAATCTCCACTCTCATCTATACCTATAATCCTTAGGTTTGGTCTTCTCATTGTGTTCTGGATTTCCTGGATGTTTTGGGTTACACGTTTTTTGAATTTTGCATTTTCTTTGACTGTTGAGTCGATGCTTTCTATGGAGTCTTCAGCACCTGAGATTCTTTCTTCCATCTCTTGTATTCTATTGTTTATGTTTGCATCTATGACTCCTGATTTCTTCCCAAGGTTTTCTATCTCCAAAGTTGTCTCCCTTTGTGATTTCTTAGTTGTTTCTACTTCCTTTTTTAGTTCCTGGATGGATTTGCTGAGATCCTTCACTTGTTTGTTTGTATTTTCCTGTATTTCTTTAAGGTATTTTTGCATTACCTCTTTCAGGATTTCTTCCTGATGACCCACGTTCTCCTGCATTTCTCTGAGTGATTTTTGTGTTTCCTCCTCATGGGAATCCATCTGTTGATCCATTGTCTCCTGCATTTCTTTAAGCAGTTCTCGTGTTTCCTTTGTAAGGGCAGCTAACCGTTGATTCATTTCTTTAAGCAATTTTTGTGTTGCCTCCTTATGGGCATCCGTCTGTTGACCCATATTCTTCTGCATTTCTTTATGCCAATTTTGTGATTCCTTTGTGAGTGCATCTACCCGTTGATTCATCTTGTTAAGCGATTTTTGTGTTGTCTCCTTGTGCGCCTCCATCTTTTGATCCATGTTCTCCCGCATTTCTCTAAGCGATTTTTGTGTTTCCTTTGTAAGGGCTTCTAACTGTTGATTCATGGTCTCCTGTAACTCTTTATGAGATTTATTTGTGTCCTTCTTGTGATCCTCTAATAGCCTCATGAGAAGTGATTTTAAATCCAGATCTTGTCTTTCGGGTGTGGTGGGGTATCCAGGACTTGCTGCTGTTGGAGAGTTGGGTTCGGATGGTCCCACATTACTTTGATTTCTGTTAGTAACATTCTTACGTTTGCCTTTTGCCATCTGGATACCTCTGATGTTAGTTGGTCCTGCTGCCACTGGCTGTTGGTTGGACCTCCTGTGAGCCTGCAAAGCTATTTCTGCCCCCCCCCCTGGATTGCCAGGATTCCCCTGGCACCGATTTCTGGGGCCTGCCTGTTCCTGAGTGACTTTGGAGCCCTAATGTGCCTTGCCCCAAGTGATCTTGTATTGGGGAGGCCTTGCACCTCCAAAGGCTCAGCCTAGTGGATTCCTGGAGCAGAGGTCGCCAAATGGAGGCTGGTAGGCTCCTGCCCTGTGCAGGGATGAGTGATCTCTCCTAGGGGGGGGAGGGAGCGTCCCTCTGCCAGGCAGAAGTCCCACAGCAGAGCTGGTTACTGCAGATCAGCCCCGCACTTGGGAGCTGCATACACACAAGCCACCGGAGACCCAAGCGATATTATGCTTGTCTGTCTCAGAACCTGGCTGTCCCAACTTCCCAGTCACTGGAGCAAAGATGGTGGAGTGCAATCTGCACTCTCTCCGTGGTGCCGCTCACCTGCAGACGCGATGGCCTGCCGATCTGGCACCCAGACGACCACAGCGCTGACCCGTTCTTGGGCACAGACGGAAGCCCCAACAGGCCGTGTCCCAAGTGATGTTATATTGGGGATAGGGAGCTTGGGGTACCTGTCACTTCAGTGCAGTCTGTGGGAACAGAGGTAGCGGAAGGAAAGCTGGTAGGCTCCCGCCCAGTGCGGGGTCCTTCTGCCAGGCAGAAGTCCCACAGCGGAGCTGGCTGGCGCGCTGGTTACTGCAGATCAGCCCCGCACTTGGGAGCCGCATACACACAAGCCGCCCGAGACCCAAGGGATATTAAGCCAGTCTGTCTCAGAACCTGGCAGTCCCAACTTCCCAGTCACTGGAGCAAAGATGGCGGAGTGCAATCTCTTTATCTATCTTTTTGATTCTCTAAAAGAACCAGGGTTTGGTTTTGTTGATTCTTTGTGTTTTTCTCTTTGTTTCTATTTGGTTGATTTCAGCCCTGATTTTGACTATTTCCTGCAGTCTACTCCTCTTGGGTGTGTTTGCTTCTCTTTGTTCTAGAGCTCTCAGGTTTGCTGTTAAGTTGATATTGTTAGATCTCTCCAGTTTCTTTATCAGGGCACTTAGTACTATGAATTTTCCTCTTAGCCCTGATTTCATTGTGTCCCATAAGTTTGAGTATGAAGTCTTTAATTTCTTTGTTTCTTCCCTGACCAAGTTATCATTGAATAAAGAGTTGCTCAGTTTCCATGTGTATGCGGGCTTTCTGTTGTTTGTGCTGTTATTGAAGACCAACCATCCTTAGGCCCTCGTGATCTGATAGGATGCATGGAATTATTTCAATATTATTGTATTGGTTGAGTTTTTGTTTTGTGACCAATTATATAGTCGATTTTGGAGAAGGTACCATGAGGGACTGAGAAGAATATGTATGTTTTTGTTTTAGGGTGAAATGTTCTATTGATATTTGTTACATCCATTTGGTTCATAACCTCTATTAGTTTCACTGTGTTTCTGTTTCATTTCTGTTTCAATGACCTGTCAATTGTTGAGAATGAGGTGTTGAAGTCTCCCACTATTATTATATGGTCCAATGTGCATTTTGAGCTTTAGTAAAGTTTCTTTTATGAATGAGGATGCCCTTGCGTTTGGAGCATAGATGTTCAGATTTGAGAATTTCTTTTGATGGATTTTCTCTTTGATAAATATGAAGTGTCCTTCCTCATCATGCTTGATAACTTTTGGCTGAAAGTCTATTTGACTGAAATATCTATATTAGATATTAGGATGGCAAATCCAGCTTGTTTCTTGAGACATTTGCTTGGAAGACCTTTTTCCATTCTTTTACTCTGAGATAGTGTCTGTATTTCTGGTGTGTTTCCAGCAAAATGCTGGATCTTGTTTGTATATACAGCCTGTTAATTTATGTCTTTTTATAGGTGAGATATATTAAAGACAGATGACTGTTGTTTCCTTTTATGTTTGTTTTTTATAGGTGGCTTTATGTGTTTGTGGTTCTCTCCTTTTGGCTTTGTTGTGAGATACTTAATATCTTGTCTTTTCTTTGGTGTAAGTACCTTCTTGTGTTGGATTTTTCCTTCTAGGATCCTCTTTATGGCTGAATTGGTAGATAGATGTTGTTTGAATTTGATTTTGTCCTGAAATATTTTAGTTTCTTCATCTATGCTTATTTAGACTTTTGCTGGGTATAGTAGCCTGGGCTGGTATTTGCATTCTCTCAGAGTCTGCATGACCTCCGACCAGGCTCTTCTGGCTTTCATAGCCTCTGTTGAGAAGTCTGGTGTGATTTTGAGAGGTCTACATTTGTATGTTACTTGGCCCTTTTCCCTTTCAGATTTTAATATTCTTTTGTTTGTTCTGTGCATTTAGTGTTTTGATTAATAGCTGACAAGAAGATTTTCTTTTCTGGTCCCATTTATTTGGTGTTCTATAGGTGTTTTGTACCTTTATGGCCATCTCTTTCTTTAGGTTGGGGAAGTTTTTTTCTATGATTTTGTTGAAGATGTTTTCATGTCCTTTGAGCTGAGAATCTTCATTTTCCTCTATTTTGATTATTCTTAGATTTGGTCATTTTATTGTGTCCTGAATTTCCAGGATGCTTTTGGTTAGGAGTTTTTTACATTTTTAGTTTTCGTTGACAGTTGTGTTAATCTCTTTTATGGTATTTTCTTTACCTGAGATTATTTCTTCTATCTCTTGTGTTCTGTTGGTGATGCTTACATCTGTAATTCCTAACCTCTTTCCTAGGTTTTCCATTTCCAGGATTGCCCCCATTTGTGTTTTCTTTATTGATTATACTTCCACTTTTGGGTCTTGGACCAGTTTATTCCGTTCCTTCATCTGTTTGATTATATTTTCCTGTATTTCTTTAAGGGATTTATTTGTTTCCTTTTTAAGGACTTCTACCTATTTACCTGTGTTTTCCTGTATTTCTTTCAGTGAGTTATGTATATCCTCCTTAAAGGACTCTATTATCTTCATGAGGTAGGATTTTAGGTTTGCTTCCTGATTTTCAGGTATGTTGGTGTATTCAGGCCTTGCTGTGGTAGAAGAACTGAGTTCTGCTGATTCCCACATATATTGGGTTCTGTTGCTTATGGCTTTGCACTTGCCTTTTGCCATGTGGTTATCCCTAGTGTTTGCTGGTCTGGGTGACTGTCTGGAGTCCCTGGGTTGTCTTTGGGTTGTCCCTGGGTTGCTTTGGGTCTCCTGGTAGGCCTGTGGCCCTAGCTATAGCAGACCTCCTATTGGGCCTTCCAACTGCGGGTTCTTCACAGGGCCACAGAAGCTGCTGTCTGTTGCCTTTGCTGCAGCAGATGCCCTGGGAGACTTTTAGACTGTTGGGTCTTCAGAGGAGCAGTCAAGCTGTTATTCTGTGTGAAACTGTTTTCCAGGGTGGAGGGAGGTATGGACTGCGGTTTCTGTTTCTCTGTGTGTAGCAGAACTCACAGTCGCCTTGCATGCTGCGGAGTCCCCAGGAGGTCTTCAGACTGTGGTGTCTGTTGCCCAGTTGCCCTGTGTACAGAGGAACTCCTGGGATACCTTTAAGCTGTGGTGTCTTCAGGGGAGCAGACAAGCTGGCGATCAGTTGCTCAGTTACCCTGTGTGTATCAGATCTCCTGGGATACCTCAGGCTGTGTTGTCAATTGCCCTGTGTGCAGTGGATCTCCTGGGATGTCTCAGGATGTGGCATCTTCAGGGAAGCAGACTAACTAGCAGTCTGCCCCAGCAGAAAGGACCAGCTGGAAGGGTAGTGGAATTCCGTGGGCAGGGGCTTTGGGGTGATGGGTCCCAAGTTCCCTGGACTCCCAGGGGCAGCTATGGGACTTCGGGAGCATTGTTACCAGATGATCTGAGTTCAGTGGATCTCCTGGGATGCCTCAGGATGTAGTATCTTCAGGGGAGCAGGTTAGCTAGCAGTCTGTCCCAGCATAAAGGACCTGCCGGAGGGGCTCTTTCTGTATTTTCATTTCTCAAACCTCTTCAGTTAAAGTCTCTCTCCTATTTTTCCATTTCAGCCATAATATTTCCTTGATAGTGATATTTCTATCTCTATAGCACACCACTAGGCTTCCTATTTTATTTGCTCATTTCTGCAGTTTTTTTCCAGGTTATATATTCCATCTGAATGTTTATACATAGGAGGCACAAATTAAGAATATACAGCATTTTTCTTTCTAGGTTGCAATATCTCACATAATATGTTTTCTAAGTCTACCAATTTTTCTTTGATACTAAATAGTCTTACTGTACATATGTATCATATTTTCAATATCCATTCATCCACCAAATGACATTTAGGTTCTTCCTATCTCTTAGTTATTGGGACTAGAGTAGCCAAAAACACAGCTGAGTAAGAATCTTCAGAGAAGGATGCTGAGTTTTGTGAACATATCCACTGGGACTGGGCTCCACAGCACTGCAATTTGATTGATATACTACTTGGAGTATGTCCAATGGACTCACCATCTTATTACACAGATACTTGTTCAGCTGTAATCATTGCTTTTTTTAAATCACAATAGCTAAGAAATAGAAACAACCTAAATGTCTAGTCAAAATTTCATACATATGCATTATGGAATACTATTCCAAATATAATGGTCTCTGTCTATTGAAAAACAAGTTTCCTTGATGAGGCTTAAGGACTACACTTATCTTTGTGCATTAGGACAACTATTTAGAATGTGATTAGATATATTGCTGTTTTAGTACAGCATCACTAAGTTTGTGAAAACTTAGGTACATAAGCAGAAGAATGAAATTATATTCACATATATCACCTTGTACTAAAACTGACTACAAATAGATCAAAGACCTAAACATGAAACACGAAACACTAAAACTGCTAGACAAAAACTTTGGCAATATTCTATATGACATAAGTGAAGAAACCAACTTTCTGAATTGAACTCCATTTGCCCAAGAATTCAGACCAGCTATTAAAAATGGGATTTAAAATGAATTTTAAAAAGAAGAGTAAAGAAAACACCCCACTCAATTCATGGGCCTGATATATTTCTTTTTTTTTTTTAATTTAATTTAATTTTATTTTTTTAATTTACATTCCAAATCACTTCCCCTTTCCCGTTTCCTCCCTCCCCGAAAGTCCCATAAGCCCCCTTCCCTCCCTCTTTTCTCCGTTCAACCCCCTCTCATTACTCTGTCCTGGCGTTCCCCTACATCCAGTCTTTCCAGGACCAGGGGTCTCTCCTTCCATCTTTTTAGAAATCTATTGATATGCTGATTGTGTCTAGGGTATTCTGAGATTCTGGGTCAATATCCCCTTATCAGTGACTTCATACCATGTGTGATCTTTTGTGATTGGGTTACCTCACTAAGGATGATATTTTCAAGTTCTGACCATTTGCCTAGGAATTTCGTGAATTCATTGTTTTTAATTGCAGAGTAGTATTCCATTGTGTAAATATACCACATCTTCTGAATCCATTCCTCTGTTGAGGGACATCTGGGTTCTTTCCAGCTTCTGGCTATTATAAATAAGGCTGCTATGAATATAGTGGAGCATGTGTCCTTATTGCATGCAGGTAAAGTCTCTGGGTATATGCCCAGGAGTGGTATAGCCGGATCCTCCGGAAGTGTCATGCCCAGTTTTCTGAGGAGCCGCCAGACTGCTTTCCAGAGTGGTTGTACCAGCCTGCAATTCCACCAGCAGTGGAGGAGTGTTCCTCTTTCTCCACATCCTCGCCAACAACTGCTGTCTCCTGTGTTTTTGATCTTAGCCATCCTGACTGGTGTGAGATGGAATCTCAGGGTTGAGGAGAATAAGATAAGTATTTTTTTTCTCTATCCCCATTAAATTACTAGTCTTACGTTCTCAGCCACATTACCAGGGTCTGTGTAGGTTACTTCTCATCAAGTGGGCCTCAAATCTAAGAAACAAAAATGTTGCTTGGTTAGTACTGTTTTTACACCAGTATATTTTGCTAGTAGATCATGTTGTAGATGGAAGGATTTGTGGGTAGGAGAACCAGAGTTACCTGGTGGCTCCAAGGAAGCAGTATCTTTCTTACAGAGCAGAACCAATATACATATGAATCCACAGCAACTGTGACAGCATGTATAATGCCTGCACAGTCTCAAACCAGAGAAAATACCAGCACTGAGAAGGAAAAATGGGCACAATGTCCCTCTCTTTACCATGAAATTATTTGCTATTGAGACCTGCTAGGAAGTAAAAAGTCATTTTCTTCCCAACCAAACTCCAGGACAGGCCCCACACCCTGGAGTAGTTGGCTAACACAAAACTGACTCCATATTTGTTGTTTATCTGTGAGCTCTTTGTGTTCCATTTTCTTGTTTTGTTTGTGTATGTTTTATCTTTGTTGATTTTTGGGTTTTGGTTTATTTCTGTTTTGTTGTTGTTCTTGTTTTAGAGAAAGGAAAGAGTGATAGGGGGCATTGGGTAGTTCAAAGATCATGAAGTTAGGCAAGTAGAAAGGTGGGTGGTTTAGGATAAAAATGTCTGATCTCACTCCTCCCCAAGCTCAGGACCTGAAATCCCACCAATCCCCATCCTGGAAATCTCACCCTAAAAGACTCTGACAAAACAAACCTTATATCAGCCTGTCTCCTGCCCAGTTGTCTTCTACCTCCTGTCTGAGCAGAGGCAGCTATGCTTGTGTGTCTTTCCCATGAAGTCTCTTGTGTGAGGTTTGCTGAGCAGTGTGACTTTGTGGTATTCCTTGCTTTTTGACTGCCAGGACACCTTTCCCTTCTCACTTGCATTGGGGAATCCTTTTCTCTCAGAATTCTAACATTTAACATTGGTGCTGTGACTTAGATAGGTTCTCCTTTTGCCTGTGCTCCCTGACAGGGCATGAGCTGCTCCTGGACCCTATCCCTCATCTCTAGGTCACCCTCAACAGACTCACCTTCCCACTCACTGGTCACTCAGCACTCCATCCACTAGAAGCAATTAGGGAAGTTTCCTCTTTGGTTGGTGTAAATGCTTCCCTGAGTATGAGGAAGTGACTCTTGAGCATTTGAATCCCCTCTGGTACTCTAGGAGACTGACGTACCCCCAGCTATGGTGTTTAAAGTCGTGGCTGACCCCATCACCCATCCTTAGAGCTACAATCTTGTAGTTTCTTTAGGTCTTCCTATTAGAACTTCCCATAATAGCACAGCTCCTCTAGGCCCTCAGAGCTTTTGCTACCCAACTTCTGATCCTTTCCTTTGGATAAGATTCCCTCTCCTAGGACTCAGTTCTTTTCCCCTCCTTCTGGCCTCCTCTCTACAAAAGCCCTTATACCAGTTGAGTGCAGTGACAATCCATTGAAAAGCTTGCGTCTTCCTCCAGTCCTCCCTGATTCTTGGGGATGCCATCAACTACAGGTTGAAGTGACATTTTTCCTTCACCCACCTCACATGGAACAGTGTCTTCTATACCCTCTCATTCCCCCTTGGGTGGCCTTTCAGAAGACCTCCAGCCTTTCTGTGCAGCACTGGGCCTGACTGGCCCCAAATTTATTTGCTTTTGTAATCAATTTGGCATCAATATCCCTTAGACAACTATTCCAAATGGCAGCCTAATGGTACCCTAGATCCCAATATTATTTGGAATCTTTACAAATTCTGGAAGCAATCAGAGAAATAGAAAGACATTCTTCATTCCTTATGTTCAATCTTTCTCTTTTCTCCACTCTAAGCCTTGTTTGTTTTTGTCTGATTTCTTCCCCCAAACTCACACTGTGTAAATGTCCTGTCTTTTACGTTATAGTTGATGGATCTGTAAATTTGTTGCAAAATGGGAGCAGAGAGCTAGACCTAGTGGAGAGGGAGAAAACAAAGTAGTGGGCCAGCAGCAGGGTGCACACACTAGGCACACACTCCTCACTCTCTTCTCTAGCCTGTAGGTCTCTCACCTCCCTGTGGCAGTGTCCTCTGTCTTTATATAGCCAGTGGTCAAAGATTTTCAGTCTCTAAGCCTTCTTTGTTCTCATCTTACTGACTTAATTTTACAGAAATACAGGTGCATTTTAAGTGTCTTTTAGGTATGAGATGCATTTGATTGCTGTTTTGTGCTGTCCCACTTCAATTAAAGCTGGCTTTGGAGTTGGGATAAGGTTCCTCATTCCCTAGACCCAACCGTGCTTGCTTAAAGGTTTTCTTCAGAATCTTTTTTTTCTCTTTTAGGGGAGTCACCTGACTATGTGACAGAGAAAGGAAGCAAAACAAAATCAAGGAACAGACTGTTCCCCATTTGCGACTATCGATACTCATCTTATGCTCTTTTGGTTTTGATTTAACTCTCAGAAATTTTGCTAAGGCACAAATCTTATCTCAAGATTTAGAAGACAATTGTGTCAACTTTCTTTAGCATTGGTAGAAGGTGCCATACCTATCTTTCAGACATGTTCATGCCTCAACATTTCAAAATGACTGATGTGACTCTCATATGGATCATTTGTTACTGGTGGCTTCTGTCACCCACTATATTTGGTTTCAGTTTCTAGAGTCTGCCTATTGAGCTACTTCTTTCTTCCACCTGCTCCAAGCATCTGTTTCTCCTTGCCTACTCAGTAAGTGTCCTCTCTCACTCCTGGAACCTGCTACACCCTCTGTGGCCTTACTACATGGACAACTTTAGTTACAAAGATATTTGCTTGTCTCCCTATATTGGAACCCTCCCCGTTTCCTTGCCTCTTCCTTCTAGGAGCTGCCTGTTAAATCCCATGGCTTCATTAAGCCCTTTCAGGCTGCCTCTGTGACCTTGTCCCTTCTGTCTCTCAGCTGCTTCCTGGATGTCTCACAACATCTCTATTCCCCCACTTGTCTCTCAGCTCCCACTTGGAGCTGATAAAATTCTTTTCAGCAGAATTAATTTTGAGACACTTTCTGTCTAATTCCATGGACTCAGATTTATTAAAACCTCACTCTGTTATCACAAACAGCTTGACTTCAGTACAGTTCAATGGCCAAAATTGGCATGGTCGATTTTCAATGGTGGCAACTTCTGCCACTGCACAAACAAATGATCCAAGAATCTCTTATAGCTAAACTTGTTCTCTCTTATTCGATTTCTTCCTATTAACACATATCTGTGGTAGCACTTATATAAGGATGTTTAACATCCAAGAGATTCCTACTTTGCACCAATATTCCATCCTAATAGGGTCTGAAAATTGCTATATAGCTGGTAGTCAAAGCTGATTTAGTTCCTGATAACTCTTACATCCATCTCTCCTTCACTGGTGCTTATTCCCTTTGTCTGTTTTCTTTATTTTTATGGTAATTCCTGATCTGAAAACAAAAAATCATAAAAGCAGGATTTATGAAAGATGTGACTTAAAAGGTAATGCTCATTTAATAAGGTCATAAGACTGCACCTTGATGCATTCATATGACGGAGAAAAGAGGGAGGGAAGGGGGCTTATGGGACTTTCGGGGTGGGAGGAAACGGGAAAGGGGAAGTGATTTGGAATGTAAATTAAAAAAATAAAATTAAATTAAATTAAAAAAAAAAAAAGAGTATACCCTATGCTGCTAGCAGAACTTTGTAATACACCAGTCATCTAGGTGGTTAGTTTTTAGAAAGGACATGAAATAGTTATAGAAAGAAACTGAGACTTGGCACTGCATGGCAGGACAGATGTTCCTAAAGAGAGCTCAGAAGAAGCTATTGATGAAAACAGAGTCCAGGTGCAATGGCAGCCTAAGAATTTTTATAAAAGTCAAAGGATGTGCTTAAAAATATTCTTAACGTATAAGACAGTGCTTTGGGTCTTTATTCCCTATTACTAGGAATCTTAGCTAGGATCACCATAGTAGATCCTTGAGAGTTTCCATGTGCTAGGTTTCTACCTCACCCCTGAATTGCCCCCACCAATTTGAGTTGTCTACCCCAGTACTCTCTCCCTCCATCCTTTGTACCCACTTGATTCATCCTGTACCCATCTCCACGCGAGTCCAATCCACCGATGAGATATCTTCTATTTCCCCTTCCCAAAGAGATCCATGTGTTCTTCCTTGAGCCTTCCTTTTTACTTAGTTTCTCTAGGACTGTGAATTGTAGCAGAGTTATTCTTTAGTTTTTAGTTAATTTCCACTTGTATGTGAGTACATACCATATTTGCCTTTCTGGGTCTGGGATACCTGATTCAGTATGATTTTTTCTAGTTCCATCTATTTGCTTGCAAATTTCATGATATTCCATAGTGTAAGTCTACCACATCTTCTTTATTCATTATTCAGTTGAGGGACACCTAGGTTGTTCCCAGTTTCTGGCTATTATGAATAAAGCTGCTATGAACATATTTGAATATGTGTCTTTGTGGAATATGTTCAGGAGGAGTGTAAATGAACTATCTATCTCATAACCAGGCAAGACTTAGAGTAGAGGGATTGGAACACCAACCCAGTTGCAAAACCTTAGACCTACAATTTGTCCTACAACATGATGTGCTGGGGTAAAGGTGGCACAGAAATTGTAGGAGTGAATAAGCAATTGGTGCAGCTTGAGACCCATGCCACAAGAGGGAACCCACCCATGACACTACGTGTAGGGCCAGAAAACAGAGGTCAGATGACCCACAGACTCCCCAGATCAAAGAAGAAAAGTCAATGAAATGATTCCTAGTGATACACAAGTATCATCAGAGAAGCTCTATCCAGCAGCAGATATAAACAAATGCATAGACTACAACTAAAAGTTAGATAGAGCCCAGTAATTCCTACAGAAGGAAGGGATGGAGGATCTTAGGAGCCAGAGGGGTCAAGGACACAAGAAAACTCATAAATTTAACTAACCTGGGTTCATAGGGACTCACTGAGACAGAACTAACAATCAGGAAACCTGCATTGGTCTGACTTAAGCCCTCTGCATATATGTTATGGTTGTGTAGCTTGGTGTTCTTGTGGGACTCCTAACATAGGAAATAGGGTCTGTCTCTGACTCTTTTGACTGCTTTTGGGGCCCTTTCTTCCTACAGGGTTGCCTTGTCCTGCTTTGATATGAGGGGAGGTGCCTAGTCTTATTGCAACTTGTTATGTCCTGTTTGGTTAATATCTTTGGGAGACCTGCCCTTTTCTGGGGGTAAACAAAGGAGGAGTGGATGGGGAGGGGGAAGAATGAGAGGGACTGAGTGGAGTGAAGAGTTTTAGGAATAATTTCATTGACTCTCCCTTCCTTCCTTCCTTCCTTCCTCCCTCCCTCCCTCCCTCCCTCCCTCCCTCCCTTCCTTCCTTCCTTCCTTCCTTCCTTCCTTCCTTCCTTCCTTCCTTCCTTTCTTTCTTTCTTTCTTGGACAGTTACGGTTTGTTCTATCCTGGGTCTCGTGGTTTTCTTACCTCTGGTTCCTGGCCATCCAGGCAGTGTGAAGAGGGTATTTCTTCTAGTGGCATGGGCTATAAGTTGGACCAATCATGGGTTGGATACCTCCACAACTTCTGTGCCACCATTTCTCCAGCAGGTATTGCAGGCAGGACAGATTGTAGGTTGAAGTTTTGTATCTTGGTTGATGTCTCAGTCCCACTGCTTGGAGTCAACCATTCTCCCTTGGACCTTCATTGTTATTTGGCTTCTTTGGGTCTGTCAATTATAGTGTGGTTATCCTGTACTTTAAGGCTAATATTCACTTATAAGTGAGTACATACCACACAAAGTCCTTTTGTGTCTCACTCAGGATATTTTCTAATTTCAACTATTTACCTGAAAAATCCATAATATCTTTGTTTTTAAGGGCTGAGTAGTATTTCATTGTATAAATGAAACACATTTTCTTTATCCATAATTCAGTTGAAGGAGATCTAGGTCATTTCAGTTTCTGACTATTATGAATAAAGCTACTATGAACATAGTTGAGCAAGTGTCTTCATGGGATGGTAGAACAGCTTTTGGGTGTATGCCCAGTAGTGGTGTATCTGGGTCTTGATGTAGAACTACTCCCAAAAAGAAGTGGGTTGCATGAATTTGGAGATGTTTTGATGTGTCTTACTGCACAGTAGTTATATCTCTAAGCGATAGTGTTATTATGAGAGAGCAAAGTACAGTAAAAGGTTTTTCAAATGTTCTACTCTAAGGTTCTTGAAAAACTTCATGAAAAATACCATCTTCTAAGCACTTATTACCAACACACCATTAAAAACAGTTTAAATATTTTCACTCACTTAGGATTTGTAACAACCCTAGGGCTTAAGAAAACTTTCATTCTCGTTTTTCATGGCAAGAACTTGAAATTTAGAGGTTTTCTATAATTATAGTAAATTTAAGTGGCAGTCTTCAAATAGAAATAGTGTGAATATGAATCAATACTTATCACAAGAAGTCTACAACTGTATGTCTCCTTAAGACAGCAATTATCTACCCTGCTTGATGTGTGTTTGGAACAAAATCTTTTAGAAGTGTCTAGAGTTTGAGTATTCCATCCCCAGTCCTTTGCCTGTGGCTCCACTCCCTAGGTGTTTCTGAAATAACACATTTTAAGGGACACTTATTATAGAATATGGATGTAGTAAAATGCAAGAAAGAATATGTATTTATGAGAAATAGGACAATTTTTATAGCAATCACTTGAGAATATTGGAAGAGGCATATGTACAGAGCAATAAAACCATTAACTACCAGGTACTATATGTTAATCATTGTTAGCAAACATATCATGCTATTTTAATCCTGAAAACTCCCTTATTCTCCTTCTTTTGACCAGGAATCTTTCAGTTCAGATGAGAGAAAAAGACTCTTATTAGTTTAAGAAGAAGAGGATTTATTGCCCTTTATACTGAACTCAGAGAGCCATATCAACCTTGTCTACTTCAGCGTTCCTATGCACAAATCAGTGCCTGTTACAAAACCTGTGTATATGCAAACCTATTGTTAGTAGACACACCTTTTGAGAGAAGCCTAACTTCCCAAAATATATATCTCTGCAACAACACAGGCACTCAGGAAAGAGGCAGATAGCTCAGAAATTAGAAATACTCGTTGTAACAGCTGATGAACTAATTTTTATCCATAAGACCTATAAAGTGGTAGAAGAACAGACATGTACCATTGTATACAAGTACATACATACACATAATAAGTAAATCACATTTTAAAATAAAATGCATACATGAATAATAAATAATTCTAATAAACCAATAAAATTAATAAAATTTAAAGGCAAGAATTCAGCAAATGTTTATTGAAAAAGTAACAGAAATACTCACGGAAATAAGGCTTCATGCTTGACTATAAGTATTCAAGATATATCATCAAGACTCAGTGTTTTTCTGTACATTTTTTCTTTTTAAAAATTTATTCTCTGTATCTCCTTCTGTGGGTATTTTTCCCCTTTCTACAAAGGACCCAAGTATTCATACTTTGTTCTTCCTCCATCTTGGGCATCATTTGATATGTGAAATGTGTCTTGGGTATCCCAAGCTTCTGAGCAAATATCCACTTATGAGTTAGTACATGCCATGTGTGTTCTTTTGTGATTGGGTTACCTCACTCAGGATGATATTTTCCAATTCCAACCATTTGCCTAGGAATTTCGTGAATTCATTGTTTTTAATGGTTGAATAGTACTCCATTGTGTATATATATCACATTTTCTGTATCCATTCCTCCGTTGAGGGACATCTGGGTTATATCCAGATTCTGGCTATTATAAATAGGACTGCTATGAACATAGTGGAGCATGTGTCCTTATTACAGAGACAAAAGGTGGAGCAGAGTCTGAGGGAAGGTCCATCCAGAGACTACCCCACCCAGGGATCCATCCTATATACAGGGTAGGGTTGATTGGGGAAGGGGAGGTGGCTTATGTGATTTTCGGGAGACAGGGAAGCCAGAAAAGGGGACAACATTTGAAATGTAAATAAATAATATATCTAATATAAAAAGAAAAAATATTCTTAGGCATCTTTCAAGGGCCATCCCTAGTGACAAGAGCCTTATTATCTACACAGGTTCTGGTCCATATATAGAAAGTATCTTTCTCAGTTGTTCAAAGAAAAACCTTACATTTTACTAGATCATCTGATTATGTGTCTGTCTCTATATCAATATTCACGGTACACATTAACTGGTTAGTTAATTCTTAAGCAAGCTAATCCCCAGTGAGTTCAACTATTATTTATAAGATATAGAACTATGAATAACCATGCTGGCTTTAGTCCAATGGGATTTCCTCATAAATATGTGGCACTGCATGATTAAGAACCCAAATTATTATAGAAAAATGCAGTCAAGACAAGCTGAAATGAAGAAGTATTACTGGAAAATTTCAAGTTCCAATTATTACTGACAACTAAAATTGCCTGTAGTCAACTTACTCAGCAAGAATATCAAGGGACAAAAGTTCATCCTATCTTATAATCCTATAAGACAAGAAACTTTATCATCTTTAAGAAATCTGTCTGTGGCTCAGTGGTAGAACACTTACCTCTTATTCATGAGGTTCAATTATAAAGATATTGGTTCAACCTTCAGCACTGACCCCTGAAAAATAAATTAGTTTATGAACTAGTGGGATTTCATAGGGCTTCTTCAGACATCCTTAGTTGTGGTTAAGCCATCCTCTAAGCTAAGTAAAGCACAATTAAAAAAAATAGGTTAAACAGAGTTAGCCCTCTTGGGTTAACAATGATGCTTCCAGAAAACAAGGGTTACCTTTCATGGGCCCAGTATAAAATAAATAAAATTCTCAGTGCCCATCATACGTTATCATCCTATGAGTTACTGGTAAGTGAGGATGTCAAAACAACAGAGGTTGTCAGCATTGGTACTGATGCACATCACAACTAGAGAGTAAGATCCTACTCCTGAAGACACCGCTAACTTTGGGTGTAGGAAAAAAGAGAGATCTTGAAGTGACAAGGAAACCTTTTCCCTAATAGCTAGCCTTTGTAGTGCTAGAAATTACTGGAGGACTAAAAAATGTCAATTGTCTTTCTGAGTGCTAGATCATTCATGGTACAATGATGACCTGTGAGTCAAGATGTGCCTATTGGTGCAATGGTGTTATATGAGTATATGGGAGTAATCCAGTTCTCTACTGGATTTAGGCACCATTAAAAGGGAAGGAATTCATGAATGGTAATTTAAACATGGTTGGAAAACAGGGTTGTGAAAGCCACAGACTCTATGTGACAACCTATTAATGTTTTGTTGTTAGACTATCATATTGTCAAATTCCCTTCAAAATATGATTGTGTATAGCCATAAATTTATGCTAGATTTGTGCTGCTCCCAACCTTGGTCAGAGACTTATTATTGCAGAGAATAATGCTCAATGCAAAGCTCATGCCTTTTTAAAATGCTGAAAATAAGTGAGTGTGAGTCTTCAGCCATTCAGAGAATATCATATCAATATGTATGTCAACACTCCAAGGCTCAGGGAACATCATAGAAGAGCAGAAAAACTGTAAGAAGCAGAAGATGAGAGGTAATTCAGTTAAATGATAGCTTTTAGACAGGACATGGATGTTACACATGTGAACTGAAACCTCAGTTCACCACAGATGATCTCAAGATAAAGTGTGTGAAAAATTCAATCATGAAAGGGAAGGTGTTCTTGATGATCTAGCTATAGTTGAGGAACTAATGTCAATTTAGTTGAAGAATGGAGAGAGAATTTTCTTTAAGGGGAAGAAATTTTAAATTATATATGCTTTAATGGATTATTCCATCCTCACTTGTATATTGGAAGTATTAATTTATCTCGGAGATCTGTAAAACAAAAGCGGTACTTAGAAATGTGAAATGTGTTGGCGTGGCAAGGGGAGTGATGGATATGACTAAGGTATCATAAACATACATAAAATTTTTTATTTTTTTATTTTTTATTTTTTATTTATTTTTTATTGTTTGAGAATTTTATAAATGAATATAAAGTTTTGATCAAATCCATACCATATTGCCACCTCTCCAACTCCTCACTTATGCCCTCCACCAGTTTCTCTTTCAGTTTCATGTGTTTTTTGTTTACATCTCTGAATTAAACTAAGTCCTCTTCAAAATGCCACCATGAGCACAGTTATAGCATCTTCCAGAGTACAGGTAGTCACTCAAGAACCATATCACAGAAGAAAACTGACTTGTTGTCGTCCAGCAGTCACTGCTTACAAATAGCTCCTTAGTTGTGACTCCACTTCTCCATTTAGGCAGAGATTTTATATGGCTGGGTCTTGTGCAAATATTGTGTAGGCATTTATAAATTCTGTATTTTTTTTGTGCAACAGCCTTGTCATGCTCAGAAAATACTGCTTTTTGCATGGATCCATACTGTTATTTGCTCTAGAAATCCTTACTTCCTTTGTCTCATGATAATAACTGAACCTTGAGAGGAAGGATGTGATATATATGTCCCATTTCAAGTTAAGTATTCTATATTTTTTTACTCTATGCATGTTGACCAGTTGTGGGTTCCCGTGTTAACCTACCCTTTTCTTCCATTAAAACTCCTTCCATGAAGCCTTACTAGTGTTCTGACTTTTGTAGGTACTAAAATTAGTATATATCTAAAATTTCAAAGTTATAATATGTGTATCAAACAGTTCCTGTTGTGTTTGTATTTCTGTGTTTAGATGCCTCACTCAGAATGCATATTTTCATCTCTCTTTATTTTCAAGACTCCTAATTTCATTTTCTTCACAGTCTAATGAAATTCCATTTTCATTACCCCATTCATCATTTGAAAGCCATCTAGACTGTTTCCCTATCTTGGATACTGTGAATAGAGTAGCTATGAACAAAGAGGAGTAATTCCAATATATGATAAAGATTTTTAAGTATATGCCCAGGAGTGTGATAGCTGAATTATGTGATAAAACTATGCCCAGTTTTTTGAGGATCCTCCAAAATGATTTTCATATTGGCTCTACCAAGTTTGTGGTGTCACTAATAGCAAATAAGGATTCCCCTTTTCTCACATACATAACAACAATTTCTGTCTATTATTGTTATTATTATTATTATTATTATTATTATCCATTCAGACTAGAGTAAGATGAAATCTCAGTGTAGTTTTAATTTGTATTTCTCTAATGTCTACGATGTTAAACACTTAAAAAATATTTCTTAGCCATCTGTGTCTCTTCTTTTGAGAGCATTCTGCTTAGTTCTATGTGCCAATTTTAATTGGGTTGTTTATTTTATTCCTATTTATTGTAGTCAGACTTTGACTACTTTGTTGCTTTTCTTTCTTCCATCCTTTCCATCCATTTTTCTACCTTATAAACACTAACACTAGATAGGAAAGAAAAAATGATAGAGTAGATAGCAGCAACATTTTCGCTAGACTACTTCCTGCTGATTACACTTCTTGAGTTCCTTTGGGCAAGTTTGATCTTTGCCATCAGGATATTTAATTTATTCTCATTTCTTTACTACTTAACAAACTTACCACAACCAACAGAAACCAACAACTCACACTGCCTTTTAAGGCCCTAGCACTTATATACCCTCTGAAAAATCCCCAGAATTCCAAACATCACACAATAGCAGAAATTATCTTCAGATTACAAAGTCATGGCCCTGCTCTAGCATGAGACAAATCATAGTCAACTGTTGTAGACAATCTGAAGCAACCCCATATTCCACTCCTTGGATTAAAATGAAACTGTACTTTCATACTATTTCTGTGTTTTTCAAAGAAGCCAAATTCTCACTGCATATATTAACTTTTTCACTTATTCTAGATAGCAATCACTGTAAGATGTATGTATACCTGATAAATCTTTTCTCAGTCTATAGACTCTCTCTTCCTTTAACTTATGGTCTCCTTTGGTATCCAGAAGCTTTTAATTTTATGAGGATTTATTTATAAATTATGGATCTTAATTCTTGTTAATGGAATCTTATATAGAAAATTCATTCCTGTACCTGTAAATTGAAGCATAATTTGTATTTTCTTCTTTAACAGATTCAGGGTGTCAAGTATTATGGTGAAGTCTTTGATCAATTCAAAGTTGAGATTTGTTGAATGTGAAAGAAAAGCATATCATTTCATTATTCTGCATATCCAGTTTTTAGAGCACGACTTCTTAAAGATGTCTTTTTTTTCAGTGTGTATTTTTGGTGTTTTTCTTGAAAACCAGATGCCTGTAGGATCATGAGCTTATATCCAGAGCTACAGTTGGTGGTTGCGGAGATAATAATGTCATTTTTTCTGATGGTATAAATGACAATATGTAGGACTACATACACATACAGACATACACATACATACATAGGTATATTGAGTGGTTTACAAAGAACACATGAAGTTGGGAGAGAGATGAAAGATATCTATCTTGAGGTTGACAGTAGAAGTTGGAGTGAGAGAGAGAGAGAGAGAGACTATGGATATATATATATATATATATATATGTGTGTATATATGTATATATATATATATATATACATATGCACACACACACACATATATACATACATATATATATTTGTGAAATTTTCAAAAAACTTAAAAAACAAGGAAAAATTTTAAAAATAAAAATGACAAAAATGTAAGGTAATTAAGAAAAGGCAGTGGTTCCATAGATATAAAGGCACATATGTATAAAGTACAGAGAATGTGCAGAATGATCTTATTCAAACAATATACTTTATATTATAGCATGGGATTGCTTGTCCATTTCAAACAAGGCTTTTATGAATCTTCCACACAAGTGTATCTAAATCCATTTTTAAAAAAATCCATGTTATTGTCAGATAATTTGCAATGATTGACTCATCCACCAAATGCTTCCAGTTGGTCCAGGTGTAATGATGCCCAACTATAACAGCAGTACTTGAGAGGCAGAGGAAAGTGGATCTCTGGGAGTTCGAGGACATTATGGTCTACAAAGTAAGTTTCAGGGAGATACAGAGAGACATTGTTTAAAAAAATTAATCAAGTAAGCAAAAACTTTACAATTCAATTGTTTTTAATATACTCAGACATTATCCAACCATTACTATAATAGAAAAATTCCATCATCCCCATTAGAAACAATGCCTGTTAGAAGTCATGTCTCCCCAGCATCCTTCCTAGATCTAGATAGTAACTGTCACTTTCTGTATTCTTAAGTGTCCAGTTCTAGGTCTCATGTCACTGGCATAAAACAACTTGAGCTCCTTGTGTTTTTCTTCTTCCACTCAAGAGATTTTAAGTTCATACACATTGTGATGTATTCCAGTATCTTCATTCTCTTTATAGCTTAATAGTGTTTATTGACATAACTGACACCACAAATATTATTTGTTCGTCATTTGGTAAACTCTTGCATTGCTTTCAGGTATGTCATTTACAGGGGTAGCTAAAAAAGTGGCCTAGGAAAAGTCATAAATTTACTTAAAACATTGTCTTAGTTTATTTCTTGTTGCTGTGATAAAATGCTCTGACAAAGACAATTTGAAGAAGAAACATACAGGATGAGGTCATTGTTCAAAAAGAAAAGATAGTGGTCCCATTTGGAGACATGATCAGCTGAAGTCACAGAGCACCTATTTAAAAAATTAGGATGATAGACAAGTATATGTCTAGGCATTGCTCAGTGTGCTGGCTAGTTCTACATCAAGCTGACATAAGCTAGAATCACTGAAAAATTGGGAATCTCAACTGAGAAAATACCCCCACCAGATTGTCCTGTAGGAAAGTCCGTGGAGTATTTTCTTTGTTAATGATTGATGTGGGAGTACCTAAACCATTGTGGGTGGTATAAATCCTGGTGGTCCTGGGGTGTATAAAAAAGCAAGATGAGGAAACCCATGGGGAACAAGTCAGTAAGTAGAGTTTCTCCATGGCCTCTGCCTTGAGTTCTTGCCCTGACTTCCATTCATGAGAGACCACAACTGTAAGATGGAATAAACACTTTCTTCCTGAGCTGCTTTGGTTAAGGTGTTTTGTTTTAGGTCTTCATTTTGTTTGCTTTTTTGTTGTTGTTTTGTTTTTTTGCAAACGAATGAAGAAAGAATGGAGGAAGTCCCTGGACTTCTGGGCTTTTACCTTTAACCAGAGTGCCAATATAGAAGTATATGTGATACTTACACCAAATTAAATGTAATATTTTCAATATCAATTATGCTATTTACTCCTGAAAACTTACAAATGACATAATAGACCATATTATTAAGGTGGGATACTTTGCTTCTACATTATAACCCCATTAATATTAATTTATTTATGAAAAATACTTTCTATTTCTATTTGGTTTTAATATGTCTTCCAGCTCTAGTAGAGATTTACATTTGCAGTTTTGTTTTGAAAACTATTTGGTTATGATTTGACATTTATTGACATAAAGCCATTACAATTCCTATTAGTTCCTGTGTACCAGTGTATTGCTTTTTTAAATTTTTTAATGAAAAAGGAAGTAAAAACATTTTATGATAAAATTTAAGATTTACATGAAAATGTTTCTGAGAAAATTGAAGAAGCATATAGAAAAACACATTAAGATTGACAATTTTCATGGAAAACTAAAGAGTAAAATGGCAGACATAAAAAATCATTGCTAAATTAATTGAAAGAAGGAAATAGAAACATTTTATGATAGAATTGAAGATTTACATGGAAAATATCTCTAATAAAATTGTAGAAATATATAAAATAACATTAAATTTGAAAATTATCATGGAAAATTACAGATAAAATTGTAGGCATAAAAATATTTCTAAGTTGATTGAAAGTGGAATTATAAACATTTTCTGATAAAATTGAATATCTAAAAGGAAAATATTTCTGATAAAATTTAAGAAATATATAGAAAAACATGTTAAAACTATTTCATGGAAAAGTATACAGATAAAATGGTAGGTATAAAAATGTTCCTAATTTGATTGGAAGTAAAATTATAGTCATTGTCTGATGAAATTGAAGATTTACATGGAAAATATTTCCGATAAAATAGAAGAAAAATAAAGAAACACATTAAAATTGAAGATTATCATGGAAAATTATACAGATAAAATGGTAGGCATAAAAATATTTCAAAGTTGATTGAAAGTGGAATTTTAAACATTTCCTGATAAAGTTGGAGATTTACATGGAAAATATTTCTAATAAAATTGAAAAAATATATAGAAAACATGTTAAGATTGACTACTTCATGGAAAAAAATTATACCAATAAAATGGTAGGCATAAAAATATACCTAAGTTGAGTGAAAGTGGAATTATAAATATTGTCTCAAAAAATTGAAGATTTACATGGAAAATATTTCTGATAAAATTGAAGAAATATATAGAAAAATGTAAAAATTAAAGATTATCATGGAAAATAAAACAGTTAAAATGGTAGACATAAAAACATTACTAAATTGATTGAAAGAGGAGTCACAAGCATTTTCTGATAAAATTGAAGATTTACATGAAAAAATATTTCTGTTAGACTACATTTTTTTTGTTGGGGAATTGAGTCCATTGATGTTATAAGATATTAAGGAATAGTGATTGTTGCTTCCTGTTATTTTTGATGTTCTTTTTATATTTTTGTGGTTACTTTCTTTCGGGTTTGTTGGAAAAAGATTACTTTCTTGCTTTTTCTAGGGTGTAGTTTCCCTCCTCATGTTGGTGTGTTCCATCTATTATCCTTTGTAGGGCGGGATTTGTGGAAAGATATTGCATAAATTTGATTTTATCATGGAATACCTTGTTTTTTCCATCTATGGTAGTTGAGAGTTTTGCTGGGTATAGTAGTTTGGGGATGTATGAGATCTGCCCAGGATCTTCGAGCTTTCATCATCTCAGGTGAGAAGTCTGGTGTAATTCTGATAGACCTGCCTTTATAGGTTACTTGACCATGTTCCCTTACTGCTTTTAATATTCTTTCTTTGTTCACTGCAATTCTTCCCTTCTGGCCGCCAACTGCAGCAGGGAACCAGGCATTTCCAAAGCCGTCTCTGCTTAGTTGCCAGGAGAGAGTGATCTCACAGCAGTGATTTCACTTCTGAGTGCAGAGGTGAGATCTCCACCTTCTCTCTGGAGGGGTACAGCTAGGAGAACACAGGGCTTATGATCAGTGGAGCTGCTGGGACAGGAGTCTTTTCTTCCAGCCACCATCTGCAGCAGGGAAATAGACAGCTCCACAGCCTTCTATACACAGACCCTGCCAGAAGAGAGTTGGTCTCCCAGGAGTACAGACACAGGCATACAGGCCCATAGATAGGACAGGCTCCAGCCAGAGACAGCAAGACCAACTAATACCAGAGTTAACCATATGGCAAAAGGCAAGCACAAGAACCCTACCAACAGAAATCAAGGCTACTTGGAAACATCAGAGCCCAGTTCTTTCACCACAGCAAGTCCCGGATATCCCAACACACTGGAAAACCAAGAGTTGGATTTACAGTCTCATCTCATGATGCTGTTAGAGGGCATCAAGAAGGACATAAATAACTCCCTTAAAGAAATACAGGAGAACATGGGTCAAATGGTAAAAGCCCTTAAAGAGGAAACACAAAACTCCCCGAAAGAAAAATGGGAGAACATGTGTGAACAGGTAGAGGCCCTCAAAAAGGAAACACAAATCCCTTAAAGAATTACGGGAAAACACAAACAAACAAGTGAAGGAACTGAACAAAACAATCCAGGATCTAAAAATGGAAGTAGAAACAATAAAGAAATCACAAAGTGTGACATCTCTGGAGACAGAAAATCTTGGAAAGAATTTAGGAGTCATAGATGCAAGCATCAACAACAGAATACAAGAGATAGAAGAAAGAATCTCAGGGGCTGAAGATGCCATAGAAAACATTGACTCAACAGTCAAAGAAAATGCAAAAAGCTCCTGAGTCAAAACATCCAGGAAATCCATGACACAATGAGAAGACCAAACCTAAGGATTATAGGTATAGAAGAGAACAAAGATTTCCAACTTAAAGGGCCAGTAAATATGTTCAACAAAATTATAGAAGAAAACAGGATTAATATAGTAAAAATGACCATCTTGCCAAAAGCAATATACAGATTCAATGCAATCCCCATCAAAATCCCAACTCAATTCTTCATAGAGTTAGAAAGAGCAATTCAAAAATTCATCTGGAATAACAGAAAACCTAGGATAGCTAAAAATATTCTCAAGAGTAAAAGAAACTCTCGGGGAATCAGTATCCCGGACCTCAAGCTGTACTACAGAGCAATAGTGTTAAAAACCGCATGGTATTGGCACAGTGACGGGCATGTAGATCAATGGAACAGAATTGAAGACCCAGAAATGAATCCACACTCCTATAGTCACTTGATCTTTGACAAAGGAGCTAAAACCATCCAGTGGAAAAAAGACAGCCTTTACAACAAATGGTGCTGGCTCAACTGGAGGTCAACATGCAGAAAAATGCAAATTGACCCATTCTTATCTCCTTGCACTAAGGTCAATTCCAAGTGGATCAAGGACCTCCACATAAAACCAGACACACTGAAACTAATAGAAAGGAAACTAGGGAAGAAACTTGAACATATGGGCACAGGGGAGAATTTCCTGAATAGAACTCCAATAGCTTATGCTCTAAGATCAAGAACTGACAAATGGGACCTCATTAAATTACAAAGTTTTTGCAAGGCAAAAGACACTGTCAAAAAGACAAAGCAGCAACCAACTACTTGGGAAATGATCTTTACCAACCCTACATCTGACAGAGGGCTAATATCCAATATATACAAAGAACTCAAGAAGGTAAACTCCAGAGAGGCAAGTAACCCTATTAAAAAAGGGGTACAGAGCTAAACAAAGAGTTCTCACCTGAAGAACATTTAATGGCTGAGAAGCACCTAAAGAGATGTTCATCATCCTTAATCATTAGGGAAATGCAAATCAAAACAACCCTGAGATTCCATCTCACACCAGTCAGAATGGCTAAGATCAAAAACACAGGAGACAGCAGTTGTTGGCGAGGATGTGGAGAAAGAGGAACACTCCTCCACTGCTGGAGGAATTGCAAGCTGGTACAACCACTCTGGAAAGCAGTCTGGCGGTTCTTCAGAAAACTGGGCATGACACTCCCGGAGGACCCTGCTATACCACTCCTGGGCATATACCCAGAGACTTTACCTGCATGCAATAAGGACACATGCTCCACTATGTTCATAGCAGCCTTATTTATAATAGCCAGAAGCTGGAAAGAACCCAGATGTCCCTCAATGGAGGAATGGATTCAGAAGATGTGGTATATCTACACAATGGAATACTACTCTGCAATTAAAAACAATGAATTCACGAAATTCCTAGGCAAATGGTCAGATCTTGAAAATATCATCCTTAGTGAGGTAACCCAATCACAAAAGAACACACATGGTATGCAGTCACTGATAAGGGGATATTGACCCAGAATCTCGGAATACCCTAGACACAATCCGCATATCAATAGATTTCCAAAAAGATGGAAGGAGAGACCCCTGGTCCTGGAAAGACTGCATGTAGGGGAATGCCAGGACAGAAAAGCGAGAGGGGGTTGAATGGGGAAAAGAGGGAGGGAAGGGGGCTTATGGGACTTTCGGGGAGGGAGGAAACGGGAAAGGGGAAATGATTTTGAATATAAACAAAAAAAAACTTAGAAAATGAAATAAAATTAAAAAAAAAATAGAAAGAGATGCCCATGAACATACAAGAAGCCCACAGAACTGCAAACAGACTGGACCAGACCAGTAAGTCCTTCTGGCACATAATAATCAAAACTGTATTGCTTTTTCTCAGTTTCATCTGCATAAGACAGAGCAATGAAGTACCAAATGTACCTTTTCACTTGTTTTTACTTCTTGGCCTCTGCTTCTCTATACACCAGGTTGGACTCTAGACTCTGGCCCTATTCAAGTTTCTTTATCTGTTTCTATATCTTTAAGATAGTGATCTTAATAAACTTGTGACTTTTCCCATAACTTAAAGTATTTTAACTTATTTGACTAATAAATGATTAAACCTTTATTTTAAATCTGAAGTCATCCATGATTTACTGAAAGACCACATATCCACATGCATATAGACAGCACAAAATGCTTTAAAAAAAGTGGACACAAAGTTAGGAGTTTAGGGAGAGGAGAAGATCTGAGAAGATTTGGGATGCATATGATCAAGACACATTGTACAAAATTTGAAAAGAACTAATACACTGTTCTTTGTTAAAAAATAAAAATTGAAATGTTTTTAGTTCTTCCTCATCTGCTTTCTCCAAACATAATCTCTTACACATATAGTTAAGGAATAGTCATTAAAACTTCTCTATGCATTTACATATATATAAATGCATTTGGAAAAAACTTGTTAGTACATAAGCTTAAATTTATATTATTATGCAAATATCCAACTTGATATATTATTCTTCAATATTTTGGTAGTCTTATATATTAGAATTATTTTTGCACATTGTTCTTATAGTTCTCTCTTTTTTTCTGTTTTTTATTAATAATTCCATTCCTACCCAAGCTCTTTGCAACTCAGAAGATTACATGACAAGCTTAACACTAAGGACATCAAGGTACAGTTTTGTATTGGATTTTGTGCTGGTAATTCTAGTGGTATAAGTATATACTTTGCTTTTATTTTAGAGGAGCTCATAATTCAGGTATTTTGGACCTTTAAGTAGCTGGAAAATTTAAAGACATTAGGAGCTAATAAAGTTGGATTGTACTTAAGGAGAAAAACAATGAGGCTTTGGGGAACACGTGTGGAAGGATATGGCTTAAAGTGATGTGTTTGTCAAATTAGCCAGGGGTAGAATTGTGATGGTTGGTTTTAATTGTCTACATAACTTAGAATCACCTGGGAAGAGAGTCTAAATAAATAATTTTCTAGATTAGGTTAGACTGTGGGCATCTCTGTGATGAATTTTCTTGATTACATTAATTGAAATGGGAAGATCTATCTATTGTAGGTAGTAGCGTTTCTTGAGTTTGAGTCTGGACCATATAAACATGGAAAACAAGTTGTGTACTAATAAGCATACATGCATGTATTTTTGTCTCCATTCTGAATGGGAATGTGACTAACTGCTTCAAATCTTTTTCCTTCACTTACACTTAACACAGTGATAGATTATGAACTAGAATTTTAAAGAAAAATGGTAGTTTCTGTGTTAAAATTGCTTTTCTTGGGGTATTTTACAACAGGAAATGGAACTAAGATATGTAGTATTTCATGCTTGTGTCTTATGAAAATCTTCTTTACTCCAAAATTGAAAAGAGACCATCTTACTTCTCAGTATTTTTTTTTTATAAACTGTGAATTTCAGGTATTGCATGTATAATTTATTTTTAACTACCCCTTTAATATGGCTTAGACGGTTATCACAACACTACCTTTTTTTATTATTATTTATTTTATTTTATTTTTTTAAATTTACATTCCAAATCATTTCCCCTTTCCCGTTTCCTCCCTCCCCGAAAGTCCCATAAGCCCCCTTCCCTCCCTCTTTTCTCCATTCAACCCCCTCTCGCTTCTCTGACCTGGCATTCCCTTACATCCAGTCTTTCCAGGACCAGGGGTCTCTCCTTCCATCTTCTTAGAAATCTATTGATATGCGGATTGTGTCTAGGGTATTCCGAGATTCTGGGTCAATGTCCCCTTATCAGTGACTGCATACCATGTGTGTTCTTTTGTGATTGGGTTACCTCACTAAGGATGATATTTTCAAGATCTGACCATTTGCCTAGGAATTTCGTGAATTCATTGTTTTTAATTGCAGAGTAGTATTCCATTGTGTAGATATACCACATCTTCTGAATCCATTCCTCCGTTGAGGGACATCTGGGTTCTTTCCAGCTTCTGGCTATTATAAATAAGGCTGCTATGAACATAGTGGAGCATGTGTCCTTATTGCATGCAGGTAAAGTCTCTGGGTATATGCCCAGGAGTGGTATAGCCAGATCCTCCGGGAGTGTCATGCCCAGTTTTCTGAGGAACCGCCAGACTGCTTTCCAGAGTGGTTGTACAAGCTTGCAAGTCCACCAGCAGTGGAGGAGTGTTCCTCTTTCTCCACATCCTCGCCAACAACTGCTGTCTCCTGTGTTTTTGATCTTAGCCATCCTGACTGGTGTGAGATGGAATCTCAGGGTTGTTTTGATTTGCATTTCCCTAATGACTAAGGATGATGAACATCTCTTTAGGTGCTTCTCAGCCATTAGATATTCTTCAGGTGAGAACTCTTTGTTTAGCTCTGTACCCCATTTTTTAATAGGGTTACTTGCCTCTCTGGAGTTTAACTTCTTGAGTTCTTTGTAGATATTGGATATTAGCCCTCTGTCGGATGTAAGATTGGTAAAGATCATTTCCCAGTTAGTTGGTTTCCACTTTGTCTTTTTTTTTTATTATTTGTTTTATTTTATTTTTTTTAATTTACATTCCAAATCACTTCCCCTTTCCCATTTCCTCCCTCCCCGGAAGTCCCATAAGCCCCCTTCCCTCCCTCTTTTCTCCATTCAACCCCCTCTCGTTACTCTGTCCTGGCGGTCCCCTACATCCAGTCTTTCCAGGACCAGGGGTCTCTCCTTCCATCTTTTTAGAAATCTATTGATATGCGGATTGTGTCTAGGGTATTCCGAGATTCTGGGTCAATATCCCCTTATCAGTGACTGCATACCATGTGTGTTCTTTTGTGATTGGGTTACCTCACTAAGGATGATATTTTCAAGATCTGATCATTTGCCTAGGAATTTCGTGAATTCATTGTTTTTAATTGCAGAGTAGTATTCCATTGTGTAGATATACCACATCTTCTGAATCCATTCCTCCGTTGAGGGACATCTGGGTTCTTTCCAGCTTCTGGCTATTATAAATAAGGCTGCTATGAACATAGTGGAGCATGTGTCCTTATTGCATGCAGAGAAAGTCTTTGGGTATATGCCCAGGAGTGGTATAGCCAGATCCTCCGGGAGTGTCATGTCCAGTTTTCTGAGGAACCTCCAGACTGCTTTCCAGAGTGGTTGTACCAGCCTGCAATTCCACCAGCAGTGGAGGAGTGTTACTCTTTCTCCACATCCTCGCCAACACCTGCTGTCTCCTGTGTTTTTGATCTTAGCCATCCTGACTGGTGTGAGATGGAATCTCAGGGTTGTTTTGATTTGCATTTCCCTAATGACTAAGGATGATGAACATCTCTTTAGGTGCTTCTCAGCCATTAGGTATTCTTCAGGTGAGAACTCTTTGTTTAGCTCTGTACCCCATTTTTTAATAGGGTTACTTGCCTCTCTGGAGTTTAACTTCTCACTATTTGCAGACGAGATGATAGTATACATAAGCGACCCAAAGAACTCCACCAGAGAACTCCTACAGCTGATAAACGACTTCAGCAAAGTGGCCGGATATAAAATCAACTCAAGCAAGTCAGAAGCCTTCCTATACTAGAAGGATAAGCAGGCTGAGAAAGAAGTAAGAGAAATAATACCCTTCACGATAGCCACAAACCATATTAAGTATCTTGGCGTGACTCTAACCAAACAAGTGAAAGATCTGTATGACAAGAACTTCAAGTCTCTGAAGAAAGAAATTGAAGAAGATCTCAGAAGATGGAAAAATCTGCCATGCTCATGGATTGGCAGGATTAATATAGTAAAAAAGAGCATCTTACCAAAAGTAATACACAGATTCAATGCAATCCCCATCAAAATCCCAACTCAATTCTTCATAGAGTTAGAAAGAGCAACTCAAAAATTCATCCGGAATAACAGAAAACCCAGAATAGCTAAAACTATTCTCAAGAGTAAAAGAACCTCTGGGGGAATCAGTATCCCGGACCTCAAGCTGTACTACAGAGCAATAGTGTTAAAAACTGCATGGTATTGGTACAGTAACAGACATGTAGATCAATGGAACAGAATTGAAGACCCAGAAATGAATCTACACTCCTATGGTCACTTGATCCTTGACAAAGGAGCTAAAACCATCCAGTGGAAAAAAGACAGCCTTTTCAACAAATGGTGCTGGCTCAACTGGAGGTCAACATGCAGAAGAATGCAAATTGACCCATCCTTATCTCCTTGCACTAAGCTCAATTCTAAGTGGATCAAAGATCTCCACATAAAACCAGACACACTCAAACTAATAGAAGGGAAACTAGGGAAGAACCTTGAACATATGGGCACAGGGGAGAATTTCCTGAACAGAACTCCAATAGCTTATGCTCTAAGATCAAGAATAGACAAATAGGACCTCATTAAATTACAAAGTTTTTGCAAGGCAAAAGACACTGTCAAAAAGACAAAGCGGCAACCAACTAACTGGGAAATGATCTTTACCAACCTTACATCCGACAGAGGGCTAATATCCAATATATACAAAGAACTCAAGAAGTTAAACGCCATTTTGTCTTTTTGACAGTATCTTTTGCCTTGCAAAAACTTTGTAATTTCATGAGGTTCCATTTGTCTATTCTTGATCCAAAAGCACACAAAGATCCGACAAAGAAAGAGAATCTCAGGCCAATCTCTCTTATGAATATCGATGCAAAAATACTCAATAAAATTCTTGCCAACCGAATCCAAGAACACATCAAAACGATCATTCACCACGATCAAGTCGGCTTCATCCCAGGGATGCTGGGATGGTTCAATATAAGGAAATCCATCAATGTAATCCAAAACATAAACAATCTCAAAGAAAAAAACCACATGGTCATCTCATTAGATGCTGAGAAAACATTTGACAAAATCAGCATCCTTTCATGCTAAAGGTCTTGGAAAGATCTGGAATTCAAGGCCCATATCTAAACATAGTAAAAGCAATTTACAGCAAACCGGTAGCCAGCATCAATCTAAATGGAGAGAAACTTGAAGCAATCCCACTAAAATCAGGGACTAGACAAGGCTGCCCTCTCTCTCCATATCTTTTAAATATAGTACTTGAAGTTCTAGCTAGAGCAATTAGACAACAAAAAGAGGTCAAATGGATACAAATTGGAAAGGAAGAAGTCAAACTATCACTATTTGCAGACGATATGATAGTATACTTAAGCGACCCAAAGAACTCCACCAGAGAACTCCTACAGCTGATAAACGACTTCAGCAAAGTGGCCGGATATAAAATCAACTCAAGCAAGTCAGAAGCCTTCCTATACTCAAAGGATAAGGAGGCTGAGAAAGAAGTAAGAGAAATAATACCCTTCACAATAGCCACAAACCATATTAAGTATCTTGGCGTGACTCTAACCAACCAAGTGAAAGATTTGTATGACAAGAACTTCAAGTCCCTGAAGAAAGAAATTGAAGAAGACCTCAGAAGATGGAAAAATCTGCCATGCTCATGGATTGGCAGGATTAATATAGTAAAAATGAGCATCTTACCAAAAGTAATACACAGATTCAATGCAATCCCCATCAAAATCCCAACTCAATTCTTCATAGAGTTAGAAAGAGCAATTCAAAAATTCATCTGGAATAACAGAAAACCCAGAATAGCTAAAACTATTCTCAAGAGTAAAAGAACCTCTGAGGAATCAGTATCCCGGACCTCAAGCTGTACTACAGAGCAATAGTGTTAAAAACTGCATGGTATTGGCACAGTAACAGACATGTAGATCAATGGAACAGAATTGAAGACCCAGAAATGAATCCACACTCCTATGGTCACTTGATCTTTGACAAAGGAGCTAAAACCATCCAGTGGAAAAAAGACAGCCTTTTCAACAAATGGTGCTGGCTCAGGTGGAGGTCAACATGCAGAAGAATGCAAATTGACCCATTCTTATCTCCTTGCACTAAGCTCAATTCTAAGTGGATCAAAGATCTCCACATAAAACCAGACACACTGAAACTAATAGAAGGGAAACTAGGGAAGAACCTTGAACATATGGGCACAGGGGAGAATTTCCTGAACAGAACTCCAATAGCTTATGCTCTAAGATCAAGAATAGACAAATGGGACCTCATTAAATTACAACACTACCTTTTAAACAGGCCATTCTTCCTTTCATTGATTTTTAACTGCATTCCACTAACACTAAACTCCCTGGTATCCTAGTGCTGCTTATTTGTGTCTTCTCTTCTTAATTCCTAAGTACAACCTTAAATCCTGGTCTAAGTTTTTGTGATCTGCAAAGAGTTAGACCTTTTCATCCATTTTTTTGCTATCATATCATATACTTGGTAAATTTTGCTGAACAGAAATCACAGCTCTGAAGCTAGTACCTCCAAAATCAAGTCACCAGCATTTGTTAGGAGCCTTTGCTCCTGACAGCTATAGCAGAAGGATGAGGAGCAAGAAGAAATGAAACTCTTGGTTCTGGAGCAGCAATAGGCTTTCAAACTGGCATTTATTCATAGAAAACTTACTCTTTTGGGAATGGTATAAATCTATTCATGAGAAAAGAACCATGGTGGCCCAGAAACTTCTTAAACATCTCACATTTTAAGACTGTTAAAATGCCAATTAGATTTTAAAATGAGCTTGGAAGGTGATAGATATTCAAACCATAGCAATAACTTTTAGTCTTATTGACCAACATTATGTTTTTATTTATACTAAACTCTCAGTTTTCAAAGTTTATTGTAACATGGAGTAGATTTCTTGTTCTTAATATTAGACTTGATGTAACCCTTACCAAAGACAGCTAAGATAAAACAAAGGCTCTAATATTTTCAAAGCATTAGCAAAAATTTAGTAGCTGCTTAAAATATTCAATTCTTATAGATACAGATAGTATTGTATACTTTGAAAAATGCATTGAAAAAGGGTGAGACCATACTTTCAAAGACAAATATTAGTTAATAAATAATTATGATTGGCAAGACACATACTCCACTGTAGTTTAGATTTTGGTTGATACAATCTTTATGTCCAGATATCTCCCAGCATGCTTTATTATCCCAGGTAATGTTACCATTGCTATGATGGAACCCCCTGACCAAAAGCAAGTTGGACAGGAAAATGTTTATTTAGCTTATACTTCCATATAGTCCATCACCGAAGGAAGTCAGGAACTCAAACAGGAGCAAGATGGCATTGAAACTATAGTTCTGATTTTTCCCACCCTTAGCAAACATGGCAACAAGCCATGTGTTTGTTATGTTCCAGAATGGAACAGCATTCATTTACACAGGCATGTAGTGACTATGTTTTAGCAAAGAGACAAATGGTTAGATATATTTTTGCCTGGCTGGCACAGTCTGTCTTGAGCACATGGGATGTTCCAACAGTGGGGATATGGAACCTGAAGAGACCACTTGTAGTAGCCAGATAGGACCCTCAATGGAGAGATGGGGACACAAACTCACAATACTTTTGACCCCAAATTTGTCCTGTCTAAAAGAAATGCAAGAACAAAGATGGAGCAGAGACTGAGAGAATGGACAACCAGTAACCTGCCCAAATTGAGACCCATTCCATGGTCAGGCACCACAATCCCTGACACTATAAGTGATGTTATGTTGTGTGCTGGCTGTCCTCTGAGAGGCTCCACCCAACAGCTGACTGAGACAGATGCAGATACTCACAGCCAGCCATTGAACTGAGGTCGGACCCCTGTGAATGAGTTAGAATAAGAATTGGAGAAGCTGAAGGGGATGGCAACCCCACAGGAAGACCAACAGTGTCAACTAACCTGGACATCTGGACACTCCCAGAGACTAAGCCACCAATCAAAGAGCATACATGGACTGGTTCCTGGCAGAGGGCTGCCTTGTCTGGTCTCAGTGGGAAAGGATGTGGCCAATCCTGTAAATACTTGATTCACCAGGGTGGGAGCATATCCAGTGGTCACAGCATTCATTTACACAAGCATGTAGTGACTCTCAGAGGCTAGAAGGAGGAGGGATGGGGAGGAACTCTGTGAGGGAAGACTGGAGGAGGCAGCATTTGGGATGTAAATAAATAAAGTAAAAATAAAAGAACTCAAACAGTGGAGAAACCTGGAGACAGGAGCTGATGCAGAGGCCACATTTGGGGTGCTGCTTGTTGGCTTGCTCAACATGGCTTAATCAACTTGCTTTCCTATACAACTCAAACCAGCCTAGGGATGACATAATCTACAAATAACTGGACCCTCCCACATCAATCACTAATTTAAAAAATGCCCTAGAGCTAGATTTTTATGGAGGCATTTTCTTAGTTGACATTCTTTCAGATGATTATAGATTGCATCAACCTGATCTAAAACTAGTCAGTAGAGTTATGTTCTGGGATTGAAAATGACACAGTTAGGAAGGCTGAAAAATTCAAGGAGTTTACAATTATTAAGACAAGTTCATTGTATAGTTGCTGTATATTTTCTATGAAGTTATTCTTCATCTGATAAATATATTGACTATCTCTAGTCTGAAGTAAAGGAACATTGCCATGTTCCCTGGAGGAAGGAATAACATAGCTGTCTTAAATATTACTTATTTTTAGTATCCTTCATGGAACATAGTATATTTGCAAAATAATTAATGAACACACAAATAACTAATGAGTCTGTGACATATTTGTTTATTTGGTTTCTTATTTCAAAGCATCATTCACTCCTAACTATTGCAAAATCTTGAGAATTTTATAATATATATTATATGCATATTATAATATATATCCAATGTATGTATTCTTTATTCCTTATCTTTAATCTGTTTTCTTTTTTAAAATATACCCTTCTTTTGGCTTCTGAGAAATTAGTTGCTACTGAGTTTACTCTGATCTCAGTCTTCATTGTCAGGTCCTATACCTACACCAAGTAGTTGAACATTAATCATCTTTGAAATTCATACTTTAACTCCCTTATTTTCTGAATTCATTATGTGATTTCATCCATATTCTAGGTTTCAATAACAAAATGTGACTTAAATTAATATGCCATTGATTTTAATAAGTACCATCATTTTACTGTATTTTAAGAAATCAAAACTAATTTTTATATACCTGTACCATCTCAAATTGGATTACCCTTTTACATGCTAAATGTGATCTTCATATTGTTCACAGCTCAGAGTATCACTTGAAGTAGAAACTTCTGGTTTCTTTGGAAAGTCAGTTGTGTTGAATGATGTTTTCCCAAAGCAGAAACACAGTTTTGTTGAAGTGGATACAGGTAAAGCAAGCACGTAAAAGGATTCATAATGATTGATTCTTCACTAATGACATCCATGTATGGGTTTACACTATACTGTCGTGTTGGGCTACATTTTTCATGACTCTATAGATAGGCACAAAAAATAAAATAAAAACATGAGGTTCCTGAGGCTTATTGCCACTTTCTTGGACTTGGGCCAGTTGACAGAGTGATGTCAGCTGATAGACTCACATGGAGTTTTGCTAAGACAGACTCATGTGCTGAGGCAAGACATGTGGTGAGGCAAGACCCTTAGAGGACGCATGATATTTGGAAGGAATATAAATAGGACTCAAAGGACAGCTTGCATTGCTAGCTTTGTAATGCTTCTTGCTCTCATGTCTTCAATAATCTCTGCTTTGTCAAAAGAGGCACAGCAAAGAATGTCTCCTGGTGTCTCCTGGAGTCTCTGGTGGTCCTGGACCCTCCTGATAACTTGTGCAGTTTCTGCTGAGGCTTAGCTATTTCTGATATGTTATGCCACCTCTGCTGATTTGTGTTTGCTATCTCGATATTACCAAACTGGACTGCTGGTATGTCTACAAAGTATTTGCAAGAGGATCTAGCTGATGCTGCTTTTTCCTACGAACTGAATTGCTGATTTTCTGATAACACAGATGGCATTCACTCTAAAGAACAATTTCTAAACAGCTCACCTTCCCTTGTATCCCAATAATCTTTCTTTTCTTCTACCTCTGGTGGGTGGTGGGTTAGAAGGGAGGATAAAGTGTTATGAACCCATATGAAAAGTAGGCTTTGAAAAATATAAGCCTATAATCACTACTATGGAGTTTCTAATTTAGTAGAAATCAGAAGCAAATCACATCCTTTTTTTCTGTCCTACCTCCTCTTATTTTTGATTTTGAGAAACTCCCTATGTCCCATTTTTATGCACAATGAACTCATGTTAAAATAATTTATCAAACTTACTCAGTTGTTTTTTGCTACTACTCTATTTACAATAGCTAGAAAATGGAAAAATTTACATGTCCTTCAATTGATGAACATACACTGAAAATGAGTACATATATATCATAGGATATAGTAAAGAAAGATGTAAAGAAAATTGCAGGTAAATGGATGGAAGCAGTATTGTGTTGAGTATATTTAGTGAGTTAACCCAGATATAGAAAGACAAACATCAAGTGTTGTCTTTCGTCCATGATTCCTAGCTCCAAATCTTCAGTTGTGAGTATGTAACCTTGAATAGCTTCAAAAATCATGAAAATAAAAATGGAGTATGTGAGGGACACTAGAGAGGAAAATAGGATACAAGTGAAATGAAAGGAAAATGAGAGAGATTTTATTTTATTTTTATTTTGTATTAAGTATTGTCTTTATTTACATTTCAAATGTTATCTCCTTTCTTCCTTTCACCTCCAAAAAACTCTTATGCCATCCCCCTCCCCTTGCTCACTAACCCACCCACTCTTGCTTCCCTGACCTGGCATTCCGCTACCCTGGGCCAATGAGCCTTTACGGGTCCAAGGGCCTCTCCTCTCATTGATGTCCAACAAGGCCATCCTCTGCTATCCATGCGGCTGGAGCCAAGGGACCCCTCCATGTGTACTCTTTGGTTGGTAGTTAAGTCCCTGAGAACTCTAGGGGTACTGTTTGGTTCATATTGTTGTTCCTCCTATGGGGTTGTAAACCTCTTCAGCTCCTTGGGTCCTTTCTCTAGCTCCTCCATTGGGGACTCAGTGCTCAGTTCAATGATTGGCTGAGAGCATCCTCCTCTTTATTTGTCAGGCACTGGCAAAGCCTCTCAGGAGACAGCTATATCAGGCTCTTGTCAGCAAGCAGTTATTGGCATCCACAAGAGTGTCTGGGTTTGATAACTATATATGAGATGGATCTCCAGGTGGGGCAGTTTCTGAATGGTCTTTCCTTCAGTCTCTCTCCACACTTTGTCCCTGTATTTCTTCCCGTGGGTATTCTGTACCCTATCTAAGAAGGACCAAACTATCAAAGGCCAATACAGAAGGAGTGGGTGGTAGGAGGGAGAAATAGCATTAAATATACTTGAAAACATCATGAAGAGTAATTGCATATAATCCATATAAATGCATGCATATACACATACATATACAGTTTAAATGAAATTATATCACTTGGGCTGACAATTTTCCCCCAAAGAGTCATAGAATATCTAACAAATGATACGAGAAACCCCCTTTTGATTTTTTGGTCAAGGGAACACAAGAGATCCCCAAAACCACATGGGCTATTGCTGTTGCTCATGGTTACCTCCCAGAGGTTGAGGGTAAGTTTATCTTGCTGAAGACATCATGCACTTTGGACCTAGAGATTGCAGGATCTGGAGTCTATAGGATTTGAAAGCATCTTCCCTAAAGACCAACTTTTATAATACTAGAAAGTAGTATGCAAGCTTCCAAGGAAGAGAAACAATGAATGGTCCTAAAGATCTGTGATGTCTACAAACGACAACAATAAACATCATAGTGATATATCCCCAAGGGTTTAATAGTGGTATGCTACACTCAGGTTTGGTGGTACCAACAGCTGTCTAATTGTACTTAAGTGCCATTCAACAGTTGGCAAATCATGTCTGGTACTATAAATATACTCAACTAACCAAATCATGCCTGGTATTGTAAATATAACCAACTACCCAGGGCTAGTGAAGACATGGATCTTGGATAAAAACGTTTTTACTGCCACTTTTCTAAACTAATTTCTAACTGCATTCTGAATACTTATTCTGCTGGGCAGTGGTGGTGCACTCCTTTAATCCCAGCACTTGGGAGGCAGAGGCAGGCGGATTTCTGAGTTCGAGGCCAGCCTGGTCTAGAATGAGTTCCAGGACAGCCAGGGCTACACAGAGAAACCCTGTCTCAAAAAACCAAAAAAAAAAAAAAGAATACTTATTCTTATACCAGAAATATGTGTAGTCCTTATTCATATTCAAAGATACTTCTGTTTGTTACCTATGGAGACCAATACAGAAAAGAACTGTACAAAATACAGAAAACAGCTGATCATATGGTACTCAGTCCCATTTGATACAGCTACAACATAACTCCTACATCTACATAAGGCTCAGGGAACATCTTGGAAAAGATGGTAGAAAGATTGTAAGATCCAGAGTGTCAGGAAATTTGCTATGGGATTTTGATTCCTAGAAATGTCAGGAAAGCTTCATGTATGATATATCAATTATATGGCTGCCCAAATAAGATTTGAAGAACTACAACACCAATAAGCATGCTAACATGGAAGGGTGTATCTTATAGTTCTCCATCCCTATACAAAAAACTATAGGTTCCTAAAGAATGCTGAGAGCAAGAGAAACTCTCTTTCTGGGATAAATTCCTTAGTTTATTATCCATTATAAATTGGCCAGCTCTGAAATCATATATGTACAATTAATAGCAAATAGACTTAGTACGGTATTTTTTTGAAATTTGTGATATATATCATATATATCATATGATATATATCATAATATAGACACCAAATCCCTCCACTATTACTGATGACAAGAAGTGCTTGCTGATAGGAGCCTGGTATGGCTGTGGAGGGATTTAGTGGCTGTGGAGGGATATAGTGGAGGGATTTGTGATATATATCATATATATCATATGATATATATCATAATATATATAACATATACAGCATAATATATTATAACACATATGGTGTGTATTTGTGTGTATGTATGTGTGTTTTAAAGACAGAGGGACCATAATTTGAGAGAGAACAAAAGGGGGAATCATAAGAGGATTGTAAGGAGAAAAGAAAGGGAAATAGTAAGATTATATATTCAATTTTAAAAGGAATAAAACACTGAAAGGAGAAAATAATGTGTTAGTGCTAATTCAGTAATTACATTTCTTTTCTTATTAGTCATTTTATTAATTTACATTTCAAATGATATCCCTCTTCCCCATTACCCATCTACAAACCCCCATCCCATCCCCCAATTCCACCCTCCCCCTTGCCTCTATGAGGGTGCTCCTCCACCCACTCATCCACTCCCACCTCACCACTCTAGCATCTCCTTATGATTGGCCATCAAGCCTCCATAGGACCAAGGGCATACCCTCCCTTTCATGTCAGATAAGGCTGTACTCTGCTACATATGTATCTGGAACCATGGATCCATCCATGTATACTCTTTGGTTAGTGGTTTAGAGCCTGGGAGCTCTGGGTGGTCCAGTTAGTTGATATTGTTCTTCCTATAGGTTGCAATATTCTTCAGCTCTTTCAGTCCTTCCCCTAGCTCTTCCATTGAGGTCCCTGGGTTGAGTCTGATGGTTGGCTGTGAGTATCTGCATCTGTATTAGTCAGGTGCAATCAAATTAGTCAGAACCAATCAGGGAACAGCCATACCAGGCTCCTATCAGCAAGCACTTCTTGTCATCAGTAATAGTGGAGGGATTTGGTGTCTGCAGATGGGATAAATCCCTAGGTGAGGCAGTCTCTAGATGGCCTTTCCTTCAGTCTCTGTTCCATTTTTTGTCCCTTTCTTTCCTTTGGACAGGAACATTTCTGGGTTAAAAAATTTGAAATGGGTGGGTGGCCCCATCCCTCAACTGGGGGCTGTGCCTGTCTACTGGAGGTGATCTCTACAGGTTGCATCTCCCCTTTGTTAGGTATTTCAGCTAAAGTCATTGCTGTTGGGTCCTGGGACCAAAAGCTCAGAATTCCCACGGTACAATCCACAAGCCATATGAAGCTTAAGAAGAGGGAAGATCAAAGTATAGATGCTTCAATCCTATATAGACTGGGGAACAATATGATCACAGGAACTAGAGGGAGGGAGGGATCTGGGATGAAGAGAGGAAGGAGAGGGTAAAAAGGGGGACATGGTCAGGTATGGGAAGAGATAGGAGAGTAGTCAGAAAAGTGAATAGAAACATGTGGCAGTGGGGTATGGGTAACTGTGGGTAGTCACTAGGATGTACCAGTTGCCAGGGAAGTGAGAGGCTCCCAGGACCCAACAACTTTTCTTAAGAATTATAACCAGTTTCTGATTTTGGTAAGCCATTTCATTGGTAACTTAGATTTGAAATGAAGGGGAAATGATTAGTATAGTTTTAGGAGAGCATGGAGGTGCTTGTGAGATATACGATAGGCAGTTGGATGTAATAATCTGGAGTTATGGCAAGATGACTGGACTGTGGTCTTAAAGTGATTAGCCATTAGCTTCAAGCATTGGTTGAAGCTGAGTGAGGGGTGAGACCATTCAGAGACTCAGTGTAGCATAAGACTAAGAGAGGATATAACTAGAAAAACAACACATATAAAGTAGACAGTAAAGCATACAGGGAAAGGGTGAGGAAAAAGACAGAGATGCTAAAGAAAAATAAAGGCAATATGGTATTTAGAGTTCAAGAGGCAACAGGGTGAAAAATAATGCATGGGTTAGGACAGACAAATTCTGAGTAGCACATATTGGTCTTATCAGCGAGACTGACACTGCTAAGATGCATAAAGGAGAAGGCTAATGGGTAAATCAGAACTGAAGGCTTTGAAACCCTGGATGAACAATTTTCCTCTAAGTTTGTTGAGAAAGAAAGGAGATCAAGATTAGAAATAGATGAGGGGGAAGCTTGCAAGAGATCAACATCAAGGAAAGCTTTACCTAAAACTCATTTTGTAGGCTGGGCATGATGGTACATACCTTTAATCCCAGCACTTAGGAGGCAAAAACAGGTGGATCTCTGTAAGTTTGAGGCCTGTCTGAGTTCCAGGATAGCCAGGACTATGTAATGAGACCATGTCTCAAAGAAAGATCATTTTGTACATTCATTGTATATGATACATAAAGACATTTTCCCATACAAGTATATACTGGTATATTGGGCATATTAACTCCCCATACCTTCTTACCCTCCCCTTCCTTTCTCATCCCTATTAGTCTTCATTGTCCCCAAGATAGCTGTATTATTACTTTCATAACATATATACACATGATTTTTGCAATGGAAACATACAGTATTTGTATTGTGAGATTGCTTAATATGATTATCTCTAGTTGCATTCATATTCCTGCAAACTACATAACTTCATTCTTCTTTACATCTACAAATGTCACCAGGTATGCATACCATATATAGTTATGGATATAAGGAAAGTTTTCAAATATGTAAAAACGTAAGACAATTCTCAGTGTTTACAAAACACATTGCAATGAAGTTATCTTTCTATAAGATACACAGGATTCTTCTAGGGTATGTTTTACCTCTTGTAATGTATGTTTAAGCTATGACTTGACAAAGTACCATATTGGATATCTTTTTTCAACTGTAAAATGAAATTCAGGGTCAGAATTTAGGCTTAAATCAATAATACAAGGTTTTTATAGCAGTCAATCATGGTAAAGTTATTTTTGTATTTAAATAAAACATCTAGAATCCAATTTGGTCATTAAATTGATTGCATGATCTTATACAAGTTATTTAACCTGTCTATCTCATATTTCATTATGTGCAAACATGTTTCATACAGTTGTATTTAACATCAAAGGAGATAATGGATTTTGAGAGTCTGTATCAACATGACGTATTAAAATGTTGCCAAGAGTTACTGAACTCTTGGGAAAACCTAGACTCATTTCTATCAGCTATTTCATTAACACTGCTAGTAACCCCACTTTATGGATGAGACAGCTGTGTCAGAGACAAGCTGGGAACATTGCCTGGGATTGCAAGCTAGGGACAAGCCTAGTAAATATTAGAGAATTTGACTCTAGAATGCTGCAAAGTCATTACGGTGTGCTTGCTATCAATGGCCCAGGGCTCTGTCATCTAATGCAAGCACTTACCAAACAAATGTTTTGTGAAAATCTAATGAAAGTTAAACCCACCCCTCCCACAAAGTGCACAAATTTGAATGCGTATGTGTTTGTATATTATTCACTACACCACTGCCTGAAATCCTTGCAGTGTAGGTTATTCTGGAAACCACGACGGAAATAAGAATAAAAGAAATAGCTCCAAAGATTAATTCCATCATTGAAAAACTGGAACACAGCCTTAAACTCTGATAAAGCAGTACAGTTCTAGAAATTTCGAAGAAGCCGAGGCCTTCTTGTTACCCTCTATCGCCACCTGCTGGACTGCTGCTCTGTAAAGAAAACAGCTTTATTCTTAATGCGTACGGACATCTAATTTTCCAAAAACATAAGCTTACTCTCCAGTGGACCGCCAACCCAAACCAGACGTTAAAGGTCTTTGCCAATACCCTCGATACAGCTGCTAGGGACCCTGTAATGTCTGTGGTGCAGGGTCCTTGCCATTTTAGGTTTGAATCTGAAACTGCCTCACAAGAATTTAGGAAAATAGACATAAGAATTCAGCAGAGGGCGCTGGAGTACACATTTCTCTGAGGTCTTTATCACAAATACAGAAACGTCAGTCTTTGTTTTCTTCATATACAGTGTATATTTCTGTAGTATGCACCTCTTCAAGTTATTTATTTTACTATTACGTTTTGGGGAGATTTCAACATCATAAAACGGGGAGGGGCAAAAACAGAACCCTTTCTGGCCCAGTTTAAGGTATTCTCTTCTCATGCTGTTCCCTGTAGTTCCTCCTTTCAATTACTTTCCAATTCAAAAATCCCAAGTAGTTATCAAAAAACTTGACTATGACTCTAATCAGATTTTTGTCATATTTGAAGTATTGTCACAGTTTTGTCATTTGACAGCCTCAAAGACCCCCTTGCCCATGTGAAACAACTCAGATAATCTGTTTCATGCTAATTGACTGCACAGTCTGTTCTCTTCCTTCAATGTTCTGTATTCTCGCACTCTTCTAAGTCGCACACAACTCAGGTAGCATGGCTCCTAACATTAATCTGGAAGGGGTAAGATGTTATTTAAACATTTTAACAACATTGTCAAATTTCGTCATTGATTATGTATTTGTTGTCTTTTCCTCAGTATCTGCTATTAACTCTGAGAGAAGAAAACATGTTCAAATCTCCAGTTTCTACAGTGTTAAATGCTATTTTGTATGTACTCAGCCATTTTCTTTTATGATGCAAGAGATTGAGTCTACTGTCTTGTGCATGCTAGACAAATAAACGCTCTTCCACTGAGATATCCCCACCAATTAAAACTGTTTAGTTTAAGAAATACTCTCTAAGTCTCATGGACTGATTTTGAGTTCTCTATTGCAGCCTAATCAGACCTTGAACTCACAATTCTCTTACTTTGACCTCCACAAAACTGGGAATACATGCATGTACCACCAGGGCTAGCATTGTTTCCTTTTTTATTTGTCAGAGAATGTATAGGACAATCAAGACAATTACTTTTTCAGAACCTTAATTAGCATAATGTTCCAAGGAATATGTTTGTTTACTATTTCTCAGCCTTTGCTCTTTTCTGTGTACAAAACAGTCAAGTAAGAGATAAGCAGAGTCAAAAAGAAACCTGGGATAATGAGGACAGATTTAAACGTTCCATTTAGAAGAAATGGTAAGAGGGTTTCTCCTAATCTCTTATGTAGCTATATAAACTCATGATCTTCCTGCTTCTACCTCCCATGTTCTGGGATCACACTTGCCAAACTTGTTTAAATAATTCTGCCCCTGATTCTGCAATAATACTACTAATCAGAAACATTTGGGTTCATCCTGGGTGAAACACACTTTATGTTCTAAGTATTTTCTGTGTACTGATGCATTTAACTATCACAGTACTCTTAGGACCAGTCATCTATTTGCATTAAAAGACAATGAAGTTAAGCAGCTTGCATAATAACATAACTCGTTAAAATATCAGACTTAGGCAAAACGCTCATAAACTGACTGTACCTTAAAACATATATTTCTGGAGTTTTCTCATCATTACCATGGTACTATTTCATTTCTCTATTTTGTTTTGTAACATTATATTCTCCCTTTCTGAATCAGTTCTCTGGCAGTCTTAAATACATAAATCTTACACTTCTGTTTTTTCTTTTACAGTTTTAACTTTCGTGAGACAAGTTATTATGTAGTCTAGGCTCTTGGACTCAATATGCAGCCAAAGTTGGCCTTTTTCTCCTGATCTTCCTGCCTGTACCTCCTAAGTACTAAGATTATAAGTATGCAACATCATGCCCACTTTGAACAATGTTTTTGTTTGTTTGTTTGGGTTTTTGTAACTTTGTTCTTCTTACTCAGTGCAGTTAGATAGCATTATTTAGCAGAGGGTATTTTAGAGACAGCCATTTACATATTTACAAAATTTACTTTATTGCCTCCTTCAGGTACTCAGCTGATATATGTATAATTATGTCTGTTTTTACAGGAATACAAGAACGATTTGAATCTAGCAGAGTTTAAGCAAAACAAGAGACAGTGAGTTCATGTAACTTCACTAGCATCCTATAACTGGCGAATGAGAAAGGTTGAATTAACAATAAAGAAGTCTAATCCAAAAGCCATACCCTTGTGGTTCATTGTTGTTTAATTTTGTGATTAAATTTCAGATTACTGCCTTCAGTCCCCCCACCTTAATATTTTCTAGCAGTGTGACTTTGGACCTTCAATTTCCTCACTTTTAAAAATAGGCAATCACACTGAAGCCAATACAAAGACTAAATGAGATAATTTCTGTCAAAAGCTTAAAATTTGATGTCAGACAAACAGCATGCAAGTGTAATTTATTGTTATTTTCTAAATAAGATCAATCCTTTTTCCTTAAGCTTTCTAGACAAAGTTGGTAGGAAATGCATCTGCTTTCTTAGATTAAAAAAAAAAGCAAAACAAAACAAATATATTTAAAAGCAGTCCCGATAAAAGGAAAAGAAAACCTGGAGCATGGAAGTCTTCAATTGTTTCTTGTGAGTGCTATCTGATGCTTCTTGATCACCATTATCTTTCCAAATAGCCTATTCCAAGATCATACAATTCTTCTTTAAGCTCACATTGATTTACAATGTTATACTGCCCCCTTCTGTGGACTGTAAGTAATAAAATTACTATCAGTTACCTGTAAAGTTTCACACAAGGTTAATAAAGGGTAGTGATATTGTTTGTTATGAACTATAACTTTTACACCTCTAAGAATGACTTCCAAGAATTATTGTGGTCATGAAGAACTCAGACAGAAGGAATGAGTGGGATTCAAGGACACACAATCATTAGGTGACAGAACTGTGGATTTGAAAACAAACACCTATACTTTCACTTTTCAAATCCACTCTTCTATTTTTCTTTTCTTTTTATTGTGATTCAGAGTATGGCCTTTTATCATGAATATCACCTACTTTAATATGTCTTTCAGATTGCTTTCCTTTACGCTAGAATATGGTACCTTAATTTTATGTTGACTGTTTTCATTTTTTAAAGAACAATGTATTATCCTTCTTGTTAGATTTTCTAAGACTCTAAATAAAAGGAAGAGAGCTATTTATTCTTTGTTGAATTGATTTGTAAGAAGGTTATTCTTTGGTAGAAATACTAAAATTAATGAAAACAAAAGTTCAGGGGAGAAAAATCACAGAAACTAATGTACAAACCCAGATAAATCATATCTCACATTCAGTTGGTAGAATGAATGCCTAACATGTAGTAAGCCCAACCTCCAATTCCCAGGACTGCATAAACATGGAATGTTATTATATATATTTAATCCTAGCTCTGGGGAGGCAGAGGTGAGATGACCCAAAATTTAAGGTAATCTTGGCTACACTGAATTTGAAAACACAGTGAGTTTGAAGATACCGTGAGCTACAGCAAATATGCCCTATTTTAAAAAATAACACATGATGATTAGGAATGTCAACATGATGACCAAGTTTGACACCAATAAAGCCTCCAACTCCGGATGCCAAGGAACCTAGGGTTTGGTACAAATTTGCCTAGATTTCACTTTGAGACTGGGGTTCAGATCCAGAGATCTAAGAAGTTCACTACAGGTGTATACTTTCAGCCCTAGTAGTCCCAGAGTTCACAGACACCAGGGTTTTTCCTTCAGAAATCTCAAGAGTTACTCATCAGAGATAGACAGTGATTCTGAATAAACTGACATGAGGATGTAGGCTCCACAAGTCCCCAAAGTGAGTGTGGGTCTGAAGTTTTGGTTACTGACTTCCCAGTGGTCCATGAAGAATAGGGTCTTATGTTACAGTAGCTCCATTGTTCACTGAGCCCACAAAATCACCGGAACTTCCAGAGGTCACAGCATTAATGAGGACCCAACTACAGTACCCAGGAAGCTCAGACATTAGAAATACCGGTAGTATCTAGATTTCAGTCCCCAAGAGATTCAGGATGAAAGTATGATCCAGGGATGTTATTGGATCTGGTATTCTTGGTGATGAGTGTGCAACCCTGCCAGGAAGGATTAAAATAGGACTGAAATAAGGATTAAAATGTCAGAGAGGATAAAAGCATAACTGCATATTCATAAAGGTAATAATTAATAGAGAATCTATATAACAACCACACACATTGTATACAATATTTAGCTTATAAAATAAACACAATTGTATATAGTAGATCAGAGAGAACGTAATACAAAAAATGTATGACTTCAATATACTTATCTAATGCTCAGATATATTATCCTACCTAAAAATAAACTATAAAATTAATCTAGTCTATAGGTAAAAGTACATAGCAAAATATTTGGCTACCAGATGTGAAGCACACATTCTTCACAAAAGCCCATAGCACCTTTTCAAAAATAGAAAAACCTCTGCCACTAAGCAAGCTTTCACAAATATAAAAGAGACGAATACTTTATTGTATCTTGTCAGATCATTAAATAGACAGGAATAATATATTGAGTTATAAGAACTGGAAAATACACTGAGTCTAAATAGTGTATACATGATAGCCATTAGTTTATTAGTACAGTTAAATGAAAATATAAATACAACTTACTAGGACTTTCAGATCCCTGACCCTTGGCATATAAGTAAGGTAATTCCAACAGGAACTTTTATAGTTATAAATGTTGACATTAAATACTCAGAAATATATTCATTAGTTACTTTTCTATCACTTTGATAAAACACCAAGACCAAGGCAACGTATGGGTGGAACAGAGGAATGAGATTTCTTTATGGCAAAAATGAGGCAGAGATGGTAGTAGAGAAGCAAATTAAGAGCTCACAACTTTAACTGTCAATAGGAAGCAGAGCAAACTCAAAATGATAACTTTCAATGTTAGCCTCCTGTGATATACTTCCTTTAAGAAAGCTGTGGTGGCTTCAGTACTCCCAAACAGCATCATCAACTGAGGACCAGGTATTTAAATGATTGAGATTACCAATGACATTTTCATTCAAACCATCACATTGTTCTCCATGACCCCCAAGGTCTTATGGGTGGAGATATCATAAAACAAAGTGTTCATAGTATTTTATCATCCTAACTCTTTTTGAAAGTCCAAAGTCTCTTCTGAGATTCAAGTCAATCTCCTAACTGTAATTTTCCAGTAAAACACAACAAGCAAACTGCACACATCCAACATATAATGGCATAGAATATACATTACAATTCCAAAATAGAAGAATGGGGGCATAGTGAATAAGTACTAAGTCAAAACAATACTAACACACAAAAGGGAAAACACCAAATTTTCTAGCTATGTCAAAGAGTTTAGATGGCTCTATCTTTCTGTCTTTGTTGCTAACAGCATCCATGTACTCTTATGCTTTCTCTACTCTCTGTATTCAACTTATCATGTGTCTTAGTTAGGGTTTTGCTAATGTGAACAGACACCATAACCAAGGCAAGCCTTATAAAGGACAACATTTAATTGGGGTGGGCTTACAGCTCCAGAGGTTCAGTTCATTGTTATCAAGTAGGGATCATGGCAGCATCCAGGTAAGCATGGTGCAGATGGAGCTGAGAGTTCTACATATTCATCTGAAGGCTGCTAGCAGAATATTGACTTCCAGGTAGCGAGGACTAGGATGTAAAAGCCCAAGCACACAGTGACACACCTAGTCCAACAAGGCCACACTTCCAAATAATACCACTCTCTAGGCCAAGTATATTCAAACCATGACACATGACAGATCTCTCACATTTCTGGCATCTTTAATATCCTGAGGTCTCTAATGTAACCCAGCATTCACTTTCATAGCTTTACAAAGTTTTTGCTCAGAGTCTCTTGCTTTCTCAGCATCTACATGCAGGAACTCCCCTGCCACCCACTGTCACAACAACTCTCTGAAAACATGGAAGACTCCATGACACCTTTATTCTCACATCTTTCATGACTCTATGGTTAGCACTAAAGGAGGACACTGTCAAGTTTGGATGGCAGCTTTGGATAGATTTTGTACCCCTGGAACCACATATGTATCAACTTTTGTTTGTTGTTTAGTTTTTGGAGCAGTAAAGTCCTTAGGCCTTTTCCTTTCATAAACTGGAAGTTTAGCTGGATGGGGTCTGGCCTTGAAGGCATGCTTCCCTTTATTTTAGTACAGATATGGCCTCTCCTGACGGGTGTTAATTCCCCTTAACAGTTGCAGTCTCTCTTTCAGGACAAACCTTGGCTGTAATGTTAAGCTTGTTTGTGTCATTTTTCTCTTCAGACTGTATATTTAAATTTTGTTCTGCCCCATTTATTATGCTTCATTGTATACTTGTATAGCATGGCTACTAATAGCCATGAAGCAGAGTCAATATTAAGCTGGTTTGAAATCTCAACCAAAGAAATTAGTCCATTGCATTAAAATTTAGCCCCAGGCAAGTTCTTCAGACACGGGCAAAAGGCAGTCACATTTTATTTGCCAAAACATCACAGGGACCATTTCTAGTCCAGATGCTATTAGTTATCTCAGAAACATCTTGATCTGGGCCTCCACAGGGCTTCTTTTTATATGTGTATGGGTGTAGAGCCATCTAGTAGAACATGTGTAGCATCTATGTCCTCAAAGAAAAGTGACTTTCCTTCCTCCAGCAGCCATAAATAGCCAATAACTCCTCATCTGAGGAAAGGGGATTTACTGAATCTCTCTTCCAAATATACTGAGATTTTTATCTTGCTCCATTTCACTCAGTCCTTGTATATGCAGTCACAGCTTGTCAGTCTATACAGGCAATGACACTGCTATATCCAACAAATGTTATTTCAAGGCAGACATACAGTGGCTCTGGTTCTTAGAATCCTTACATCCCTTCTGTATTGATCCCTGAGTCTTGTAGCAAGAAAATTATATATTTCAATTTAGAGCTGTCCAATCCCTAGTCTCTTATTCTCTCCACACTGACCAGCAAAATGAAGTTTTTTAAATGAGGTTAGAAGACACACTAACTTATATGTATAAAGATAAGGACATAGAAAGCAATTTGTTACAATGTACTTCTAGGAGATTGATATATTTTCCCCTAAAGCCTATGACATAGCCAGCCATGTGTTCTTGACACAGTATCAGACATGAGTTCACCTTGTGGAGAGGGCTTTACATCCAAACATAAAGTGGTTGTTTTAAGGTATAATTTGCTACAGTGAAAATATCTTGTCTGTCAGGGTTCACAGGTAAGTAAGATCCATTATTTCTTTGTTCCCTGGCAAAATGCATTAAGTCTTCCAGCATTAGCTAGCCAGAAGTAACTTAGATATAGGCTTACATTTTCTAAACTGACTTTATTTAGCATTCTTGAATGCTTCAATCTCCCTTCTAACCCACTGACTAGAGGTTGGAGAGAAGGGAGGTTAACAGAAAAAATGGTTTTGTGGACCTGATTAGAATTAGTTCCTTGAGGTGATTTCACTCTTTGTTGTCAAGATACCGGAATGATAGGACCACAGAGATATCTTGACTCTGAGGAGTTCTGGCACAACAAGGATCACAGGAAGGACAGGCTCCAGTCAGATATAGCGAGGGCTGGTAGCACTAGAGATAATCAGATGGCAGGAGGCAAGCTCAAGAACATAAGCAACAGAAATCAAGGTAACTTGGCATCATCAGAGCCCAATTCTCCCACCATAGCAAGTCCTGGATACATCATCACACCGGAAAAGCAAGATTCAGACCTAAAATAACTTCTTTTTCTTTTATTAGATATAGTGTTCATTTACATTTCAAATGTTGTCCCCTTTCCCGGTCCCCCCCCCCAAAATCCCCTAACCCATTCCCCCCCCTCACCAATCCACCCACTCCTGCTTCCCTGTCCTGGCATTCTCCTATACTGGGACATTTAGCCTTGTCAGGACCAAGGGACTCTCCTCCCTTTGATGTCCAACAAGGCCATCCTCTGTTGCATATGCTTCTGGAGCTGTGGGTCTCTCCATGTGTACTCTTTGGTTGGTGGTTAAGTCCCTGGGAGCTCTGGGGGTACTGGGTGGCTCATATTGTTGTTCCTCTTACGGGGTTGCAAACCCCTTCAGCTCCTTGGGTCCTTTCTCTAGCTCCTCCATTGGGGACCCTGTGCTCAGTTCAATGGTTGGTTGAGAGCGTCCCCTTCTCTATTTGTCAGGCACTGGCAGAGACTCTCAGGAGACAGCTGTATCAGGCTCCTGTCAGCAAGCACTTGTTGGCATCCACAATAGTGTCTGGGTTTTGTAACTGTATATGGGATGAATCCCTAGGTGGGGTAGTCTCTGGATGGTCTTTCCCTTAGTCTCTGCTCCACATTTTGTCTCTGTATCTCCTCCTGTGGGTATTTTGTTCCCCCTTCTAAGAAGGACCAGAGTATCAATACTTTGTTCTTCCTTCTTCTTGAGCTTCCATTTGGTCTGTGAATTGTGTCTTGGGTATTCCAGGCTTCTGGGTTAATATCCACTTCTCAGTGAGTGTATACCAAGTGTGTTCTCATGATGATGATAGAGGACTTTAAGAAGGACATAAATAACTCCCTTAAAGAAATACAGGAGAAAACAAGTAAACAGGTAGAAGCCCTTAAAGAGGAAACACAAAAATCCCTCAAAGAATTACAGGAAAACACAATCAAACAGGTGAAGGAAATGAACAGGAATAGGGTCTCACTATCAACCTTTTGAGGGTAATCAAGATCAATGGAAATAGCCTTTAATGTTTGCAGGCATCCATGCAACACCACTGATGAAGAACTCAAGTAGTTAACCCATACTTGACACTAGGCTTTTTATTTTATATCTTATGGTAGATGGAAGAATCTTTGTCTCTGCATTTTGTAGTAATGCTGTTTAAAATCCTTTTACTTATGTATATGGATGTTTAGAAAACATCTTCAGTAGTAGATCTCTCTATGGCATCTTCAAAGGTCCTTAGTGTTAGCTATCCTGTATACTCCCTTTTCACTCTGCCCTCCCATTTCCCATCCCACTAAACCCTTTAGCTTCCTTATTAACTTTTTTTTCTTCACAGCTCCTGAATTCCATTGCTTTCTCTTAAAATCTCTCCAATAAGTCCTTACTAGTTTCTGGAATTTTATGGGTACCTCCATTTAAACACACATATCTGAATATTCAAAACTACCTAGCATCTACACATGAGAGAAAAGCTGTGGCATCATTTGTCTTTCTGGGTCTGGTATTCTTCACTCAAAATGATCAGTTTTCATTCCATCAGTTTATCTACAATTTCTCCAAATTCCTTTTTCTTTACAGCTGAATGTGTATTTGTCTATTATTTATTTATCAGCTGATAGACATTTAAGGTGTTTCCTAATTCCTGGGTACTCTGAAGAAAGCACATAAACATTGTTGAGAAAGTATCTCTGTAATAAGACATAGGTTCATTTAAGCATATCCCCTGTTGTAGCATAGCTCAGTCATACATGGTATCAATTTATAGCTTTTGGAGAACCTTCAGCATTTTTACTTTCATCAACATTGATAAACATTACCTTTTCTCACTATCCACACTAGTATTTGTTGCCTTTTTTTAAATTAGCCACTTTAGCTTGGGGAAAATTAAATCTCAAAGTAGTCTTCATTTGCTTTTCTTTGATGGCTAAATAATTTCTCAGTTATCTGTATTTCTTCTTTTGAGAACTCGCTGATTAGTTGCATGCTTCTCCTCCTGTTTTTTAAATATTGAAGACAATTTTACTAGAGTTTAAGAGAGAAACACCCTAGGGCAGACAAGCTGTAAATCTCAGCAGCTGGCCAGAGGAAAATAATGGAGAATACTCATGCTGTTTGAGTCAGTCCCAAACAGAGGTCAGCCACATGGTGGCAGACAGCCACATGGCAAGGAAGGGAGATTTAGAAAAAGATTAGGGAAGCCCAAAGAACCAGACAAAGCATGCTTAGAACAGAGATCAAACACAATCCCAGGAACTATTATGCTTTTCTAATTTATTCAGAAATGTGGGCAGACTTATGAAGCTGCATTTCTAGTGCACACCCTGCAGTTTGTAAATGAATAATTGCTTTCTTAGTGTTGTCTTTGCATTCTTTGTATAATCTATACATTAGCCCTCTGTCAGATGTATAGCTGGTAAATATACATTTTTACAATTCTGTAGGCTGCCTCTTCACTCAAGTGATGATGTAATTTGTTGCACAGAAGATTTTATTGTCAAAAAATCCCATTTATTAATTATTGGTATTAAAGGCTATGCCACCAGGCTTCTTTTCAGAAAGTACTTTCCTGTATCTGTAAGATGAAGTGTAGTCTATGTTTCTCTTCTAAAAGTTTCAAGGTATCATATCATGTATTGAGGTCCTTGATAACATTCAGAGTTGAGTTTTGTCCAGTTTTACTTTTCCATATGTAGCTATCCAGTTTGAGCATCACTGTTTGTTGAACAGTGTTTATGTCTCAAATGTACATTTTTGTACCTTTGTAAGACTTTGTAAGTGGCTGCAAGAGCTAGAGCTTATATGTGAGATTTAACTTATAATCCATTCATTAATGTGCCTCTTTTGGTACCAGTACCATGCTGATTTTATTGTTATAGCTCCAAAGTATAATTTGAAATCATGCAAAGTAATAATTCTACCTGTATTTTTATTGTCCAGCATTGTTTTTTTTTTTGGCTCTCCTGGATATTTTGTATTTTCATATGAATTTTATGCTCATTTTTTCAAAATGTCCTGAAAAATTCCATTGACCTTTTATTTATCTATTGATTTATTGATTGATTGATTCACTTTCCAACCCTCTCCCTTCTCTCCCCTCAGTCCTACCCTCCTATCCCACTGCCCTCCCCTTGTACCAACCTGCCATGGTATATCAACTTGCTTTCAGTCTCTCTCTCTCTCTCTTTCTCTCTCTCTCTCTCTCTCTCTCTCTCCCCTCTCTTTACATCCTAATCCAAGTCCTCCTCCCCACAGTACATCCCTCCATCTCCCTGCTCTTCTCTTCAGAAAGAGTGGAGGCCCCCTTGGGTATCCCCTGACCATGGCACATGACATCTCTGCAGGGCTAGGTGCTTCTGCTCTCCCTGAGGCTAGAAAAGATCGCTGAGTTAGGAGAACAGTTTCCACAGAAAGGCAAATGCTTTAAGGATAGCCCCACTCCAGTTGTTCAGGACCCACATGAAGATCAAGCTGCACATGTGCTACATATGTGCAGGGGGCCTAGGACCAGCTAGTGTATGCTCTTTGCTTGGTGGTTCAGTGTCTGAGAGCCCCCAAGGGTTGAGATTAGTTGGCTCATTGGTCTTCCCATGGAGTTCCTATCCCCTTTGGGGCCCTCAATCCTTCCTCCAATACTTCCATAACAGTCTCCAAGCTGCATCCATGTTTTGGCTGTGGGTGTCTGAATCTGTCTTAATTGTCTGGTGGGTGTAGTCTCTCAGAGGACAGCCATACTAGGCTCCTATCTGCAAGCATAACAGAGTATCATTAATAATGTCAAGGACTGGTGCTTACCCTTGGAATGGGCCTCTACCTGGACCAACAATTGCTTGGCCATTCCCCTAGTCTCTGGTCCAATCCCAGTCCCTGAATTTCTTATAGGCAGGATAAAATTTTTGTAGAAAGTTTTGTGACTACTCTACTAGGGTTCCTGCCTTACTACAGGAGGTCCCCTTTTCTGGTTCTATATCCCCAATGCTGTGAATCTCAGCTGATGTCACTCCCATTAATTCTTGGGAGACTTCCATATCCCAGGTCTCTGGCACTTCGTGGAGATGACCCCACCCCAAACCCCTGCCAGTTGCAGATTTCCATGCATTCTCATGGCCATCTCTCCTATCTCTCCTCATATCTGATCTCTGTGAGCCCTTATGAGCCTTTGCTTAATTGATTCTGTGGACTTTGTTCTCCTGGTGTCTTTGAACCCCTGGCTACTAAAATTACTGCTTCTGCTCTTCCACATGTTTCCTGAGCGCTGAAGGGAGGGACTCAACACAGATCTGCAGTTTGGTCTCTCTTTGTCTAGTGTCGGGCTGTGGGTCTCTGCATTTGCTCCTGTCAGCAGTTGGAGGAACCCTCTGTAATGAAGATTGGGCTAGGTACCAATCTATGAGTATAGCAAAATATTATTAGGAATCATTTTACTGATGTTCTTCTATTCTAGGTCTCTGGGCTATCAAATCTTCAGTTCCTGGTCATCCAGGCACTGTCAGTTGTGAGATCCCTTATATTTGGCCCACAAATTAGAACTGTTATTGGTTGGCCAATCCCACAAGTTCTGTGCCTCCAAAGCCCCAAAACTTCTTGTGGGCAGGACAGATTATACTTCCAAGGTTTTGTATCTGGGTTCTTTTTTATCTTATGGAAAGTTTCCAGGAGTATTGAAGTTTTTTTTTTTTAATTCCTCTAAGGGTATGGTTGAATTTTAAGCTGAATCCATCTTGCCCTGAACTTACTTCATTTGGGAGATTTGAAAGTGCTACTTCTATCTCATTGGTTGTTATGGATCTTTTTACATTACTTACTTCATCTTGATTTAACTTTGGTAGTTTATATTCATCTAGAAATGTAGTGATTTCTTTTAGAAATCCAGGTTAATAGAATATGAATTATTAAATCATATCCTTTTTAAGTCTCTGATCTTTTCCCATTGTCTGCTGTAATGTCTCTCTTTTCATTCCTAATTTTATTAATTTGGATCATTTCTCCCTTTCTTTTAGTTAATTTTTGCTTAAAAGTTTGCCAGTATTCTTAGTAATCTTTATAAAAACACAGCAGTTCATTTCATAGATGATTCCTCTCTTCTTCCTCCTCCTCCTTCTTCTTTTCCCTTTCTATTGCATAAATTTTGGCCCCAATTTTAATCTTATCTTCTCATTAACTGTTTGGAAACGTTGTTTCTTCTTTTTTTTCAAGGCCTTTAGGTATTTAAATCTCTCAATATTTTTAAAAAATGTAGTCAGCTTGCGTCATATAGGTATTCTTGTAATGTGTTTTATTTTCATTAAAATTCTATGAACTTTTAATTTCATTCTTGATTTCTTGCTTGACCCAATTATCATTTTGTAATGTACTGTTTAGTCTCCATGATGTTATGTACATTTTCAGTTTCAGTTGATACTGTTATTGAGTTTATTTCATTTTGTTTGGATAGCATACAGGATAGTATTTATATTTTCCTATATTTATTGAAACTTGCTTTGTGTCTTAACATGTAGTCTGTGTTGGGAAAAATTTATGCTGAGAAGTCTGTATTATTTAGTGTACAGGTAGAATGTACTATAAATTTGCTATGTCCATTTGATTTACAATGTCATTTGACTCAAATATTTTTGTTTTATTTTTGTCTTGGCCACCTGCCTGTTTTGGAAAGTGGGATATTGAAGTCACTCAGTATCTCCTTTTTGAGGTTAAGTAGCAGCTTACATGTAGTTGTATTTGTCTTACGAAATTGGATGGACATTTGGGGGGTTGTACATATGACATTAGAGCTACAATATCCTCTTTAAGTGTTAGTCCTTTAATGGGTGTCTTAATCAACTTTCTATTGCCACAATAAAGCACCATGGACAAAGACAATTTGGCAAGGAAAGGGTTTATTTTAACTTTACCCTTCCAGGCAGCAGTTTATCACTAAGGAAAGTTGGAGCAGAAATTCAGGACAGGAACCTGAAGACAGTAACTGATGTAGAGGCCATAGAGGACTTCTGCTTACTGGTTTTCTCCTCATGGCTTGGTCAGCTTACTTTCTTATAGTATTCAATTCTACCAGTCCTAAGGGGATACTGTCCACAGTGAGCTAGGCCTTTTATCAGTCACCAGTTAAAAAAATATCACAGGTGTGCCTACAGGCCAATTTGGTAAGGGAATTTTCTCAATTGAGTTTTTCTCTTTCAAAATGACTTTAGCATGTGTCAAGTTGGTACAAAACTAAGAAGCGCAATGAGTATGATTAGTTTTCATGCGAAGTCTTTTTTGACAGAATAGCTGTTCTCACTTGTTCCTAGAGTGAAAGGATGAATAAAGATATTCTAGGAAAATGGAATTAGTGGAACTAATTTCATCTAAATACAGTATGTATATTTGGTGATCAGATAGGGTTTTCTTGAGGCAGTGAAAGATGGATCTTATAGTCTAATATGCTATTCTGTGTCTCTTTATTGGTAAACTGAGACTTAATACTGGATGGGAAAGTTATGAACTTATATAAAATGGGGATATAGCTATTTACAAAGATGTCCTGGAAACATAAATAAGGTCAAGGGTGTGGGTTTAGTTGAGACAGGTGGGAATAGAGATGTGGCAGTAGAGCTTGAACTTGGATATAAGATAAAATCCATTGATTCATAGTCTTAAAAATGCTTACATTCATTTTATTTTATGTATATGTATGTTTTGCCAGCATCTGTGTATGTGCACCACTGCATACAATGTCCACAAATGTTGGAAGAAGGTATCTAATTCTCTTGAATTCTGCTTACAGATGTTCTTGGGCATTCATGTGGGCTCTGGGAATCAAGCATGAGTCTGATCTAAAATGAGAAAATGCCATTAACTATTGAACCACCTCTCCAGCGTCCTTTGCTTCATATTGTGCTAATAGAAGTCAAAGTTAGATAGGGCTGGTTTTAAGCAGTTTGTTGAGATTAAGTCTATGATGGCCTGAAATATATTTTAAAAGACTCTTGAATAATCAGACTGAGGTAAAGAGCCTGTGTATATATAGCATGATTCATCAAATACTTAAAATCTGTAGTATCCTAAAACTTTCTAAAATTTTCCACATTCCAACTATTGTGCCTAAAACCCATACCATTAATTCTAACAGCATATTTTTTTCCAATTTCTTCCCTAAATGACATACTCCTAATGAGCAGTATCTTTGACCACAAGTGGAAAATGTCCTCATTCTTGTCTTGGCTAGAGGCAAGTAATGATAGAAGAATTTGGGGGTTCTGATTCCTGATCTGTTTCCCAAATAATTTTATAATTACCTATTCAGAAGAGGAAATGTTGCATCAGTATTGAAGGCCTATTAGGGGAATGTTGTTTCCTCTTTGTCAAAGGAATGAAATTTCTGGCCTAAGTAGAGGTGTAGCTTTCCAGTTGAACAAGTAAATGACCTGGCTGAAGGACTAACCTTTAGCAATGTGGGACTGACCCTAGGTGTAAGCAGCTCACTTTAAGTCATGCTGAAAAGAGAACAAGTAGCCCTGTAACGAGCTAATACAGTTTTCCTTTTAAAAATTCCTACCTTACCCTATCCACAGCTGCCACAAGGTTGGTGGGGTCTGTGTGCTGTTTGGAGTATGGTCTCAATAAGACAGAGAGAACTTTACTTTGTTCTTATTAAAGGTCTGGGTCAAACTAACAGGCTAGGGATGCTTTATTAAATCTCTGCAAGACAGAAGAAAAACAGATTGGAATGTCTTCCAAATTTCTTTGTCTTTCCCACTAGAGCATCCTTTGGAGATTTTCCTTTGTATTTTCATTATCTGCTCCTGTGGTCACCTTTATAACAACAAAAAAGGGATTCTCTATCATGAACTCCTTCTTTAGAAATGGGGCCTACCACACTATGCACTTTTACCAGTGTAAATAGTGACTTGAGTAACATCTGAGACTTTGATAATTTCTTTCTGCAATTTGCTTGGTTAATCTTGGCTTGCCTGTACAGTACCCATCACCCCAAAACCGCAAAATAAATACTGACCATCATGTATTATTGAAGTTAGCTAATTTCTTACATGATTGAAGGAAGGTCTCATGTCCCTTGTGGGTTGAACTTCTAATGGTTTCCTTAAATGTTGGATTTGACCTTTTCTCTAAAATTTACAATCTCTCACTCTATATTAGATTTCTCAATTTAGATATTATGCAAGCATGATAAGCACTTATGGCAAAACTTCCATTTAAAGAGGATTATTTGGATTAAGAAAGCCTGTTTGTAATTTTCAATATGTAACTTAGATTTAAGTTTCCATAACCTAGAGAATATAGAAAGAGAAAGCAATAATATCTAAAAGAACTTTTAAAAAAAGTGTATCAGAATGTTCTTTTTCTAAGGAAAAAGCCTGTCTATGTCACATTTACTGGAAACTAAAAACAAAACCAACAGTATCCAGGGTGTGATGGGAGAATAAACAAAAGTAGACAACGAATATGAAACAAAGGAGTCTAGGAAGGTAATGTTTTATCTCACCTAGAGAAAAACAAACCTGTAGAAACAAGGCAGAAACAACAAGCATTTACAGCCTTTAGGTTTTACATCTTCAGTCTCCTGCCTGAGTAGGTGGATTTTGTCCCTCTCTCCCTGCCTTGGCTGTTGTATCTGTCAGCTGGGAGCAGATTGTCTAGCACAAAACAGTCTATCACCAGGTTTTGGTTGGGATCTGTATCAATACTCTTCCCTGTGTTGCTATAATTTCATGGGAGCTTTCTAGAGCTAGTTATCTTAACCTGTCAGCTTCATTTATTAGCTGGCTAAGATTTGAGGCACATGGCTTGGAAAACTTTAAGTCTCCTTTTAGAACCCAGTACGTGAATCATGGAAAAGAACATGTCAAAGACAACAAACCCACCACAGCATTCTGGTATTAACCCTTCTTTAGATTGATAAAGGGAATGCATTGATCTCATCATATTGGAATACAACTCATGCTGGAGTCTTGACTGGGTCTACTATTTCAATGATTCCACTGTAAATAAATGATCAAAGAATGCATCTAGACACCTGTAGCATAGAACATTCTAGGGTTACAGCGATCACCTGAAGTCTCATAGCTACTGGGAAGCAAGTTTTATAGAATTTTCACTCTGTCCTGTGCTTGTCACCTTATTAATTATGTCACGGTATAAGATGATAATCAAGTCACATACTTGTGGCCATCTTTATGACATTACTAGTCAAGATGCTTATAAAACCACAAATTAATTTTTGTTTGCAATGAGCTAAGCTCCATAACAAAATGAGTCTGTCCCCAAACTGAGCATGAGTACCTTTGGTGTCTGTGCACCACAAAGACTAAATGTACACAGTCATAATTTTTCTTTTAGAAAATCACACTAGTTAGGTTAGCATGGAGATCACAAGAGACAGTATAAACATGGTAGGAGAAATTGTTCTGCAGGACATAGGCCCTAAATATCCCAGGCAAAGAAACAAGATAGAAGGGAGTCCGTGGACTCATCCCAAGAAAGGGGAGTCTGTATACCTTATCATCAATTGTAGGATTCATGGAAACATTCTCATCTGGATCTCATTTTGACTGTCCCTCAATTCCTATGTACTTCCACTGGACTGGAGTGGAAAAGGAACCTATGAAAGAAGTAGGCAGAATGGTAAAGCGGGACCATCTTTACTCAAAGATTGGCACTGTTTCTCAAAAAGGATATAGAGAAGCCAGGATGGAGAAAATAACACTGATGCCATTTTGTCTGATCCAACCAAGCATGGTGTATGCCGAGACTGGATACAACTGTGGCCCTCTGTGTTGTCGAAACTCAAGTCTCTTAAAACACAATTTGTTTAACTTCTGTCATTTAAAGCCTTATAATACTTGTGTGGCAATTTGGTCCAGTTATAAAAGCAATTGGCTAGAGAACACAGGGTCTAAGGTAGTTCTGGTATTATGGTGGTGGATCTGAAGACCTAAATGTGCTAAGGCCCTCTAATCTCTTTTCTTCCCTAAAACATGATATAAAGTCCCATCAGCTCTCTGAGGGATCCTTGGTAGTGATGCAAAGAGGAAATCTCTGTGCCCAAGAAGAAAAGAAATGGAGCTAAACTTGGGACTCTATTGCTCACCATGTGGTTATTGGATGAAGACATAAGGAAAACAACCCAAAGAACATGAATTTCATGTGTACTCCATATCTTGCTATTATTGCCAAGGAGAAAAGAATTTGGGGACAAGGAAAAGGGAGAGAAATTTTCTTCATTCTTGCAGAGAAACAAAGCTCCAGTTAAAACAGTCTACAATCCCAAGGCAAGATAAAAGATAAAGGGACTTACCTGATGTCCTAGAATACAGTAAATTGTTGTGTCCTCAGATGACTTTCTGTAATTTTCCTGTATGGCCATCAACATCTTCTAGAAGTTTGTAGGAATAAGCACATGTTACTGGGGAAACCAGAGTCTCTTCTTGGGGTTTTAGTCTCTTTAATAAAACAATTTAAGAGGAATGGAGTTAAATGGAAGCTCAATTCCAGGGAAGGCAAACAATAAATCTTTGCAGTTGCCTGAAGGAAGATAATGTAGAGAATGATAAAACAGCCATGCCATTTGTGTTGTGCTAGCATGGATATTAGCCACATGTTAGACAAGCAACCACTTGCTAGATGGGCACTACTTGAGAAATAATAAAGAAGTCTGAAGTACCAATACACACACACACACACACACACACACACACACACACAGAGAGAGAGAGAGAGAGAGAGAGAGAGAGAGAGAGAGAGAGAGAGAGAGAGAGAGACTTAGGTTGCAAACAGCATCTTAAAGTCAGAAAAGACAGAAAAAATGTAATGTCTCAGAAAGTTAAAGCAAGGTTAATCATTTTCAACAAATTTGTTTTTCAGGAACTTGAGCTCCTACCAACACGTGTATATCATGTATCTAAGTACAGTTCATGCTTGGATCAGATAAAATGACATCTCAGACCAAACAGAACCACCCAGAAGTACATTATTATTCTTTAAAGGAGCAATTGTTCCTTTTATCTCTTTAGCATAGTATAAGATGATCATGCACATCTAAGATTGGTCCTGTCTCTTGCGCAGATCTTTGCCTAGCCCAATAGAAATTCTAGGTGTCTACTCAGGCTAGAGATTACATACCTTGATCATAAAGAAATAGACTCGCCTTAAAAGATTTTTATGCCATTTTAAACCACTTAAATTAATTAAACTAGGAGAAACTTTCCCATGCATGCTCATAAATCAACATAATTGTGTAAACATAAGTTGAACAAGGATAACAATATATGTCCTAACATGGATAAGGAAATCCCATTAGGCCTCAACTCTACACAAATAACTGTAAGGCAACTGGAGAATGTTGAAAGTAGGAAAAATAGTCTTCTCTAGTACACATCAATTTGACATTCAATACTAAATTATTATCCATGAAAACATACATACAATCAAACAGATACATACAATCAAACAGATAAAGCAGCTTTTATTTAAGTATTTAGGAATATATCCATGTACAATTTAAAAACAAACAACTAAGCTGAACTCCATTATTCTAGGAAGGTCATTGTTATTGTACAGAACTGGAACTAGGCAGTGTTTGAGTGACTTCTCTAAGCTGACTGTGATACATTTATTTGGAAGTTAATTACAAGAAAGAATTTTTTTGGTTTTTTCTCTATTTTATTAGATAAATTCTTTATTTACATTTCAAATGATTTCCCCTTTCCTGGTTACCACCCACTAAAAGTTCCATAAAGCCATCTCTTCTCACCCTGTTCCCCAATGTGGTGGGGCAAGCTGGCAGGATTTGGTGAAGGAGACAGAGGCAGGAGGATCACAAGCTCGAGGCTAGATTGGGCTATAAGAAATTGAATGGGCATGTAGATCAATGGAACAGAATTGAAGACCCAGAAATGAATCCACACTCGTATGGTCACTTGATCTTTGACAAAGGAGCTAAAACCATCCAGTGGAAAAAAGATAGCCTTTTCAACAAATGGTACTGGTTCAACTGGAGGTCAACATGCAGAAGAATGCAAATTGACCCATTCTTATCTCCTTGCACTAAGCTCAATTCCAAGTGGATCAAGGACCTCCACATAAAACCAGACACACTGAAACTAATAGAAAGAAAACTAGGGAAGAACCTTGAACATATGGGCACAGGGGAGAATTTCCTGAATAGAACTCCAATAGCTTATGCTCTAAGATCAAGAATTGACAAATGGGACCTCATTAAATTACAAAGTTTTTGCAAGGCAAAAGACACTGTCAAAAAGACAAAGCGGCAACCAACTAACTGGGAAATGATCTTTACCAACCCTACATTCGACAGAGGGCTAATATCCAATATATACAAAGAACTCAAGAAGTTAAACTCCAGAGAGGCAAGTAACCCTATTAAAAATAGGGTACAGAGCTAAACAAAGAGTTCTCACCTGAAGAATATCTAATGGCTGAGAAGCACCTAAAGAGATGTTCATCATCCTTAGTCATTAGGGAAATGCAAATCAAAACAACCCTGAGATTCCATCTCACACCAGTCAGAATGGCTAAGATCAAAAACACAAGAGACAGCAGTTGTTGGCGAGGATGTGGAGAAAGAGGAACATTCCTCCACTGCTGGTGGAATTGCAAGCTGGTACAACCACTCTGGAAAGCAGTCTGGTGGTTCCTCAGAAAACTGGGCATGACACTCCCGGAGGATCTGGCTATACCACTTCTGGGCATATACCCAGAGGCTTTCCCTGCATGCAATAAGGACACATGCTCCACTATGTTCATAGCAGCCTTATTTATAATAGCCAGAAGCTGGAAAGAACCCAGATGTCCCTCAATGGAGGAATGGATTCAGAAGATGTGGCATATTTACACAATGGAATACTACTCTGCAATTAAAAACAATGAATTCACGAAATTCCTAGGCAAATGGTGAGAACTTGAAAATATCATCCTTAGTGAGGTAACCCAATCACAAAAGAACACACATGGTATGCAGTCACTGATAAGGCGATATTAACCCGGAATCTCGGAATACCCTAGACACAATTCGCATATCAATAGATTTCTAAGAAGATGGAAGGAGAGACCCCTGGTCCTGGAAAGACTGGATGTAGGGGAATGCCAGGACAGAGAAATGAGAGGGGGTTGAATGGGGAAAAGAGGGAGGGAAGGGGGCTTATGGGACTTTCGGGGAGGGAGGAAACGGGAAAGGGGAAATGATTTTGAATGTAAGTAAAAAAAAACTTAGAAAATAAAATTTAAAAAAAAAGAAATTGAATGGGGAAAAGAGGGAGGGAAGGGGGCTTATGGGACTTTTGGGGAGGGAGGAAACGGGAAAGGGGAAATGATTTTGAATGTAAATAAAAAGAACTTATAAAATGAAATTTAAAAAAAAAGCAATTTTGTAAAGTAAAATAAAAAGAAACTAACCATCTATCTTAGTTAGGCTTTTATTTTTGTGAAGAGACACCATGAGCAATTCAAGTTTTATAAAGGAAAACACTTAACTGAGGCTGGTTTACTGTTTTAGAGGCTTAGTCCATTGTTATCATTATGAGAAACAGGGCAGCATCCAGGCAGATGTAATGCTGAGAGTTCTATATCTTGATCTACATGCAGCTAGGAGGAGACTCTGTTTCACACTGGGTATAGCTTGAGCATTTTAAGATCTCAATGCTCCACCTCCACAATGACACACTTCCTCTAATAAGGCCATACCTCCTACAATAAAGCCCCATCTCCTGATAGTGATACTCATTATGGTCAAGCATTTAAATGCATGAATATATGGGGGGAGGCATATCAAAAGTTACAGCATCCATGTGATTTTAAAGTCCAGGGATGAAGAGGTCATGTAAAGAAGTTGAAGCTTGTCACCATGAAGTGTGTCTTTGAGAGGCATAGACTCTCATAGTCTGGTTGAATGTGCAGCCTCATTGCAGCAGAAGACCCTAGCATTTTGGTAATGCAATTACATGGAATGTGTCACCAAGAACTGCAGCAGCAGTATAGTGGAACAAGCTGGAACTTAAAAGACAATCTGTGTGCTAAAAAGGACAGAGCTTGAAATGTGATCTTTGGAGGAATCCAGAAGATCCTGAGAAGATACCAGAAATTGGATGGTTGGAGTTTGATTTTGATTTGAGTTTATTTTGATTATCCTCTATTTTACCTCTTGAAGGAAAAAAATACTATTTTATTGGAGCCCACAGGTAAGAGACTTTAAATTTTAAAAACACATTGGTTTTTAAGAGATTAGATAATTTTAAGGGACTTAAATTTTAATTTAATTTCAATTTGTATGAATTTATAAAGGCTGTGAGACTTTTAAAACTATTTAGATATTAAGAATGAATAAAATGTAAGGGTGTGGTTTAATTGTGATGTGGCTGTTTGTCAAATTGACAAGTGGTCAGTTGTACTGGTTGGTTTTGTGTGTCTACTTTACACAAGCTTGAATCACAAGGAGAAAGGAGTCTCAGTTGAGGAAATGCCTCCATGAGATTGAACTGTAGTACATTTTCTCAATTACTGATCAATGGGTGCAATCCCAGCCTATTGTGAGTGGTTCCATTCATGGGCTGGTAATTCTGGGTTCTATAAAAAAGTAGGCTGAGCAAGCCAGGGAAGTCGAGCCAGTAAGTAGCACCGCTCCATGGCTTCTGTATTAGCATTTGCCTCCAGTATTTTGCCCTGTTTGAGTCCTGACTTCCTTCAACAATGAACATCGACATGGAAGCATAAGCCAAGTAAACCCTTTCCTCACCAACTATTTTTTGACATGGGGTCTTAGCACTAAAAACCCCGTGACTCCATAATACCTATCAAAATTCTAGTGATAGTATTCACTCAATTAGAACAGGAAATCACAAAACACAAAGTACACAAAATACAAAGTAGCCCAAACAGACAAAGTAGTACTGAACCAAAAGTTCAGTCTTGGAAATAGCATAATAATTAATCTCAAATTTTTGTCAATCTTGAGGAGAACATTCAAATTTCCTCTAAGTATTCTGCTGTTTGGCAATAAAATAAAATTGCTTGTCATTTGCATATTTGACTGTATTCTTCTATACCTTCTCTAGGCACATCCCATTTTAAATGTATATTTCACTTAGAATATGGCAGAGCAATAAAAGCAAACTAATTCTGTTATAGTATTACCTTTGATGATAACTGTCTTGCTCCATGTGTTCGATGCTACATACCTGTAAATGGAGACTAAGATATTTTTAATATTTGATTTACCAATTACCCTCTATAGGTCCAGGGGCTGAAAAAAATATCTATAACCTTCATTGAATTGTATTCATATTAAGATATGACCATTTGGAATGACATGCTAGCCAAGGAAATAAATAGGCTAACTAAAGATCTTCTCCCTTCCCTCCTTTCCTCCAAATCTAATCCCATAGTCTCACCCCAACTCTGTAACAGACTACCTGCTACAGCCTCCATTTGCTGCATGCAGCATCTTGTGTGGATCATAAAGATCTTATTTTTCAACCTTACTTCCCTAAACTCATTCTGTGTGCTAGCACCTAACTCCAGTGGGCATTCCCTGGAACTGGTCAAAAGAGTAGGTATGCTAATTGCTGACCATAACTTCTCTTCCCTCTCTTCCAAATCCAGTTCCCAACTGTCATCCTCATCTCTGTAGCAAAACCACCTATTGTGGGCTTTCTTCACTCTCTGCTCCCAATCCCAGGAAATTAAGCAGATTTTGGTGGAACACCCTATTTTCCCCCCTCCTGTGGATTCCTCAGCAACCCCTATCTAGCTTATTCCCATCCTTATGTGTCAGTTCTCAATACCTAAAAACATGTTCTACAGAAAACACAGTGGCCACACCTGGTATGATTCCAGAAGAATTTCATACCAGACAACACTATATCCTCATAAGAATCAGAGACGATAGCAGAAATCAAGACACAAAACTCCCACACAATAAAGACAAGATCAGATATCAGCATATAGAATGGTGATCATTCTAAACCCAGATGCATAGTTGCTAACTTAAAAGCATAATCAATAATGCCCAAGACTATATGTCTCCACCAAGACGCATCAGCTCTACTAGTCTGAGAAATGCAATGTAGTTAAAGAAGCACAGACAAGGACTTAAATGGCATTTATGAATATGATAGAGGTCCTTAATGAGGAAATAAATAAAACCTCTTGAAGAAATCTATGGAAACAAAAACAAACAGTAGAGTGAAATGAATAAAACATTTCAAGACTTGCAAATGGAAAGAGAATCCATAAAGAAAACAAAACTGAGGGAAATCTGGATATGAAAAATTGAGGAATTTAAACTCAGAGGCAAGCCTTACAAACAGAATTAAAGAGAGAGAATGAAGAGTCTCAGGCCTCCATTATTTGTAGTAAATATCCAGCAGCTGGATTGTTAATGATAACATGGACTCAGTGTGTCAGTTTCTCATGCTGTAGAAAGTATCCGGAGGGGAGACCAGGAAAGGGGATAACATTTGAAATGTAAATACATAAAATATCCAGTAAATAGAAATAAATAAAAATTAGAAAGTATGCAGTCATTCTCCCCACTGCAATATGTTCTCTATATATCACCATGCCAGTTTCTTTTGTGGATATTCTGGTTGTCTCAATGCACCAGTTATTAACTTTTACAATGTAGCAAAGCAAAGTCAGTGTTTTGCCCCAATAAAGAAGAGAAGCCTTAGGATTCCCTTCTGTTTTGTAGCTGTTCTAACAAAACACAGTTAAAACCCTGGCATTTGGAATAAACCACTGATCATCTTGCACCTTGAATCTTCAAAGCAGCTTCTGCTGAGTCAGTCCAGCACTTTAGAGCATACATTTCTCAAAATCCATCACTATAGAGCTTATCATTTTTATCATTTCAGCAAGTCTAAGTAGATAGAAGCCCTGCTTTTGAGAAACTGGAGTGGTTTTGACTTAAGGACACATGATCTTAGAGATTGTCTGGATTCGAGAGGGAAACTGAGAAAAGAAAAAATTTATCAAGAAGGGAGAATGATTTGAAAAGTGACACAACACAAAAATATGTTTGCATATGCATTATGTTTGTCTGTCTATTTGTATGTTTTTTTTTTTATTTGTATGTTTTTAAATAACAAGGGACGACAAAGGAGAGGTTTTGTGACTGGAAGCTTTAGAGTAGGTATTCTAACAGGCCAGATTCTGGAAGTGACAAAAGGCTGGGCAAGATCAGGCGTGTGTTATCTGGTGAACTGACTGAAAAGGGGTAAGTATAGGTGACACAGGATCTGCAGAAGAACACAAGGTCTTTACTCCAAGAAATGCTAAGAGATGGAACACTGGCAAAAATAGTCTGATAAATGCCATGTCCCTCCTCATAGATAGGTAAGTCAGGCCATTTGATGATTGTATATTATATTCCAAACTGTCCGGAATGAGGGAGATGAGACCAAACTCAAGTCCACTCATTGCATTTCTTTAGTACAGACACATCAGCAGATAATTGAATATGGACAAAAAAAGAGGTGGGAAATTATTTAGTATTAAAGATTTCACAGAATGCTTTGAGATTAGTAAAAATAATATACAAATATTTTAGAAAAACTAATAGAGTAATATTTCAAATGTAAAAACTGATAAGACATGAGCCAAATACTGTTAAAATTACCAATATGGCTTATAATTTCAGTAAGTTTTCCAGTCAAATGTTATTGCAATATGAAAATATCTGCTGTGATTGAGGTATATTTATATGTCAATAAATAATGGAAAATAAGCATCATAAAAGGGTATGCAGCAAACTTCAGGAATTCCACTGTTTACTTCTTGAAGTTCAAGTATGTCAAGAACTTCTTGTCTGCTGTGAATTGGATTTTTGTTGTCCTCACTGATTTCTTGTGGTTTGCTTTTTTGTTTTCTTTCAAACTGCATTTTTATTTCTATACTAGGATGACCACAAACTTACTATTCTGCTACCTCACTCTACCAGGGGCTGAGAGTACAGTAATGTGTCCCCACATAGAACTTGACTACTGTGAATATATATATATATATATATATATATATATTCTTTAATTAAAAAATATTTTTTGTAAAAAACAAAAAAAAACCCTAAAATCAAAACCAAACCAAAACAAAAAACAGTCTCAGGCACTGAAGATAGAAGAAATGGTTACCTCTGTCAAAGAAAATATCAGCTCTAAAAATGTCCAAGCACAAAACATGCAGGAAGTCTAGAATAGTATGAAAAGATCAAATCTAAGAATAATAATAGGACTACAGGGAGAAGAAACTCAAGTCAAAGACAAAGAAAATATTTTCAACAAAATCCTAAAAGAAAATACTCCTAGCCTAAAGAATGTAGAGCCTATATGGTACAAGAAACACATAGAGTACCAACTAAACTGGATTAGAAAAAGAAAGAGCCTTTGGCACATAGTTATCAAAACACTAAATATATAGAACAAAAAATAATATTAAAAGCTCTAATGGAGAAAGACTAAGTAACATATAGAGAAAGATCTATTATAATATTATCTTGCTTCTAAGTTGAGACTCTAAAACCAGAAGGACCTAGAAATATATCCAAACTATAAGAGACCATAGATAACAACTCAGACTACTGTACTCATGATGTAGAGTGGAAAACACTTTCAAAGATTAAAAAAAAATACAGTTTAAGACTTATCCATCTCCAAATTTCCCTCTATAGAAGGTGCAAAGAGGAAAACTTTAACCTGAAAAGGTTGTGCACACTCAAGAGGACACGGAATAAATAAGCAGGTATGAACATAGTGGAGAAAGTGTCCTTGTGGTATGGCAGAGCATGTTTTGGGTATATGCTCAAGAGTAGTGTAGCTAGGTCTTGAGGGAGAACTATTCCCCATTTCCTGAGAAACTGCCAGATTGATTTTAGGAGTGGTTGTACAAAATTGCACTCCCACTAACAATGAAGGCATGTCCCCCTTATTCCACATTGTTGCCAGCATGTACTATCCCTGAGATTTGATCTTATCCATTCTGAGAGGTGTGAGATAAAATCTTAAAGTCTTTCCCTGTCTCATCACCATCAACAGTTTCAATCATCCAATAAAAAACACAGACTAACAGTACAAATGTAAAAAGAGAATCCCTCCTTCTACTTCATACAAGAAACACACCTTAACATCAAAGATAGATATCACCTCAGGGTGAAAGATTGGAAAAAACTATTCTAATCAAATGGACCTAAGATTCAAGATGATGTAGCTATTTCAATGCCTAAGAAAACAGACTCCAAACTAACCATAAGAAAGGCCACTACATACCCAGAAAGTTAAAAATTCACTAAGAGGAAATTGTAATTCTTAAAATCCATGCTCCAAACAAGGGACAGTCAAGTTTATAAAAGAATTATTACTAAAGCTTAAATCACATATTGGCAATAACACACTGATAGTAGATGAATCAAAAAATGCACTCTTTCCATTAGAGAGGTCATCCAGACAAAACTAAACAGAGAAATGCTGGAGCTTGCTGACATCATAAACAATATAGACTTACCATATATTTACAAAACATTTCACCCAAATAAAAAAGAATATACCTCCTTCTCAGCACTTCACGGAACTCTCTAAAAAATAGAGCACATATTTGGACATGATGCAAGTCACAACAGATAGACAAAAATTGAAATAAAACCAGCAAACCTATCTGACCAACATGAATTAAAAGCAAATATCAACAGCAGAAACAACAAAAACCATACAAACCCACAGAAACTCGACAACTCAAACCTGAATGAAAATTAGTGTCAAAAATAAGAAACAGATGAAGAATTTTCTAGAATTAAATGAAAATGCAATATAATGAGACTTATGGGATACAATGAGGCAGTTCTAAGAGACAAATTCATAGCACTAAGTGCCTACACATAAAAAGTAAAGAGATGTCATACTAGAAACAACACTATGCGTGAAAGATGTAGAACAAAATGAAGAAATCACATGCTAGAGAAGTAGACGTGAAGAAATATTCAAACTTGGGGCTGAATCCAATAAAATAGAAAACGATTACAATTCAAAGATTCAATGAAACAGAGAGTTGTTTTTCTTTCCTTCGTTTTCCTTTTGAAAATCAATACGACTGACAAACCATTAGCCAGATTATCTAAGAGACACATAGAGAAAAAAACATTAACAAGATTAGATATGAAATATTCCTTGAAATTAGATAACTGAAAAGAAATGTATTATTTTTCAATATATAACACTTAAAGTTTAATCAATATCAGATAAGCATTTTAAACAGACCTATAACTGCTAGTGAAATAGAAGAAGTTATTGAAATCTCCCAAATAAGCAAGCAAACAAACAATCCCAGGGAAAGATGGTTTTAGTGAAGAGTTCTATCAGACCTTCAAGGAAGAGTTAATACTCCTCAAATTATTTGACAAAGTGGAAATACAACAAATACTGCCCAATTCATTTGTTGAGAGCATAGTTACACTGAGACCTGATACACATAAGGACCCAACAAAGATAGATAGATAGATAGATAGATAGATAGATAGATAGATAGATAGATAGATAGATAGATAGATAGATAGATAGACAGATAGATATAGATAGAGGATTCAGATCAATATCCCTTATGAACATAGATTTTCAATAAAATACTTGCAAACAAAGTCCAAGAATATATCACAATGATTATCCACCATGAACAAGTAAGTTTCATTTCAGACATGAAGGAATCATTCAGTATATATAAATTGATAAATGCAATTCACCATATAAAGAGACTACAAATTTCAAGATACTAACCACATGATCATCTCATTAAAGGCAGAAAAGACTGTTTCCTCAAAACAAATACTTGTTCATGATAAAAGTGCTGAAGAGACTAGTGATACAAGGTACAAGATTCCAGAAAATAAAGGCAATTAACACAGTAAACATAAACATTAATGCAGAGAAACTCAAAATATTTACATTAAAATCTGGAACAAAGCAAGGTTGTCCACATTCTCCATATCCACTAAATATAGTACTTGAAGTCAAAGCTAGAGCAATGAGAAAAATGAAAGAGATTAAAGAGTTACAAAGAAGATATCAAAGGTCACAGTAACTGTATTTGCATATTTTATGATTGTATATATAATTGACTCTATAAATTCCAACTCCAACAACTGATAAACACTTTTAGCAATGTTGCTGGATGCAAAACTAACGAATAAAACTCAGAAAGTGTCCTATATTCAAATGACAAATAGACTGGGAAATAAGCCAGAAAATAACACATTTTATAATGTTCTCAAAAATATGAAATGTCTTAGGGTAACTCTAAATATCTTAGGGTAACATATAAGGTTTGTATGATGAAAAATTTAAGACATTAAAGAAAGAAACTGTAGAAGATATCAGAAGCTAGGAGATCTCCCATGCTAATAGATCTGTAGGATTATTATAATATAAATGCCCAGCCCACTAATAGCAATTTACAGGTTTAATGAAATACTTATTAAAACTTCAACACATTTTTTTCATAGATCATCAAAGGATAATTTCCAGCTTCCTTTTTAAAATTTTATTTATTTATTTATTTACACCCCAGATTTTTATCCCCCCATCCACCCTCCAACTGTTTCACATCCCATACCTCCTCCCCACCCCAGTATCTCCATGAGTATGTCCCTACTCCCCACCACACCTGACCTCTAAACTCCCTGCGGCCTCCAGTTTCTTTTTTTTTTTTTCTTCAAGACAGGATTTCTCTGTGTATCCCTGGCTGTCCTGGAACTCACTTTGTAGACCAGGCTGGCCTCGAACTCAGAAATCCTCCTGCCTCTGCCTCCCAAGTGCTGGGATTAAAGGCATGCGCCACCACCGCCCGGTTTCGGCCTCCAGTTTCTTGAAGGTTGGATGGATCGTCTCTTAATGAACACAGACCCAGCAGTCCTCTACTGTATGTGTTTTGGTGGCCTCATATCGGCTGGTGTATGCTGCCTGTTTGGTGGACCAGTGTTTTGAGAGATCTCAGGGTCCAGATTAATTGAAATTGTTGGTCCTCCTACAGGGTCAACCTTCTCCTCAGCTTCTTTCACCCTTCCCTAATTCAACAACAAGGGTCAGCCACTTCTGTCCATTGGTTGGGTGCAAATGTCTGAATATGACTCTTTCAGCTGCCTCATTTGATGTCCTGACTTCCTGCTGGAGGTGGACTCTATAAGATCCCTCTCTCTACTGTCGGGCATTTCATCCTTTGAGTCCTGAGAGTCTCTTACCTCCCAGGTCTCTGGTGCATTCTGGAGGGTCCACCCAACCTCCTATCTCCAGATGTTGCCAATTTCCATTCTTTTTGCTGGCTCACAGGTCATTTTACCTCACCCAACACCAGATGAGGCTCCCCTCTATCCCTATCAACTGACCTCCCAGATCACTCCCTTCATCCCTGTTTGTGATTGCTTTCTTCTCCCTCACAAGTGGGACTGAGGCATCCTCACTTGGGCACTTCAGCTTGCTGACCTGTTTGAGTTCTGTGAACGGTATCTTGAATATTCTCTCTCTCTCTCTCTCTCTCTCTCTCTCTCTCTCTCTCTCTCTGCTTATATTCACTTATTAGTGAATACATACCATGCATCTGCTTTTGGGACTGAGTTACCTCACTCAGAATGATATTTTCTATTTCCATCCAGTTGCCTGAAAAACTCAGGATGTCCTCATTCTTATTAGCTGAGTAGTATTCCATTGTTTAAGTGAACCGCATTCTCTATATTCATTCTTCTGTCGTGGGACATCTAGGTTGTTTCCAGTTTCTAGCTATCACAAATAAGGCTGCTATGAACATAGTGGAACATGTGCCCCTGTGGCATGGTGGGACACCTTTTGGGTATATTCCCAAGAGTGGTGTTGCTGAGTCTTCAGGTAGATCAATTTCTTATTTTCTGAGGAACTTCCAGATTCATTTCCAGAGTGATTGTACCAGCTTGCAATCCCACCAGCAATGGAGGAGTATTCCTCTTTCATCCTCTCCAACATGTGTTGTCATCTGAGGTTTTGATTTTAGCCATTCTGATTGGTGTAAGGTGGAATCTCAGAGTCATTTTGATTTGCATTTCTCTGATCACTAAGGACTCTGAACATTTCTTTAGGTGCTTCTCAGCCATTCAAGATTTCTCACTTGTGAAATTTTGGTTTAGTTCTATTCCCCATTTTTTGATTGTGTTGTTTGGTTTTTTGGTGATTAGCTTCTTTTTTTTTTTTTTTAAATTTTTTTTTATTTATTTTATGTATATGAGTACACTGTAGCTATCTTCAGACACACCAGCAGAGGGCGTCAGATCCCATTACAGATGGTTGTGAGCCACCATGTGGTTGCTGGGATTTGAACTCAGGACCCCTGGAAGAGCAGTCAGCGCTCTTAACCGCTGAGCCATCTCTCCAGCCCGGTGATTAGCTTCTTGAGTTCTTTATATATTTTGGATATTAGCCCTCTATTGGATGTGGGGTTAGTGAAGATTTTTTTCCAATCTGTACATTGCTGACTTGTCTTATTGATTATGTCCTTTGCTTTATAGAAACTTTTCAGTTTCATGAGGTCCCATTTATCAATTCTTGAACTTAGAGCATGAGCCACTGGAGTTCTGTTTAGGAAGATTCCTCCTGTGCCAATGATTTCAAGGCTCTTTCCCACTTTCTCTTCTATTATATTATATGTATCTGGTTTATGCCTATTCCACTAGGACTAGAAATTTGTGCAAGGTGACAAATATGGATCTATTTTCATTTCTCTACATACAGATAGCCAGTTTGACCAGCACCATTTATTGAAGATGCTTTCTTTTTTTCCATTGTATATTATTGGCTTCTTTGTCAACGATCAAGTGTCCATAAGTGTGTGGTTTTATTTCTGAGTCTTCAGTTCTATTCCATTGATCAAAGTGTCTGTCTTTGTACCAATACCATGCGGATTTTTATCACTATTGCTCTGTAGTAAAGCTTGTGGTCAGGGATGGTGATTCCCCCAGCTGTTCATTTAGTTTTAAGAATTATTTTCACTATTCTGGGTTTTTTGCCTGTCCAGATGAATTTGAGAATTGCTATTTCCACGTCTTTGAAGAATTGTGTTGGGATTTTTATGGGGATTACATTGAATCTATAGACTGCCTTTGGTAGGGTGGCCATTTTATTATGTTAATTCTGTCAGTCCATGACTATGGGAGATCTCTCTATTTTTTGAGATCTTCAATTTCTTTCTTGAAAGACTTGAAGATTTTGTCATACAGATCTTTCACATGTTTGGTTAGAGTTACCCCAAGATATTTTATATTATTTGTGCCTATTGTGAAGGGAGTTGTTTCCCTAATTTCTCTCTCAGCCTGTTTGTCATTTATATAAAGGAAGGCTACTGATTTATTTGAGTTAATTTTATATCCTGCCACTTTGCTGAAGTTGTTTATCAGCTGGAGAAGCTCTCTGGTAGAATTTTTTGGGTTGCTTAAGTATACTATCACATCATCTTGAAATAGTGATACCTTTACTTCTTCTTTGCCAATTTGTACCCCCTTGATCTCTTTTTGTTGTCTTATTGTCCTAGCTAGCATTTTGAGTACTATATAGAATAGATATGGGGAGAGTGGGCATCCTGGTCTTGTCCCCGATTTCAGTGGGATCGCCTCAAGTATGTCTCCATTTAATTTGATATTGGCTGTTGGTTTGCAGTAAATCACTTTTATTATATTTAGGTATGTATGGGTCTTGAATTCCTGATCTCTCCAATACTTTTAACATGAAAGAGTATTGTATTTTGTCAAATGCTTTTCCTGCATCTAAGGAGATGGTCATACGATTTTTTTCTTTGAGTTTGTTTATATAGTGGATTTCATTAATATATTTCCATATATTAAACCAACCTTGCATCCCTGGATGAAGCCTACTTGATTGTGGTGAATGATGGTTTTGATGTGTTCTTGGATTTTGTTTGCAAGAATTTTACTGAGTATTTTTGTGTCGTTTTTCATAAGTGAGATTGGTCTGAAGTTCTTTTTTGAATGGGTCCTTGTGTGGTTTAGATATTAGAGTAATTGTGGCTTCATAGAATGAGTTATGTAGTGTTCCTTCTATTTCTATTTTTTCTTTGAAGGTCTGGTAGTAGAATTGTGCACTAAATACGTCTGGCACTGTTTTTTTTTGGCGGGGGGAAGTTTTTAACGACTTCTACTTCATTGTGTGATATGGGCCTGTTTAGATAGTTTACCTGCTCTTCATTTAACTTTGGTATATGGTATTTGTCCAGAAACCATTCCATTTCATCTATATTTTCTAGTTTTCAGAAATGAAAAGGGAGACATAGAAACAGAAACTGAGGGAACTTAAAAAATCATCATATCCTATTATAAAAACCTACACTCAATTTCCACCTTCTTGTAGAAACTCAGAGAACACAGGATATTTAAAATAAGTTCTGGAAGCATCACTGTCCCCAATCTAAAATTGTACCTTAAAGCAATGGTAAAAAGAAGAGCATGATACTTACACAATAAACAGATATGACAAACAATAGAAGAAAATTAGAAACTCATATAAAATTCATATACCTATGGACATCTTATTTTTTATTTTGTTTTGTTTTTTAAATTTTATTTTACTTATTTACATTTCAAATGTTATCCCATTTCCTTGTTTCTCCTCTGCAAATGCCCTATCCCATCCCGCCTTACGCTGCTTTTAAGGAATCCAGAAATATATACTGAGAAAAGACAGCATCTTTAACAAGTGATATGTGTTATATTGGATGACAGCATGTAAAAGAATGAATAGATCCATACTTATTGCCTACATAAAACTCAAGTACAAATGTATCAAAGACCCTAACCAGGAAAAAAAAAGAAAAATCAGATACATGGAACATAGAGAAAGCCAAGAAGTGTCATGAGCTCATTATCACAGTAAAATAATTTTTGAACAGAATTCCCGTAGACAATAAGAACAAGAAATCATAAATAGGACCTCATGAAACTGAATATCTGCATGAACAAGAACACCATGGTTTGGACATTAGATCAGCCTACAAAATGAGAAAATATTTTTTTATCAACTTCACATCTCATAGACAACTAATATCTAAAATATATCAAGAACTAAGAAGCAAATCAAATAAAAAAACCCTCAATAGCAAGAAAACAAAAAACCAATTAAAAAAACAGTATAAACAAAGAGTTCTCAAAAGTAGATACACAAATGTAAAAGAAACACATAAAGAAATGTGCAGCTTCCTTAGTTATTAAGGAAATGCAAAACAAAGTTATTTTGATATTTCATCTTAACCCTGTCAGAATGTTTAAGATAAATAAAACAAATTATAGCCTATGCTGGGAAGGGTGTAAAGTAAGGCAAACACTGTTGCTGAAAATGCAAACTTGTAGTCACTATTGAAGCCATTGTAGGGGTTCCTTAGAAATCTGGGAATTGTTCTACTGTATGATTCATCTATACCACTCTTAGGCATATACCCAAAGGACACTCTATCCTATAACAAGGACACTCATTCAACCACATTCATTGCTGCTCTATTCATATTATGATAACCAAAATTGGAGAACCTCCAGAAGGCCTTCAACAGAAGTATGGATAAAAAATGTAATATATTTATATAACAAAATGTTATTCAGCCATAAAAAATGAAATCATGAAATTCACAGGTAAATAAATAGAATGATCCAGATAAAGTCTTTCTGACTAAGGTAACCCAGATGTAGGAAGAAAAATAATGCATGCATTACTTTATACGTGTATGTTACCTGTTAAGTTAATAATAAGCAAATTATAATCTGCAGAACCACAGAGGTTAGCTACAGAATAAAGGACTAGAGGAGAACAGATACATTTTCCTAAAAAAGGCAAATTGAATACATAGTGATGAATAGATGGGGAAGGTATAATGGAATGGGAGGATCAAGTGGGGGTAACTGGAAGGGGGAATACAAAGAGAGACAGCTAAAATTAAGAGCCATTTTAAGAGTAGTATGAAAACCTAATACAGTAGAAGCTTCTTAAAATATATACATATAAGAAGGAAATCTAAATAACATTTCAAAATAATGGGGGAGACAGAGATTTAACTGGACATGTCTTGTCACCAAATGAAGCTTCCAGTACTGAGAAAGGGTTACATATAATTGAGTTGTTGGACAAAGCAGCTTCATGTAAACTTTAAACAACTCAAGCTATTGCTAAAACTATACATTGCTCTCCACAAATTGACAGCAAGTACCAATGAAGATAATACCTACATAATTCATTGTACAAAGAGAAGTGGAACAGACGCCAACCTAGAGCCTTCAGCCCTAATGACATAGTGTTCTTGGTACCAAAAGGTACTCTGCATCCTACCAAAGAGAAACAAACAGCAACCCAGTTACAAAACCTTTGATTTACAGTGGTATCCTTACTGCAATGGTACACAAAGATTGTGGGAGTAAGTAACTAACCAGTATCTGATTTGATTTACGACTAACTTCACAAGACAGAACTCAGAACCAACACTTTAAGATTGCTTGGGTGACAAACAATCTTAGACTTTATAGTCCAGGGACCTAAGGTAAAACTAAAGACTATTGATCTAAGAATAATAGTAATAAAATGAATCCTTAAAATATTCTGTTATACACAGAGAAAAGTGCTTTGTTGAGCCACCATCAGAAACGTTTTCTCCTGCAGCAGATGGGAACAAATACAGAGACACATAACCAGCAGAGTGAAGGACTTCATATTCCTAGCCCCAACTGGATATTTACATCAAATCCCTTCTCTCAGGATTCAGGGAAACCCTGAATAAAAGAAGGTAGAAATTTAAAAGCCAGAAGGAGATGGAGGACACTAAGGAAACAAGGGCCTCTACAATAGAACCAACATACATATGAATTCATAGAGACTGAAGAAGGCATGCCTATATAGTTCTGCACCAGAGGGGATTCTATAATTGAAACAAGTGGACACATGTCAGCATCCCTAACTCAGAAACTATCTTAAATTGATAACTATTTGCAAATGAATATTTAGTTTTCATCAAGGGAGTCTTACTGGGGAAGCCAACTCCTTTTAACAGTAGGCCATATGCCCAGCAATAAATGGCTAGCAGAAGCTCACCTCAATGGCATCTGTGGGATATTCTTTTCTTAGAATATCAATGGCTTTTTTCTTTTTTAATTATTTATTTTATATATATATTTTTATTTTCACTTTCTCTGTCATTTAGTTTTATGTTTTAATTTATGGTTTTGTGCTTTTCTTCTGGGATTCCTGAGTGTATAAACAAGTGTATGTGTGCATCCATGTAGTTTTTGCCTTTTCACAAGCTCATTTCCTTCTATTTATTTGCTTTTACTTATTCTGATGTGTTTGTATTTTACTGCTTTGTTTTCCTTTTATCATTTTGAAGGCTGAAAAAAGAAAGGGCATGGATATGGGTGGGAAGGAAGGTGAGGAGAAACTCGAATTGTAGAGGGAGAGAAATCCATAATCAGAGTATAATATATGAATAAAATAAAAAATGGTATGAACCTTCTCTCTTTATGTAAAAATGTTGTGATAAGATGAATGATGAATTTCTTTTTTTTTTTTTTTTTTTTTAATTTAATTTAATTTTATTTTTTTAATTTACATTCCAAATCATTTCCCCTTTCCCGTTTCCTCCCTCCCCGAAAGTCCCATAAGCCCCCTTCCCTCCCTCTTTTCTCCGTTCAACCCCCTCTCATTACTCTGTCCTGGCGTTCCCCTACATCCAGTCTTTCCAGGACCAGGGGTCTCTCCTTCCATCTTTTTAGAAATCTATTGATATGCTGATTGTGTCTAGGGTATTCTGAGATTCTGGGTCAATATCCCCTTATCAGTGACTTCATACCATGTGTGATCTTTTGTGATTGGGTTACCTCACTAAGGATGATATTTTCAAGTTCTGACCATTTGCCTAGGAATTTCGTGAATTCATTGTTTTTAATTGCAGAGTAGTATTCCATTGTGTAAATATACCACATCTTCTGAATCCATTCCTCCGTTGAGGGACATCTGGGTTCTTTCCAGCTTCTGGCTATTATAAATAAGGCTGCTATGAATATAGTGGAGCATGTGTCCTTATTGCATGCAGGTAAAGTCTCTGGGTATATGCCCAGGAGTGGTATAGCCGGATCCTCCGGAAGTGTCATGCCCAGTTTTCTGAGGAGCCGCCAGACTGCTTTCCAGAGTGGTTGTACCAGCCTGCAATTCCACCAGCAGTGGAGGAGTGTTCCTCTTTCTCCACATCCTCGCCAACAACTGCTGTCTCCTGTGTTTTTGATCTTAGCCATCCTGACTGGTGTGAGATGGAATCTCAGGGTTGTTTTGATTTGCATTTCCCTAATGACTAAGGATGATGAACATCTCTTTAGGTGCTTCTCAGCCATTAGATATTCTTCAGGTGAGAACTCTTTGTGGAGCTCTGTACCCCATTTTTTAATAGGGTTACTTGCCTCTCTGGAGTTTAATTTCTTGAGTTCTTTGTATATCTTGGATATTAGCCCTCTGTCGGATGTAAGGTTGGTAAAGATCATTTCCCAGTTAGTTGGTTGCCGCTTTGTCTTTTTGACGGTGTCTTTTGCCTTGCAAAAACTTTGTAATTTAATGAGGTCCCATTTGTCTATTCTTGATCTTAGAGTATAAGCTATTGGAGTTCTGTTCAGGAAATTCTCCCCTGTGCCCATATGTTCAAGGTTCTTCCCTAGTTTCCCTTCTATTAGTTTCAGTGTGTCTGGTTTTATGTGGAGATCTTTGATCCACTTAGAATTGAGCTTAGTGCAAGGAGATAAGGATGGGTCAATTTGCATTCTTCTGCATGTTGACCTCCAGCTGAGCCAGCACCATTTGTTGAAAAGGCTATCTTTTTTCCACTGGATGGTTTTAGCTCCTTTGTCAAAGATCAAGTGACCATAGGAGTGTGGATTCATTTCTGGGTCTTCAATTCTGTTCCATTGATCTACATGTCTGTTACTGTACCAATACCATGCAGTTTTTAACACTATTGCTCTGTAGTACAGCTTGAGGTCCGGGATACTGATTCCCCCAGAGGTTCTTTTACTCTTGAGAATAGTTTTAGCTATTCTGGGTTTTCTGTTATTCCAGATGAATTTTTGAATTGCTCTTTCTAACTCTATGAAGAATTGAGTTGGGATTTTGATGGGGATTGCATTGAATCTGTGTATTACTTTTGGTAAGATGCTCATTTTTACTATATTAATCCTGCCAATCCATGAGCATGGCAGATTTTTCCATCTTCCGAGGTCTTCTTCAATTTCTTTCTTCAGAGACTTGAAGTTCTTGTCATACAGATCTTTCACTTGTTTGGTTAGCGTCACGCCAAGATACTTAATATGGTTTGTGGCTATCGTAAAGGGTATTATTTCTCTTACTTCTTTCTCAGCCTGCTTATCCTTTGAGTATAGGAAGGCTTCTGACTTGCTTGAGTTGATTTTATATCCGGCCACTTTGCTGAAGTCGTTTATCAGCTGTAGGAGTTCTCTGGTGGAGTTCTTTGGGTCGCTTATGTATACTATCATATCGTCTGCAAATAGTGATAGTTTGACTTCTTCCTTTCCAATTTGTATCCCTTTGACCTCTTTTTCTTGTCTAATTGCTCTAGCTAGAACTTCAAGTACTATATTGAAAAGATATGGAGAGAGAGGGCAGCCTTGTCTAGTCCCTGATTTTAGTGGGATTGCTTCAAGTTTCTCTCCGTTTAGATTGATGCTGGCTACTGGTTTGCTGTAAATTGCTTTTACTATGTTTAGATATGGGCCTTGAATTCCTGATCTTTCCAAGACCTTTAGCATGAAAGGATGCTGAATTTTGTCAAATGCTTTCTCAGCATCTAATGAGATGACCATGTGGTTTTTTTCTTTGAGATTGTTTATGTAGTGGATTACATTGATGGATTTCCTTATATTGAACCATCCCTGCATCCCTGGGATGAAGCCTACTTGATCGTGGTGAATGATCGTTTTGATGTGTTCTTGGATTCGGTTGGCAAGAATTTTATTGAGTATTTTTGCATCGATATTCATAAGAGAGATTGGCCTGAGATTCTCTTTCTTTGTCGGATCTTTGTGTGCTTTTGGTATTAGTGTAATTGTGGCTTCATAGAACGAGTTGGGTAGTGTTCCTTCTGTTTCTATTTTGTGGAACAGTTTGAAGAGTATTGGTGTTAGGTCTTCTTTGAAGGTCTGATAGAATTCTGCACTAAAACCATCTGGACCTGTGCTTTTTTTGGTTGGAAGACTTCCAATGACAACTTCTATTTCTTCAGGGGTTATAGGACGGTTTAGATGGTCTATTTGATCCTGATTTAATTTTGGTACTTGGTATCTGTCAAGGAAATTGTCCATTTCCTCAAGATTTTCTAGTTGTGTTGAATACAGGTTTTTGTAGTAGGATCTGATGATTTTTTGAATTTCCTCAGTTTCTGTTGTTATCTCTCCCTTTTCGTTTCTGATTTTATTAATTTGGATACTATCTCTGTGCCCTCTGGTTAGTCTGGCTAAGGGCTTATCTATCTTGTTGATTTTCTCAAAGAACCAACTCCTCGTTTTGTTGATTCTTTGTATGGTTTTCTTTGTTTCTACTTGATTGATTTCAGCCCTGAGTTTGATGATTTCCTGCCTTCTACTCCTCTTTGGTGTATTTGCTTCTTTTTGTTCCAGGGCTTTCAGGTGTGCCATTAAGCTGTTAGTGTATGCTGTCTCCCGTTTCTTTTTGGCGGCACTCAGGGCTATGAATTTTCCTCTTAGCACTGCTTTCATTGTGTCCCATAAGTTAGGGTATGTTGTGCCTTCATTTTCATTAACTTTCAAAAAGTCTTTGATTTCTTTCTTTATTTCCACCTTGACCAAGTTATCATTGAGTAGAGCATTGTTCAGCCTCCATGTGTACGTGGGTTTTCTTTTGTTTTTGTTGCCATTGAAGACCACCCTTATTCCATAGTGATCTGATAGGAGGCATGGGATTATTTCTATCTTCTTGTATCTGTTGAGGTCTGATTTGTGACCAATTATATGGTCAATTTTGGAGAAGGTACCATGAGGAGCTGAGAAGAAGGTGTATTCTTTAGCTCTAGGATGAAATGTTCTATATATATCAGTTAGTTCCATTTGGTCCAAGGCTTCAATTAGATTCACTGTGTCCCTGTTTAGTTTCTGCTTTCCTGAACGATCCATTTCAGAGAGCGGGGTGTTGAAGTCACCCACTATTATTGTGTGCGGTGCGATGTGTGCTTTGAGTTTTAGTAAAGTTTCTTTTACGAATGAGGGTGCCCTTGCATTTGGAGCATAGATATTCAGGATTGAGAGTTCTTGATGGTGGATTTTTCCCTTGATCAGTATGTAGTGTCCTTCTGTGTCTTTTTTGATGACTTTGGGTTGAAAATCAATTTTATCCGATATTAGGATGGCTACTCCACCTCGTTTCTTGGGGCCATTTGCTTGTAAAATTGTTTTCCAGCCTTTTACTCTGAGGTAGTGTTTGTCTTTGACACTGAGGTGCGTTTCCTGCATGCAGCAAAAAGCTGGGTCCTGTTTACGTATCCAGTCTGCTAGTCTATGTCTTTTAATTGGGGAATTGAGACCATTGATATTAAGAGAGATTAAGGCATAGTGATTATTGCCATCTGCCATTCTTGACGCTATCTTTATGTTTGAGTGGTTATCTACTTTTGGGTTTGATTCAAGAAGGTTATTATCTCATTTTTTCCAGGGTGTTGTTTCTCTCCCTGTATTGGAGGTTTCCACCTATTATCCGTTGCAGGGCTGGATTTGTGGAAAGATATTGTGAAAATTTGGTTTTATCATGGAATATCTTGGTCTCTCCATCTATGGTGATTGAGAGTTTTGCTGGGTATAGTAGTCTAGGCTGGCATTTGTGCTGTCTTAGTGTCTGCATGAGATCTGCCCAGGATCTTCTGGCTTTCATAGTCTCTGGTGAGAAGTCTGATGTGATTCGGATAGGTCTTCCTTTGTATGTTACTTGGCCCTTTTCTCTTACTGCATTTAGTATTCTTTCTTTGTTTAGAACATTCGGTGTTTTGATTATTATGTGACGGGAGGTATTTCTGTTCTGGTCCAGTCTGTTTGGAGTTCTGTAGGCTTCTTGTATGTTCATCGGCATCTCTCTCTTTAAGTTAGGGAAGTTTTCCTCCATAATTTTGTTGAAGATGTTTACTGGCCCTTTAAGTTGCAAATCTTCACTCTCATCTATACCTATAATCCTTAGGTTTGGTCTTCTCATTGTGTCCTGGATTTCCTGGATGTTTTGGGTTACGCGTTTTTTTGCATTTTGCATTTTCTTTGACTGTTGAGTCGATGCTTTCTATGGAATCTTCAGCACCTGAGATTCTTTCTTCCATCTCTTGTATTCTATTGTTGATGTTTGCATCTATGACTCCTGATTTCTTCCCAAGGTTTTCTATCTCCAAAGTTGTCTCCCTTTGTGATTTCTTAGTTGTTTCTACTTCCTTTTTTAGTTCCTGGATGGATTTGCTGAGATCCTTCACTTGTTTGTTTGTATTTTCCTGTATTTCTTTAAGGTATTTTTGCATTACCTCTTTCAGGATTTCTTCCTGATGACCCACGTTCTCCTGCATTTCTCTGAGCGATTTTTGTGTTTCCTCCTCATGGGATTCCATCTGTTGATCCATCGTCTCCTGCATTTCTTTAAGCAGTTCTCGTGTTTCCTTTGTAAGGGCATCTAACCGTTGATTCATTTCTTTAAGCAATTTTTGTGTTGCCTCCTTATGGGCATCCGTCTGTTGACCCATATTCTTCTGCATTTCTTTATGCAAATTTTGTGATTCCTTTGTGAGTGCATCTACCCGTTGATTCATCTCGTTAAGCGATTTTTGTGTTGTCTCCTTGTGCGCCTCCATCTTTTGATCCATGTTCTCCCGCATTTCTCTAAGCGATTTTTGTGTTTCCTTTGTAAGGGCTTCTAACCGTTGATTCATGGTCTCCTGTAACTCTTTATGAGATTTATTTCTGTCCTTCTTGTGATCCTCTAATAGCATCATGAGAAGTGATTTTAAATCCAGATCTTGTCTTTCGGGTGTGGTGGGGTATCCAGGACTTGCTGCTGTTGGAGAGTTGGGTTCGGATGGTCCCACATTACTTTGCTTACTGTTAGTAACATTCCTACGTTTGCCTTTTGCCATCTGGATACCTCTGGTGTTAGTTGGTCCTGCTGCCACTGGCTGTTGGTTGGACCTCCTGTGAGCCTGCAAAGCTATTTCTGCCCCCCCTGGATTACCAGGATTCCCCTGGCACCGATTTCTGGGGCCTGCCTGCTCCTGAGTGACTTTGGAGCCCTAATGTGCTTTGCCCCAAGTGATCTTATATTGGGGAGGCCTTGCACATCTAAAGGCTCAGCCTAGTGGATTCCTGGAGCAGAGGTCGCCAAAGGGAGGCTGGCAGGCTCCTGCCCTGTGCAGGGGTGTGTGATCTCTCCTGGGGGGGGAGGGGGCGTCCCTCTGCCAGGCAGAAGTCCCACAGCAGATCTGGCGCGCTGGTCACTGCAGATCAGCCCAGCACCTGGGAGCAGGTTACACACAAGCTGCCTGAACCCGAAGCGATATTATGCCTGTCTGTCTCTGAGCCTGGTGGTCCCAACTACCTGGTCACTGGAGCAAAGATGGCGGAGGGCACTCTCCGTGGCGCTGCTCACCCTGTGGTCACGATGGCCCGCCGATCTGGCACCCAGACGACCACAGCGCCAACCCGCCCTCGGGCACAGAAGGAAGCCCCAACAGGCCGTGTCCCAAGTGATGTTATATTGGGGGGAGAGCCTGGGTACCGGTCTCTCCAGCGCAGTCCGCGGGAACAGAGGTCGCGGAAGGGAAGCTGGCGGGCTCCCTCCCTGCGCGGGGTCCCTCCACCAGGCAGAAGGTCCCACCGCGGAACTGGCGCGCTGGTTACTGCAGATCAGCCCAGCACCTGGGAGCAGGTTACACCCAAGCTGCCTGAAACCGAAGCGATATTATGCCTGTCTGTCTCTGAGCCTGGCGGTCCCAACTACCTGGTCACTGGAGCAAAGATGGCGGAGGGCAGTCTCCGTGGCGCCGCTCACCCTGTGGTCACGATGGCCCGCCGATCTGGCGCCCAGACGACTACAGCGCCAACCCGCCCTCGGGCACAGACGGAAGCCCCAACAGGCCGTGTCCCAAGTGATGTTATATCGGGGGGAGAGCCTGGGTACCGGTCTCTCCAGCGCAGTCCGCGGGAACAGAGGTCGCGGAAGGGAAGCTGGCGGGCTCCCTCCCTGCGCGGGCGATGAATTTCTAATGATGTCTCCAGACCAATTTTCGTATCTGTGAATGTTATTTTATACATTATAAAATAATAAATTTATAAAATAATGCATACAATGTTATATGAAACATTTTAATTGGTTTTCTAGATATTTAGTGGTTTTTGTTTTTGCTGTTGCTCATTTTATATTTTTAATACTATCAAGTATGTGACTCATATAGCTATAAATATTTTTATTATTCCCTGTGCTGCCTTTTCAATTGAATAATGATGTCCTTTTCTGTACAGAACCATTTTAGTTTCATGAGGTCTCATTTCTTAATTGTGGGTCTTAATTCCTGTCTCATAGGAGCAAAGTTCAAAAAATCTTTTCTTGTGCTGTTGATTTTAAGAATATCCCCAACTTTCTTCTTTAATAGACTCAGAGTCTCAAGTTTTCTGTTGAAGTCCTTTATCCTCTTGGAGTTAAATTTTGTGCAGGGAGATAAGGATCAAATTTCATTTTCTACATACTTATATATCCAGTTAGAGCAGCACTGTTTATATGTATTGTTTGCCTCTTTGTCAAAAAATCAGGCAGGGGTAGGCATACTATTCCATTGACCAATATGTTTGTTTTGAAATCAATAAGATACAGTTTTTATAACTAAAGCTATGTAGAATATTTTCAAATCTGGCATGTTGATACCACACCAGGTTTTTGTTGTTGCTGGATCACTAAAGTGTATTCATATGAAATTTAAGATTTATGTTCAACTTCTGTGAAGGATTGACAATTTGATGGGGATTTCATTGAATCTGTAGACTGCAATTGGTAGGATAGACATTTGCTAGGTATTAATCGTACGAATCCATGATTGATAATGTTTCATGGAGTTAGTGGATCATGACAGATTAAGTGTTATGGGGGCAGTAAGGCAAGACAGAGAAGGTAATATGGGAACTTCTAAAACCCATGGAATTCTATCTAAGCTTGCTAATCTATAATTTTATATATTATATATATTAGAAAAAGACAGAGATTTTAAAAAGCTACTCTATAATAGGTTAACAATGTTATCATAGACACCACTGTCTAACAAATAAAATGCTTCATACCAGCAATGTTACTTATTTTGGAACTGTTGGCCAATAAAAACTCATACACCCATAAACAGCACAGTTTATTGGTAATCTTATTAATCACCCTCCAGACCTTGATAGTAAGATACTGTCACTGAAGATAACACATAATGGAGTCAGAAAACAAGGATATATCCTCTATCAGATCACTTGTATAGTGCTATTCTCCTTACACTGTTTCTAACTTCTGTAGTTACTGCCCTCTCTATCCCTAAGGAGAGACCCTTTTCCCATTTCACCTATGAGAAAACTTATATCCTGCTTTTACCCTTTATCTGCCTCTCACTTTGTGGGAAATAGAGGGGCTCTTTAGGGAAAGGCGGTGGAGTTAAATGCATAAGAAAGAGGGAAGTAGGTAAACTAATAACGGCATTTGAGAAAGCCACAATGAATCATACTATTTTAACTATTTACCAAAAAGAAAACCTATCATGTACACAATTCCATGTATAAATATACATATATAGTTTTAATAAACTTTTCTTATCTGGACTGATAGTGCTCTCTCCAAGAGCCAAAATCTCCTGAATCAAAACCAAAACCAAACCAAACCAAGCCAAACCAGCATGCTCATACTGACTTGGCATCTTCATTTCTATTGGCTAGGTTTCACAATGCTAGAAAGTACTATAGTGCACACCACTATAGGAGAAAAGTATTTTCACTTTCACCTATTTGTGAACTCTATAACCTTTCTTTTTTTTTTTTTAATTTAATTTTATTTTATTTTTTTAATTTACATTCCAAATCACTTCCCCTTTCCCGTTTCCTCCCTCCCCGAAAGTCCCATAAGCCCCCTTCCCTCCCTCTTTTCTCCGTTCAACCCCCTCTCATTACTCTGTCCTGGCGTTCCCCTACATCCAGTCTTTCCAGGACCAGGGGTCTCTCCTTCCATCTTTTTAGAAATCTATTGATATGCTGATTGTGTCTAGGGTATTCTGAGATTCTGGGTCAATATCCCCTTATCAGTGACTTCATACCATGTGTGATCTTTTGTGATTGGGTTACCTCACTAAGGATGATAGCCAGAAGCTGGAAAGAACCCAGATGTCCCTCAACGGAGGAATGGATTCAGAAGATGTGGTATATTTACACAATGGAATACTACTCTGCAATTAAAAACAATGAATTCACGAAATTCCTAGGCAAATGGTCAGAACTTGAAAATATCATCCTTAGTGAGGTAATCTATAACCTTTCAAACTACGATTAACTGTGCTGGCAAAGCATGCTTGCTGATGCAATGGTAACTTGGAAGTAATCAACTTTTTAAAATGTTCCACAAGAAGAAACCCATATTTCATCAGAGCAAGAACCTACAGCTAGGCAGATCATAGCCCCTAGGGAAGAATGTATTACTATTACACTGGTAAATAGACATACTATTAAACTGGTATCCAATGATTTATTTTTATACCCATAGATCAATGCATCTCTCAACCCTCATCAATGAAGTTTCTATTTGAAGTAAAAAATAGTTAACATAGAGACCTACAATTGGCCAAACTGCAGAAAACAAGAGACTGCAGAATGCTCATCCTTAAATGAATATATATATATATTTTCATGCTGCACCTATACATATTTCATGCTGCACCATCCCCAAGATTCAGTGAACATTGCAAAAGATGGGACAGAGAGTCTTCAGATCCAGAAGTAATGGATAACTTCAAGGAAACGTCTTCCAGAAACAATGAGGCAGCTGTGTATAAGAATTTAAAGTGATTGTGACAACATGCACATGCACCATGCAAGTTCAAATCAGATTAAAGTTCAGCATAAAAAGGGGAGGTAAACATGAAGCCCCACTCTTATCTGAAGAAATAGGAAGAATAAGTTTGCTTTCCCCAATGGAGGAATTAGAGTAAGGACTGAAGAAGCTGAAGGGGTTTGCAACCCCATAGGTCAAACAACAATATCAACCAACCAGACCCCCCAGAGCTCCCAGGAACTAAACCACCAAACAAAAATTACACAATGATAGAGCCATGTCTCCAGCCACATATGTAGCAGATGATGGCCTGGTTGGACATCAATGAGAGGAGAGGCCCTTGGTCTTGTGAAGGCTTGATGCCCCGGTATAGGGGAATGCCAAACTGGGAAGGTGGGAGTGGGTGGGTGAGTGGGGGAATACCCTCATAGAAGCAGGGAGAGGGGGATAGGATAGGGGATTTCTGAAGGGCAAACCAGGAAGGGCATAACATTTGAAATGTAAATAAAGAAAATATCAAATAAAAAGGAAAAAAGTTGAAAAAATGTAGTCCATTTTCACCAGGTCCCATTTATCAATTCTTGATCTTAGCGCCTCAGTCATTGGTGTTCTATCCAGGAAGTTTCCCTCTGTGATAATGAGTTAGAGGCTCTTTCCCACTTTCTTTTCTATCAGATTCAGTATATCTAGTTTTATGTTGGGGTCCTTGATCCACTTGGACTTGAGCTTTGTGGAAGGTGACAAATATGGTTCTATTTTCATTTTTCTACATACAGACTGCCAGTTAGACCATCACCATTTATTAAAGATCCATCATATATATTTGGCTTCTTTGTCAAAGATCAAGTGTCCATAAGTGTGTGGTTTTATTTCTGGGTCTTCAATTCTATTCTATTAAACGTGTTTGTCTTGGAACCAATACCATGCCATTTTTATTACTACTGCTCTGTAGTATAGCTTGAGTAGTGGGATCCTGATTCCCCCAAAAGTTCTTTTATTGTCAAAAAATGATTTTTCTATCATGGGTTGTGAGGAGGATGGAGATCCCATATGAAGACCTGCAGTCTCAACAACCCTGGATCCCCAAAATCTCTCAGACATTGAGCTACCAACCAGGCAGCATACACTAGCTGTTCTGAAGCCAGTGACACACATACAGCAGAGTATTTCCTGGTCTGGCCTCAATGAGAGAAGAGGCACCTAACACTTGAGAGACTTGAGAATCCAGGGAGTGGGGGGGGGCTTGGCAGGGTGGCTAAAGAATGGCAGGTGTGGGAGGGTAGGGGAGGATGAGGGATTGTAGGGGACAGTGGGGTGGTAAGAGAAGGTAGGGTTGGGGAAATCCCCTTGAAGAAGGGGGGAGAAGAAATAGTATGGGGAACTGTCAGAGTGCAGAACTGGAGGGGGGAAATGACTGGACTGTAAAAAATGATTAAAGATAATACAAAAATTAATTAATGAATGAAAAAAATAATTTAGTCTATGGTAAGTTGAGCATGCTTTGATGAAATGCCACACAGAAAAATGTTTTGGTAGCCCAATTTGGAATTAATAAGTTTTAAAAATGAATACAAAATAAGGTAGGAAGAGAAGGAGGTACATATAAGAGCATTTGGGTGTGGAGGTGAATAGTTGATCAGGATTTTCATTCAGGATTTCTTGGATGGTATTATTTTAATCACAGGAACCTGGCATTCAGATCAGGTGAATAAAAAACAAAACAAAACAAAACAAAACAAAACAAAGCTCTCTGCCTTTGAAGATGAAAGCAAGAAGATGAGTCAAGAAATACAGATTACATCTTGACATCCTAACAAGTAAGGAAGCTGACTATTCTCTTGGAGTCTCTAGAAGGTAACCTGATTATAGCCAAACACCTTTATTTGGTTACAGTGTGATCCTAGTCATACATAAAATTTATACAACTGGGAAACAACATGTTTTTGTTTTATTTTGTTCTAATTCTCCTTATCTGTAACTATTTGTTATGCCAGTAATCAGAGGTATTTAGAAAAACAGAGTACATAGTCCAACTTGACTAGGTGAAAGGCTTATAAGGGAAAATGTATATATATATATATATATATATATAAAGAAATAAAAATAAATTATTAGTAGGCTTTAGACTAGGAACGTGTTTTCTGCTTTTGGACTAGGAAGATTTCTAACTTCCCCCACACACAATTTCTTATTCCAGTAGCTATGTTCTTGTAAAAAAACAGAACCCATGGTACTTTAAAGAGAATCATGGTGTTGAAAAACGAACCATTTTCAGTGCTAAACACAAGTCAATGAATGAGTTCTTTACAGCTTTGATATTTTTCCACTGCTCCCCTGAACCTCATTGTCTGCATTACATTTCTTTCGATGCAAATGTCTCATATTCTTTACTTATGTGAAAGTATTTACCTTCTAAGTTTATTTATATATTCAGCTCTCAATTAGTGACAGGAATTAGAGAAGGATGCAGATAAAAAAAACCCACCTGATTGTGCAATAACATAGCATGTTCATAATAGCAAATAATTTGATACCTAGAAATATTTTACTTTGTGAGTGACCTATTCAAAAGTGTATTTTGTGTTGTTTTGTTTAATTGGAAAGTAAAATTTCATTTTAAAATCTAAAGTTGCCTTTATCACATTTTGCTTGAAGATTGAACATAAATAGTATTATGATTTCTCATTTTCCATGCTTCTAGCTCCTAAGAGTCTCGTGTGTGTGTGTGTGTGTGTGTGTGTGTGTGTGTGTGTGTGTGTGTGTGTTTAAGGAGTTGAGAGAGATCTAGGCTAAAATTGTTTAACTTCTTGACTTTTTAGATGTGTTAATATACAGTGAGTAACTTCACTTATGGGTTTGTTATCTCACATTCAAATGGGGAAGACAGTGACATTTACATTTTAAAGTTGATAGAATTAAATTAAATATCACATGTAAAGTTTTTGTAGAGAGATTTGCCATAGCAGACATAATATATTAAACAAAAGAGAACTCAGTATGACTTTGATGAAGATACTACTTTAATTACAGGAGTGGCAAAGCTATCCTCTTTTCAGAAAACTCGTAAAAGTAACGAAGACATGTAATTCTTTTCCTAGATGTATAAAGTGCTCAGTGATCTGGGTGCGGCAGGCATCTGCTTTTACTTTATATTTGTTTCTATTGCCATTCCTGAAACAGAAGGTACAATAGTTGATAATCAAGATAATGGCCTGAGAATCAGGAATCCTAGGTTGTACTTTTATATTTGTCACTGCCTTGCTTAACTACATTGTCAAAATTTTCCTCTTCTGTGGGCTTCATTGGTCTCCTTGATAAAAATGGGGAAATAGATTTGGTTATTAACATATTTGTCCATTTATTTTTCTGGTATATTTAATAACTGATACCATTCACTAGTTGATAGTAGATGAAAAAAATCTCTTCAAAAGTTCAGTGAAATTATATTTCTAGTTTCCAGATAGAACATTCTGGGAAAAAGAGAAGAATATATGAACCATGAGAAAATGGAGTATCAAGACCTTTTAGAGACCTTTGGGAGATTGTAGCAAGGTTCAATGCAAGTAATAATGAGGTCTTGTACTAGGAAAAAAATCTGAACTGTATAAAATGCATTCCCAGCAAATGCTTAAATCACATCAGATCTGTACCATGTTCCTGATTTTTCCTGGTTTTTCAGATAAGGTTGATCCCATTGCAGGCATCATATATACTATTAGGTATCTGTTTTACCTTTACAAATACATATATCGGTGTATCTCACAGTGGGAGGTATGCTCTCACGAATGTAGCATGCATGGAGCTATTCATCTTGTGTTTAGAAGCTCAGACTAGATTCTCCTCAGAGGAAGGCAAAAATTAACTCGAAGTTTTTTGTTGTTGTTGTTGTTGTTGTTTTGGCATTTTTTGTCAATGTGTATGTGTTTGCATCCAGTTGAGATGGAATAGAGCTGCTGAGATAACTTGAAGGGCATCGGCAATTAATGTCTATGCAAATGAGTACCTAGTACAATTTGTCAGCACCATTTAGGGTTCACTGTGTTCCAGGCTATCATACAATGGAATATTTTATTTAAGAGTTAAACACCTTTTGCAACTACTCAAGAAAATGTATCTTCACTGAAAAAAAATTTAGAGTACAGAATGCTAAACATCTTAAATAAAATTTATTGAATCAAATCACAGTTTGGTAGATTATCTAATACAGTATCATAATAAAGAATACTGAAGTACATACTTTCAAGCCCTGTAATATTTTGGGGGACAGCAGTGATTAACAATACTGAGATTCATTTTTAAAGATTCATTCATTCATTTTATATATGTGAGAAATCTGTTGCTGTCTTCAGACACAACAGAAGAAGGCATCAGATCATACTACAGATGGTTGTGAAACACCACGTAATTCCTGGGAATTGAACTCAGAACCTCTGGAAGAGCAGTCAGTACTATTAACCTCTGAGCCATCTCTCTAGCCCCCAAGTTGGTTATTTTATTTTATTCAGACTCACACCACATGGCATGGCACAGCTATGATTTGAGGCTAATTTTGTGTGGTTGTTAAGTTTGTAACTTTTACTTTTTATTATTGATTAATTATTAATTATTTTATTTATTTACATCATAAATATTGCCCCCTTTGATCCCTCTCATAGAGTTCTTTCTCCCTTCCCCTTACCTTCACCTCTGAAAGGGTACCTCCTCCTGGGCACCACCCTCCCCCCGAAGTATCAAGTCTCTACAGAATTAGGCTCATCCTCTTCCACTGAGGCCAGACAAGACAGTCCTACTATATACTTGCAGGTGGTCTTGGTTCAGCCTGTATATGCTCTTCGGTTGGTGGCTCAGTATCAGGTTAGTTGACACTGTTGTTCTTCGTATGGGGTTGCCATCCCCTTCTGTTCTTCCTTCAATCCTTCCCTTAACTTTTCCATAAAAGTCCCCAGCCTCAGTCTAAATACTTGACTATGAATATCTTCTGCATCTTTCTTGTCAGTTGCTTGTAGAGCCACTCAGAGGACAGTCATGTTAGGCTTCTGTCTACAAGCAAACCATAGGATCAGTAATAGTGTCAGAGATTGGTACCAGCCCATGGGTTGTTAAGATTCCACCATTCAACCATAACCAGTATTTAGCATTTGTACGTGCTGACTAGCATTCATGTTATGTGCCTTATTATGTTTGCAATCAGAATCCTACTGACGGATCTTATGAGCATTTCTGTACATTTTGTTTTCAGTGACAGTATAACATTAAATATATACTACTTTCCATATAGTTTTCAATTTTTCAGTATCAAAAATGATGCTGCAATGAATATTTTTGACACTCACACTTATTAAATCTGTGAAATTTCACAAATATTTATCATCTGTTAAGAATCAATCACACAATTCTGAATGACAAAATATATAAAAATACTTAGAGCAATGGTATAGATTATCTTCTGAGATTAAAGTGAATGTAGTAATGGTTTTGTCACTGAAAAATGCCTCTAACATGTGGAAATTAATGTCCTAGATACAGTAAAGAATTTACTGGTAAAACAATATTTTGATGCAACTATTGCTGGGGAATCTGACAAAAACATTCAAATATTTTCAAAATAAATGTTCAAAACATTCATGAGATCCAAAATTTCCCACTATTCACAAAATTATGTAACTATGATAAGCCCCTTTCTAAACAGAAAATTAAGCTATGTGGAAAAATGTTGACAGCTATTCGCCAAAATTCCCATTCCCTTTTCATTCTGAACACACATTCAAACTTGTTTCCCAGTTAATTGTATCCAGAAGACTGAGTTTTACCTAAAATAATATGAGTGAAGATAGTAGTTTGTACTGCATTCAGGCCTTATGTTACTATGGTTTCTTCCCACTGGCTTGATCGAGATTATCACAATAACTGGGAATAAACGATGAATTATATTTGGAAGATATAAATAGAATTTATTTTATGTCTATAAATCATCACTTATAGGATATCACTTATATTGCATAATGAGTAATAGGAAAGAAACTTGCACCATGTTTGAGTCAGTAAATAATTTAGGATTTATAGGTTACAATAGATGGTATTGTCTTAAACAGTAAAAATCATTAAAAGAAATGACAAATGTCGAAAGTTAACAAAAAGTTTAAAAGCTATCTTAAAGGATGAATAAAACATTGAAATTAAGACAAAAATGTTAGATGATAGTATCACTGGATATATTTACTTAAGTCTAGAACCAAATATGATGAGAAACTAGTACAGAGTTATGAAAGAGAAAATACTTAAGAGAATTTCAAATTGGAAAATTTAATAAACAGATCAAAACAACTGAGCCATATTTAAAGTCTATATCAAGTGTAATTAAAGGAAAATACAAAGAATGATAAAGTCAATTAACAGATGATAAGTGAGACATATGTACACAATTAGAATAATGACACAGTTGATGAATAAGTGAGATGTCTATTCTAGTAAATATGCCATTTTAGTTCTGAATTTTCCATAGCAGCCTCTTCTATAAAATAGTCTGCTCCTTTATAGAAAGGTAGCCAGAAATCTTTCACCATAGAATATTCTGATGAGATCTTGACAACAAAGCCACAGCTAATTAGGTATAGATTTTGAGCCATTTGAAGCAAAGGTTGTGTTCATGAATAATGCTAACCCTTGCAAATGGAAACTCTAATTAATTCATATATTCTAGCTGCAAAACAAAGGGGATCTTAATATTGGGATATCTGAATATAAAGCATATGGAAAGTAAGTTATACAATAATATTAAGATCAGTAGAAATAGAAGCAGACTCTTCACATGGTGGTGAATACAGAAATACAAGATTAGAAACCATTCATATCGCAGTCACACATAATTCTGAGTAAATCCTACTACAAAAACCTGTATTCAACACAACTAGAAAATCTGGAGGAAATGGACAATTTCCTAGACAGATACCAAATACCAAAATTAAATCAGAATCAAATAGACCATCTAAACCATCCTACAACCCCTGAAGAAATAGAAGTGGTCATTGGAAGTCTTCCAACCAAAAAAAGCACAGGTCCAGATGGTTTTAGTGCAGAATTCTATCAGACCTTCAAAGAAGACCTAACACCAATACTCTTCAAACTGTTCTACAAAATAGAAACAGAAGGAACACTACCCAACTCGTTCTATGAAGCCACAATTACACTAATACCAAAAGCACACAAAGATCCAACAAAGAAAGAGAACTTCAGAACAATTTCCCTTATGAATATAGATGCAAAACTACTCAATAAAATTCTTGCCAACAGAATCCAGGAACACATCAAAACGATCATTTACGATGATCAAGTAGGCTTCATCCCAGGAAGGCAGGGATGTTTCAATATATGGAAGTCCATCAATGTAATCCACTACATAAACAAACTCAAAGGAAAAAACCACATGGTCATTTCATTAGATGCTGAAAAAGCATTTGACAAAATTCAGCATCCTTTCGTGCTAAAGGTCTTGGAAAGAACAGGATTGCAAGGCCCACATCTAAACATAGGAAAAGCAATTTACAGCAAACCAGTAGCCAACATCAAACTAAATGGAGAGAAACTTGAAGCAATCCCACTGAAATCAGGGACTAGACAAGACTGCCCTCTCTCTCCATATTTATTCAACATAGTACTTGAAGTTCTAGCTAGAGCAATTAGACAACAAAAGCAGGTCAAAGGGAAACAAATTGGAAAGGAAGAAGTAAAAGTATCACTATTTACAGATGATATGATAGTATACTTAACCGACCCAAAGAACTCCACCAGAGAACTCCTACAGCTGATAAACAACTTCAGCAAAGTAGTCGGATATAAAATCAACTCAAGCAAGTCAGTAGCCTTCCTATACTCAAAGGATAAGCAGGCTGAGAAAGAAATAAGAGAAATGATACCCTTCATGATAGCCATAAACAATATAAAGTATCTTGGTGTGACTCTAACCAAACAAGTGAAAGATCTTTATGACAAGAACTCCAAGTCTCTGAAGAAAGAAAATGAAGAAGACCTCAGAAGATGGAAAAATCTGCCATGCTCATGGATTGGCAGGATTAATATAGAAAAATGACCATCTTGCCAAAAGCAATATACAGATTCAATGCAATCCCCATCAAAATCCCAACTCAATTCTTCATAGAGTTAGAAAGAGCAATTCAAAAATTCATCTGGAATAACAGAAACCCCAGGATAGCTAAAACTATTCTCAAGAGTAAAAGAACTTCTGGGCGAATCAGTATCCCGGACCTCAAGCTGTACTACAGAGCAATAGTGTTAAAAACTTCATGGTATTGGTATAGTGACAGGCATGTAGATCAATGGAACAGAATTGAAGACCCAGAAATGAATCCACACTCCTATGGTCACTTGATCTTTGACAAAGGAGATAAAACCATCCAGTGGAAAAAAGATAGCCTTTTCAACAAATGGTGCTGGCTCACCTGGAGGTCAACATGCAGAAGAATGCAAATTGACCCATTCTTATCTCCTTGCACTAAGCTCAATTCCAAGTGGATCAAGGACCTCCACATAAAACCAGACACGCTGAAACAAATAGAAAGGAAATTAGGGAAGAACTTTGAACATATGGGCACAGGGGAAAATTTCCTGAACAGAACTCCAATAGCTTATGCTCTAAGATCAAGAATTGACAAATGGGACTTCATAAAATTACAAAGCTTCTGTAAGGCAAAAGACACTGTCAAAAGGACAAAGCAACGACCAACAAACTGGGAAAAGATCTTTACCAACCCTACATCCAACAGAGGGCTAATATCCAATATATACAAAGAACTCAAGAAGTTAGACTCCAGAGAGCCAAATAACCCTATTAAAAAATGAGGTACAGAGTTAAACAAAGAATTCTCACCTGAAGAATATCAAATGGCTGAGAAGCACCTAAAGAAATGTTCAACATCCTTAGTCCTTAGGGAAATGCAAATCATAACAACCCTGAGATTCTACCTCACACCTGTCAGAATGGCTAAAATCAAAAACACAGGAGACAGCAGTTGTTGGCGAGGATGTGGAGAAAGAGGAACACTCCTCCACTGCTGGTGGGATTGCAAGCTGGTACAACCACTCTGGAAATCTGTCTGGCGGTTCCTCGGAAAACTGGGCATGACACTCCTGGATGATCCTGTTATACCATTCCTGGGCATATACCCAGAGGCTTTACCTGCATGCAATAAGGACACATGCTCCACTATGTTCATAGCAGTCTTATTCATAATAGCCAGAAGCTGGAAAGAACCCAGATGTCCCTCAACGGAGGAATGGATTCAGAAGATGTGGTATATTTACACAATGGAATACTACTCTGCAATTAAAAACAATGAATACACGAAATTCCTAGGCAAATGGTCAGAACTGAAAAATATCATCCTTAGTGAGGTAACCCAATCACAAAAGAATACACATGGTTTGCAGTTACTGATAAGGGGATATTAACCCAGAATCTCGGAGTACCCTAGACACAATTCACATTATCAATAGATTTCTAAGAAGATGGAAGGAGAGACCTCTGGTCCTGGAAAGACTGGATGTAGGGGAATGCCAGGACAGAGAAGCAAGAGGGGGTTGAATGGGGAAAAGAGGGAGGGAAGGGGCTTATGGGACTTTCGGGGAGGGAGGAAACTGGAAAGGGGAAATGATTTTGAATGTAAATAAAAAAAAAAGAATTTAATAAATTCATTGTTTTTGATAGCTGTGTAATATTGTGTAAATGTACCACATTTTCAGTATCCATTCCTATGCTGAAGGACATCAGAGTTCTTTCCAGCTTCTGACTATTATAAGTATGGCTACTGTGAACATAGTGGAGCACGTGTGCTTGTTATTTGTTGAAGCATCTGCCCAGGTAAATACATATACCCTGGAATGATATAGCTCAGTCCTCAGGTAATACTTTGTCCAATTTTCTGAGGAAACACCAGACTGATTTCCAGATTGGTTGTACCAGCTTGCAATCTAATCAACAGTGGAGGAGTGTTCCTCTTTCTCCACATCCTTGCTAGTATCTGTTGTTGCCTGAGTTTTTAATCTTAGCCATTCTGACTGGTGTGAGGTGGAATCTCAGGGTTGTTTTGATGTTCACTTCCCTGATGACTAAGGATGTAGAACATTTCATTAGGTGCTTCTCAGACATTCAATATTCCTCAGTTGAGAATTCTTTGTTTAGCTATGTATCCCATGTTTAATAGGGTTATTTGATTTTCTGGGGTCTACCTTCTTGAGTTCTTTTTATATATTGGATATTAGCCCTCTATAGGGTGTAGGATTGATAAACATCTTTTCCCAATCTGTTGGATGACATTTTGTCCTATTGACAGTGTCCTTTGCCTTACAGAAGTTTTGCAATTTTGTGAGGTTCCATTTGCTGTTTAATTGTATTACCCTTTTTTTCTCCTTGAGGGACTTGTTTCCTCTTTCACAACCTCTACTTGCTTGATTGCATTTTCCTGTTTTTTTTTTCCGTAAGGGATTTATTCATCCAGAATCTCAGAATACCCTAGACACAATTTGCATATCAATAGATTTCCAAGAAGATGGAAGGAGAGACCCCTGGTCCTGGAAAGACTGGATGTAGGGGAATACCAGGACAGAGAAGCGAGAGGGGGTTGAATGGGGAACAGAGGGAGGGAGGGGGGCTTATGGGACTTTTGGGGAGGGAGGAAACGGGAAAGGGGAAATGATTTAGAATGTAAATAAAAAAACTTAGAAAATAAAAAAACAAAACAAAATAAAACAAAACAAAAAGACTGCTATCATCTATATAAGATTGGATTTAAGGTCTTTTTCTTGTGTTTTGGTTTTTTAGGATAATAGGCTTGTTGTAGTAGAGTAGCTGTGCCCTGAAGGTGTCATATTTCCCTAGCTTTTTTTTGATTTTGTTGTTTTGGGGGCCTTAGCTATGTGAATGACTTTGGTCCCTGGATATTCCTGTTGTAGTTAGTATTGTGAGGGGAGTTAACTTTGATGATCCTGGTGTAGCAGGCCTCTGACAGGTATTCTTGGGTTGTATGGTTCCAGATCTTCATGTCTTTTGGATTCAGAATCCACAGGTCTTTTTGGTTCAAGAGCCACAGATCTGATGAACACAGGCAGGTGGGGGAAGAATGGATGTTTGCCTGGGCTAGTAGTATTCTCACAGCAGGTTGACTTGCTCCAGAGTACTCAGCAAGTAGAAAAGATGGGTGAGGAAAGGGAAGTTTGTCTGTATGTTTCAGGGTCCACAGGTCTGATGAAGGTGGAGAGAGAGGTAGTGGAGAATGGATGTCTCCCTGGGATAGCAGACTGCTCAGGTCATCTTGGCTCATCTAAGAGGGCTCAGCAAGCAGGGAAGATAGGTGGGGGAAGGGATGCCTACCTGTATGATTCAGGAGCCACATGTCTGAGAAAGGTGGTTAGAGAGGAGGAGGGAGTATGGAGGTCCCTCTGAGATCCTGGATACAGAATTTAAAATAAGCATTATATACTCCATCAAGGATGTAGGGGACTTTAAAAACAACATAAAGAAAACAGATCAGTGAACTTAAAAAGAGAAGTTAAAGAGAATAAATGCCTTAGTGGTGCCCAAGTAAACACAAATATAAGACTGAATCCAATGACAAAGACAATTCAGGATTTGAAAATGGAATTAAAGAGACAGAAACATTTCAGAGGGCTGAATACAAAATGAAGGTAGAATTGAAAATCCAATAACCCAACAAAGTTTTATAGTTCCATTCATTCTTAATCTATTCATTAAATAAGGGAATAAGTAGAAACTAGACTTATATTAAGTCAAGATCACACCAAAACAAGAGAAACAGGAAAAAGGAAAGAAAGAAAGGAATAAAGAAAAAAGAAAGAAAAGGAGAAGAAAGAAAAAGAGAAAGAAAGTGAAAGATCCTTGGCTAATATCTGTAATGAACATAGATGAACACAATTTCAATAGAATAATTTCAAACCAAAAGTCACATTTTGTCTGAAATGCAGATATGGTTCAATATACACCACATAAATGGACTTAAAGACAAAAATTATAACCTCAATAGATTTAGAAAAAGCCTTTGCCAAAATCCAACCTCTCTTCATGATAAAAAATCCCAGATAGATTAGAACTAGAAGGAACATAGTTCAAATAATAAAAGTATATATGAAACCCTCATAACCAACATCATGCTAAATGGAGATGAACTGGAAGCAATACCATAAAAACCCAGAATGAGATAAGATTGTCCATTATCCACATTCTCTTTCAATTTCTGTATTGAAGCCCACCTCCCATGACTTATTTACTTTAATAAGACCACACCTCTTAGACAGTACCAACAATTGCAAAATAAATGTTCAAATTCCAGAGGCTATGGAGATGTTTCTAATTCAAAACATCTGTTTTGGCTTGTTTTTATGTCAACTTGACACAAGCTAGAATTATATGGGAAGAGAGAATGTTATTTGAGAAAATGACCCCACTAGAGACCCAGCTGACTAAAGGGGCTTAAATACCTAGGTAGATCTGGGTATTACAAGATGGCAAGGTGAGAAAGCCATGAAACAAAACAATAAACTTCACTCCTCCATAGCTTCTGCTTCAGTTTGTACCTCCACATTCTTTTGTTGAGTTACTGCCCCAACTTCTTTCAATGATGGAAGTGAAAGATGAAATAAACCCTTTCGTCCCTCAACAAGTTATTTATGGCCAAGTTGTTCTATTACCATAATAAAAGTTCTAGCTAAGCACCACACCACCAGTATTTTATTTGCTTTACTTCTTAAATATATCTCTTATTTGATCTCTATTTACAATTTTTAATGCTATCAACCATGGCTAAGCTATGACTGTTTTCCAAGTTGATTTGTGCATTTGCAATCTCAGTATGCCCATGTTTTAGGAGTTGATCATTACTGTCTTCATCATTATTCAAATACCCCCACAAGAAAAATGGATTTAAACTATTTTTCCTGGGTTTTTTTTTTGTCTAAGTACACATATACAGATGATAGAAATAAACTGGCACTCAAAAGAGAAATCTGATATGTGGAAACATACACATAACATACAACAACCTTAGGACTGGAGGAACAATACAGAAATAGGGTATATTCCAACCTAGTTCTCATTCAACAGACGGAAGACAACCAGGCCAGGGGTTTCCAATTCAATACAGCAATATAAAGTAAGGCAACCTGTTATACTACCATCAAAATAAAGCAGAAACCATACTAGCAACATGTAGAAAGTCACGTCACTCCAGGAAAAAAATTAATAAAATCAAGAATAGTACTGTAACCATAGTCAAAAACATGGCAAGGTAGGTCATGGACCCCAGGAAAGAACCCAATGTTATTTTGCTACAGAGCCATGTTGTCACAGTATATTCTACATCTTTATGTTTGTGTACACAGATTTGTGTAGCTTTCAACTTTCATCAGAGTAGCTTATAATTGCAATGGATTGCAGTTAATACAGAAACCCATCATTATTCAATGTGCTAAGAGTAGACAATTGTGAGGTCTCATCCATAGATATGACATCAGTATCAAGTTCCTGAACCCTAGGGACAGTTCAATATTTTGGCAGCTTGAGTGCGAATAATGTAAGATCTAGGGGAAGGGGAGGAGTTCTGTGAAATTTGGGACACGATTTCACTATTGTACACATGAACTCACAGAAGTGTTCACTTATACTAGACCGGTACAAGAGCGTGCCAGTTAAATATTCAAGCACTGCTGGTGGAGGGGCTACTTGGGTCCCACATAAAGGCTGTACCTCTGAGGAGTTACAGGATGTTTTATCTGCTAATATATAGAGAGTTTTATTGGCAGTCTAGCAATTATTTGATTACCCACACCCCAGTCAGTAGACAATCATGTGCATATGTCAGACTGATTGGATTCATTGGATCAAAACTAACTAGGTAGACATCTAAATAAATAGTAAATAATAAAAATTGAGAAAGTAACATTAGGAGGGGGATGTGTTTGGAGATTCTGTTGGGAGTTGTAGGTGAGAAGCAGAGTAGATATGAAGATTGCAGTGGGAGGGGGTATGGGTTAGGGGGTTTTCTGGGGGGAAACCAGGAAAGGGGACAACATTTGAAATGTAAATAAAGAATACATCTAATAAAAAAGGTTTGCCTCATAAAGGTGATAATCTCATTTAGGCATAGCTGGGTGGAACAATTATTTACTTAGGCTAAAAAGGATAAATAAAAGCATCCAGACAAGAAAAGATAAGTCAAATAAAAATAATATTTAAAAATATTCTATAGAAGACAAGTGATATTCCCATGTTTGAAGGCAGTAACAAATAGCATCTAATATTATAGAGAAAGGTCAATGTAATGATAAAAGTTCTTATCAGAATCTGAAGGAATGTGTGCCAAGATTCAGAAGAAGCGAATTTTCCATAGAAAATTCAGTAATTTATCAAAATGACTACTCAATATTTAAACAGGAAATAGTAAACTTAATTACAGAAGAGAAGCTCCTGGATTTGTGACTTTGTAAGCTAATCCTTAATGGATGACTAAGGAAAATATAAATTATAAAAGATGAGATATTAAATTAGATCAATAGGGAAACATAAAGGACAATAAAATAAAAATATGGATGCATATGATGGACTACCTCTTCATGAATTTTACAAATCATATTTAATGGTTGAAACAAAAGTTCTCATGCCATTTTATTTTCAAACCCCCACAAAACCTTTTACTATAGTCTGCTCTGTGGCCTTATTTATCATGGCTACTGACATTCACCTTCTTCCTGGTACACTAACTTTCTTGCTTCTTCAAATGCACAAGGCTTGTTCCTTCCTATTTTATGTCATTGGCATTTACTGTGCCTGTGAGTTGCAGTGTACTTCCTTCGAATGTTAACATGTCTTTCCTAAAATATTAATGTAATCTCTGAGGCTTTTCATTGCTATGTTCTTTATAATGAATCTCCTATCCCTAACACTTTCCAACCACATTTGTGTTTTCTTTCATTTCATTGCAAGAATGTAAATTCCATAATTATTGTGATTATTGTGAGTTCTTTCCATTTCTGTGTAACTAGTGCTTAGATAGTTTGGGATATACAATAGAGACTTATATTTTGAAATGAATTAGCTAACCAATTCAAGAGTTTTGTCTTAGTATGCTGGAAGTGACATGGACCACCTTTTATTAATCTGGAAAGAAATAATGAGAGTCTGAGTACATAAGAAAATGGAGAATATCTAAAACCACAAGCATTTTCAGACCATCTTTTGATTTAATCATTTATTTTTTGCACATAAACTAGGCATTACATTTTGTATTAAAAGTAAGCATATTTAATGAGATATAAAAGCTAGATTTCTGTGTCGGTGTATGGATAGGTACTTAAAATGTAGTTAGAAATTATATGAGTTTAAGAAAGTGTCAATAATGATAGATTCTTCTCTAGGGTTCATGACCTCACCAGCCATGGTAGTTGGCTAAGTTTATAGTAACAAGCATGAATTTTCTCCTATTAGTTGTGACTTAAGTTCAATTAACTGTTGGTTCCTGCCCAAATATAAGCGCCACTATTGCACCCTTGATGATACCTTGCTATGCAAGTTATTGTTTTGGTTCATAGATTTTCTAGATTGGAAAGACTATGAGCTACTTTTCTCCCTTGGAAGTTTATATAATTTCCTTGAATGCTATGAGATCTTGTCCTAAGAAAGAAAGCTTTTGGTTCAGTTCCAGCTTCATTAATCCAAGTCATTTTCAGAAGTATGTGGTGTCTTCAGCAAAAGGATCTTACATTCATGTTCTGGGAGGAAACCAAGGGAAAAAGAAGTGACCTGTATTATTTGAGGAGTCTATTAGAATCCCCTGATCAACAACTTGAAAGGAAATTTCCCATACGTTTTACTGGGGAACTTGTGACATTAATGAAAAAAAGGGAGTATTTCAAAGATATGTAGCCATACATGTGAGAAAGACATAGTGGGAAAATAGAGAAATCAACTGAAATCCATCCCTGGGGCCTAACTTCATTCATATTTTACCTTTGCTAGTTCCTATCTATGATTATGAATAAAAATTACTGTCACTCTGCTTTAATTTCCTCTTTCACAACTTGGAAATAGAAGTATTAGTTATTTATTTTTTCTTTTTATTGGATATTTTCTTTCTCAGGGCCAAGGGTCTCTCCTCCCAATGATGCCCAACAAGGCCATGCTCTGCTACATATATGGCTGGAGCCATGGGTCCCTCCATGTATACTCTTTGGTTGGTGGTTTAGTCCCTGGGAGCTCTGGGGGGTACTGGTTGGTACATAATGTTGTTCCTCCTATGGGGCTGAAATCTCCTTCAGCTCCTTGGGTCCTTTCTCTAGTTCCTCCATTGGGGACCCTGTGCTTATCTATCTAATCTAGTAGGATTGATGGGAAAGTAAGTCATTTGTTAATGTGTATATTTAAAATGGTATTTAGCATATAGTATTTCAGTGTTATTGTTGGCTGTTATTTTCAAAGCACTTTTGGTTTGGGCCTTCTAATTACCAGAGAGGGATGGATGAGAGGACAAACCTACTCCATCTTAGATCCAGCCTCTATCTTAAAAGATAAAAAAAGACCTGAGAACTTGACCTGCACCAGAATCCAAGTTTCACCCATGTACAAGGAAGGACCCTACAGCTTGTCCTTGGCCAGAATTACTTCCTAGCTACTTCCTAGCAACAGTTAATCAAAGATTAGTCTGATTGTTTCAGATGTACTTTCAGACTGTTTGTGATTGTATAAGGTCTTCCTTCTGAGCACCAACCTGTGGGCCTACAATAGACATTAGGTTAGATGCTTGCCAGGATGAACTCTCCCTCTTACTTGTTTCAGTTTTCTATAAAACCTTGTCCCAGTGAGAGTCCTGGGCTGCTTCACCAAACTGTCCTGTGGGTCAGCAGTGAGTAAGCCCAAACTGAAGTTTGTAATAAAAGGCCCTAATGTGTTTATATTGGAAATAGCTCCTTGGCGGTCTTTGGGTGTTCATTAATACTTCCTGGCACAACAGTTGTGCTATTGCTTTCACACTTTGAAAAAGGAATAAAGGTAGATAGACAGAATGTATGTCTATGCAATCAGTCATAAAGTGTTGAAATAATCAAGTAAGGAAAATAAATCAGACATTTAAAAATTGTGTTATATTTTGTGATTTGCTATTACAAATCCTAAAGTATCTGTTGTTATAATTGCAATAATGTTCTTACATATGTGCAATTGCACACATATAGAAAGTAAGCCCCCTTTTTCTTTCAAATGTTTTTCTGTCGTTTCTATATTCTACCTTTTGATTACAACTGTTTAAAAATAGTGTGAAATTTGAAATATCTAATAAAAAGAATGACATTATTTTTTTTATTTTCTAAGTTTTTTTTATTTACATTCCAAATCATTTCCCCTTTCCCATTTCCTCCCTCCCCGAAAGTCCCATAAGCCCCCTTCCCTCCCTCTTTTCCCCATTCAACCCCCTCTCCCTTCTCTGTCCTGGCATTCCCCTACATCCAGTCTTTCCAGGACCAGGGTCTCTCCTTCCATCTTCTTGGAAATCTATTGATATGCGAATTGTGTCTAGGGTATTCCGAGATTCTGGGTTAATATCCCCTTATCAGTGACTACATACCATGTGTGTTCTTTTGTGATTGGGTTACTTCACTATGGATGATATTTTCAAGTTCCGACCATTTGCCTAGGAATTTCGTGAATTCATTGTTTTTAATTGCAGAGTAGTATTCCATTGTGTAAATATAAGGCCGGTAGGATTTGCTGAAGGATGACATTATTAGCCCTGAAAATATACATGTACAACTAACATTTGGAATGAGTATAAGAATATGTATATAATGATTAAAGGGAAAGCAGGCATGAATTTGAAATAAACATGGGGGGGGGCATGGGTAGGTTTGAAGACAGAAAATGGAAGGGGAAATGATTTGATTAAATTATATTTTCAAAACCTAAAAATGTTTTAAGATGGCAGATTGGTGATAGTTGTGAAGCTACATATTACAATTGAGGTAAATATGTTTAATATACTAATGAAACACAAGAATATATGAAATGGAAAGTTAGGACCTACTTCAGATCACAAGCATTACCATACATTTTTTCAGATATAAAATGCCTAGATTATTATCCTACAGGAAAGAGAAATCTGTGACAACTCTTAGCAGAAGAATGCCTTAATCATATTTGGATTCACTTTTTTCTCTCTATGTTGGAGACACACTAAATAGGCAAGTTAATTTGAGACTATGTAACTTTATTTATTTTCAGTCTACTTTTAATGTCAGTTCTTAAATGCTTTAACCTCCCTTTTAGCCCACGCCCCCACCTAAGGTGGTGGAAAAGAAACAATATGGTGGTATAGGAGAGTAGACCTGTTTAGAAAGGTTTTTGGAGAAACTCCCATCTGTGTTGTCTGGAAATTGGCAGTTCAGTTCACAGGTTAGCAGGCAGCAGCAGCTCAATCCACTTGAAAACACTTTTCAGATATATTAGCTGTCCAGTTCAGTAGAGTTAGGAGGTCAGCAGCAGTGGAGGCATGACCTAGCAAAAAGCACCAGGCCTCAACCTTGGCACAATTCAGCAGGAGGGACCAGTAGGAATGCCAGGAAAAGTTCTCAGCTGTGCCTCTTTCAGCAAAGTGAAGATCAGCAAGGACTCAAGACCAATGAGTGTTGTATAGCTAGCTGTATAAGAAAACCTAGTAAGCCTCAGACACTGTCCTTTGAGTCCTATTTATATCCCTCCAAACATCATGTATCCTCCATGAATCTTGCCTCAGCACATATATCTGTTTCAGCTGACATCACTTTGTTAATTACCCCAAGTTTGAGGCAGTGACAAAAAAAAGTCTTGGCACACCACCAGAAGGTTTGTTGTTGCTGTTGATGCTGTTGTTGTTGTTGTTGTTCTTTTGGTTTGTTTGTCTGGTTGGTTTGTTTATCTCTATGGAGTTCTGACAAATTCTGCTCAACTACGAAATGTAAGGTGGACCAGTACATTTGGCACTAGCAAAGAATCCCTCATCCTGTGTCCTTTCCTGTACTTGCTTTTGCAGAACATCCTTTCTCCTGTGTCTGCTTCAGTGAAACGTTCCTTCATGAGTCTGCCTTAGCCTCTCAGCTGTGTCCACTTCAGGAAAACACTCTTTCATGTGTTTCCTTAGCAAAACATCATCCAGCACAACTCACTCTCCAAAGAATCCTTAGTTTCCTTTTTAAGACTATGTGAAAATTATGTAAGTAGATCTAAGGTACAAATATCAGTCAGTGAGTTCAAATTTAAAAATTGTGATTTGTTTAAGATTAAGAACCACACAACCTGATTGATTATTGGCTAATTGGGAATAAATAGAATCGGACATGTTAAAAAAAAAAAAGAACAGAAACTAAGAACCTAGATTTGAAGTCTCTTGAGTTTCATCCAAAGCTCTTACCATTTCTCTAAGCTGTTTACTCTTCCCTGCTGCTGCTATTAGCTTGCACTGGACCTCTTCCATGGCACAGGAGCCTGTTCGTTCAGTAAAGTATCCTGTGTATCTTGCTTGCTCTGTGATTATAATAAGGGACTGCAAGCAGAGAATGCAACTTCTCTCTTTCATTATATTTAGAGATGCTCATTTAGAGAAACATTCCTGAAAGTTATCCATCCTGTACCCAGGAGTTCTTATGTCCATTGGGTGGCCTGGGCAGCAACACAGGAATTGAGGAAGGTGCCTACTGCACCTAATGTTGTAGTTCTCTAGGACCCATTTAAATGTCTCCGTGGGAAATCTCTGCAAATACTGTGATTCCAGCTACCCTGGGGGCTTTGCCCAAACAGAGAGTGCTCTTGGCTCAGCCTCCAATCCTTCCATTTCTAAACTTTGTGTATTTCAACAGAAATCTGATCTGGACTCTTCTGATTCATTTACACTTAAATCATCCAAGGACTCTGTTGTAAGAGTGAATTCGGCTCCAAAAATGTCTTATAAGCGTTGGTTATAAAACTCCCTAAGATTTTGTGAGCTAAAATTTTTTTACTCCCTTTTTCTTTGAAACAAGATGTTGTGACTTTGCCAAGAGTAAATGGATTTCCAACCTCAAAGGGGTCGTGTTTGGTTCAAGAGTCAGAAATTATGGAGCTCAAAGGCCCAAGTACATTCTTCAAGAATTGGCAATAATGAATCCCAGGGGATGGGAGGAATGATAAATCTGAGAAGCTGAGTGAGGGGGTGACAGGAAGCATCCACTCTACCCTTTTGGCTCAGTGCCCTAAAGCCTTAGGACTTTTGTCCCTTAACTGAGTAAATGGGGCTATGAGACAACACAATGCTACAAGTCACCAACAAAATTAAACAAAGAAACATTTCCCAATTTGAATAAGTGACTGACAGTTTAGAGTGCTTTTCACAGATTTTCCTTTCACTAAGTCCTTCAAATGCTCTGACTGCTAGGAATATCCATCTCCATTTTTCAGAAGAATGAAGTGAAACTAAACTGAGTTGCAGAGACAATCTATAACAATGCAAGTGGCTCTCTTGATTTAACTTTAGACTGCATTAATAAAGTAGATGTGAGATGTGCCTACTTACCCTGAATTAACAAGAGGCAAAAGGGCAACATCATGGTTCCTAACTTGAAATGTCTCCTTGATGTAACCTACAGTGCAGCAATAGATAGTTCCTTGATCTATTGGAGCCATAGGGAAAGTTGGTCAATACATCTCATAACACACATACTATATTTATTTTAAATTTAACAGTATATTTATCTTATGGTTTCCCTACTCATGAGTCTCTGTACTTTATTAGACTGTGACTATCCCAGAGACAGAAATGTGTGCCAGGTATCTTTCTATAGCTTAATTCAATGTCAGGTAGAAGAAATGATGATGTAGGAGTAAGTTTTGGAAATATATAATATAGGTAGAACTTGGATCTCTGACTATATAGAGACAGGAATATGTAGAAATTTTGAGGTGTTGGTTGGTGAGTCTAAGCATGCTACCCTGAGTATTAGAAAAGAATTGTCACATATATGTGTATAGCTGTATGTATATGAATTAGAATTTTATTATTCTATTGTTGTGTTTAGAGATTGGACACAAAGGCATTTAAAGATTTTCTGATAGTATCTTTCTATAGTGGGTCACCAAGCAAAGAAATAGAAAAAGTAAAGTTATTAAAGTCATAAAGTTCTTTCTGTGGCATTTTCTGGTCCTCAGTGCATTTCGCTCCATACCCAGCTCTTTGGTCCCTTAAATCAGAGAAATCTTGCATATAAATTCATCAGGAATATTGGCAAAGAGTTTATTTCATGTTTATGTCTTTATGGTTTGTTTTTGTATTATGGCAATATTGTCCTCTTAAAATGAATTTGGGCATTTTAGCATCCTCATAAAAATATATTACAAACCTATTTTGATCACAACTGTATTGGGGTGCAAGAAGACTGGCATATTTAACAGTAGAACAGGAAAAAAGAAATGCATCCATGAATAATTAAATGCTTATTGGATCTTCAATAAGCATACTCAGAATTCCAAACATAGTATGTACCACCATTTCAACATATGAAGTATGAAAACAAAATCTACATGAAAAAGAAGAAAAGTAGGCATTATAGCAGCTACAAAAACTATAGTCTTTCCTCAAAATATTAAAACTAGAATTGCCATATGATTCAATAACCCAAGTACTGGATTATATGTCCAAAAACAAGAAAATATGTATGTTGAATATAAAACTCTACTTTGATATACATTAAAATTTGTTATTAACAGCCAAGATATAAAAATAGCCTAAGTTCTATAACAAATATCTTTCTGGGCAAGATATTTTTGAAACTTGCAGGGTTCACAGCTAGATGTGATTGATAATTAATTTTCTGCTCCAGTAGTAGCATACACAGAACTTTCCAGCACTGTGAAAGCTAACCAGTAGAGCAGAAGCCTCTAGGTCAGTATCAACTTAATTGTTCCATGTCCTATGGCTCAATATGTGTTACCTTCAGTGATAGGGTGTCACCATCAAGTTGTATAGGGTGATGATGAACATTCTCAGTAGCCTATAATGTTTTGGGATCTATGGCACCTATTACTGGCAACTGGAGTTTTTATTTGTTTACCTGTGGTGTTTAGTAGAGTCATTGTTGCCACATTATGGGGTAACCATTTACACGTTTTAAAATGTGTGTTCATATTTTTAAGAAGATTCTATAGTAGTAGAAAAAGTGCATATGATATATTCCACATATCTTTAATAATTAGTTACCAATTATTGCCTTTTCTGCCTTACAATTTAACCCTCACCCCATTTAACTCTTCATATTCTAGTATTCCCCTTTGCTCTGTTTTACTACTACATTCACTTTCCTTTAAGTTGAACAATGATCCCATTATTCCTTAGTAATTTTCTGGCCTCTATAGATATTTCAAAGGAAATATCTGAAAATTCAAAGGTAACACACATAAATAAGAGATAAAATGTAAAATTTGTGTTTCTGGATCTCGGTTATCTCACTCAGATCAATTGTTTCTAATGTCATCTATTTACTTGTGAATTTTATAGTTTCATTTTTCTCAACACCTAAATAATATTCCACTATGTAAATATAGTATGTTATCATTATCCATTTATCAGTTGATGGACATCTATACTGTTTCTGTTTCCTCATTTTTGTGAAAAGAGCAGCAATGAAACATAAATGATTAGTATTCTGATAATACCTTGCATAGAAATGGGAAGCATTCTATTGGTCAATGTAGGAAAGAACATTCTTTTTTAAAATTACTTTTATTTTTTTTACAGTCTAGTCATTGCCCCCTTCCTGGTCCCCCTCCCACAGTTCCTTATCCCATTCATCCTCAACCCCTGTCCCCAAGAGGATGTTCTTCCCTCCCCAAGCTTCAAAAGTCCCTGGGGCCTCAAGTCTCTCTTCTCCCATTGAGGCCAAACCCAGCAGTCTTCTGTTATTTATGTGTCTGGGTACTCAGATCAGCTCATATATGCTGCCTGGTTGACAGCTCAGTGTTTGAGAGATCTCACATGGTCCAGGTTATTTTAGAATGCTGATAGGAAAGATTATTCTTGTTATACTGTAACAATGAACATGGAAGAATTATGGTCAGATCTTACGGTTTTTGTGTAAGAAAAAAGTTGTGAAGAGTGAAATCAGACTTTTGACAGAAACTTTCATTTGAAAGGTGATGATAGAACAGCCTCTCTCTCTCTTGATTGATGACAATAAAATGTGAGAGGAGAGAACTCAATTAAGAATTGAATTGTTGATCATAAGAGAAGCCAAAAAATAAAAACTTAGAAAATGTGTAGCCTTCCTATGGGTAGCTAAGGAAACCCAGATTGTGTAAAGAGCAGATGAAGTTCTGTGTAAATGTATTGTGTGACATAAGCTGATCATGCAAGGGCCAATGTGACTAGCCAATGGGAAATTGGCAGAAGCTCCCTCCCCTCATAGGTCAGGCTCAGAAAAACTGGCAAAAAGCCTTCCTCTGGGTAGAGTACTAGTGTTTACAAACAATGGCCCAGTGTGTATAAAAGGTAGCAGCTGAAACTTCCTTTTCTAAGATTCTTGCAGTCTGGTACTGCTTGCCTTTAGAGACCTCCTACCTTTGAACAGTATCCAATCTTTTCATCCCTGTACTAAATATAATAAACATCCTGAGGTTCCATATTGCTGTGGTATTTGGTTCCACTTCATTAGAATGCTGACATTTAACCTAACTTCGACTTTTCTATGTACATGCTTACCATTTCTTTAGTGTTGCTATGTTTTCTTTACTCCATGGCCAACCCTAGTCATATTTCCAAAACCAAGCTGCATCCCATACCTATCCATAATGAAAAAAGAAAAAAAAGAAAGAAAGACAGAAAGGAAGGAAGGAAGGAAGGAAGGAAGGAAGAGAAAGAAAGAAAGAAAGAAAGAAAGAAAGAAAGAAAGTAAGTCAATTTAGGAGCAAACATGAGCAATCTGGCCATGTTGAATAAAGAAATTAGAATGAATAAGCTATGCCATTAAAAGGTAGGACCTGTTCATTAAGACAGGAGATTAACTAGTTATATATACACATAAAACCAGACACACTGAAACTAATAGAAAGGAAACTAGGGAAGAACCTTGAACATATGGGCACAGGGGAGAACTTCCTGAATAGAACTCCAATAGCTTATGCTCTAAGATCAAGAATTGACAAATGGGACCTCATGAAATTACAAAGTTTCTGTAAGGCAAAGACACTGTCAAAAAGACAAAGCAGCAACCAACTAACTGGGAAATGATCTTTACCAACCCTACATCTGACTGAGGGCTAATATCCAATATACACAAAGAACTCAAGAAGTTAGACTCCAGAGAGCCAAGTAACCCTATTAAAAATGGGGTACAGAGCTAAACAAAGAGTACTCACCTGAAGAATATCTAATGGCTGAGAAGCACCTAAAGAGATGTTCATCATCCTTAGTCATTAGGGGAATGCAAATCAAAACAACCCTGAGATTCCATCTCACACAAGTCAGAATAGCTAAGATCAAAAACACAGGAGACAGCAGTTGTTGGCGAGGATGTGGAGAAAGAGGAACACTCCTACACTGCTGGTGGGATTGCAAGCTGATACAACCACTCTGGAAAGCTGTCAGGCTGTTCCTCAGAAAACTGGGCATGACACTCCCGGAGGATCCGCCTACACCACTCCTGGGCATATACCCAGAGACTTTACCTGCATGCAATAAGGACACATGCTCCACTATGTTCATAGCAGCCTTATTTATAATAGCCAGAAGCTGGAAAGAACCCAGATGTCCCTCAACGGAGGAATGGATTCAGAAGATGTGGTATATTTACACAATGGAATACTACTCTGCAATTGAAAACAATGAATTCACAAAATTCCTAGGCAAATGGTCAGAACTTGAAAATATCATCCTTATTGAGATAACCCAGTCACAAAAGAACACACATGGTATGCAGTCACTGATAAGGTGATATTAACCCAGAATCTCAGAATATCCTAGATACAATTTGCATATCAATAGATTTCCAAGAAGATGGAAGGAGAGACCCCTGGTCCTGGAAAGACTGGATGTAGGGGAATGCCAGGACAGAGAAGCGAGAGGGGGTTGAATGGGGAAAAGAGGGAGGGAAGGGGGCTTATGGGACTTTCAGGGAGGGAGGAAATGTGAAAGGGGAGATGATTTGGAATGTAAATAAAAAACTTAGAAAATAAAAAAAAAAGAAAAAAAAAGAAGAAAGTTGTACTAGACTTCTGTTTGTTAGCATAACAGACTATCAATACTGTCAGAGATTGGTGCTTGCCCATAGGTTGGGTCTGAAGTTGGGCAAGTTATTTATTGGCCATTCCTTCAGTATCTGCTCCATCTTTGTTCCTACATTTCTTTAGGCAGGACAAAGTTTTGGTTGAAAGTTTTGGGGGTGGGTTGGTGTCCCTTATCTCTCCACTACAGGTCCTGTCTCGCTACAGAAGTTGGCCTCTTCAGGTTCTGTGTTCCCACTGCTAGGTTTTTTTAATTGTATATTTTATATATTTATATTTCAAGTGTTATCCCCTTTCCCAGTTTCCCCTCCAGAAACCACCTATTCCATCCGCCCCCATCTCACCCAGCCACTCCCTCCTCACCATCCTGGCATTCCCCTACACTGGGTCATTGAACCTTCACAGGACAAAGGGCCTCTCCTCCAACTGATGTCTGACAAGGCTATCTTCTGCTACATATGTGGATGGAGCCATAGGTATCTCTATGTGTACTCTTTGGTTGGTGGTTTAGTCCCTCGGAGCTCTGGGGGTCTGACTGGTTGATATTGTTGTTCTTCCTATGGGATTGCAAACCCCTTCAGCTCCTTCAGTCCTTTCTCTAACTCCTCCATTGTGGACCTCATGCTCAGTCCAATTGTTGACTGCAAGTATCTGCCTCTATTAGGCTCTGGCAGAGCCTCAAGAGACAGCTATATCAGGCTCCTGTCATCAAGCACTTCTTGGCATCCACAATAGTGTCCGAGTTTGGTGTATGTATGTGGCATGGATCCCCAGGTGGGGCAGTCTCTGGATGGCCTTTTCTTCAGTCTCTGCTCCACATTTGTCTCTGTATTTCCTTTTGTGAGTATTTTGTTGCCCTTTCTAAGAAGGACTGAAGCATCCACAGTTTGGTTTTCCTTCTTCTTGAGGTTCATGTGGTCTATGAATTGTATTCTGGGTATTCTGAGCTTTTGGGCTAATATTTACTTATCAGAAAGTGCTTTCCATATGTGTTCTTTTGTGACAGGGTTACTTCACTCAGGATATTTTCTTGTTCCATTCATTTGCCTAAGAATTTTATGAAATCATTGTTTTTAATAGCTCAGTAGTACTCCATTGTGTAAACACACCACATTTTCTGTATCCATTCCTCTGTTGGAGGATATATGGTTTGTTTCCAGCTTCTGGCTATCATAAATAAGGCTGCTGTGAACATAGTGGAGCATGTTTTCTTACATGTTGGAGCATCTTTTGGGTATATGCTGAAGAGTAGTATAGCTGGGTCCTCAGGTAGTACTATGTCTAATTTTCTTCCCATATGAATATCAATGCAAAAATACTCAATAAAACTCTCAATAACCAAATCAAGAACACATCAAAATGATCATCCATCATGATCATGTAGGCTTTATCCAAGGGACCTAGAGATAGCTTAATAAATGGAAGTCCATCAGCATAATCCACTATATAAACAAACTCAAAGAAAAAACTACAAGATCACCTCAGTGGATGCTAACAAAGCATTTGAAAAAATTCAACACCCTTTCATGGTAAAATTCTTGGAATGATCAGAAATTCAAAGCCCATACATAAACATAATAGAAGCAATATACAACAAACCAGTAGCCAACATTAACCTAAATGGAAAAATATTGAAGCAATCCCACTAAAATCAGGGACTAGACAAGGCTGTCCATTCTCTCCCTACCTATATATATCTAGCTACATTCAATATAGTACTCAAAGTCATAGTCAGAGCAATTAGACAATAAAAGGCAGTCAAAAGGATACAAATTCAAAAGGAAGAAGTCAAAATATCACTATTTGAAGATGATATGATAGTGTATTTTAATGACCCCAAAAATTCTGCCAGAGAACTCCTAATCCTGATAAAGAACTTCAGCAAAGTGGCTTGCTATAAAATTAAGCCTTCTCTACTCAAAGGATAAACAGGCTGAGAAAGAAATTAGGGAAAGGACACCTTTTGCAATAATCACAAATAATATAAAATACCTTGGTGTGATTCTAACCAAGAAAGTGAAAGAGCTGTATGACAAGAACTTAAAGTCTCTGAAGAAAAAAAATTGAAGAAGTTCTCAGCAAATGGAATGATCTTCCATGATCATGGATTGACAGGATTATTATAGTAAGAAGGGCTATCTTGCCAAAAGCAATCTACAGATTCAATGCAATCTCCATAAAAATTTCAACACAATTTTTTATAGTGTTAGAAAGAGCAATGTGAAAATTCATTTGGAACAACAACAACAACAAAAAAAAAAACCCAGGACAGCAAAACCTATTCTCAACCATAAAAGAACTTCTGAGAGAATCACCATCCCTGAACCTCAAGCTGCACTACAGAGCAATAGTGACAAAAACTGCATGTTATTGATACAGAGACAGAAAGGTAGGTGAATGTAATAGAGTTGAAGGCCCACACACCTAAGGCCACTTGATCATTGACAAAGTAGCTAAAACCATCCAATGAAAAAAAGACAGTATTTTCAACAAATTGTGCTGATTCAACTGGCAGTCAGAATGTAGAAGAATGAAAACTGATCCATTCTTATCTCCTTGTACAAAGCTCAAGTCCAAGTGGATCAAGAACCTCCACATAAAACCAGATACACTGAAACTAATAGAAGAGAAAATAGGGAAGAGTCTCAAATACATGGACACAGGGAAAAATTTACTGAACAGAACATCGATGGCTAATGCTCTAAGATCAACAATAGACATATGGGACCTCAAAAATTACAAAGCTTCTGTAAGGCAAAGGACACTGTAATAGGACAAATTGGCAACCAACAGATTTGGAAAAGATTGTTACCAATCCTACATCTGATAGAGGTCTAATATCCAATATATACAAAGAACTCAAGATGTTAGACTCAAGAGAATCAAATAATCCTATTAGAAATGGTGTACAGAGCCAAACAAAGAATTTTCAACTGAGGAATATCAAGTGGCCTAGAAGCACCTAAAGAAATGTTCAACATCCTAAGTCATCAGGGAAATACAAATGAAAATAACCCTGAAATTGCACCTCACACCATTCAGAGTGGCTAAGATGAAAAACTCATGTGTCAGTAGATGCTGGCAAGGATGTGAAGAAGGAGGAACATTCCTCCACTGCTGGTGGGATTGCAATCTGGTGCAACCACTCTGGAAATCAGTGTGTAGGTTCCTCAAAACACTTGGTTTTGAACTTCCCATTCCATTCTCCAGAGACCTGCAAAATATATTTATTATTTTTTCCTATAGATTACATAATTTAAAGTATTTTTCATCACAATCCAATGACAGTATGCAAAATGTGTGATTTAATCCTAGTATACACTCATTTTGAAACCCTCATCATTTCTACTCATTTTTATTGACAAACCCAGGTACATAAGTACGGAATGAAATGCACATATGTGTTAACAAATCTAGTTTCCAGGTGGAATTTTCTGGGTAACCTTAAAAAGATAATTAAGCACTATAATTGCCTTTCATTTAAAACAAAGCTTTTAATGTATATTTATATTGGTTGACTTAAGCTAAGGATAAAGAAATAAAAAGCATATACATGCATTACACAAAGCAAAAGAGACAAAATGTTATACTAAGTTTAAACAAGTGGAAGTGAAAGACTGGCCCTAAGTGCCTTTTCTTCAGCATCCTTCCGTAGTTTGGAGTTTTGTTTTGTTACATTTTTATTCTCTCTTTTCTCCCTTAGAATATCTTTTATTGAAATAATTTCACACCTGAATTTTGATCTGTAAAAGTAAAGCAAGTCTGGTTAGAAACAAATCGCAGTGGAGAGTCTACAGAGTAACTAACAGTGGATCCTAAAAAAAATAGTGACTTATGGATTACAACTGAGTAGTTGGCTGAATGTAAATTCCCTACATGAGGATACAATAAAAACTGTCTTCACCTTTCTGTAATCCATGGTTCCCTGGATGAAATGCTGCCCAGATTTTAAGGCCTACTAGAAACTGACAAATTTACATTTGGGCTATTCAGTTTTCCATAGTACCTGTGGCATATCATAAACCTTGTCACACTTGATTTTGATTGCTACTGACAGGCCTCTTTGTCTAATTTTTCTTATGTTTTCCTGGACCTAAGAATCAGAAATATAATACTTTCAGCTTTTCCTCCCTCTTATTCACCTTTCCTAACAAACCAAAGATAAATATTGAGGATGTTTCTATTTCCTGCTGAAATTCACCCACATACAGAGAAGTTTCCTCTTGGACTACAGTTCAACATCAATTGAGTGTGTCACCCATAGCATGTTCAGTAGAATTGCTGTTACATCTTTCTTACAATTCTGTGTGTGCACTACATTTAGGTATTGCAATATAACCTCTAATCTAGCAGACACTTTTTGATATGTCCTCATACTCATGTAGGCATTCATCATGATGCCTTATGCTACAGAAATGAAGACAGTCCTGGCACATTTTCTCTATAAAATATTCACCATGACTTTTCATCTTTTCAGACAGCTCTGCCTTAAATTCATGTCTTTTCAACCACAGCAAGAATGATATAACTGCAACTCCACTGAGAAGTCACGTTATTTCATAAGACATAGCTTATAATATACCTATCTCTGATGTTCCTACACATTCCATTCACAGAAAACTTAATCTCAGCTGCATGTTTTACTACACACAAGTGCTATACAACTACTTTTTTTCACAACTCTTTTATTCTTTCACATCTAAGACTGATAACCAATCTACTGTGTTACTTTTTTGGGGACTGTATGAGAAAAGTGTCCAATCATGTCACATAGGGCACTGATGACACACCAAATAGTCAAACTTAGATTATTGAACCAATTAGTTTCTGTGGGGTTTCTTAGAATAAAATGACACAAGTGTCTGCAATTCAAAGGCAGTTATATCAACAAAATATTCTGCCACAGCATAGGATAGTTAAGGAAAAGTACATTATCTGATTATTCACAGCAGTCATTCTTCTACCTTTTACTTTGGTGCTGCCAAAGATAGTGTACAGATATGTAGCAGGATTATTAAAAGCTGAAGGGACAAGGAGTATGTTGTTGAACTATCAATCATGGTTCTGATTACTCTCCTCTTTTTATGTGGAAACATTAGTGACTGGTCTTAAAATGATTTTATTCAGGTGATCATAACTGCTTGGATTTCAAGATGATAGTAGTTATATTGTGCTCAGAGGAAATAGTTTCACCACAAACCAGTTGTTTCTTAACAGATACTTTAGATGCCAGTTGATTCTAGCCATGGCATTATTTCAGATAGTCAACCATATGTGGCCATTCTGTGAGGTTATCTTGCTAATAACGTTGGTATGAAATATGTGGAGAAACTTGCTATGAAAAGTTCAGTACATGGATCACCAAGTGAAAAATTTTGGTTTGACCATAAAAGTTCAGATGATGAAGAAAGTAAAGTTTTTAAATATAATGAGATAATTTTCATTTGAATCTGCTTGAAGAACACCAAGTTCTTTATTGAGGCTAATACAAAGGCATTAGAGATCTAAAGAACTAGTACTAATAGGTTTGGACTGTAAACACTTCCCAGATGATTGTGATTAGGAGTATTTGCTGTCATCCTCCCAAGTGGATAAATTCAGCACAGAGAAGGGTGTTGGAGTAACAAAGAAAATAGTTAAACCTCATGAGACTGAACATGGTGACAGAAACTATTTATAAATGTTTGTACATTTATTTTAACCTCTTTTAAAAATAAGTTTATTTATTTATTTCTTACTTATTTATATCCTTGCTTTCCTCCTGGTCACCCCTCCCACAATCCTTCCCTCATCCACCCTCCCCTTCTCTTCTAAGCATGTGGGAACACTCTAGGTATTCCCCCACCATGGCCAGATGACCATGAGAATAAATAGAAATCTGCAAGTGATTGGGTAGGGATGCTGGATTGTAGGGGACATCTCAAGGAAGAGATGGAGACCTGGGATAGGGGAGGTGACCATGAATCAATGGGAGTATCTTTAGCTTGACTCACAGCATTGGAGATATGGAACCTGAAGCAACCATCTTCTGTGGCCAGGCAGGAACCCCTATGGAGCGGTAGGCACACCAACCTACCCACAAAACTTTCCACCCAAAACTTATCCTGTCTACAGACACTGAGGGAATGGCCAGCCAATATCCAGCCCAACTTGAGACTCATCTTATGGGTAAGTACCAATCTCTGACACTATTAATGATACTTTGTTATGCTTGCAGACAGAAGTTTTGCATGGCTGTCCTCTGAGAGACTCCACCCACCAACTTACTCAGATAGATATAGACACCCACAGCCAAACAGAGATTGTAGATTGGAAACTCTTATGGAGGAATAGGGGGAAGGATTACAGTCCCTAGAGGGATAGGATCTCCACAGGAAGACAAACAGAAACAACTAACTTGGACCCTTGAGGCTCTCAGAGATTGAACCACCAACCAAAAACACACTGGCTGAGACAAGGCCTCTCCTAACATTTATAGATGTGCAGCTTGGTCTTCATGTCAGTCCCAAAAATTCTTAAGCAGGAGCTATCACAAAAGCTGTTGCCTGTATGTAGGATGTTCTTCTAGCTGGGCTGCCTTGTCTGTCCCAGTGGGAAAGGAAGTACCTAACTTCACAGAAACTTATTTCAACATTTTATATATAAGCAGGGAGTGGCAGTATATATGACCTTAGAAATTAAGATGTTATAATCCATGCATCGGTAAGAAGGTGAATCTAGGAAAAGAAATAGAATAGCCAGCACAATCAAACTATGAGATCTTGTCTTCCTGGGACTCCTGATCTGTTTTATTTAAGATGGAAACATATAGATAAAAAAAAAACCTAATAGATGCTTAAGAAGCAAAACCTGTAGAGGTATAAATCACTTCCACATACTTTTAGACCAAATTTTGACCACATAATTATACCTAACCATGAGAGAAAATATAGAATACAGAATAATTGTCTGATCATGTGGGTAAACAGCTTCATTTGGTACAAAGCAATCCAGTGTTCATTGTACCATTATCCTTAACACTTTCTGTGTGCCATCTAGGTTAATAATTCTATAACCTTTATAAGGAATGTAACCACTACCCCCATATAATACATGATGAAGTTGGGAAGATTCAAAAGCAATAAACCAAGACCATTTAGCTAATACATTACAAACTTGAGGTTTAAGCCAAGAAACCAGGGACAAGTCTAAAATGTAGGGTTCGTCTCATTCAACATTTTAAGAATTAGTTTGATTGTTTCTCTAAAAGTATTTCTGGCATTTAAATAGAAATTGCATGAAACCTATAGATAAATTCAGAGAATTGACATCTTTATTATTTAGGTGTTTCCTTTATGATATGTACTTCTAGTTTGATTTGATACTTAGGAGAATATATTTCATATGTTCTTGACTCAGTTTTTATAGCACAGTAATGTGTGTTGTGTATTAGGGAGTATTTTGTCAAAGCTTATAAATCATATTCTGCTTTTGCCAGACAAAATGATCTCAATATGTCAGTAATTTTCTTCCCATATTTCTTTGTTGAACTTTTACATTAGTTGCTGAGAGGGAGCTTGAAATACACAATTATAGCTGTGAGTTTGTCTATTTTGTTTTCAGCTCTATCAGGTGTTACTTTATCTATCTTGAGGGTCTGTTGTTTGATGTGTATATATTTTTAATGACTATATCTGCTCATCCACCAATAATTTTACCTTTTCATTATTATGCAATGGCTTACTTTGCTTTTAGTCATTTCTTTTCTCTGAATTAAAGATACTGTTTTAGTGTAGCTAGGCACTAGGGAATAACATGACATGACAGTTATGACTCTGCGACACAGAATACTGTGCTCAACTATAGAACACTGGCTCTGTAGTCATAGTAATAAAATCAGAGGAATAACTGAGTGAGAACTAAATCTATGGGAATGGTTATGTGGCTTTTAACATTTTTGTAGTAGAAGAAAATTCACAAGAATCAAGCACATTCTGTGGGATTTCACAACTTCTCCTTGCCTCTCAGGTGTAGATGGTTTAGACATGTTGGAGTAGGAATGAGAATGCTAACAGAGGACAGGTCTTCAGTGATGCAGCTTTAATGAGACAGTCACGTGTATAGGGATGAAACTCCTAAACTGGGATGTACTCTTAAACTAAGACCAACAAATTAACAGGCTCACTAAGCTAGGCTTGAATGAAATCATTGCTTTGTTTTATTGTCAGTGCACTGAGGTAAACTGATGTTTGTTTACTCCCAGGAAAAGGAGATACTACCAGGTAATGTTAGGTACTAAACCAGGCCTAACTTACTATGACTAATGTACATTAAATATATCTAAGCACATTCAGACCCACTCAATTTTTTTCTGTTTTTGTTTTTAAGAGTATTTTGCATAAAAATCATGTAGGCCATCTTTTAAAAGATATTCAATCAGTCTTGGTCTTTCTGATTAGTATATGTAGGAAATTTATATTTGATATAATTATTTATGTATGTTAGAATTAGCCTTTTTGTGGTGTTAGGGATTAGATTCAATGTACATGCAAAGCAAGTACTCTATCACTGAATTACACCCCAGACCTCATATCTTTGTCTTTATTGTCTCTTCTATTTTCTTTTTTTTTGTTATTTTAACACTTTTAAAATGGCATATTAATAGTAGTCTTTTTTGAATCAATGTTATATTCTTTTATAGATTTTGTAGTGGTTATTGTCAGAACTTCTGCAAGTATTATCAGCAGGCTTATATTAACTAGGATTGATATTTTAAGCCTTTCAACCAAGTGTAGAACTCTTTCATTTAGGTCTAATAATACTATCACTATCAATTGTTATGTGTGGGGTACCAGACAATATCACTTTTGTTGAAACTGCTATTGCATTATTGTTTATTAATTCATATGGTGAAAATAATCTAATGTCCGGATAAAATTTCTGCTGTTTTTCTAGAGTGAATTCTTTCCTGATACCCTAAATAATCTTAAAATGTCATTCTTAGTATGGTTGAAATTTTTCCTTGGTTTTCTTTTATCTGACTATATCTTTTTCTTTTATTATTAAAGGACAGTTTTTTTCTTTATAAAGTAATATTCATATCATTTATTTTTTTCATAGAGTATACTATTATTATATTCGCTCCCCCTAATGTCTTCCCCCAGATTCACCAAAATTTACTTCTCTAAGCACCAAGCTTCATGTCCTCTTTTTTAAAGAAATCCATCCCATCTAAATTGTGTGGCCAAATTCTTTTTGTATAATGCTTATTCTGAAGTAAGGTCTACTTATTAGGGGACACATTGTTTTTGTTGGTGATGTTTTTCTTATTTTTATTTAATTTATCACACACACAAATTAAATTATTTAATTTAATGTATTAGTCTGACCTTGAGCAAAAAGCTATTTATAATTGACCTCTGCTGGAAAAGAGAAAATCAGTATATGGGCCACATTCCAGTGTAGGTCACATACTCAGTAATAGTTGCTTAAAAAAAAAAGGGAACATATTCTGAAAGAAAACTGAGTATTCCACTTCTGCTCAGCTAGAGGTAGGATGTCATTTCAAATTCTACTCTCTATGCTGAGCTTTGTTCTGTTTTAAACTTGCACATTGCTTCTTTTTGTTTTCGCTGTCACCTTGAGTTTTTATGGGCAGTGGCCCTGCTGTGTCCAGAAGATGATGCTTCCTTGTAGTTATTCAACATCTTTGACTCTGACACAATTTCTACCCCTCCCCTACAATGATCTTTGATATTTAGGAAGAGACAGTGAAGTCTATATGTTTACTTCAAAGATGAGAAATCTTCAAATATTTATTCTCTATTCCTTGGTCAGTTGCAGGTCTGTGTTAATCATTTTCTGCTGCAAATTGAGGTTGAGAGATGCATTAGTCTATATATATAATGATAAGTCATTAGGAATCAGTCTAATTCTATGTCTATTTATCAGAGTAATAGTGTTAGATTTTTCCCTAGGGCTCAAGACCTGACTAGTCACAGGTACTTGACTTTTATGCTGCTGCCGTGTATGAACTCCATCTTTTAGAGTATGCCTCAAATCTAATCAGAAAGTGATAGGTTACCCCATAAGATTCATGCCGCTATTTTACCAGTGGCAAGGTCTTGTCAGCCAAGTCCTGGCAATTGTTTACAGTTTCACACATACAAGCTCACACAGAGTCTCAGAGTGTTCACAGGTTGTTATGATTATTGATGACTTTTCTCCATTTGTAGCATGCATAGCACCTTTGGTACTATGAAAGCCAGACCATAAGGTTGAAGCTTCTGGGCCAGTACAAATTACTTCTCTTTTTTTTTTCTTTGTTTATCCATTACTTTATTACTAGTGTCAGTACATGGGATCCCCACAATAAATATTTACTTAATCAATAAACTTACTAGGATGTGTTTCTTCATATGCAATTTTTTTTATTTTTTTAAGTTTTTTATTTACATTTCAAATCATTTCCCCTTTCCAGTTTCCTCCCTCCGCGAAAGTCCCATAAGCCCCCTTCCCTCCCTCTTTTCCCCATTCAACCCCCTCTTGCTTCTCTGTCCTGGCATTCCCTTACATCCAGCCTTTCCAGGACCAGGGGTCTCTCCTTCAATCTTCTTGGAAATCTACTGATATGCGAATTGTGTCTAAGGTATTTCGAGATTCTGGGTTAATATTCCCTTAACAATGCTTGCATACCATGTGAGTTCTTTTGTGATTGGGTTACCTCAATAAGGATGATATTTTCAAGTTCTGACCATTTGCCTGGTTCAACTGGAGGTCAACATACAGAAGAATGCAAATTGATCCATTCTTATCTCCTTGCACTAAGCTCAATTCCAAGTGGATCAAGGATCTCCACATAAAACCAGACACACTGAAACTAATAGAAAGGAAACTAGGGAAGAAACTTGAACATATGGGCACAGGGGAGAATTTCCTGAATAGAACTCCAATAGCTTATGCTCTAAGATCAAGAATTGACAAATGGGACCTCATAAAATTACAAAGTTTCTGTAAGGCAAAAGACACTGTCAAAAGGACAAAGCGGCAACCAACTAACTGGGAAATGATCTTTACCAACCCTACATCCGACAGAGGGCTAATATCCAATATATACAAAGAACTCAAGAAGTTAGACTCCAGAGAGCCAAGTAACCCTATTAAAAATGGGGTACAGAGCTTAACAAAGAGATCTCACCTGAAGAATATCTAATGGCTGAGAAGTACCTAAAGAGATTTTCATCATCCTTAGTCATTAGGGAAATGCAAATCAAAACAACCCTGAGATTCCATCTCACACAAGTCAGAATGGCTAAGATCAAAAACACAGGAGACAGCAGTTGTTGGCAAGGATGTGGAGAAAGAGGAACACTCCTCCACTGCTGGTGGGACTGCAAGCTGGTACAACCACTCTGGAAAATGTCTGGCTGTTCCTCAGAAAACTGGGCATGACATTCCTGGAGGATCCTGCTATACCAATCCTGGGCATATACCCAGAGGCTTCCCCTGCATGCAATAAGGACACATGCTCCACTATGTTCATAGCAGCCTTATTTATAATAGCCAGAAGCTGGAAAGGACCCAGATGTTCCTCATCGGAGGAATGGATTCAGAAGATGTGGTATATTTACACAATGGAATACTACTCTGCAATTAAAAACAATGAATTCATGAAATTCCTAGACAAACTACTTTTCTATAACTCAAGTATGTGCTGTCTTTAGCAATAGGGATTTACAGTCAAATTTTGGAGAGTAATCAAGAAGATTGGCAATAGCCTGGAATATCAGGGGATCTATGGGACTTCACTGGCTAAGAACTCCAAAATTGGTGACACATTCTGGATACTGGAGTTTTTTATTTGCTTTCTTCAGTTGTCCAGCAGAGTCTCTCCCGCATCCACACATTGCCCTGAAGGACAGTTTTAACAAAGGCAAAATTCATGATTGACAGTTATCTTACTTTTCTCTGTCTTTCATTACTTTCAAATACTGTTTTATAATTGACATTTTTCTAAGTAGCTTATTTTTCTCTAGCAGCTTTTAAGCTAAATTGACTTTGCTTTAATTTTCAGGAATTTAATGTTTTTGTCATAGATTTAATTAGGTTTTTATATTTGTAATTTGTCATGATTTTCTTCTGAAAATGTAAAGTATTAGTCAACTTCAGATTTGGAATGGTGCGTGGTGTGTTTGTGTGTGTGTGTGTGTGTGTGTGTGTGTGTGTGTGTGTGTGTGTGTGTGTGTGTGTTTGAACAGTGTGTAATAGATCTAGGGTCTCATTATATGATTACATGAGAAAAGAACTCTCCCATTAATTTTTAATCTATAAAATGCTTTATGTCCTTTTTGTTGACTTTTTGTTCTTAATTTATATTTTAGTTGGAAGGTCCATGGGTTGTTTCTCTTTAACTGAAAATAGATTGTTTTCATACCCTGTGTACTGATTACATTTCAACCTCTATCTAATACTTCCAGTTCTTTCCTACATTCCATCCAATCCAAATCAAATCCCTTCTTTTCTCTCCAAAGACAGGCAAGTAAAAGATGATAATAAGATGTAATTAAATATAATAATACATTAAAATAGGACAAAGTAAATATTCATAAGGTAAAGATTACAAGAAATGGCACAAGAAATGTGTATAGACGGCAAGATTCACTAATTGCATATTCTGGAATACCATAAGAAACTAGGAAATATTGTGCACACACACACACACACACACACACACACACACATACACAGACGTGCACGTGCACACACGCGCAGTGATAAAAACTGCATGGAATTGGTACAGAGACAGGCAGCTAGATCAACAAAATAGAATTGAAGACCCAGAAATAAACCCACACAACTATGGTCACTTGGTCTTTGACAATGGAGCTAAAACCATCCAGTGGAAAAAAGCATTTTCAACAAATGGTGCTGGTTCAACTGGAGGTCAGCATGTAGAAGAATGCATATCGATCTATACTTATCTATTTGTATAAAGCTCAAGTTCAAGTGGATCAAGGAGCTCCACATAAAACCAGATACAATGAAACTAATAGAAGAGGGGAAGAGCCTCAAAACCATGGGCAGAGAGGAAATTTTCCTAAACAGAACATCAATGACTTATGCTCTAAGGTCAAGAATTGACAAATGGGACCTCATGAAATTGGAAAGTTTCTGTAAGGCAAAGGACACTGTCAATAGGACAAAATGGCAATCAACAGATTGGGAAAAGATTGTTACCAATCCTACATCCATCAAAGGGATAATGTCCAATATATTCAAAGAATTCAAGAAGTCAGACTCCAGAGAACCAAATAACCCTATTAAAAATGGGGTACAGAGCCAAACAAAGAATTCTCAACTAAGGAATACCAAATAACTGAGAAGCAACTAGTGAAATGTTCAACACCCTTAGTCATCTGGGAAATGCAAATCAAAACAACCCTGACATTTCACCTCACAGCACTCAGAATGGCTAATGTCAAAAGCTTAGGTGACAGCAGATGTTGGCAAGAATGTAGAGAAATATGAACATTCCATTGCTAGTGGGATTGCAAGCTGGTACAACCATTCTGGATATCAGTCTGGCATTTCTTCAGAAAATTAGACATGACACAACCTGAAGAGCCAGCTATACCACTCCTGTGCAAATACCCAAAAGATGCTCCACCATATTCTAATAACACCTGCTCCACTATGTTTGTAGTAACCTTATTTATAATAGCCAGAAGCTGGAAACAATCCAGATGTCCTTCAACAGATGAATGGATAGGGAAAATGTGGTAAATTTAGACAATGGAATACTACTCAGCTATTAAAAACAATGACTTTATGAAATTCTTAGACAAATGAATGGAACGAGAAAATATCATCCTTAGTGAGGTAACCCAATCACAAAAGAACACACATGATATGCACTCACTGATAACTAGTGATACCAAAAGCTCAGAATACCCAAGATATAATTCACAGACCACATGAGGCTCCAGAAGAAGGAAGAGCAAAGTCTAGAAGCTTTGGTACTTCTTAGAAGGGTTAACAAAATACTCATGGAAGGAAATATGGAGACAAAGTGTGGAGTAGAGATTGAAGGAAAGACCATCTAGAGACTGCCTCACCTGGGGATCCATCCCACATACAGACACCAAACCCAGATACTATTGTGGTTGTCAATAAGTGTTTGTTGCAGAAGCCTGATATCACTGCTACTTGAGAGACTCTGCCAGAGCCTGACAAATAGAAATGGATGCTTGCAACCAACTCTTTGAATGAGCAAGGGGTCCAAAACGGAGGATTTAGAGAAAGGACTGAAGGAGTTGAAGAAGTTTGCAACTCCATAGTAAGAAAAACAGTATCAACCAACCAGACTCCCCTAGAGCTCCCAGGGACTAAACCATCAACCAAAGAGTACACATGGAGAATTCCATGGCTCCAGTCACATATGTAGCAGAGGATAGCTTTGTTGGACATCAATGAGAGGAAAGGCCTTTGGTCCTGTGAAGGCTCGTTGCCCCCGGTGTACAGGAATGCCAGGACAGGGAAGTAGGAATGGGTGGGTTGCTGAGTAAGGGGAGGGAGGATGGGATAGGGGGTTTCTGGAAGGGAAAACAGGAAAGGGGATAACATTTGAAATGTAAATATATAAAATATCCAATAAAATCATGAAAAAATAAATACTATGTCAAATTGGTATGAAGATACTGGATAATCTTGTTTTAGTACTGATTTTAGGCGTTGATTTGAGTTTTTCTACATTTAACTTTGCTATGAGCTTGCTGTAAACTGTTTTTATTATGTTGAGGCATGCTCCTTGTATGCTTACATTCTCCAAGAGATGTTGAATTTTATCAAAGATCTTTTCTACATCTAATAAGATGAGCATGTGGTTTTGTCTTTCAGTCTGTTTCTTTGATGGACTGCTTTAATCTATTAGCATATGCAGAACTACCTCTGCATTTTTGGGGTGATGGCTATTTGATTGTAGTGGATGGTCATTTGGTTACAAAGAATTTTATTGAGAATTTTACATCTAGGTTCATAAGGGAAATTGTTCTGTAATTCTGTTTCTTTTTTGGGTCTATGTGTGGTTTAGGTACCAGGGTAATTGTGTCCTTCCCTCATGTAACAAATTCAACAATGCTCCTTCTGTTTCAATTCTGTGAAATAATTTGAGGGGTATTGGCATTAACTCTACTTTGAACATTAGAAATTTACACTAAAATTATTTGTTTGTTCCTTTGCTTTTGTTTTGTTTTGGTTTTTATTCTTTTTGTAGACTTTTTATCCTTGCTTCTATTTCACTAGAGATTACAGTTATGTTTCAGTGGCCTTTTTGACTTTTATTTAACTTTTGTAGGTAGGATGTTTTGCAAAATTATCCATTTATTTCAGATTTTCCAATTGCATGGATTACAGGTTTTTAAGGTTTGTCCTTCTGATTCTCTGGATTTCTTCAGTGTCTCTTGTTATATCCACCCTTTCTTCTAGTTTTATTAATTTGGATACTTTTCCACTGCTTTTTAGTTTTTATGGCACAAAGTTTTCAATGTTATTGATAGCCTCAATTAATATAAACAAAAATCCAACTATTTGTCTTCTTGATTCTTTGTATTGTTTTGTTGTCGTCATTTCTATTTTACTGATTTCAGATCTATATTTAATTATTTGTTGTCACTTACTCCTTTTGGGAATAATTTCTTCTGTTTGTTCTATAGCTTTCCAAAATACTCTTAGTTACTTGAATGAGATTTATCCATTGTTTTATGTAGCTACTTAGTGGATGAATGTTCCTCTTACAAATGCCTTTATTGAATCCCACACGTTTGGGTATGATCTGCATTCATTTTCATTCAATTCTAAAAGTTTTAAATTTTATTTTCAACTTTTGTTTGGACCTATTTCTCAGTCAGAAGTATGTTATTCAAATTTCATGAATTTGTAGACTTTCTGTTGGTTCTGCTTTTATTGATATCTAGCTTTAATCCATGAAGTCAGATAGGATGTAGTATGTTATTTCAATTTTCTTATGTCTGTTGATATTTGCTTTGTGACCAAATATCATTTTTAATTTTGGAGAATGTTTGATGATCCATTGAAGAGAATGTATATTATTTTGTCTTTTTGTGAAATGTCTAGTAATCATCTGTCAAGTCCATTTGGCATATGAGTCATCTGCAAAAAGCAAAATATAATAAAGAAAATGCCTCTAACATATTCACTCGTTAGAAAATCTTTGAAACATTTCCTTCTTTAATTAACATCATGGTAAGATTTTGCCTCCTGTAGCTGATTCTAACTGTTGGTAGGCCATCATGTCCTGTGTAAAACAACAAGTTGAGTTTAAGCCATGAGCAACAAGCAGTAAGCGATATTCCTCTATAGTTTGTGCTTTAGTTTTTGCCTCTAGATTTCTGCCTTGAGTTCCCTAGATTATTACCTATAAACTACAAGATGAAATAAGCCCCCAACCCTACTGTAGTTGTTTTTATTCACAATATTTATTGAAGCAATAGAGAACAGTTTTAAAAAATTGATACCATCAATAGGGTATTGCTATAACAGTCCTGATCATGTTACTTTGGGGGAAAAATAAGAAGTGTTTAGAGAACTGGTCTATAAAAGTCATTGATAAATTAAAGCTTAATGGGAAGTTCTCTAGGATCTTAGAAGATAAATGAGATAAATGCAGGCAGATGAAACCTGTCTTGATATGTTTGAAACTGAATCAAAGACTCTATGAGGGCCATTCTTGTGATATATTTAAGTAAAAAAAATATGGTTTCTCATCACCTGTCAATGAAGAATAAATTTTGATTAATAAAAGACACTTCCATCAAGTTTTACTGGAACAGTTTATCCCATTACTTAGGGATAAAAAGCCAGTGGCAATTAACAAGGGACCAACATCATTAAGGCAAAATCTTCTTGGAAGGTTTTCTCTGGACAAGCACAAAGAAGCTGTGGTTTATGATGGCCAAGGTTGCTTGTCAAGCTGGTAACCAAGACTGATGTTAGAGAAAGCTGCCTCCCCCTTTCTCAAAAGTTTCATAGTTAGGGGTGAGTGTTGTATATCTATCCACTCTTCCTTCTGTACTGAGATTTGGTCTGGTTTAAACTCAATCAGATTTTGTGTATTTTCCCTATAGCCGGGCAGTCTGAAATCTCCAGTTTGAAGTCTCTTATTCTCTGTACTTTAATCAGTTGTGAGCTACTGCATTCATTACCATGTACAGGAAATAGAAGATTTTTAGGTCAGGGTTCTGATATGCATTGATCTACAAGGATAGCAATTGATTTCATAATATGTGCACCAATAGACAATAGTTAGGTTTTGTGGTGCAATAATGGTGTCCGGTATAGAATTCATTTTGTGGGGCATTACTTAAATTCAAACAGAAAATGGTTGTTTACTCTCATACGATGTTTATGTCACTATTATATCAATGGGCATATATTGACAAAAAGGTCATAATTTGAGCTTGCAAGGTTTTAGGTTGGTATGACCTATGATTACTTTCATCCAGTGCTATGAAAACTAGCTAGTATTGATGAAGCTTTCAGGCCAGTACCAGCTTAATATGTCTATATTTAATGACTGAAGTATATGCTGTCTTCACCAATACAGTCTTACCATTGAGTTCTGTAGGATACCCAAGAGTAATGTCAATAAACTATAAAATTTTGAGGTCAAAGGGATTTTACTGGCTAATATCTCCAAAATAAGTAACCCGTTCTTTGCACTGAACCTTTTTTTTATTATTATTTATTTTATTTTATTTTTTTAATTTACATTCCAAATCACTTCCCTTTTCATGTTTCCTCCCTCCCCGAAAGTCCCATAAGCCCCCTTCCCTCCCTCTTTTCTCCATTCAACCCCCTCTCTTTACTCTGTCCTGGCGTTCCCCTACATCCAGTCTTTCCAGGACCAGGGGTCTCTCCTTCCATCTTCTTAGAAATCTATTGATATGCGGATTCTGTCTAGGGTATTCCGAGATTCTGGGTCAATATCCCCTTATCAGTGACTGCATACCATGTGTGTTCTTTTGTGATTGGGTTACCTCACTAAGGATGATATTTTCAAGATCTGACCATTTGCCTAGGAATTTCGTGAATTCATTGTTTTTAATTGCAGAGTAGTATTCCATTGTGTAGATATACCACATCTTCTGAATCCATTCCTCCGTTGAGGGACATCTGGGTTCTTTCCAGCTTCTGGCTATTATAAATAAGGCTGCTATGAACATAGTGGAGCATGTGTCCTTATTGCATGCAGGTAAAGTCTCTGGGTATATGCCCAGGAGTGGTATAGCCGGATCCTCCGGGAGTGTCATGCCCAGTTTTCTGAGGAACCGCCAGAAAGCTTTCCAGAGTGGTTGTACCAGCCTGCAATTCCACCACCAGTGGAGGAGTGTTCCTCTTTCTCCACATCCTCGCCAACAACTGCTGCCTCCTGTGTTTTTGATCTTAGCCATCCTGACTGGTGTGAGATGGAATCTCAGGGTTGTTTTGATTTGCATTTCCCTAATGACTAAGGATGATGAACATCTCTTTAGGTGCTTCTCAGCCATTAGATATTCTTCAGGTGAGAACTCTTTGTTTAGCTCTGTACCCCATTTTTTAATAGGGTTACTTGCCTCTCTGGAGTTTAACTTCTTGAGTTCTTTGTATATATTGGATATTAGCCCTCTGTCGGATGTAAGGTTGGTAAAGATCATTTCCCAGTTAGTTGGTTGACGCTTTGTCTTTTTGACAGTGTCGTTTGCCTTGCAAAAACTTTGCAATTTAATGAGGTCCCATTTGTCTATTCTTGATTTTAGAGCATAAGCTATTGGAGTTCTGTTCAGGAAATTCTCCCTGTGCCCATATGTTCAAGGTTCTTCCCTAGTTTCCCTTCTATTAGTTTCAGTGTGTCTGGTTTTATGTGAAGATCTTTGATCCACTTAGAATTGAGCTTAGTGCAAGGAGATAAGGATGGGTCAATTTGCATTCTTCTGCATGTTGACCTCCAGCTGAGCCAGCACCATTTGTTGAAAAGGCTATCTTTTTTCCACTGGATGGTTTTAGCTCCTTTGTCAAAGATCAAGTGACCATAGGAGTGTGGATTCATTTCTGGGTCTTCAATTCTGTTCCATTGATCTACATGTCTGTTACTGTACCAATACCATGCAGTTTTTAACACTATTGCTCTGTAGTACAGCTTGAGGTCCGGGATACTGATTCCCCCAGAGGTTCTTTTACTCTTGAGAATAGTTTTAGCTATTCTGGGTTTTCTGTTATTCCAGATGAATTTTTGAATTGCTCTTTCTAACTCTATGAAGAATTGAGTTGGGATTTTGATGGGGATTGCATTGAATCTGTGTATTACTTTTGGTAAGATGCTCATTTTTACTATATTAATCCTGCCAATCCATGAGCATGGCAGATTTTTCCATCTTCTGAGGTCTTCTTCAATTTCTTTCTTCAGAGACTTGAAGTTCTTGTCATACAGATCTTTCACTTGTTTGGTTAGAGTCACGCCAAGATACTTAATATGGTTTGTGGCTATCGTGAAGGGTATTATTTCTCTTACATCTTTCTCAGCCTGCTTATCCTTTGAGTATAGGAAGGCTTCTGACTTGCTTGAGTTGATTTTATATCCGGCCACTTTGCTGAACTCGTTTATCAGCTGTAGGAGTTCTCTGGTGGAGTTCTTTGGGTCGCTTATGTATACTATCATATTGTCTGCAAATAGTGATAGTTTGACTTCTTCCTTTCCAATTTGTATCCCTTTGACCTCTTTTTGTTGTCTAATTGCTCTAGCTAGAACTTCAAGTACTATATTGAAAAGATATGGAGAGAGAGGGCAGCCTTGTCTAGTCCCTGATTTTAGTGGGATTGCTTCAAGTTTCTCTCCATTTAGATTGATGCTGGCTACCGGTTTGCTGTAAATTGCTTTTACTATGTTTAGATATGGGCCTTGAATTCCTGATCTTTCCAAGACCTTTAGCATGAAAGGATGCTGAATTTTGTCAAATGCTTTCTCAGCATCTAATGAGATGACCATGTGGTTTTTTTCTTTGAGATTATTTATGTAGTGGATTACATTGATGGATTTCCTTATATTGAACCATCCCTGCATCCCTGGGATGAAGCCTACTTGATCGTGGTGAATGATCGTTTTGGTGTTTTCTTGGATTCGGTTGGCAAGAATTTTATTGAGTATTTTTGCATCGATATTCATAAGAGAGATTGGCCTGAGATTCTCTTTCTTTGTCGGATCTTTGTGTGCTTTTGGTATTAGTGTAATAGTGGCTTCATAGAACGAGTTGGGTAGTGTTCCTTCTGTTTCTATTTTGTGGAACAGTTTGAAGAGTATTGGTGTTAGGTCTTCTTTGAAGGTCTGATAGAATTCTGCACTAAAACCATCTGGACTTGTGCTTTTTTTGGTTGGAAGACTTCCAATGACAACTTCTATTTCTTCAGGGGTTAAAGGACGGTTTAGATGGTCTATTTGATCCTGACTTAATTTTGGTACTTGGTATCTGTCAAGGAAATTGTCCATTTCCTCAAGATTTTCTAGTTGTGTTGAATACAGGTTTTTGTAGTAGGATCTGATGATTTTTTGAATTTCCTCAGTTTCTCTTGTTATCTCTCCCTTTTCGTTTCTGATTTTATTAATTTGGATACTATCTCTGTGCCCTCTGGGTAGTCTGGCTAAGGGCTTATCTATCTTGTTGATTTTCTCAAAGAACCAACTCCTTGTTTTGTTGATTCTTTGTATGGTTTTATTTGTTTCCACTTGATTGATTTCAGCCCTGAGTTTGATGATTTCCTGCCTTCTACTCCTCTTTGGTGGATTTGTTTCTTTTTGTTCCAGGGCTTTCAGGTGTGCCATTAAGCTGTTAGTGTATGCTGTCTCCCGTTTCTTTTTGGCGGCACTCAGGGCTATGAATTTTCCTCTTAGCACTGCTTTCATTGTGTCCCATAAATTAGGGTATGTTGTGCCTTCATTTTCATTAACTTTCAAAAAGTCTTTGATTTCTTTCTTTATTTCCACCTTGACCAAGTTATCATTGAGTAGAGCATTGTTCAGCCTCCATGTGTACATGGGTTTTCTTTTGTTTTTGTTGCCATTGAAGACCACCCTTATTCCATAATGATCTGATAGGAGGCATGGGATTATTTCTATCTTCTTAAATCTGTTGAGGTCTGATTTGTGACCAATTATATGGTCAATTTTGGAGAAGGTACCATGAGGAGCTGAGAAGAAGGTGTATTCTTTAGCTCTAGGATGAAATGTTCTATATATATCAGTTAGTTCCATTTGGTCCAAGGCTTCAATTAGATTCACTGTGTCCCTGTTTAGTTTCTGCTTTCCTGAACGATCCATTTCAGAGAGCGGGGTGTTGAAGTCACCCACTATTATTGTGTGCGGTGCGATGTGTGCTTTGAGTTTTAGTAAAGTTTCTTTTACGAATGAGGGTGCCCTTGCATTTGGAGCATAGATATTCAGAATTGAGAGTTCTTGATGGTGGATTTTTCCCTTGATCAGTATGTAGTGTCCTTCTGTGTCTTTTTTGATGACTTTAGGTTGAAAATCAATTTTATCTGATATTAGGATGGCTACTCCACCTCGTTTCTTGGGGCCATTTGCTTGTAAAATTGTTTTCCAGCCTTTTACTCTGAGGTAGTGTTTGTCTTTGACACTGAGCTGCGTTTCCTGCATGCAGCAAAATGCTGGGTCCTGTTTACGTATCCAGTCTGCTAGTCTATGTCTTTTAATTGGGGAATTGAGACCATTGATATTAAGAGAGATTAAGGCATAGTGATTATTGCCATCTGCCATTCTTGACGCTATCTTTATGTTTGAGTGGTTATCTACTTTTGGGTTTGATTCAAGAAGGTTATTATCTCATTTTTTCCAGGGTGTTGTTTCTCTCCCTGTATTGGAGGTTTCCACCTATTATCCGTTGCAGGGCTGGATTTGTGGAAAGATATTGTGAAAATTTGGTTTTATCATGGAATATCTTGGTCTCTCCATCTATGGTGATTGAGAGTTTTGCTGGGTATAGTAGTCTAGGCTGGCATTTGTGCTGTCTTAGTGTCTGCATGAGATCTGCCCAGGATCTTCTGGCTTTCATAGTCTCTGGTGAGAAGTCTGATGTGATTCGGATAGGTCTTCCTTTGTATGTTACTTGGCCCTTTTCTCTTACTGCTTTTAGTATTCTTTCTTTGTTTAGAACATTCGGTGTTTTGATTATTATGTGACGGGAGGTATTTCTGTTTTGGTCCAATCTGTTTGGAGTTCTGTAGGCTTCTTGTATGTTCATCGGCATCTCTCTCTTTAAGTTAGGGAAGTTTTCCTCCATAATTTTGTTGAAGATGTTTACTGGCCCTTTAAGTTGCAAATCTTCACTCTCATCTATACCTATAATCCTTAGGTTTGGTCTTCTCATTGTGTCCTGGATTTCCTGGATGTTTTGGGTTACACGTTTTTTGCATTTTGCATTTTCTTTGACTGTTGAGTCGATGCTTTCTATGGAATCTTCAGCACCTGAGATTCTTTCTTCCATCTCTTGTATTCTATTGTTTATGTTTGCATCTATGACTCCTGATTTCTTCCCAAGGTTTTCTATCTCCAAAGTTGTCTCCCTTTGTGATTTCTTAGTTGTTTCTACTTCCTTTTTTAGTTCCTGGATGGATTTGCTGAGATCCTTCACTTGTTTGTTTGTATTTTCCTGTATTTCTTTAAGGTATTTTTGCATTGCCTCTTTCAGGATTTCTTCCTGATGACCCACGTTCTCCTGCATTTCTCTGAGTGATTTTTGTGTTTCCTCCTCATGGGAATCCATCTGTTGATCCATTGTCTCCTGCATTTCTTTAAGCAGTTCTCGTGTTTCCTTTGTAAGGGCAGCTAACCGTTGATTCATTTCTTTAAGCAATTTTTGTGTTGCCTCCTTATGGGCATCCATCTGTTGACCCATATTCTTCTGCATTTCTTTATGCCAATTTTGTGATTCCTTTGTGAGTGCATCTACCCGTTGATTCATCTCGTTAAGCGATTTTTGTGTTGTCTCCTTGTGCGCCTCCATCTTTTGATCCATGTTTTCCCGCATTTCTCTAAGCGATTTTTGTGTTTCCTTTGTAAGGGCTTCTAACCGTTGATTCATGGTCTCCTGTAACTCTTTATGAGATTTATTTGTGTCCTTCTTGTGATCCTCTAATAGCATCATGAGAAGTGATTTTAAATCCAGATCTTGTCTTTCGGGTATGGTGTGGTATCCAGGATTTGCTGCTGTTGGAGAATTGGGTTCGGATGGTCCCACATTACTTTGATTTCTGTTAGTAACATTCCTACGTTTGCCTTTTGCCATCTGGATACCTCTGATGTTAGTTGGTCCTGCTGCCACTGGCTGTTGGTTGGACCTCCTGTGAGCCTGCAAAGCTATTTCTGCCCCCCCTGGATTGCCAGGATTCCCCTGGCACCGATTTCTGGGGCCTGCCTGCTCCTGAGTGACTTTGGAGCCCTAATGTGCCTTGCCCCAAGTGATCTTATATTGGGGAGGCCTTGCACATCCAAAGGCTCAGCCTAGTGGATTCCTGGAGCAGAGGTCGCCAAAGGGAGGCTGGTAGGCTCCTGCCCTGTGCAGGGGTGTGTGATCTCTCCTGGGGGGGGAGGGGGCGTCCCTCTGCCAGGCAGATGTCCCACAGCACAGCTAGCACGCTGGTTACTGCAGATCTGCCCAGCACTTGGGAGCTGCACACACACTAGCCGCCCGAGACCCAAGAGATATTATGCCTGTCTGTCTCAGAACCTGGCTGTCCCAACTTCCCAGTCACTGGAGCAAAGATCGCGGAGTGCAATCTGCACACTCTCCATGGCACTGCTCACCCTGCAGAGGCAATGGCCTGCCGATCTGGCACCCAGACGACCACAGTGCTGACCAGTTCTCGGGCACAGATGGAAGCCCCAACAGGCCGTGTCACAAGTGATGTTATATTGGGGAGAGAGACCTTGGGGTACCTGTCTCTTCAGTGCAGTCTGCGGGAACAGAGGTAGCGGAAGGAAAGCTGGTAGGCTCCCGCCCAGTGCGGGGGGTCCCTCTGCCAGGCAGAAATCCCACAGCAGAGCTGGTGCGCTGGTTACTGCAGATCAGCCCCGCACTTGGGAGCTGCATACACACAAGCTGCCCGAGATCCAAGCGATATTAAGCCTGTCTGTCTCAGAACCTGGCTGTCCCAACTTCCCAGTCACTGGAGCAAAGATGGTGGAGTGCCTGCACTGAAACTTTTATCAGTTAACTTCTGGTATTTAGTAGGGTCACTGTTCATGTTCTGTAAAATAACTCTATTTTAACCATTTATATGCAAAGTTACACACAAGTTTCTACAGAAATTGGTTTCAGTATACATTTTGTAGTAGTTCTTTAGCGATACTTTTTCCTTTCATACTCCTTTGTCTACTCTACTCTGTTTCTTGACCAAAGCTTAATCATCTCTCTTTCACTATTCACTTTTTTTATTATTTATTTTATTATATTTTTTTAATTTACATTCCAAATCATTTCTCCTTTCCCGTTTCCTCCCTCCCCGAAAGTCCCATAAGCCCCCTTCCCTCCCTCTTTTCTCCATTCAACCCCCTCTGGTTACTCTGTCCTGGCGTTCCCCTACATCCAGTCTTTCCAGGACCAGGGGTCTCTCCTTCCATCTTCTTAGAAATCTACTAATATGCGGTTTGTGTCTAGGGTATTCCGAGATTCTGGGTCAATATCCCCTTATCAGTGACTGCATACCATGTGTGTTCTTTTGTGATTGGGTTACCTCACTAAGCATGATATTTTCAAGATCTGACCATTTGCCTAGGAATTTCGCGAATTCATTGTTTTTAATTGCAGAGTAGTATTCCATTGTGTAGATATACCACATCTTCTGAATCCATTCCTCCGTTGAGGGACATCTGGGTTCTTTCCAGCTTCTGGCTATTATAAATAAGGCTGCTATGAACATAGTGGAGCATGTGTCCTTATTGCATGCAGGTAAAGCCTCTGGGTATATGCCCAGGAGTGGTATAGCCGGATCCTCCGGGAGTGTCATGCCCAGTTTTCTGAGGAACCGCCAGACTGCTTTCCAGAGTGGTTGTACCAGCTTGCAATTCCACCAGCAGTGGAGGAGTGTTCCTCTTTCTCCACATCCTTGCCAACAACTGCTGTCTCCTGTGTTTTTGATCTTAGCCATTCTGACTGATGTGAGATGGAATCTCAGGGTTGTTTTGACTTGCATTTCCCTAATGACTAAGGATGCTAAGCCATCCAGTGGAAAAAAGATAGCCTTTTCAACAAATGGTGCTGGCTCAGCTGGAGGTCAACATGCAGAAGAATGCAAATTGACCCATTCTTATCTCCTTGCACTAAGCTCAATTCTAAGTGGATCAAAGATCTCCACATAAAACCAGACACACTGAAACTAATAGAAGGGAAACTAGGGAAGAACCTTGAACATATGGGCACAGGGGAGAATTTCTTGAACAGAACTCCAATAGCTTATGCTCTAAGATCAAGAATAGACAAATGGGACCTCATTAAATTACAAAGTTTTTGCAAGGCAAAAGACACTGTCAAAAAGACAAAGTGGCAACCAACTAACAGGGAAATGATCTTTACCAACCTTACATCCGACAGAGGGCTAATATCCAATATATACAAAGAACTCAAGAAGTTAAACTCCAGAGAGGCAAGTAAACCTATTAAAAAATGGGGTACAGAGCTAAACAAAGAGTTCTCACTTGAAGAATATCTAATGGCTGAGAAGCACTATTCACTTTTTAACTCTCTATATCAGTGTATTCTATTCCCCCAATCGAAATGATCTCCCATTGTGTCTTACTAATTCCCTGACCCCAAGTGAAAACAAATATCTGAAAATTCAAAGCTAATATCCACAGATGAGAGATAGCATCCAACATTTGTCTTTCAGGGTCTGGGTTCCCTTACAAAGAATGATTGTTTCCAGCTCCATGCATTCTTATGTCTGCTAATTTCATCATTTTTCTTTTTTTGAGGGAATACATGGATCTTTTATTATTTACTAATATCTCACCAGAAAAGGCAAAACAGACTCATTTTAGGGAACAGTGACAGAAATTTTCACTCTTTAAAAGCAAGGGTATACATTTTTTTTAAAAAAGGGATAATAGTCAAATGCTTAAACTAAACATATATTTGTAATTCTAAAGTAAAGGTAAAAAAGTAATATAATACAGTAAAATTTTGTAGGACACTTATAAGTCTACTTTCTATTTATTTAATGAAAGAAAACATTGGCCAATTGATGATTAGAGAAGATAGAATGAATGAATCTAAAAGTACATGGTATTCATTCTTGCTTTGCATGTATGAGAGAAAGTGATATGTGTATAATGAGTGGTGATAGAGCCATCTTAAAAGGTGTTAGATTGAGTTAGAGAAATGGATAAGCAGGTAAAGATGCTGATGCCCATGCCTGATAATTTTAGATCCCATGAACTTAAGTATAAATGGAAAGAACCAGCTCAATAAGCTCCTCTGACCCTCTCACACACATTGATAAGCAAGTTCTTTTACATTTTAAAATTGTTCACTATCCATTTGCACATACATACGTACATATGTATCAACTTAGGGAAGTTGATTTTCTCCTTCAACTATGTGAATCCCAAGGAAGAACTAAGGTGGCCATGCTTGCCAGAAAATACCTCTAACTGGGGATGCATTTTGATGGCCCAACAAATATGATTTAAAACACATATGCATTCCTAACCATTAATTTACCAACAAATGAGATTTAGGTTTAAATCATGTTTGACCCATACCTCATAATTCTTTTTTTAATTTTTTCAGTACTATTAATCACATTTGTGAGATGAGTATCAAAAATGAAAGAATTTTCCATTTATAAACAACTGCCTGGTATATACAATTTCTGTTCACATTTCTCTGTATTTGTTATTTATTTATTTCACTCCAGATTTCATTGACCCCCCGCCCCCGGTCTACTCTCTGACTGTTCCACATCCCATACCTCCTACCAACCCCCAGTCTGCATGAAGATGTCCCCACCTCCAGATCTCTAAACTTCCTGGGGCCTCCAATCTCTTGAGGGTTAGATACATCTTCTCTGACTGAACCCAGATTTGGCAGTCTTCTGCTGTATATGTGTTGGGGTCCTCATATCAGTTGGTACGTGCTGCCTTGTTGGTGTTCCAGTGATTGAGAGATATCAGGGGGTCCAGGTTAATTGAAACTGCTGTTCCTCCTACTGGGTTGCCCTTCTCCTCAGCTTCTTCCAGGATTTCCCTAATTCAACTACAGTGGTCAATAGCTTCTGTCCAATGGCTTCATGCAAATATCTTCATCTGACTTTTTCAGCTGCTTGTTGGGCCTTTTGGAGGGCTGTCGTGATACATGCCTTTTTTTGTGTGTGTGCACTCCACAGCCTCAGTAATAATGCCAGGACTGTGCCTCCCCATGAAAAGGTCCATGCTTTGGGCCTGTTGCTGGACTTATTTTACCTCAGACTTCTCTCCATTTCCATCCCTTCAGTTCTTTCAAACAGGAACAAATATGGATCAGAGTTTTGACTGTAGGATGGCAACCCCCTCCCTCACTTGATGCCATGTCTTTCTGTTAGAGATGGGCTCTATAATTTCCCTCTTGCTAGTGTCAGGCATTTCACTAAGGTCCCTCCTTTGAGTCCTGAGAGTAGATAACCTCCCAGATCTCTGGTGCATTCTGGAGGGTTCCTCCAACCTCCTACCTCCCAAGGTTGCCTGTTTCCATTCTTTCTGCTGACCCTCAGGGCTTCAGTCTTTTTCCTCATGCAATACCAGATGAGGTTCCACTCTTTCCCCCCACACCCAACCACTTTTCCTCCCAGGTCCCTCCCTACTTCACCATTGTGATTGCTTAATTCTTCCTCCAAAGTGATACTAAGGCATCTTCAGATCCCTTCAGCTTGATGACCATTTTTAGTTCTGTGGACTGTATCTTGGGTATTCTGTACTTTTTTTTGCTAATATCCATTTATTCATGAGTACATACCATGCATGTCCTTTGGGGTCTGAGTTATTTCACTCAGGATGATATTTTCTAATTCCATCCAGTTGCCTGCAAAAAAAAAAAAAGTTGAGTAGTATTCCATTGTGTAAATGAACCACATTTTCTGTATCCATTCTTCTATTGAGTGACATCTAGGATGCTTCCAACTTCTAGCTATCACAAGGAAGGCTGCTATGAACAAGGTGGAACACATGCCCCTGTGGCATGATGGGGCATCTTTTGGGTGTATTCCCAAGAGTTATATTGTTGGTTCTTCAGGTAGACCTATTTCTAATTTTGTAAGGAACCTCCAGACTGATTTCCAGAGTGGTTGTACCAGTTTGCAATCCTACCAGTAATGGAGGAGTGTTCCTCTTTCTCTACATCCTCTCCAACATGTACTGTCACCTGAGGTTTTGATCTTAGCCATTCTGATTGGTGTAAGGTAGAATCTCGTGGTCGTTTTGATTTGCATTTCTCTGATCACTAAAGATTTTGAACATTTCTTTAGATGCTTCTCAACCATTCAAGATTCCTCTGTTGTGAATTCTGTTTAATTCTATACCCCATTATTTTGATTGCGTAGTTTGGTGTTTTGGTGTTTAGCTTCTTGATTTCTTTAAATATTTTAGATATTAGCCCTCTATTGGATGCGAGGTTAGTGAAGATACTTTTACCAATCTGTAGATTGCCTATTTGTCTTATTGACTATGTCCTTTGCCTTACAGCAGCTTTCCAGTTTCAAGAGGTTCCATTTATCAATTCTTGATCTTATAGCGTGAGTCACTGGAGTTCTGCTTAAGAAATTTTCCCCTTTGTCAATGAGTTCATGGCTCTTTCTCCTTTTCTCTTCTATTAGTTTAAGTGTATCTTTTATATTGAGATCCTTGATTCATGTGAACTTGAGCATTGTGCAAGGTAGAAAATATGGGTCTATTTTCATTTTTCTATATACAGACAGCCGGTTAGACCAGCACCATTTATTGAAGATGCTTTCTATTTCCATTGTATATATTTGGCATCTTTGTCAAATATCAAGTGTGTTTAAGTGTGTGGTTTTATTTCTGTGTTTCTAATTCTATTCCATTCATCAACGTGTCTGTCTCTGTACCAATAGAATGCAGTTTTTTATCACTATTTCTCTGTAGTAAAGCCTGAGATCAGGGATGGTGATTCCATCAGTCATTCTTTTATTGTTAAGAATGATTTTCATTATTCTGGGTTTTTTGCCTTTCCAGATGAATTTGAAATTTACTCTTTCCATGTCTTTGAAGAATCGTGTTGGGATTTTGATGGGGATTGCATTGAATCTGTAGATTACCTTCGGTAGTATAGTCAATTTTACTATGTTAATTCTGCCAATCAATGAGAATGGGAGATCTCTCCATTTTCTGAGATCATCTTCAATTTCTTTTGGAATGACTTGAAACTACTTTCATACAGATCTTTCACTTGTTTAGTTAGAGTTACCCCAAGATATTTTATATTATTTGTGGCTATTGTGAAGGGAGTTGTTTCCCTAATTTCTCTCTATGCCTGTTTATCATTTGTATAAAGTAAGGCTACTGATTCATTTCAGTTAATTTTTATATCCATCCACTTTGCTGAAGTTGTTTATCAGCTGGAGAAATTCTCTGGTAGAATTTTTGGGGTCACTTATGTATACTATCATATCATCTGCAAATAGTGATACCTTTATTTCTTCTTTGCCAATTTATATCCCCTTGATCTCTTTTTGTTGTCGTATTGTTCCAGCTAGCACCTGGAGTACTATATTGAAGAGGAGAGTGGGCATCATTGTCTTGTCCCCAACTTTAGTGCGATTCATGTATATCTCCATTTAATTTAATATTGGCTGTTTGTTTGCCATAACTTATTTTTATTATGTTTAGGTATTGAATTCCTGATTTCTCCAACACTTTTTACATGAAGGGATGTTTTTTCAGTATCCAATGAGATGATCATGTGATTTTTTTAATTTTACTTTTAGTTTGTTTGTATAATGGATTATCTTAATGGATTTTCATATATTAAGCCAACCTGAGATGAAGCCTACTTGATTGTGGTGAATGCTGGTTTGATGTGTTCTTGGATTCAGGTTACTAGAATTTTATTATTTTACAATCAGTATTCATAAGTGAAAATGGTCTGAAGTTCTCTTTCTTTGTTAGGTCCTTGTGTGGTTTAGGTATCAGAATTGGGGCTTCATAAAAAGAGTTAGGTAGTGTTCCTTCTGTTTCAATTTTATGGAATAGTTTGAGCAATATTGTTATCAGATCTTCTTTGAAGGTCTGGTAGAATTCTACATTACATCCATCTGGCCCTGGGCTTTTCTTGGTTGGGAGGTTTTTAATGACTTCTTCTATTTCTTTGTGCAATATGGGCCTGTTTAGATAGTTTACTTGCTCTTGATTTAACTTTGGTATGTGGTATCTGTATTGAAAACCATCCATTTCATCTAGATTTCCCAGTTTTGTCAAGTATAGACTTTTATGGTAGGATCTGGTGATGTTTTTGAATTTCCTCCTTTTGTTATGTCTCCCTTTTCATTTATGATTTTGTTAATTTGAATACTGCCTCTGGGCCCATTAGGTAGTTTGGCTAAGGGGTTTTTCTATGTTGTTGATTCTCTCAAAGAACCAGCTTCTGGTTTTGTTGATTCTTTGTATTGTTCTCTTTGTTTCTATTTGATTTTGGTCCTGAGTTTGACTGTTTGCTTCAGTCTACTCCTCTTGGGTATGATTGCTTCTTTTTGTTGAAAGTCTATTTTATTAGATTTTAGGATGGCAACTCCAGCTTGTTTTCTGGGACCGTTTGCTTGGAAGAACTTTTTCCAATCTTTTAATCTGAGATAGTGTCTGTCTCTGTTAGGGAGGTGTGTTTCTTGTATGCAGCAAAATGCTGTATCTTGTTTGCATATCTAGTCTGTTAGTTAATGTCTTTTTATAGGTGAGTTGAGTCCATTAATATTGAGATATATTAAAGACAGCTGACTGTTGGTTCCTGATATGTTTGTTTCTGTAGGTGGCTTTATGTGCTGTGGTTTGATCCTTTTGGCTTTGTTGTGAGATGCTTAATATATTGTCTTTTCTTCAGTGTAGGTACCTTCCTTGTGTTGGAAGTTTCTTTCTAGGAGCCTCTGTAGGGCTGGGTTGGTAGATAGATACTATTTGAATTTAGTTTTGTCCTGGAAAATTTTGTTTTCTTCATCTAAGTTGATTGAGACTTTTACTGGGTATAGTTGACTGGGCTGGCACTTGTATTCTCTTAGAGTCTGCATGATTTTTGACCAGGCTATTCTGGCTTTTGTAGTCTCTGTTGAGAAGTCTGGTGTAATTTTGATGGCTCTACCTTTGCATGTTACTTTGACCTTTTTCCTTAAACTTTTAATATTATTTCTTTGTTCTGTGCATTTAGTGTTTTGATAATTTTGTGATGAGAGGATTTCTTTTCTGGTCCCATTTATATAGTGTTCTATAGGCTTCTTGTACCTTTATGGCCATCTCTTTCTTTAGGTTGGAGAAGTTTTCTTCTTTGACTTTGTTTAGTACATTTTGAGGTCCTTTGAGCTGAGAATCTTTGTTTTCCACTATTCTGATTACTCTTAGATTTGTTCTTTTAATTGTGTCCTGAATTTCCTGGATGCTTTGGGTTAGGCGTTTTTTACGTTTTGAATTTTCTTTGACAGTTGTGTCAATCTCTTCTACAGTATCTTCTACACCTGAGATTCTGTCTTTTATGTCTTGTATTCTGTTGGTGATACTTACATCTGTAATTCCTGATGTCTTTCCTAGATTTTCCATTTCCAGGTTTGCCTCCATGTGTGGTTTCTTTATTGTTTCTACTTCCACTTTTAGGTCTTTGACTGCTTTATTCAGTTTCTTCACCTTTTTGACTGTGTTTTCCTGTATTTCTCTCAGTAATTTATTTATATCCTCCTTATAGGATTCTATTATCTTCATGAGGTATGATTTTAGGTCAACTTCCTGATTTTCAGGTGTGCTTGCTGTGATAGCAGAACTAGGTTCTGATGATGCTCATGTATATTGACTTCTGTTGTTTACGGTCTTGTGCTTGCCTCTTGCCATCTTGTTATCCCTGGTGTTTGCTGCTCTGGGTGACTCTGTCTAGAGTCTGCCACTTTTGTCCCTGGGTTGCTTCAGGTCGCCTGGTAGGCATGAGGTCCTGGGTGTAGTAGATCACCTGTGGGACCTTTCACCTGGGTACTCTTCAGAGGAGGAGAGAAGCTGCTGATCTATTACCCTGACTGCCACTGATCTCCTGGGAAGCCTTGAAACTGTTGGGTCTTCAGAGGAGCAGTCAAGCTTTAATCCTGTGTGAAAATGATCTCCAGGGCCACTATGGACTGTGGTTTTTGTTTCCCAGTGTGCAGCAGAACTCCTGGGAGGCTCTTAGTCGGTCAGGTCAGTTGCCCTGTCTGATGTGGAGCCCCCAGGAGGTCTTGAGTCTGTGGTGTCTTCTGCCCAGTTGCCCTGTGTGCAGAGGAGCTTCTGGGATACCTTCAAGTTGCAGTGTCTTCAGGGGAGCAGAGAAGCTGGTGATCAGTTGCTCAGTTGCCCTGTGTGCAACAGATCTCCTGGAATGCCTCAGGCTGTGGTGTCAGTTGCTCGACTGCTCTGAGTGCAGAGGATCTTCTGGGATGGCTCAGAATATGGTGTCAACTGTTCTGAGTGCAGGACATCCTCTAGGAAGGCTCAGGATATGGTGTCTTCACAGGAGCAGACCATCTAGTCCTCTGCCCGAGCAGAAAGGACCGGGCAAAAGGATCAGAAGCAGAGAGGAATTCAGGAGGCAGGGGCTTTGGTGGTGATGCATCCTGAGTCCACTGGGCTCCCAGTGACAGCTATGGGACTTAAAGGGAGGGGGGTCTTACCAACTGCTTTGAGTGCAGTGGTTCCTCTAGGATGCCCCAGGATATGGTGTCTTAACAGAAGCAGACCAGCTAGCTGTCTGCCCTAGCAGAACAGACCTAACAGAAGGGGCAGAAGGGGTGGAAGGGACAGAAGGGGTGTGGTATTCTTGGACAGAACAGGAGGTTTTGGTGGTAATTGATCCCAAGTCCACAGGGCTCCAAGTGACAACTCTGGGACTTCAGGGGAGGAAGTTCTTACCAACTTCTCTGAATGCAGCAGATCCCCTAGGATGGATCAGGATATGTTGTCTTCATAGAAGCAGACCATCTAGCAGTCTGCCCCCACTTATCATTTTTCTTAATAACCAAATAGAATTTAATTATGCAAATATATCATAATTACAATATTCATCCATCCCTTGATTAGGTGTAATACAGATTTGGGAACATGCTTTTCACATATTTCCATCATTTTCTACTACAGTTGCCACTTAATTTTTGATCCACAACTAATCTCCAACCTTGTACATACTCAGTTTCTGGTTTTTTGTTCTTTACAATTGCTCAAACTTATAAGTGGTAGAATATCCCAGGGTTCAGTACTCATATATTATCTTTCTTTCTTTGCTACTTTATTGAAGAACCACCAGTTTTAAGATGATTTGATGTTGTAAATTGTCCATATTAAACTCTTAAACAGTAGACAAGTTCAAATGAGAAAAGAAATGAATGTTTAAATAAAAAAAATCTATAGAAAATAAATTATGTGCAGGTACCTTTCAGAAAACACTGTTCTAGATTGAAAGAAGGTCATGGTATACTCTGCCAACTCATCCTTGTTCCTTTTAATATTAGACGCACTCAGGGATCTTCAGGCTCAACAAGGTGCTTATTTCACTTTTATCTGCCTTAAAATGGAATACTTTTTACCATGTTTACTCTATCAGAAAATTAGAGTCCCTTAAAAATGTCAACAACATGGTCACATTTACCTCCAAGATCATATAACATATTCACATACTTACTAGCATTTCAGGTGGCTCCAAATATTCTCCCTATGTAACCAACAACAGAACATGTTCTTAATTTCAGCTGTTTTCCTCTCAGTCAAGCTCTTTTTTATATTCCTAAAATGTTAGAGATAAATGGGTCCTGAGCCAGAGAAGTAATTTTACAGAGATGGGAAAAATGATTTTTAGTTCCCAGTCAAATATTCATTGCTCATAAACAAGCTGGTGGGATAGTTCTTTACCAGCTTTTCCCTTCCTTTTCTGTACCTTTCAAACCTCTATAGGTCATATGATTTTTTTGTGCTTTCTTACAAATACGACAAAGGGAAAGAGAAGTAAAGAATACACACAGTATGAATCACTTAAGAATCTGCAGACTTCAAAAAGTTTTCCAGCCTATCAGGCCACTTGATGTCTCTAGATTTCTTGAGATGATTTGATCTCATTGGATCATTAAAGGATCTGACTTCATCTGTGATGTCTAGTGAATATAGTCTTTGCATCCAGCTGTCTTTGAATACTTGTTTGGCCAAAATAGAGAGAAACACTTTACAAAATTTTAGTATACTTAATATATACCAGATGTTTTATACTTTTCTTGTAATAAGAGCACCATTGATAGAATTTTATACTATGTTTCAATCACTGTGCTTGAGTTGGATTTTGTTTTAAAATCAAGACAACAACACTCTCACTTAGTTATCATTATGTTACTGACAAGAATTACAACCAATTCTGTTCAACTACATACCTATGTATCTTCTACCACTGCTTCTTTCAGAGATTTGGAGGCATGGTATAGAAAATATTAATGAAGCTTTCAATAGAGAAGGCTTAATTTGATGGCTGTAAAGATAACTTATTGATTTTATAAGTTCCAGCTTTCATATAAATTTAAAATGAAAGAATAAAGTGAATGAATAAAATTATGCAGCTGTGTTGTCTGAGATTCAGACAAGTGATCATTCCAGCACCTATCCTGCATTGTAAACATATCTGACTCAGGGAAGATCCTATTTTAGAAAATTATAGAAGCTCTACTAGAGTCAAACTAATCTCAATATTCTTGGGGAGAAAATATTAACTCTTTCTCTAGAAAGGCATGCTTATCTGTGCTTCCAGGGTGCCTAGAGAGGTTCAAGGGAACTTGTTTGTATTTCACTACGTCTATTCACTACAGTTCTTCAGTCTGTAAAGCACCATCTATTAATTCAATTCATAAAATATCAGTCCAAATCAAAAATATGCCAGCAGTACTCTGCTGTGTCTGTTCAGTTAGCAGATTTTCAAAATTCTAAGGATAGGGAGATTAGATCACTTAGTGAAAGTCAATGAGAGATTTTAAAATATATTTGAAAAAAAATGTGAGAACTCTGGGGCACCAAAAGAGGAACTGACATTTAAATTATGTACATAGAAGAATAATACATTAACAAAGGCATAGAAATATCTTCAGTAAGACTGTATGAGAAAATTTCTTAGACCAAAAGCACAGTCAGTCAAGTACATGAGACCAACAAAGCAACAGACAGAATAGAAAATATAAAATCTTTTTATATTGAAACTGAATAAAAGAATGTTGAATCCATGTTTCAGCCTATGGAGTCTTGTTTCTGCTAAATGGGCACTTTCCAAATTGTGTGATAACCTCTGGATTGAGGTATATTCTTCTAAAAAGTATATGCTATGATTATGTGGTCTCAATTTTCGAGTGGGGGCTCATGCCTTGGACTTCCACAAATGTGATGCTGAAGTTCAGCACAGTTTCCAACTCCTAATTCATGCCTCCCAAAGTGAAGAAAGATGAAAAAAGCTTTGGGCTGATTAGAACCTCTAAAGTCAAATCTTATCCTTAAGCTGAGTCATTTCAAACATTTCCATCCAACCTGTTTTTCAAGTCCTACCTTTGCACTTCTAGTTGTAGAAACTCACTTTAAAGGATCTCCTTGTGTTGCCTGAAGTGTAGCTTTCTGTGGTTTCAGTGTTTTATAGTTATGTTTCCTGGAGCCTTATGGATACTTTATTTTCCCCCATTGTTCCTGTCCAAGACTGGAGGTCCAGTTTATTCAGTGATCCACATGAATCATGCATGAGTTTTTACTCAAGCATCACTCTACTGATTTTCCTTTTTTTTTTTTAACCTGCTCAAGGATTTCCATACCATTTAAAAGAGTCACAGCATATCTTCAAACAAAACTTGTCTTGCTCAATATAGAAAACAGAATAATGTCACATTTTTCTGTTTTGAAAATAGATATCTCTATCAATATATTTTAAAATAGAATTCACTTTTTTCTTTCTCTCCCTTTTTCCAACCTTCCCATATTAACTTACAGATATGTATACTCCTCATTTTTTCTCTGCAAGAAATCTGGCCACACCCTTCTGGAGTCTTTCCCTAGAGAGATAAAATGTTGACAAGTCCTCACTCACACTTGCACATGCAGAATAAATTGATTGTCTCATCTAGTGACTTCCTCCTTGACTTCTAGCACTATATCAAAACAAAGGCTAGTTCATATGATGTGGAAATGACATTCCTATCCCCTTGGATATTTGTGAATGAAAGAAATGCAGCTTGCTCTCAAGTTCTGAGGGAAAATGAGGGATCTAGAGGCTCCTGCCTTTCCCTTCAAGGTCTCTAATCACTGCCTGTGGCTCTCAAAATTTTCTACTCAGTGCTCTCCCACTTTAAATCTTTACCATGTTTGCTCATGTATATGATGTTATATATTATCTACTTATCTTCCCTTTCACAACTAAGGAAGCCAAAACCCACAGAGAAAATGATGTGTCTTAGTTAGAATTAGAGCTGAAAACTGCAACCCAGCTATATTATAGCTAAGCAATAACACAAGATCCTATAGTTAATACATGGTACTAAAAAATAAGTCATATTTTCTCTAATAAAAATCCACATCCATGCCTTCACGTTTTCCCCTTTCCTTCACTTCCTCATTCTCTCATCACTCCTTTCCTCCTTCCTGTTTCTTTCCTTGCCCTTCTTTTAACCTTTTAATCTTTTACCGCCTTTCTGTCTTCTTTACTTCCTCTCACATATTCTCAGCACCTTCAATGAATCAGATGTTGATTACAGTAATACATAGGATGCAGTTTATGTAAAGAATGGGTTCATAGTCTCTGAAAAAGTTGGACAGGTAGGCAAACATTTAAAAAATGAGCTTCTGTCAAGATATCAAGGTCAGTGACTAACTCAGAATGAAAGAATGGTGAAAGATTTTTCAGAGGGATTTGAGTCACCTCAATGAGAAAACAGAAGCTTGCCAAAAATGCATTCTAGATAAGATGAACATTGTGTGAAAAAAAATACATGGCCACACTTAGATTAGTAAATTCCAAAGCATGGTTGACATATAGGATATCAAGGACAATGGGGAATGAAAACATTAAAGAACAAACAAAAAAATCCTAAATTATTGTTGACCTTCCATAACAGATTAAGTACTCAGAATTTGGCTAGCTACTACCCCTACCAACTAAGCACCCTGTGAAGTCACACACATCATGCAAGTAGCAACACCCACCCACCAAACCAAAATTGCATCGTTAAAGATAATGGTGCAGAAACAAATACAAGTAGCATAGCCTACCCTGAAAATACCAGCTTCAACTTGAGTGATCAGCATAGAAATACATATCCCAGCTTCCCAAGATCCATTACCTGAAACTTTGGGGTAAATAGAACTTATTCAATGTAAATGTACTAGATGTACCAAACCATAATTTAGGATAAACAGAGGAAGAGCAGTAAGAAGTGTGCGGGATCTTGAAAAAGTGTCTGTTCAGTTAGCAGATTTTCAAAATTCTAAGGATAGGGAGATTAGATCACTTAGTGAAAGTCAATGAGAGATTTTAAAATATATTTGAAAAAAAATTGTGAGAACTCTGGGGCACCAAGAGAGGAACTGACTTTTAAATTATGTGCATAGAAGAATAATACATTAACAAAGGCATAGAAATATCTTCAGTAAGACTGTAGGAGAAAATTTCTTAGACCAAAAGCACAGTCAGTCCAAGTACATGAGACCAACAAAGCAACAGACAGACCAGAAAATATCATTCTCACAGCATATTAAAGGATAAAAAAATGCACAATAAATAGTAGCTCTAAGACAAAAAGGTAAAGTAAATTTAATGGTAGGGACATCAGAATAGCATCTGATTTTTTGGCAGAAATGTTTAAGATTAAAACTTTCTGGAAAAATATGTATGTCAAGTGTTTTTATTTATTTTAATTGAAAATAGATATTTTCATCCAAAACATTCTGATTACAGTTTTTCCTCCCTCAACTTCTTCCAGATCCTCCCCATTTTACCTCTCACCCAGATCTACATCCCTTCTGTCCATCTCTCATTAGAAAACAAATAAGCATATAATAATAATAATAATGATAATAATAATAATAATACAAACTAGAAGAAGACAAAATAAATGATCAAACAAAATAATCAGCCAATGAAAAAGCACAGAAGACACATAGGGACAAAGACAGACACAGAGAAATATCCTAAAAACATAAAACTAGAAACCATAATATATATTCAAAAGACCTGCAAGGTTAAAAAAATCAAACACCCAGAGAAAGCATTTTTTTTCATAAAGAACATTCAAAAAGGATGTATAGTTACCTTTGTCTTGGCAGAGCATGGGGCCTGCCCTTAAGAGTGTTTGTATATCCAGTGAGACTTTAATAGGAAGAATTAAATTTTACTTTGTGAGCAGTTATCAGTAGGAGACATCATTTGGTTTAAGCATGAGGCTTGTGTCAACTTCCCTTGTCAATGCTGGGACTTCATCTGGCTTAGACCCTTGTGCGTGCTGCCACAGTCTGTTAGTTCACATCTACATTGGTCCTTCTATGTTTAAAGGGCCCTATTTAATTGGTGTCCTTCATCCCCTCCTGTTCTTACAATCTTACTGCCTCCATTTCCATGGGTTTCCCTGAGCCCTGAGGGAAGGAATTTAATGAAGACATTCCCATTAGGACTGAGCATCTCAAGATTTTTACTAGCTTCACATTGTTCATCTGTGGATCTCTGTATTTCTTCCTATCTCCTTGAGGAGGAAGCTTCTTTGAAGATGGCTGAGCTTGACACTGATCTCTAAATATAGTAGAAAGTTATTAGGATTCATTTTATTCCTATGTTCCTTTAGCAGATCAGTAGTATTTGCTTTTGTTGTTTAGATCTAGTCTTAGGTTACTGATCACCTGGGCAGTGTCAGGAATGGGATCTGTCTTATGGAGTGAGCACCTTATTTCCAATAAGATAGTACTCAGTTACTCCCACAAGCTCAAGCCACCATTGTACCAGCATAGCTTACAGGCAGGTCACCATTGTAGATTCAAGTATTTGTGGCTGAGTTAGTTATTTACATGTCTCCTTAGGTAATGTTCAGACTACTTCCCAGTACCATAACTTCTAGTCAGTAGAGGGGAAGGTTCTAGGAAGGCACAAGTTCAACTTTTCCATGTTCAGAGAGTTGTGTAGGAGTTTATCCAAGCAATAGGTCCTAACCATTAGTTTGTGAAGTATAACCAATAACCTTGGTAATACCCTGAGATATTTGGTGTCCCTTTGGCCAAAAGTCAATTAGATGTAACCCATTCCCAGAACTGGAAGTTTGATTTTGCTATTACAAATGTCTAGTTGGGCTTTTCTCTCCCCCATTATTTGGTGATTATATTTAGATTTCTTTCTTCTTTGCATATACGTTATGATATTTCTTTATATTAGGTTTCCAAAGGCCCCATCAAATGACTGATAGTTTTAGCTGATCCTGCTCATATTCTCTACCTTACCCACCTCTTGTTTCCCCATTTCTGTTTGATGCTCACATTCTAACTGCTATCTAGTCCAACTTTAACAATCTATTGAATTTCTCTTTCTAGGGAGAACTGTTCCTCCCCTAATATCCCCTTATTCTGTAAGTAACCTTTTTCAGTTATGTATAGTGTAACCTACTGGCTAAAGACTTAAACAGCTAATATTCACATGTAACTGAATATATTCTGTATTTGTCTTTGGATATCTTCATTACTACATTCAGAATATTTTTTCTAGTTCAGTCCAAATATCTACAAATTTACTTTTTAAAAAACTGAATAATATTCTATTATGCAAATGTAACATATTTTATTTGTCCATTCATCCATTGATAGACATCTAGGCTAATTCCAATTTATGGCTCTTTTGAATAGAGCAACAATGAATATGTTTGAGGATGTGTATTCATAGTTGGATGCAGTGCCCTCTTGTAGTGTCTCCAAGAATGTTATAGCTGGATCTTGAGGGAGATCTATTACAAGCTTCCTGGGGATTTACCACAATGATTTCCATAGTGGCTATACAAGTTTGCACTCCCATCAGCAATAGATTAGTATTCTCCTTACTCCATATTCTTGCCAGCATGAGTTTTCATTAGTTTTATTGTTCTTGGTCACCCCATTGGTATAAGATGAACTCTCAAAGTAGTTTTGATTTGCATTTCCTCAGTGATCAAAAAAAATAACATTTCTTTTTTTAATTGTTTATGTTATTTATTAATATTTCAAATGACATTTATTTTTAATTAATTAATTTATTTATTTTAAACTCCAGACTTTAATACCCTCCTGATCCACATCCTATTACTCCTCTTCACCCCCACCCCCACCCACCAGACCTCTAAACTCCCTGGGGCCTCCAGTCTCTTGAGGGTTAGGTGCAACTTCTCTGACTAAACCCACAACTGGCAGTCCTCTGCTGTGTATGTGTTGGGGGCCTCATATCAGCTGGTGTATGCTGCCTGGTTGGTGTTCCAGTGTCTGAGAGACCTCGGGGGGTCCAAGTTAACTGAGATTGCTGGTCCTCCTACAGGGTTGCCCTCCTCCTCAACTTATTCCAACCTTCCTTAGTTCAACCACAGGGGTAAGTTGCTTCTGTCCATTGATTGGGTGCAAATATCTGCATCTACTCTTTCAGCTGCTTGTTGGGTCTTTCAGAGGTCAGCCATGTTGGCTCCTGTCTGTAAGCCCATCATAGCCTTAGTAATAGTGTCAGGCCTTGGGGGCCTCCCCTTGAGCTGGACCACACTTTGTGTCTGTCTCTGGACCTTCTTTTCCCCAGGCTCCTCTCCATTTTCATCCCTGCAGTGCTTTCAGACAGGAACAATTATGGGTCAGAGTTTTGATTGCTGGATGGCAACCCCCTCCCTCACTTGATACTGCTGGAGTTGGACTCTACAAGTTCTCTGTCCCAAATGTAAGGCATTTCATCGAAATCCAACTACCAAAAAACCAAACAACCCAATCAAATTAGAACTTAACCAAGATTTCACAACAGAGGAATCTTGAATGGCTGAGAAACACCTCAAGAAATGTTCAACATCCTTAGTCATCAGGGAAATGCAAATCAAAACGACCATAAGATTCCACCTTACACCAATCAGAATGGCTAAGATCAAAACCTCAGGTGACAGCACATGCTGAAGAGGAAGTGAAGAAAGAGGAATATTCCTCCATTGCTGGTGGGATTGCAAACTGGTACAACCACTCTGGAAATTCTGGAGGTTCCTTACAAAATTAGAAATAGATCTACCTGAAGAACTAGCAATACCACTCTTGGGAATACACCTAAAAGATGCCCCACCATACCATATGGGCACGTGTTCCACTATGTTCATAGTAGCTTTCTTTGTGATAGCCAGAAGCTGGAAATAACCCAGATATACCACAAGAGAAGAATGGATACAGAAAATGTGGTTCATTTACATAATAGAATACTACTCAGCTATTAAGAATGAGGACATCCTGAGTTTTGCAGGCAAATGGATGGAACTAGAAAATATCATCCTGAGTGAAGTAACTCAGACCCAAAAGTACATGCATGGTATGTACTTACTAAATAGTGGATTAGCAAAAAAAAAAAAAAAAAGAAGTACAGAATACCCAAGATACAGTCCATAGAACTCAAAAAGTTCAACAAACTGAAGGGCCCAAGTGAGAATGTCTCAGTCCCACTTGGGAGAGAGAAGAAAATAACCACAAGGGGGAAGGGAGGGAAGGACCTGAGAGGCAAAGGGGATGGGTGAGAGGGGAACATGATCTTGTTTTGCATGGGGGAAAAAGGTCTAAAGCCCTGAGGGTCAGCACAATGAATGAAAATAGGCAACCTTGGGAGGTAGGAGGTTGAGGGAGCCCTCCTGAGTATACCAGAAACCCGGGAGGTGGGAGACTCTCAGGACTCAAAGGGAGAAACCTTAGATCAAATGACATTTCTTTAAGTGCATCTCAGACATCTGAATTTACTTTTTTGAGATTTCCTTGTGTAGATATGTGCACCAGTTTTTGTTGGATTATTTGTTTTGTTCATGTCTAGTTTTTTTTTCAATTTTAAAAATACATTTTACATAGTCACTCTCCACCAGAGGTGTAGTTGAGAAAGTATTTCCCATTCTCTAGTTCTCCACTTCGGTTGAGTGAAGTTGTCCTTTGCCTCATAGAAATATTCATTTGCTAGGATAAAGTTACACAAGGTATTTTTTGAGGCTATTGTAGAAGGTGTGGTTTTTCTGATTTTTTTTCTCAGTTCATTTGTTGTTTGTGTTTAGGATATCTAATCTGCTTTTTATGTTAATTTTGTACACTGCTACTTTGCTGAAAGTGTTTTTTAGCTATAAGAGTTACCTAGTGGAATTTTTAGGGTCATTTATGTATAAAATTGGAGCATCTGCAAATAAAGATACTTTTTTCTTTACTGTTACTATGCTTTTGAGCTATGAGAGTTAATTGTCTTATTGCTGTAGCTAGGATTTCAAGTACTTTATTAAGGGGGGATGGAGAGAGTAGACAACCTTGTATTGTTCCTAATTTTTTTTTCACTTTTGCTACTGCTTTTTTTATTTTCTAAATTTTTTTAAATTTACATTCCCAATGATTTAACCTTTCCTGGTTCCTCCCTCCTTGAAAGTCCCATAAGCCCTGTTCCCTCCCCCTATTCCCCATTCAACCCCCTTCTATGTCTTGGTATTCACCTACATCCAGTCTTTCCAGACCCAGGGGTCTCTCCTTCCATCTTCTTGGAAATCTATTGATATGTGAATTGTGTCTTGGGTATTCTGTGCTTCTGGGTTAATATCACCTTATCAGTGACTGCATACCATGTGTGTTCTTTTGTAATTGGGTTACCTCACTAAGGATGGTATTTTCCAGTTCTGACCATTTGCCCAAGACTTTTGTGAATTCATTGATTTTAATTGCAGAGTAGTATTCCATTGTGTAAATATACCACATCTTCTGTATCCATTCCTCCTTGAGGGACATCTGGGTTCTTTCCAGTTTCTGGCTATTATAAATAAGGCTGCTATGAACATAGTGGAGCATGTGTCCTTATTGCATGCAGGTAAAGCCTCTGGGTATATGCCCAGGATTGGCATAGCAGGATCCTCTGGGAGTGTCATGCCCAGTTTTCTGAGGAACAGCCAGACTGCTTTCCAGAGTGGTTGTACCAGCTTGCAATCCCACCAGCAGTGGAGTAGTGTATCTCTTTCTCCATATTCTCACCAACACGTGCAGTCTCCTGTGTTTTTGATCTTAGCCATTCTGACTGGTGTGAGATGGAATCTCAGGGTTATTTTGATTTGCATTTCCCTAATGATTAAGGATGTTGAACATCTCTTTAGGTGCTTCTCAGCCATTCGATATTCTTCAGGTGAGAACTTTTTGTTTAGCTCTGTACCCCATTTTTAATAGGCTTACTTGGCTCTCTGGAGTCTAACTTCTTGAGTTCTTTGTATATAATGGATATTAGTCCTCTGTTGAATGTAGGGTTGGTAAAGATCTTTTCCCAATTTGTTGGCTGCCACTTTGTCCTTTTGACAGTGTCTTTTGCCTTACAGAAACTTTGTAATTTTATGAGGTCCCATTTGTCAATTCTTGATCTTAAAGCATGAGCTATTGGTGTTCTGTTCAGGAAATTCTCCCCTGTGCCCATATGTTCAAGGTTCTTCCCTAGTTCCTTTTCTATTAGTTTCAGTGTGTCTGGTTTTATGTGGAGGTCCTTGATCCACTTGGAATTTAGCTCAGTGCAAAGAGATAAGAATGGATAAATTTGAATTCTTCTGCATGTTGACCCCCAGTTGAGCCAGCACCATTTGTTGAAAAGGCTATCTTTTTTCCACTGGATTGTTTTAGCTCCTTTGTCAAAGATCAAGTGACCATAGGAGTGTGGATTCATTTCTGGGTTTTCAATTCAGTTACATTGATCTACATGCCTGTCACTGTACCAATACCACACAGTTTTTAATACTATTGCTCTGTAGTAGAGTTGAGTTCTGGGATATTGATTCCCCCAGAAGTTCTTTTACCCTTGAATATTGTTTTATCTATCCTGGGTTTTCTGTTATTCCAGATGAATTTTTGAATTGCTCTTTCTAACTCTATGAAGAATTGAGTTGGGATTTTGATGGGGATTGCATTGAATCTGTGTATTACTTTTGGTAAGATGCTCATTTTTACTATGTTAATCCTGCCAATCCATGAGCATGGCAGATTTTTCCATCTTCTGAGGTCTTTTTCAATTTCTTTCTTCAGAGATTTGAAGTTCTTGTCATACAAGTCTTTTACTTCTTTGGTTAGAGTCACACCAAGATACTTTGTATTGTTTGTGGTTATTGTGAAGGGTATCATTTCCCTTATTTCTTTCTCATCCTGCTTATCCTTTGAGTATAGGAAGGCTACTGATTTGCTTGAGTTGATGTTATATCCAGCCACTTTGCTAAAGTTGTTTATCAGTTGTAGGAGTTCTCTGGTGGAGTTCTTTTAATCACTTAAGTATACTATCATGTTGTCTGCAAATAGTGATAGTTTGACTTCTTCCTTTCCAATTTGTATCCCTTTGACCTTCTAATGTTGTCTAATTGCTCTAGATAGAACTATAAGTACTATATTGAAAAGATATGGAGAGAGAGGTCAGCCTTGTCTAGTCCCTGATTTTAGTGGGATTGCTTCACGTTTCTCTCCATTTAGATTGATGTTTGCTGCTTGTTTGCTGTAAATTGCTTTTACTATGTTTAGATATGGGCCTTGAATTCCTGACCTTTCCAAGACTTTTAGCATGAAAGGATGCTGAATTTTGTCAAATGCTTTTTCAGCATCTAATGAAATGGCCATGTGGTTTTTTTTTTTATGAGATTGTTTATGTGGTGGATTATGTTATGGACTTCCTTATATTGAACCATCCCTGCATCCCTGGGATGAAGCCTACTTGATCATGGTGAATGATCACTTGGTCAAGGGAGAAATAAAGAAAGAAATCAAAGACTTTTTAAAATTTAATGAAAATGAAGGCACAACATACCCTAATTTATGGCACACAATGAAAGCCCTGCTAAGAGGAAAATTCATAGCCCTGAGCGCCTCCAAAAAGAAATGGGAGTGAGCATACACTAGCAGCTTAATAGCACACCTGAAAGCCCTGGAACAAAACGAAGCAAATACATCCAAGAGAAGTAGAAGGCAGGAAATCATCAAACTCAGGGCTGAAATCAATCAAGTAAAAACAAATAGAACCATACAAAGAATCAACAAAACTAGGAGTTGGTTCTTTGAGAAAATAAACAAGATAGGTAAGTCCTTTGCCAGACTAGCCAGAGGGCACAGAGACACTATCCAAATTAACAAAATCAGAAACAAAAAGAGAGAGATAACAACAGAAACTGAGGAAATTCAAAAAAATCATCAGATCATACTACAAAAGCCTGTATTCAACACAACTAGAAAATCTGGAGGAAATGGACAATTTCCTAGACAGATACCAAATACCAAAATTAAATCAGGATCAAATAGACCATCTAAATGGTCCTATAACCCCTGAAGAAATAGAAGTGGTCATTGGAAGTCTTCCAACCAAAAAAAGCACAGGCCCAGATAGTTTTAGTGCAGAATTCTATCAGACCTTCAAAGAAGACTGAACACCACTACTCTTCAAACTATTCCACAAAATAGAAACAGAAGGAACACTACCCAACTCATTCTATAAAGCCACAATTACGCTAATAGCAAAACCACACAAAGATCTGACAAAGAAAGAGAATCGCAGACCAATTTCTCTTATGAATATCGATTCAAAAATACTCAATAAAATTCTTGTTCCTAATTTATTGGATATGTTTCCAAGTTTCTCTTCATTTAGGTTGTGAGTTTTTCTGTAAATTGACTTTATTATTTAGAGGCATGTTCCTTATATCCCTAGTCTTTTCAGGATGTTTACAATGAAGGGGTGTTGGATTTTGTTGAAGACTTTTTCATTAGTTAATTAGGTCATCACGAGGTTTTGTATTTCAGACATTCTATGTGGGATAACATTTATCAGTTTACTTCTTTTGAAACTTTCTTGCATCTTTTAGATGAAGCCTACTCATCATTGTAGATGTATTATATTTTTGGTTTGTTTTTTTTTTTTATCTCATTTGGGAAAATTTCATTGGGAAGTCTTGCAACTATGTCCATAAGGGAACTTGGTTTGTATTTCTCTTTCATTCTTTGGTCTTTATGTGGTTTAAGCAACAGGGCAATTTTGGCCTCATGAACGTAACTGGGCAATTCTTTCTGCTTCTATTTTACAGAGTGATTTAAGGAATATTGGTATTAATTGTTCTTGGAAAATCTGGAAGAATTCTGGTCTAAAAACAGATGACCCTGAACTTTGTTGTCATTGAGGGACTTTTAATTACTGTTTCTATCTTATTAAGGTTTCTGGTGTGTTTAAAGTATTCATTTAAAGATTAAAGCTCTGGTAAGTGATATATGTGTCAAGAAAGTTGACTGTTCCTTTTAAATTTTCCAACTTCGTGGCATACAGGTTTTTAAAAATATGTCCATCTAATTCTCTGGATTTCCTTGGTGTCAATTTTTATGCCCCCTCTTTCATCCCTAAAGTTAATTTGGATATTTTCTCTGACGTTTAGTTAAACTTGCTAAGAGTTTGCCAATTTTATTTATTTCCTTAAAGAACCAACTCTTCTTTTAATTGATTTTTTTATATTGCTTTAATTTGTTAGTTAGCTAGTTTGTTTCAATTTTACTGATTTCAGGTTTATTTCTTGCCATGTTGTCTTTAGGGTAGAAATTCTTCTTTTTGTTCTAGAGCTTCAAGTGTGCTCTTCAGTTATTATACATTTTTTCCATTCTTTTAAATGTAGGCTCTTAGTGCCATTAACATGTCTCTTAGAACACACTACATTGCATCCAATAAGTTTAGATATGCTGTGTTCTCACTTTTATTCAATTATAAAATGTCTTAGATTTCTATCATAATTTCTGTTGTGACCTTTGTTCCTCTTTTCAGTTTGGTAGTGAATTGTTCAGGTTCTATGAGTATGAAATGCTTTTGTTGTTTCCACTTTTTGTTGATATCTACTTATATTCTATGGTCATCAGATAAGATTCAGAGTGTTATTTAAATTTTCTTGTGTCTGCTGAGACTTGCTTTTTGTCAAAATATGTGGTTAATTTTGTAGAATGTTCCCTGAGCTGCTGAACAGATAATATATTCTTTTGTGTTTGGGGGACATGTTTTATAAATAAATGCTAGGTCTATGTGGTTCATGGTAAAATTTAACTCTAGCAATTCTTTGTTCAGGTTTTGTCTGGAGAATGTGTCTATTTGTGAAGGTAGGTTCTAGATGTAACACACTATTCATGTATGAGGGTCAATATGTGACTTAACCTGTAGTAGTGTTTCTTTTAGGAACAAGGGTACACTTGCATTTGGTGCTTAGATCTTTAGAATTTTGATATCTTTTTGGTGGATTTTTTTCTTTCATGGGCATACATATCCTTCCCTATATTTTCTGATTAGTTTTCATTTGAAGTGTATTTTGCCGGATATTATAATGGCTACACTAGCTTACTTCTTAGGTCCATTTGTTTAAAATATTGTTCTCCATCTTTTTACTGAGAGGTGATACCTACCTTTCATGTTAAGTACTTCTACTTGGATGCAGTAGAAAAGTGGGTCCGAGTATTTGATCTAATTTGTTATTCTTTGTCTTTTTTTTTTTTGGAAGGTTGAGACCAATGATGTTGAGAGTTATCAGTGAACAATGTGTATTGATTGTCATGATTCTGTTCCTATTTATTCCTTATGTTTTCTTGGGTGTGGTTAATCTCTTCAGGTTGTAGTTTTCCTACTAGCACTTTCTATAGACTTCTAGTGGGAGATGGATATTGCTTTAATTTGATTTTATGATAGAATTTCTATCTTTCTTGATCTATTGTGATTGAAAGTTTTCCTGGGTATAGTAATCTGGGTTGACATATGCGTCCTTTTAGAAATTTTAGAATATCTGTCCAGTCCGTTACTACTTTTAGAGTCTCCATGGAAAAGTCAGGAGTTATTTTAATAGGTCTGCCTTTATATGTTACTTGGTATTTTCCTTTGCAACTTTTAAAATTTTTTCTTTCTTAAGTACATTTAGTGTTTTGATTATTATGTGTTGTGGTTAATTTGTTTTTTGGTCCAGTCTATTTGGTATTCTGTATGTTTTTTGAATTTTGATAATAACCTACTTCTTTAAGTTGGGGAAATTTTCCCTCATGCTTTTGTTGATAATATCTCATGTGCCTTTAATTTGAGTTTTTTCCTCCTTCTTCGTACCTCTATTCACATTACTTGTAGATTTGGCCTGTCCACAGTGTTCCAGATTTTCTGGATGCCTAGATAATTTTACATTTTTAAAAAACAAACTGAGGTATCAATTTATTTTATCTTATCTCCAGTGCCTGAGATTCTCCCTTCCATCTCTTTACTTTCTTGGTGAGTATTACTTTTGAGATTATTGCTTAAATTCCGGAATTTATTGTTTATCAGTTTGTTCTCTCAGTGATACTATTTCTACTTTCATGTCTTGATTTTATTTCACTTTATTCCACTCTCTTTGTTTTCATATACTGCATTAAGGGATTTATTCATGTTATTTTAAGCTCCTTGAATATACTCATAATAACTACTATAAAAAGTCCTTGTCTTATGCTTCAGTTACTTCTAGATAAGGAGCTATGTGGATTTTATATCTGGAAGAGAGAGAGAGAGAGAGAGAGAGAGAGAGAGAGAGAGAGAGAGAGAGAGAGTCAGAGAGTCAAATTATGCATGTGTGAGGGTCAATGTGTATTTTGAGCTTTAGTAAAGTTTCTTTCATGAGTGTAGTTGCCCTTGCATTTAGGGTGTAGATGTTCAGAATTGAGATTTCATCTTGTTGGATGTTTCCTTTGATGAATATAAAGTGTTCTTCCCCATCTTGTTTGACAATTTTTAGTTGAAAGTCTATTTTATTGTATATTAGAATGGTAACTCCCCTATGTTTTTGAAAACATTTGTTTAAAAAATATTTTTCCATCCTGAGGGAGTATCTCTTTTTGTCATTGAAGTGTGTTTTTCAATTGTAGCAAAGTGCTGGGTCCTGCTTGCATATCAATTCAGTTAACTTATGTCTTTTTATTGGGGATTTGGTTCCATTGATGTTGAGAGTTATTAAAGACATATGATTGTTAGTTTCTGTTAATTTGGTCTTGGAGGTGGAATTATATGTATGTGATGTGTGTGATTCTTTTCTTTTAGGTTTGCTGAAAGACAAATAATTTCTTATTTTTCCTATAGTGTAGTTATTATCCTTGTATTGGAGCTTTCTTTCTAGAATCTTCTGTAGGTCAGAATCAATCTATCTATCTATCTATCTATCTATCTATCTATCTATCTATCTATCTATCTATCTATCTATCATCTTTGGTTTTGTATTAGAATATTTTGGTTTCTTTTTTGTTCTGTGATGCATCCTTTTTCTTTTGTTTTTTTATTAGATATATTCTTTTTTTTTTTTTTTTTTTTTTTTTTTTTGGTTTTCCGAGACAGGGTTTCTCTGTATAGCCCTGGCTGTCCTGGAACTCGCTCTGTAGACCAGGCTGGCCTCGAACTCAGAAATCCTCCTGCCTCTGCCTCCCAAGTGCTAGGATTAAAGGCATGCGCCACCACCGCCAGGCTAGATATATTCTTTATTTACATTTCAAATGATTTCCCCTTTCTTGATTCTCCCCTCCCTGAAAGTCCCATAAGCCCTCTTCCCTCTCCCTGTTCCCCAGTCAAGCCCCTCCCGCTTCCCTGTCCTGGTATTTCCCTACACTGCTGCATCAAGCCTTCCCAGGACCAAGGGCCTCTCCTTCCTTCTTCTTGGGCATCATGTGATATGTGAATTGTGTCTTGGGTGTTCCAAGCTTCTGGGCTATTATCCACTTATCAGTGAGTACATACCATGTGTCTATGATGATTAAGAGTTTTGTTGTGTATAGTGTCCTGCACTGGCATTTGTGTTTTCTTAGGGTCTGCACAACATTTGTCTAGGATTTTCTGGCTTTTAGAGTCTCTCTTGAGATGTCCGGTGTAATTCTGATAAGTCTACCTTTATATGTTACTTAATCTTTTCCCCTTACAGCTTTTAATAGTCTTTCTTTGTTCTGTGCATTTAGTGTTTTGATTATTATGAAATTGGAGAATTTTCTTTTCTGGCCCAATCTATTTGGTGTTCTGTGGGCTTCTTCTACATTTATTGCCATCTTTTTCGTTAGGTTGGGGAAGTTTTCTATAATTTTGTTGAAGGTTTTTCTTGCCCTTGGGGATGGGAATCTTTGCTCTCTCCCATTTCTATTATTCTTAGGTTTGTTTTTTTTTCATTGTGTCCTGCATTTTCTGGATGTTGTCGGTTACAAGTTTTCTGTGCTTTGTATTTTCTTTGACAAGTGTGTCAAAGTCTTCTATGATATCTTCTATGCCTGAGATTCCCTATTCTATCTCTTGTATTCTGTTGGTGATGATTGCATCTATAGATTCTGACCTCTTTCCTAGGTTTTCCATTTCCAGGTTTGCCTCTATTTGTGACTATTTATTGTTTCGACTTCCATTTTGAGGTCTTTGCCCAATTCCATCACCTGTTTTATTGTGTTTTCCTGTAATTCTTTGAGGTGTTTGTTTCCACTTTAAAGGCTTCTACCTGTTTAACTGTGCTTTCCTGCATTTCTTTAAGTGAGTCATTTATATCCTTCTTAAAGGTCTATATATCTTCATGAGATGAGATTTTAGGTCAGCTTCATGCTTTTCAGGTGCATTGGTGCATAGGCTTGCTGTGGTAGGAAAGCTGGGTTCTGATGGTGTCAAAGTATATTGGCTTCTGTTGCTTATGATCTTTCACTTCCCTCTCACCATCTGGTTATCTCTGGTATTAACTGGCCTGGGTATCTCTGTCAGGAGCCTAACTCCTGTGTCCCTTTGTTGCAGCAGATCTCCTAGGTGATCTGGGATCCAAACTGCAGTCAATCTCCTGGAAGACTTACAGACTATTGTCATGGGTGCAACAGATCTCCTTGGAACCCTACAAACTGTTTTCCTGGCTGTGGTAAACCTCCTGGGATCCCTGCAGGCTATTGCCCTGGATGCAACAGATCTCCTGGGGGTCTTGTAGACTGTTGCCCTGGATGACCTCCTGGGAGCCCTGTGGACAGTGTGGTGTTCAGAGAGAGGGTAAAACAGGCTGATATGTCCGCAAGCAGGTACAGACTGGAAGGGAGAGGGTATCCATGAGTAGGGAAGAAAAGCCCAGCGTCACTGGGCCCCTGGATGGTCCCAGCCACTGTGGTTGTTTGGGTGGTGATCCTACCTGCTTCCCTGGCTGCAGCAGATCTCTTTGAAGTCATGTAGACTGTGAATTATTGAGAGAGGGGGAAACAGTTAAGGTCATTTTCTTGTGCTTGAGTTGTGTCTGGATACTCAGGACTTGTTGTAGTAGGGTAGCTGTGCGTTTAACATGTCATAGTCTCCTGGATTTGGTTCAATGTATTCTTTTGAGGGCATTTAGCCACATGGATGGCTTTGTTCCCTGAATGTTCCTGTTGTAGTAGGGGTTAAACTTGATAGCCCAGGTATGTCAGGTGTCTGATGTTTATCCTTTGGCTATATGGTTCTGGATCAACAGGTATATATGGTTCAGGAATCTCAGGTCGGATGAAGGTGGACAGACAGAGGGGTGGGGAATGGAGGTCTACCTGGAATAACAGTTTTCAGGGCACCTGGGGGCACCCAGAGGACTCAGTTAGAAGGTGGGTGGTGGAAGTGAAGGAAAGGTAACCTGTATGGTTCAGGCTCCACAGCTCTGATAAAGTTGGCTGCAGGTATGATGAAAGTGGTATTGAAGTGGTAGAACAATGGAGGCCCGCTGGGGATGGCAGACTGCTCAGGGGGGTTGGGAGTGCCCCAGAGGACTTAGCCTCTGGAAAGAATATTATTGGTGCAGATCTATGAAGAAGTGGAGAGAAGAGAAAGGTGCTGATCTGGTGTATGGTGGTTTGAACAAGAATGTATCCCATAGGTGCATATATTTCCATAGTTGGCTCCCAGTTGGTAGAAATATTTAGGAAGGATTAGCAGGTGTGGTCTTGTATCCCTGGGGAGAGAGATTTCAAAAGACATGTGTGATTATTTTGTTCTCTCTCTGTCTCATTTTTGCGAATCAGTGCATAAGTTCTCAGCTGTTCTTTGTCCCAGCTATCATGAATTCTAACTGTCTGAAATTGTGAGGCAAATTAAATGTTTTCTTAGGTAAGTAATCCTGGTCATGGTAATTTTTCAAAGCAAAAGAAAAGTAACTAAGACAACATGTACGTTATCTTACATTCTCAATATTTAAAAAAAGAACACAGAATTCAGTGCAACAGAATAAAGTTTTAAAATTGTGTTCAGATTGTACAATAAATTTACCATTATTCTAAACTAAGGACATCTTTTACCTTGACCACAAAATATCCTTTTTAATTTTAATGTCTTGTTTGTTTTTGTTGTTGCAGTGGTGGTGGTGGTGGTGGTGGTGGTGGTGTGTGTGTGTGTGTGTGTGTGTGTGTGTGTGTGTTTCCATGTAGCCTCCAGAAGTCAAAATAAATTGTTATTCTTCAGAAGATGTCCACATTATTTTTTGAGGCAGACACATTTGCTGGGACCTGAGGCTTGATGTTTAGTACAGAAAGTCGGCACACAAACCCCAGGGATCTGCCTGTATCCTGTTTCCCAGTGATATAATTAAAACTACATTTCATCATGAACAGATTGTTTTTTAAAATGATTTATATAAATAAAACTCATGTTCTTATGCTTGTGTGGCACTTATTTTACCAACTAAGATATCTTTCCAGTCTCCAACAAAATATCATGTCCATATTTTCATGTACTATTCCACTGTACTACATATTTAGAAAACAAGTGAGATTTGTAATCGTTGGGTTGAAGATTATCATCTGATTTTTGAAGATGTCAGGTGCTATTTGGACATGGCTTTCCTTATATCTTCTGCTATTTTGACCATTCTTCCATTTTACAGACTTGAATATGTGACACAGTAGGTGATGTTATATTCAATGAATTCTTTGAAATACATAGATGAAATATGGGGAGGGCTAATTAACTTTAATGGCATTGTGAAAAGCCATAGAGAAAGCTACGGCTGTAGAATCTCTCTCTCTCTCTCTCTCTCTCTCTCTCTCTCTCTCTGTGTGTGTGTGTGTGTGTGTGTGTGTGTGTGTGTGTGTGTGTGTATGTGTGTGTGTGTGTGTGTCTGTCTGTCTGTCTTATTTAGGATTACTATTGGTATAATGAAACACCATGACTAAAGTAACTTGGATAGGAAAGGGTTTATTTGGCTTGCAAGTCTAGAGAATAATCTATCACTAAAGGAAATCTTGACAGAAACTTAAGCAGGGCAGTAACTTGGAAGCAGGAACTGATGCAGAGTCCATGGAGGGATGCTGCTTATTGATTTTCTTTCCACAGCCTGCTTAGACTGCATTGTTAGAGAATCTATGACCACCAGCCTAGGAGTGGCACCACCCACAATGTGTTGGGCCTGTCCCTATCCATCACAAACTGAGAAAATACCCTACAGGTTTCCCTACAGTCTGATATTATGGTGGTATTTTCTCAATTGAGGGTCCCTCTTCTCTGATGATTCTCGCTATGTCAACTTGACATAACTAGTCAGTGCAAATGATCCATTGTCAAGAGCGAGTCAATTTCATCTAAGAGTATAGTCCTTTATAAGTTGACCATGCTTTTAGGACAGTCACACATCTAATAATATTTTTGCAGCAAAAAGTTAGTCTTGATGTTTTCTTTAGGACACAAATTTGAATGAATTGAGAAGATTGGGTAGATACTGAAAGATTTTGTTGAGGGAGGTTGAATATGATCAAAAAACATGTACAATTTTTTTTAAAAAAATCTAATATTTTGATTTGAGAAAAGACAAAATAATGCTGGCAAATGTAAAAAGAAAATGATTTTCAACATAGATATAAATTACTATAATAATTATGTAAAACATAAACAAAGTTATTAAAATCTAAAATTAAAATTTACATATAATACAGAAATTCTACTTCTGTGTATTAATGCAGAGGAATGAAAATCACCATATCAAATATTTCTTGCAAACCATTTTCAGTTGTTAGTATATAGAAACATCCAAGGTGTCAATCATTAAATAGATACAAAAATGTGCTACCTAATACTCAAGAGAGTAGTGATGTTTTTCTGAGAAACTTGTGAAATTCTGTCATTTGTAACATGCATAGAGCTAAAAGATATTAAGTGAAATGATGCAGGCACAAAAATGACAAAACTACCCAATCTTACTTATTATATTAAGCTTAAAATCATTGATGTCATAGAAGAGAGTATATTGTTCAGTCATTAGAGCTCAGGAAAAAGAGAGAGTGGGTGGGGATAAAATAAACATGTATAATAAGTACTAAAATATAATTGCATAGGAGAAATTAGTTATAGCAGAACAGGTTAAGGACATTTTACAATAGTCTGTGATTAACCTTAAAGTAATAAGAACAAAAATAATTCAAACCTCCAAAACACCTTCCAGAATATTTCACTGTCTCTCATCTGGTGCCAACTAGTCCCATCTCCCTATTAGTTGCCAATTTTGCTCTTCTACTCTCATGAAGATGAGTTCCCATTGAGTCTATTGTAAATAATCCACTTGACAGGCTAAGTAGGCCAAGCAAAAGTAAAAGGTAGAGATTTAAAAGCAATGAAAGGATTCTAGAGAAACAAGTTGCTAAAAGAAGGTAATGACTGTTACTCTCATAAAATATGGGAGTTTATGAAAGAAAAGTTATAAATCTCCATCACAGTTGGTGGTCAGTGACTGCAGATGGAGATACCACTTTGGAAAGGTGTCACTGTCAAGACTAAAACCGACATGGAAGATTAGGTATTGAATGAATCATACCAAAATCTCTTAACAATGCTTCCACCCCCCCAATCTTCTGGAGGTAATTTCCATTTATATATTAAAATAAGGTGTTATTTGATATTAGAGTATATGTATTAAATACAATTTAGAATTAGACCTCTACCATGGTTATCTTTTACTGATTTGTTAGTTACTCTTATGTTTCTGTGATCAAATACTATTAATGGAAGCAATCTAAGGGAGAAACCTTATTTTGACATATGGTTTAGAGGAAGGGTCCATAATGAAAAGAAAAATAGCATGGGTGCAACAGACAGATCCTTTACCAAATATCACAAAAATTTCCTTTATTTTAGTTGCTGTTAAAATACTTGATTCACTCTAAAACATCTTGAAGTTGTTCTCCACTTTCCACACTACCCTCGGAACTAATGTCTTCCAAGCTCATTGTAGAAATACAGGTTAATCTCTGTGCCAAAACCTAAACAGCTATGAGATTGACCTGTCTGGAGCATCAGGTGAAGGACAAAATGTTAAAAACACTACAGAATATATGGGATTGCATAAGCTATACATTCTGATAATGATGCACCACCAATAACCTAGATACCAAGATCATTAATTATATGAAGCTCAAATTAGAAGGAAACAGATTAGCTAATCTTAACAGAAGATCTTAGTAGAAGATCAATCTAAGATTGAGGTCATGGGAAGAAGGAAGCTTCAGTTGATAGTTTCAGCATACACTGTTTATCTGAAGGTCAACCTTCAACATGCACAAACATCCACATCTGACCAAAGGGGTGCTTTGCCATTTCCAAGAATCAGAGGTATTGAATTCCTTGACATGATCGTGATCATATCAAACATACACATTCGCTCAAGACATCATCTGCTTCCCACATCCCTGCTTAAAATATTTAACCTGGTTTTAAGTTCAATATTCCAAAGCGTTCCACATTTCTCCCCAAACTCCCACATGTGAAGGTTCTTCAAAACATCAGTTCCACATTTCCAGTTACCAATTAGTACATGAGTTCCTTTTTGTTATGCCAAAATGATTGGGAAGGCATGACAGCAGGAACAGGGTATTGTGGGATTGTATCTCAACCACATGCAGAAATCAACAAAAGTTAACTGGAATATAGATGAAGTTACAAATTTCTAGAGCCCATTCCCAATGATATACTTCTATTTGCATAACTAAACATCAGTGCAGAATACATTTGGGATATATCTCATTCAAATCACCACAATGACTTCACAAGGGAAACCAAGCCTGGGTAGAAACCTAATATGGCAATATGACGCTAAACAATAGAGAGAGGGGAATAGATGCATAAGTAATAAACTAAATAAATAATATGGATAAAAGAGGATTCTAGATTCAGTACATTTGCTTTTAAGTCATTTACACTTAGCATCTTATTTACAATATAAAAAGCACCATCCTCTCTTGCTGAATATAACAACTGAACTAAGTGAATCCATATTTGGACTCCAAATATATTTCTTATTTTAGTTTCTAAATCAGCTATATTGCCTTTCCTCTATAGCATGTTTGATATAGGAGACATTTAAAAATTAGAATGTAATGAAAAATTATCAAAATGTTTGTCATTTCCTATATTCTGGGTATATTATGTTTGTAAATTTTTTCAGAGGCAAGATTGATAGTTCTGAAAGTTTAGTACATTGCATTATAAATTATGCATACTTAAAATTTTACAAAATTTTATTTTTGTAGGAATGCTTTGCTTACATCTATGTCTGTATACCAGTTGCATGGGTGTGCCAACATAGGCCAGAAAAATGAATATAATCTGTAATTGGTGTAAAGGACAATTGTGATCCACTGTATGAGTGCCGAGAATCAAATATGGGTCCTCTGGACAAGCAGCTAGCATTCTTAATCACTCTGTCATCTCCCTAAAACCCATCTACCACACAATAAATGAAGAGATAGTAAACTCTTTGCAGAGAAGTAAACCCAATTTCTGGAATACCCTATAGCATATAGTAATCAGGCGACTTAAAATATTTTAGATATTACAGCTGCAGCTCAGGGGTAAAGCACTTGACTAGCACACATTTTTGTCTGAGTGTGTGTTTTGTCAGTATTGTCCAGAGAAAAATAACAAATAACACACACACACACACACACACACACACACACACACACACACACATTCACGCACACACATGGTTTATCTTAAAGTACTGGATCACATTATTATTATTATTATTATTATTATTATTATTATTATTATTATTACTTATGACAGGAAGCTTGTAAGTCCTAGTTTGCATGATAGATTGACAGACTAGAAAATTCAGGCAGGAGCTAAAACTGCAGCATGAACTTAGAAATTATTGTTTAGAAAATTTCATTTTTTCATCTTATGACACCTTGTGGAATGGATAAGTAACATACACATTATTGAGGGCAATTTGTTTTGTTTTGTTTTTAAAGCCAATTCTAACTAGGACTCCTAGTAATAGAAAATATTTAGCCTGAACTGCCATCTAGTATATCCAGGCATCTTCCAGTTGTGGAACTGGTGCACCAATTCACCAACAAATCCTTGAACCTATAATCTATTATGGCTGCAAGATGCTTGGGGGTTTATGAGGCATAGAATGTGTGAAAGTGGCCAACAAATGATGGGTCTAAGTTGAGGGCCATGGCACGAAAGCAAACTCAAAACTGACACTGCATAGATGACCAGGAACTGAAGGTTGGATATCCCAGAGACCATAAATAGAAAAAAAAAATCAATAAAGCAATTCCTAATGATATTCTATTATACTCACAGATTTGAGCCAGGTCAAATCATCATCATCACACAGACTTTCTCCAGCAGCTGATAGGAGCAGATGCAAAGACCCAAAGTTAAACATTTGGCAGAGAGAACCCAAATTGGAGATCTCTACTGAGTCCTGAGAGCTTAGTAAATTTATAGAAGAGGGGAAGGTAGACTTGTAAGATCCAGGGGGATCTAGGAAAATGGAAGAATATGGCCCACAGAATCAACTAAACAGGGCTCATGGCTCATAGAGACTGAAGTGACAATTATGGAGCTTGCATGATTCTGGACTGTATTCATATATGTTATGGTTGTCAGATTGATGTTTTTATGAGACTCCTCACAGTGTGAGTAGAGATGTCTTTGACTCTTTTGCCTGATCTTGGGACCATTTTCCTCTTACAGGGTTGCCTTTCCCTTCCCTAATATGAGGGTTTGTTCCTCATCTTATTGTAACTTGTTATATTGTGTGTGGTTGATATCCCTCGGAAGCCTGCTCTTCTCTGAAGGGAAATGGAATAGATGTGGATCTTGGAGACCGGGGAGGTGGAAGAGGGACCGGAAAGAGAGAAGAGAAGGGAAACTGCACTCTGGATGTACTTTATAAGATAAGAATAAAAAGGATTTATATATATATATATATATATATATATATATATATATATACCTATTTATATCTATCTGCTTATTTTATTCATGTGTCTACTCATTCATGCATATAAGTGTTTTATATATATATATATATATATGTATATATATACAAATGTGACATTTATATGCCTTGTGCTTACAAAAGGTGTCACACACTCTGCAATTGGAGGTATAGATGGTTGTGAGCAAACCTGAGGGTACTGTGAACCAAGTCTACCATGACTGAGTTGATTTTATTTGAGAGATTTGAGGATGGTTCAAAATACACAAGTTGGCAAATGTAATAAATAATATAAATGATTTCAGAGATAGATATGAAATGGTCATGTAAATATACCCAGAAATCCAATATTCTTAGATGTTAAAATTCCTGGAAAGAATAGGAATGGAAGGAACATATATTAGCATAATAAAAGCTATATATGATAAACCCATAGCTAGCAACATTAAAAATGAGGAAAATAATTCTACGAAAATCAGGAAAAGAGCTGGAAAGATGGCATTACCATTCATAGTACTTAGTGCTGTTCCAGAGGACGCAAGTTCAGTTCTCTGTACCCACATTATAGTGTACCATCTATAATTTTTTTCCCTCTCTGCTTCATGTTTATAGATAAGATGTAAGCTCTCAGGTATTACTCCAGTACCATACCTGTCTGTCTCCTGAAAGGTTTCCTGCTGTATTGACCATAGACTCAACCTCTGAAATTGTAACTTCCCAAGCTCTTTTTTCTATAATTTGCCATGGTCACAGTGTATCATCACAGCAGTAGAAAAGTAACAAAGACCAGACGTGGGGTATTGCTTTGAAAGGTCTGAGCATGTAGATTTTTTTAAGGAATATCAAATATTTGGGGGCTTTGGAATAAGAAAGAGGCTAAACATTGCAAGCAGTGCTTACAACCTGTTCTAGTAGAATCGTGGAAGACAATAGCTCTGAAAGCAATGTGTAGTTTAGAGGCCCGCTCAAAAGATTTCAGATGAGAGCAATAGTAGCAACTGGATCAGAGACTCTCTTGTGATAAATTGGTAAAATATATAACAACCTAAATGTCATAAAACTGATGCATAATGAAAATGAAACATACATAAACTATAAAATACTGTTAGACAAAAAAAATGAAATCATGAACTTAACAGATAAATGTGTACGACTAGAAAAGACCATATTGAGTGAGATAACACAGATACAGAAAGACAAATGTTATCAAAGGCTCCCAGTTCAAAATATTTTTATACAAGTATTTAGTATGTTGCAACTACAGAAACCAGGAATGTAAAATGTAAACATTGGCAAGATAGGAGAGTTGTAGCACAATATAGAAAGGAATTGCAGGGCGCAAGTAATATGATCAAAGAAACTGATAAGCCTATGGGTGCATTAGTAGCACAGATACCTTGGTGGTAACTATTAGCTTTCTAATTGGACTTAAGTCTCACTCAACAAGAATGATACTATGACTGGTTCTGGAAACCAGTCATAGATAGAACTGGGTAGATATTTTCCTAGTCCTAGCAAAATTATGGTTGTTGAAAGAGAATCTGCAACCACTATTTTATTAAACAAGCATAATCCTCAACATCAGTCTATAAGAGTTTGGCCTTGTAGTCACAGATAGTATAGGTTTCTGTCATAAGGAAACTTCTCTTTCCAAAAGAGAGAGAACCCTACAGAAAATCACAACCAATTAAAATCCAGAGCTGTAGAGTCCAGTCCCAATGGATACATATACAAAACAACTCCCACACCACAGGCTTAGGAACCATTGTGAACATGGAGCTGGAGGGAGTTTTCTACAAGATCGTGTCTGCTATTAAAGTCAGAAAGCACATATGTAAAAGTTCAACAACATGACAAACTAAACATGAGCTGAAGAAGGATGACACTGATGAAAACAGAAATCTGGATAGGGAAAATCCCATGAGGCCTCAATTCTGCACAAAGAGCTACAGGCAGTTGTGGCTGGAAGTAGAAGAGGTATTCACCCATGGAAAAACACACTAATTCATTGTCCAGTGCCAAACATTCAGTCCTTAAAACATGTATACAAATAACATTGTATGGGCTCAATATGTACTTAGGGCTATTTATATATTACGTACAAACACATATAGATGAATATGAATTAATGAAAGGACAGATCATGAATTTGAAGGAGAGCAGGGAGAGGTATATACTAGGGTGGAAAATGAAGGAAGAAACATTGTAATTACATGTTTTATAATTTTTAAAATGTTTTAAAACTGTGGTTGCTTTTTACCTCATTCACAGAATTGTATTCTTTATTGTTACTGTAAATATTTTCAAAACCTATGGCTTTGAAAGTCCTTAGGCTATAGTATGGAAAAGTTACTACTCTTGTTTATCTAAATTGACACTGCCATCTAACTATCTATGCTTATTTTCTATACATAGATATTGTTTTCAGTGTTAATGAGAGAAAACATTTTACAATCAATAATCCTAAGTGTAAAAATTCCTGGCTTCTCAAGATAATGAAAATAAATGAGTATGAATACTCAGTCCAAAATAGGTCATGTATGCCACCACTTCTAAAACTCGGGGAATATATTGGGGGAAGTTGTAGAAAGAATGGAGGATGTAGTAGAATTGATGAGGGGCTGTCAAACACTATCTTTTCGGTAGGCCACAATCATGAACACAGCAGATGTGATTCTTTGCAGTGGACTTGTACAAGTTTGACTTGTCAATGGACAGTCATCAATACAGGAAGTGTTTATGGAGCCATACCCCTTATTTATGAACTATTGGATACTAATAGACTGGAGAGATGTCATTCTCTTTAAATATGAGCACAATTGATTTCACTTGGCTCTATATGGTAGTGCTCACTGTTGAAAACTGTTGCTCACAAAACAATGCATAAAATGATGAGCATAGGGAAGTGACCTGTACAGAAAAGTGAGAGGTCATAGGAATAGTAGTGCAATAAGAGAAAGTCTGAGGTTAAAGTAAATCTGAATGAATTGGTTTCATGTATGATATGGGTATCTATGACACTGTCAAAAATAAGTTCAATTAATTTTTTTCATTACAATGAATCATGATAAAAAAGTTACTTGGGGCTTTGAAAGTTGATTACAAAGTATAATATCACCAAATCTACTCTTTAAAGTCTTTAAGATGGGTACTGTGAGGTCTGCCTGGGAGCACTTGCAGAAGTGAGTTGAATTCTTAGACCCATTGTCTAGCTGTGGGGTTCTCTTTTACATCCAGCAGAGATTTATGGGGCCCCAAGGGTATCTTGTTTTCTGTGGAACCCTCCAGAGGGCCCTAAACTAACCAGCCTGGAACTCTGTCCAACTAATGAAATCCCAGTTAGATCTCCTGCCATCCCAGTTGTTCTGCCTGAGACACAGCTTACAGAAATGAGCTGCACAAGGCCCCTTGAGCCCCATTGTATAACTCTGCAATCGCTATTCAGTCCAGAGGATCCTTGCAGGACCCTAAGAGCATCCTGCTTCCCCATGGAAACCTTTGGGAGAGCAAGACTAGCTTGGAACTTTCTCCACCAATCCTGTCCTAGTTGGATCTGCCCACTATCCCAGTTGGGTCTGACTGGGACAGAACCTGCAGAGTAGGGTTTGCCTGAGGCACAGCCAGCAGAGTCAAATACTCCAACCTCCATCATCTGGCCCATGATTCCCCTTACCTTCCCAGCAAGTCTTGTTGCCATCAAGATCATCCAGTCAACACTAGGAAAAACTAGATGCCTAAAGGATAGCATAATAACCCAATCAACAAGATCCAGGGCAATATGGCACCTCCAGAACCCAGCTATCCTGCTACAATGAACCCTGTATATCCTAATAAAACTGAAGCACAAGAAGAGGATCTAAAATACAATATTACAAAGATGACAGAGGGCTTTAAAGAGGACATGAATAAATCCCTTAATGAAATACAGGAAAATACATTTAAACAGGTAGAGGAATTAAAAGAAAAAACAAATAAATATTTTTAAATGTAGGAAAATGAAATCAAACAGGTGAAAAACAGGTGAAAAAAATCTATCCAAGACCTGCAAAGGAAAATAGAAGCTATAAAGAAATTATAAACTGAGGCAATCCTGGAGATGGAAAATCTAGGAAAGAAAACAGGAACTACAGATATAAGCCTTGCCAATAGAATAGAGGAGATAGAAGAATCTCTAATGTAGAAGATAAGATAGAAAAAAATCGATGTATTAGTTTAAAAAAATGCAAAATCTAAAAAGTTCATGAAACAAAACATCCAGAAAATTGTGACTATGAAAAGACCACACCTAAGAAACAGGAATAGAAGGAGAAGATTCCCAACTTAAATGCCCAGAAAACATATTCAACAAAATCATACAAGATAATTTCCCTAACTTGTTGAATATAATTTTTAAAAACATGCTTGCTCCTTTGCCTGGGGCTGCACTATCTTCTATGCTCTGAGATCAGTCATCATGAGTCTCAATTAGCTCAGCCAATGGCGAGCTGACCATTTTTCCCCTGGAACTGTAATTGCTCGCCTATCCCCTCATGGCTACCTTTGCCAAGTCTACAACAACCTCCCAGGCTGAACTCTTTCTTTGCTCACCTTTGCTCTGTGGATAGAAAACACTAGACAGTTTTAATATTTTAAACTAGCCAGATAGCAAAATTTCTGGGCTCTTATCAGCTAACCTATTCCAGCCAACCTCTGCTGGCAGAGGCCTCCATTTTCAGCCCCACCAACCCCACAAGATCTTACATGGCTGTTGCCTCCTCCTGTTCCAAAACGTGGTTGGAATTCTTCTTTCTCTGTGTCTCTTCCTCCTTGGGCCCCAGAGTCCCACCTTCTTCCTTTCACCCAGCAATTGGCTTCTGCCGTTTAAATTGACACAACCAAAAGCCAATTAGGGAAACTACACCTCCCCCTACAATATCCTCATAAAGATATACCCATAAAAGTACAAGAAGCTAATAGAACATCAAACAAATTGGACCAGAGAAGAAATTCTTATACCACATAATAAAACTATCATACAGGACAAAGAAAAAATTTTAAAAGCAGCAAGAATGAATGGCCAAATAACATGTAAAGGCAAACCTATCAGAATTTCACCCAATTTCTCATCTGAGACTCTAAAAGCTAGAAGGACCTGGGCAGAGATCTTGCAGATCCTAAGAGACTACTATACCCAGAATAATTCTCAATTGCCATAGATGCAAAACCAAGATATTCTATGACAAAACCAAGTTTAAAAGATACCTTTCCACTAGCCCAGCCCTACAGAAGGAAAAACCGAATTCAATGAGACCAACTACTCTCAAGAAAACACAAGAAATAAATAATTTCATGCCATTAACACCAATAGAAGAGAAACACACACATACCACCACCACCAACAACAACAACGACAACAAAATAAAAGGAAGTAACAATCATTGGTCATTAATATCTTTCAACATCAATGGACTCAATTTCCAAGTAAAAAGACCTGAGCTAACAGAATGAATACATAAACAGAATCCATCTTTTGCCTATATACAAGAAATATATCTCATTAGCAAAGATAGTCATTATCTCAGTATAAAAGGCTGGAAAATTGTAAAAAGTCTTTCTGAGCAAATAGATACAGGAAACAGTCTGGAGTAACCATTCTAATGTCTAATAAAATAGACTTTCAACCAAAAGCAATCAAAGGAAACAAGAAGAGACAAGACATATTCATCAAGAGAAAAATCCATAAAGAGGACATCTCAATTATGAACATCTATGCCTTAAAAGCAAGCGAGCACACTTTCATAAAAGAAACATTACTAAACTTTAAATCACGGATCAAACACCACTCATCAATAGTGGAAGACCTCAACATCTCACTTTAACCAATGGGCAGGTCATCAAGACAGAAATTAAACAAAAATAACAAAACTAACAGAGGTTATGATTCAAATGAATCTAGCATATATCTATCGAACATTTCACCCAAACACAAGAATATGCCTTTTTCTAAGCACTTCATGGAACCTTCTCCAAAACTGACCAATAATCAGACACAAAGCAAACCTTAATAGAAGACTGAAATAATCCTATGCATCTTATCAGATCACCATTAATTAAAGCTGGACTTCAACAAAAGAAACAACAGAAAGCCTACATATTCTTGGCAACTGAATAGTTCTCTACATAGTGGTCACTGGGTCAGAAAAATAATAAAGAAATGAATACTTTTCCAGAATTCAATGAAAATGAGGACATAACATACAGAAACTTATAAGATACTATGAAAGCAATGCTAAGAGGAAAACTCATAGCACTAAGTGCCCTTTTTAAGAGATTCTTACACTAATGAATTAAAAATAGACCTGAAAACTCTAGAAAAAAAGAAGAAAACACCAAGGAGGAGTAGACAGCAGGAGATAATCAAACTCAGGGCTGAAATAAATCAATTAGAAACAAAGAAAACAATAAAAAGAATCAATGAAAACAAGAGCTGTTATTTTTTTGAGACAATCAACAAGATAGACAAACCCTTAGCAACACTAACTTAAAGGCAAAGAGACAATACACAAATAAACAAAATCAGAAATAAAGACATATAATAATGTACACTGAGGAATTTCAAAGAATCATTATGTTATTATTTCAAAAGCCTGTAATCCACAAATTGGAAAACCTACATGAAATGTCTGATATTTCAGACAGATATCAATTAAGATAGCTAAATCAAGATCAGGTAAACTATCTGAGTAGTCCTATAACACCTAAAGAAATAGAGGCAGCCATTAAAAGGCAAAACAGAAGCCAACAGATTGGGAAAAGGTCTTTATCAATCCTACATCTAATAGAGGGCTAGTATCAAATATATACAAAGAACTTAAGAAGAAAATAACCCTATTAAAATGGGCTACAGAGCTAAACAAAGAATTTTCAACTGAGGAATATTGAATGGCTGAGAAGCATCTAAAGAAATGTTCAACATCCTTAGTTATTAGGGAAATGCAAATCAAAATAACTCTGACATTCTACCTCACACAACTCAGAATGGCTAAAATCAAAATCTCAGGGGACAGCAGTTGCTGGCAAGTATATAGAGAAAGAGGAAAACTCCTCCATTTTTGGTGGGATTACAAAGTGGTACAACCACTCTGGAAATCGGTTTGGTGGCTCCTCACAAAACTGGACGGCTGTACCACATCTGGGCATATACCCAGAAAATGCTCCAACATGTAATAAAGACACAAGGTCCACTATGTTCATAGAAGCCTTATTTATAATAGAAAGAAACTAGAAAGATCCCAGATATCCTTTACCAGAGGAGTAGATACAGAAAATGTGATACATTTACACAATGGAATACTACTCAGCTATTAAAAACAATGAATGTATGAAGTTCTTAGGCAAATCGATGGAACTAGAAAATCCTGAATGAGGTAACTCAATCTCAAAATAACACAGATGGTATGCACTCACTGTTAAGTGGATATTAGCCCAAAAGCTCTTAATACTCAAGATATAATCCACAGACCACATGAAGCTCATGAAGAACAAAGATCAAAGTGTGGGTAATTCAGTTCTTCTGAGAAGGTGAACAAAATACTCACAGAAGCAAATATTTAGATAAAGTGTAGAGAAGAGACTGAAGGAAAGGCCATCCAGAGACTGTACCACCTGGGGATTCATCACATATACAGTCACCAAACCATGACACTATCATGGACGCCAAGAGATGCTTGCAGATAGGAGCCAGATATGGCTGTCTCCTGAGAGGCCCTACCAGAGCCTTACAAATACATAGGCAGATGCTCACATCCAACCATTGGACTGAGCATGGGGTCCCCAATGGAGGAGTTAGAGAAAGGACTAAAGGAGCTGAAGGGGTTTGAAACCTCATAGGAAGAACAACAATATCAACCAACCAGACCCCCAAAGCTCCCAGAGACTAAGCCATCAACCAAGGCATATGTAGCATGTGTAGCAGAGGATTGTCTTGTCTGGCATCAAGGGGAAAAGAGGTCTTTGGTTCTATGAAGGCTTGATAGATGCTCCATTATAGGGGAATTGAAGGCGGGGAGGTAGGAGGGTGTGGGTGGAGGAATACCCTCATAGAAGTAGGGGGAGGGAGAATGGAATAGGGTCTACCTGGGACAGGGGAAAACTGGAAAAGGGGACATTTGAAATGTAAATAAAGAATATATACAATCAAAAAAATAAAACAGGACTCATAAACAAAAAAGCCCAGGTCCAGATGGTTTTATTGCAGAATTCTACCAGACATTAAATGAAGAGCTAATGACAATAATCCTCCAACCCTTCCATAAAATAGAAACAGAAGGAACATTGGGATACTGAGATGGAAATTTAAGGGTTCTTTGGAGAGTCAGTTGAATTGGATGGCATTTTGCTGGGACAAGCACATGAAGGAATGTTTTTCTGAAGTAGACACAGAAGAAAGACTAAGGCAGACTAGAGAAGGTATATTTCACTGAAGCAGACACAGAAGAGGATGTTCTGCTAAAGCAAACACATGAAAGGACATGTGGTGAAGGAGCTTTTGTTAACAACATGCATGTATTGGTCTGCCTTACATTGTATAATTAAACTCCATTTGTCAGGACTCTGTGGACTTGGGGTGATTGGATGCATGTGCTGATGCAAGACCTGTGCTGAGGCAAGACAAGTGTTGAGTCAAGACCTGTGCTGAATGGCAAGACCCATGCTGGGACACAGCATGTAGAGGTATATAGTGGCCACTTCTGATAGCCAGTCAGGACTCTCAATGGAGGGATAAGGGCAGCAACAAACTCACAAAATCTTGGACACAATATGTGTCCTGCATACGAGATGTCCAGTGACAAGGATAGAGCAGAGAAAGAAGGAATGTCCAGCCAATGACTGCTCCAAATTGAGACCCATCCCATAGGCAAGAATCAGTCCCTGACACTATCAATGATACTCTGCTATGTTTGCAGACAGGAACCTAGCATAACTGTTCTCTAAGATGCTCCAGCTACCAAGTATTGGAAAGAAAATTCGGAGACTCACAGCCAAATGTTAGATGGAGCTTGGGGGCATCTTATGGAAGAGTTGGTCGAAGGATTGAGGGACCTGGAGAGGACATGGAATCCACAGTAAGACCAACAGAATCAACTAACCTGGACCCTTGAGGGCTCCCAGAGACTGAATGACCAACCAAAGAGTGAGCAAATACTGGATGTAGGCTTCCTCTACATATGTAGAAGATGAGTAGCTAGTCTTCTTGTGGGTCCCTCAACAAATGGAGCAAGGGCTGTCCCTGAGACTTTTGCCTGCCTATATGTGGACCCCACATCCCTAAATGGACTGCATTATCCGGCCTCATTTGGAGAGGATACCCCTAGTACAACAGCAACTTGATGTGTGGGGGTTGGGGTGGGAAGTAGGTGAGGGTGATATGTATGGGTGGAGGGTTACACCCAGAAGGGGCCTTTCTCTTCTCAAAAGAGAAGGGGAAGGTGGAATGGAAGGTGGACTTGACTGAGAGAAAAGAAAGGAAGGGATGGAATTATGTCATAAAGTAAACAAGTAAATCAAAACAAAAAATGGATACTGGGGTTTTAGAGATAGTAATATATGAGAATTTTATGCTTAAGGCCATGGATTCAGTCCTTATATGGAAAAAATTAAAAGTGCTCTAGACAATAAGGTCCATGATATATGTGTTTTCCTATAGTTAAAGTGTGGGTTAAAAGATTTTTCTTTGACAGGGTGATAATAGAAACTTGAAACTTAAATTCAATAATTATTAAGAGACATTCATTGAATGTATACAATTGAATTTTATATTCAATGTTAGGAAGTTAGTACATTGTGTAAAACAACTGAGGCCTCCATAATTTGTCCCAGATTATTTAGGAAAGAAGTCAGTCAGGAATTAAGACTCAGTCAGTCAGTATCTTTGCTTCCATTTATGGTCAATTTTACTACCATCATGAAGGTTACAAGTTTTATAATGTTGGTAAGGCACTGTAGAAAAATAACCCTATTTAAACATAAAGTTCTTGAGGGTAATTCTAGAGTAATCTTTTATCATTTATTTTTGTTAATTATAGTAATTTATTATATTTATAATTATCATTAATATTTTAAAATAAAATTGTTTATTGACCCTGCTAAATTATAATGCAATACTCTGAAAATATTGAATTTTAGATGAGAAAGAATATTAGAGAAGTTTGAGTTACATAATGATGGAGAGGACATGTCCAATAACACCATCTGGGGGAGGACTGGCCAGTTAATAGTCTAGCTAAATACATCTTAGGGATCACAGAATGAAGGACTTTACTTAACAGTATAGAAAGGAGAAAGTACTAGTTTGATATAAAAAGGTTTTGTTTCTGGTTCTTTTTATACCTCTACTAGCTCAGTATCCTTGAATAAATAATATCCTTAACTTTTCCAATCATACACAAGTCTGAACCAGGATTATTAAATTTCTGGATCACAGAACCTACTGAAAAATGATTAAATGTTATGAACCCTTACTCAGAAAAATTAATTATTTTCTAGATTTGGCCTCCCACTATAAAGAATGTCCTCCCTCCACAACTGGATATTCTAACTCAGGGATCAAATACATAAAACTCTTTGGATCAACTGACAGGTTGAGCTTTGCATACTAGGTAGAGAAAGGGTGTGCAAATTGAGTATGTTGGGAGAAATTAGGGATTATCTGCCTGGCAGTAAACCACTCTGAGAATCAGGGCACTTAATTCTTTGTTCATTTGAAAATTGGGACTTATATTCCAGACATGCTCATAGCCATACATTTATTTTCGTTGGGCTGTCTCTTTTGAAATGTATAAATAGCTATAAATTCTTCTGTATGACAGGTGGCTTGGCAGACTTAACTTGACTAGAGACAATGAAGGAACAAAATGGAACACAGACAAATGGATAGAGAAAAGCTGGGATCAGGGGTGCTCTGCAAACTCTGAAGGTGCTGAGCCAACTATTAAGCAACTTGAAACTGAAGTGCTTGGTAGGTCTCCATAGGTGAGCAGTCTCAGGCTGTAAACATTTGGAGTGAGAAAGCTATAGTTTTTAGTTTTTGCACACAATGATCAATAATTCATAAAAACTCTTACTTGGAACAATGGAAAGATTTGTGATGTTCTTGTGTGTCTAAGGCATTGGTCCCTGACATGGCTGTACCTATGTAAGTAATACACAGTCACTCAGTACTTCATCTACTCGTGGCTTCCTGCACTCACCATAAAGTTCTTTGCCTTATTTTGCCAAGAAAATCATAGCCTATGAATAATGTTCTATGACACCTGCTGTCTCAATAACAACAACATCAACAACACCAAAACAAAATAAAAAAAACAAACCAGTAAGCCACAGGCATAGAATTACTTCAATTTCCACTTCTGGGAAGGATTGGCTCTGTACAATGTGGGTCTCTTTCTTAATATATTAAGTTTGGTAAGTAGCTACAACTTCACAGAGCTATATTACATACTAGAATGAGAAGAGTAGAGGCTTTAATGCAATATTTAACAGATCAGCAATCTAATCCAGTATACTGAGTCTTTGTTTCCTTCTCTAATTATTAAAAATATGTTCTAGTGGTTGGAAAGATGGATCGAAGTTTGATTCCTAGCACCCACAAACACCATTGTTACAGTTCCAAGAAATCCAATACCTTCTCCTGAGCATCATGGGCACTCACTCACATTTCACAGACACATGACAAATAAATACACATAAATACTAAAAAATAACAGGACAGGTTTCTGGAAAAGTCAGAATTAACCTGTGGAAATAGAGAGAAAACAAACGTGTAGACTGAAGCAGAGTAGTTAAGGAAATGTGTCCTGAAGAATGAAAACTGAAAGGGAAGTACAGCTTTCAAATATTAAACCAAGTTGTTCCAAGTCTAAAGTTGGCATTAAGCATACAAAAACGCTCATCTATTAGCTTCTCAGAACACTTTTGGTTTTGTTCGGACACACAAATGCCTAGTAATTACTTATTGTCATTTACATTTCAGAAAAGCAACTTTCTGAAGCAGAATATGTCTGTAATTAAACATTTTGGCTGGTATTACATAGTAACAGCCAAAACCTTTAAAAAACACTAGCCAGAGACCCATAAATTTCAAAAGAACAAAAACAAACAAACAAAACAACTCCCCCAAAACAGGAGTATGCATTGAACAAATATCCATTAAATATTTTCTACAAAATAAGGATTACATGGATATTTTTCAGTCTTTATTTTTTCTTTTGCACACTTCGGACACAATCATTGCTACTTAATAATTCAAATTTCTGACAGAATTTTTGAAGTTTCCTTTTACAGAGATGCCCCAATTTATTTAATGAAAATTCACCCATTGTTTCATAGATTTACAGAATACAAAGCCTTTGATGTGAACTCCTCTGTATTTTGCAGAGCAAATGAGAAGTAGATGATTGCTAAATGTTAGAGAATATGAGAATAAGATGTGACTTGACTTACTAATTTACCCTCAGTATATATTCTCTTTTTTTTTATTTTTTTAATTTACATTCCAAATCACTTCCCCTTTCCCGTTTCCTCCCTCCCCGAAAGTCCCATAAGCCCCCTTCCCTCCCTCTTTTCTCCATTCAACCCCCTCTCGTTACTCTATTCTGGCGTTCCCCTACATCCAGTCTTTCCAGGACCAGGGGTCTCTCCTTCCATCTTTTTAGAAATCTATTGATATGCTGATTGTGTCTAGGGTATTCCGAGATTCTGGGTCAATATCCCCTTATCAGTGACTGCATACCATGTGTGTTCTTTTGTGATTGGGTTACCTCACTAAGGATGATATTTTCAAGATCTGACCATTTGCCTAGGAATTTCGTGAATTCATTGTTTTTAATTGCAGAGTAGTATTCCATTGTGTAGATATACCACATCTTCTGAATCCATTCCTCCGTTGAGGGACATCTGGGTTCTTTCCAGCTTCTGGCTATTATAAATAAGGCTGCTATGAACATAGTGGAGCATGTGTCCTTATTGCATGCAGGTAAAGTCTCTGGGTATATGCCCAGGAGTGGTATGGCCGGATCCTCCGGGAGTGTCATGCCCAGTTTTCTGAGGAACCGCCAGACTGCTTTCCAGAGTGGTTGTACCAGCTTGCAATTCCACCAGCAGTGGAGGAGTGTTCCTCTTTCTCCACATCCTCGCCAACAACTGCTGTCTCCTGTGTTTTTGATCTTAGCCATCCTGACTGGTGTGAGATGGAATCTCAGGGTGGTTTTGATTTGCATTTCCCTAATGACTAAGGATGATGAGCATCTCTTTAGGTGCTTCTCAGCCATTAGATATTCTTCAGGTGAGAACTCTTTGTGTAGCTCTGTACCCCATTTTTTAATAGGGTTACTTGCCTCTCTGGAGTTTAACTTCTTGAGTTCTTTATATATATTGGATATTAGCCCTCTGTCGGATGTAAGGTTGGTAAAGATCTCTGAAGAAAGAAATTGAAGAAGACCTCAGAAGATGGAAAAATCTGCCATGCTCATGGATTGGCAGGATTAATATAGTAAAAATGAGCATCTTACCAAAAGTAATACACAGATTCAATGCAATCCCCATCAAAATCCCAACTCAATTCTTCATAGAGTTAGAAAGAGCAATTCAAAAATTCATCTGGAATAACAGAAAACCCAAAATAGCTAAAACTATTCTCAAGAGTAAAAGAACCTCTGGGGGAATCAGTATCCCGGACCTCAAGCTGTACTACAGAGCAATAGTGTTAAAAACTGCATGGTATTGGTACAGTAACAGACATGTAGATCAATGGAACAGAATTGAAGACCCAGAAATGAATCCACACTCCTATGGTCACTTGATCTTTGACAAAGGAGCTAAAACCATCCAGTGGAAAAAAGATAGCCTTTTCAACAAATGGTGCTGGCTCAGCTGGAGGTCAACATGCAGAAGAATGCAAATTGACCCATCCTTATCTCCTTGCACTAAGCTCAATTCTAAGTGGATCAAAGATCTCCACATAAAACCAGACACACTAAAACTAATAGAAGGGAAACTAGGGAAGAACCTTGAACATATGGGCACAGGGGAGAATTTCCTGAACAGAACTCCAATAGCTTATGCTCTAAGATCAAGAATAGACAAATGGGACCTCATTAAATTACAAAGTTTTTGCAAGGCAAAAGACACTGTCAAAAAGACAAAGCGGCAACCAACTAACTGGGAAATGATCTTTATATTCTCTTTTATACAGTTCCCTATTGATTTTTAAATTTCTGTTTTTTTGTTTTTTTTTTTTTTGAGACAGGGTTTCTCTGTGTAGCCCTGGCTATCCTGGAACTCACTCTATAGACCAGGCTGGCCTCGAACTCAGAAATCCACCTGCCTCTGCCTCCCAAGTGCTGGGATTAAAGGCGTGCGCCACCACTGCCCGGCTGATTTATACATTTCTGATGTGTAGTGTATATAACCCATGTGTCAGTGCTGAATGAAATATTTTTGTTTTGTATAGCCTTACTAACCAGGTTTGTTAATTTTGACATTTTCAACCACTATCTTAACAACACATTTAAAATACAAGACACATGTTTTTCTTTATTTCTGTAAAATATAAATATTTATTGCAAATTTCTGGGAGTTCTATGTTCACACTATCCAATAAAGTAGGCATATGGCTTCTGAATTACAACTGGTTGCAACTAAGGCAACATGATTTTCCATTTTGCCTAATTTTATGCTTAATCAAATAGCCACATGGGATTAGTGCCTACCATATACGGCAGCCTGGTTATATGAAATGGGAGAAAATTGGGCTTTTCTTAGAGGAAACCAAGGACAATAGAAAAAATTCCTATACTGTTTTTAGATGTTCTTGGAGACTAATAACCTTGAAGGGGGATTTCTGAGCAAGGTTTTGTTAGCCCACAGGTCTTTGGGGCAGAATTACCATTGTGTGTCACAACTCCATCAAAGGTATAGTGTTTTAAATTATGTTTACAAAACAGTGTCCTGATACTGCTTTTCAAGCATCCTTTGTGTAATTTTATATTTCCCTTTCTACTTGCTCCTTTGTATTATTATATACTTCCCTCTCCCCAGTTAGAGATTCCTTGGATCTACCCCTTTCTTACTTTCTTTATGGAATCTGTGTACTACTATCCCCTTTTAAGTGCATCTCCTTCCCATAGTCCCCTTATACTATTCTTTATTCTGCATTAAATTCAAAATATGTACCCAAATCTAAAGATTCAGAACTAGGATACAAAAATAAGAGAGACTATGTAGTGTTTGTTTCATTGAAACCAGGTTACCTCACTCAATACAATTTCTATTTTAATCCATTTACTTCCAAACATCATGGTTTTATTTATGTACATACTGATAAAACTCAATTATACATATGTCGACATTTTAAAATAGCTTATTTTTAAGTAAGTAATTACATGATTTAACTACTTCCCTTTCCTTCTTCCAACCATTTCTGTGTGCTCCTCCGTTTGCTCTCCCTCCCACTCAAGGATTCTTTTTCTTTACATGTATATAGTTAAATATGTAATATATATATATATATATATATATATATATATATTGATCAAATGCAACCTGCATAGCCTATTTAAATTTGTTTATATGTATATTATTTCAGGGCTTTGTACTTGGAACTGGATAATAAATTCAGGGGCTCCTCTCTGGTGATGTTCTACATTCTGAACCCTGGGAGTGACTAATTTTCCTTCTCTCAGAAGTCTTAAGTTATTCTTTGTCTGGGAATGAGGCCATGTGAAGTATCTCCCTTCCATAACAGTATGTCTATTGATATTTTTATTGTTCAGACCTTGTTTAGGCAGCTATATTGAAAACTTGTGTAAATCTCCCCTGCCATTTCTAGGAGACACTTTCACAGAAGACTTTCCAGTTTTCCTAGCTCTTATGATCTCTCTGCCCATACCACCTAAATGTTCCCTGAGCTTTGGGTGTAAGACTTCTGTTGTAAATGTATCCACTGTGGATGAACACTCCAAAGTCAGTTGTTCTTTGTCTTCTGACTGGTTACAGTCTTGTGTAATCCTTTATATCTGCTGGAAATAGAACTAAATAAGGATGAGAGTTACACTTATTTGTGTGAATAAGTACTTAGAATGCAGTAACTAATTATACTTGATTTAAAGAAAAAGTGGTAGAAGCTCCTGTGAGATTCATAGTCTCACCAGCTCCAGGAAACTGGGTAGGTTTCTAGTATCGGATAGAATTCCCTTTTGTTAATGAGCCTTAAGTCTAATTAGACAGCTGTTGATTACCACCAAGATAATAATAGTTACTATTGCACTTTTAGGAATATCTTGCCATGCTGATAATTGTTGAGGTTCATAAGCATCACAGCTGGGTAGGACTATTGACTTCTTCCTTCCTTTAACAATATGTTTAATGATTTCTACTACTACAAAACATAGTCCTCAGGGAAGAGGAATTCAGATCCAGCTCAAATTCTTCCAAATTCTCTGTCGTTGTGTGTGTTGTCTTCAGTAATAAAGAATTACTTTCTAAGTGGATCAAAGATCTCCACATAAAACCAGACACACTGAAACTAATAGAAGGGAAACTAGGGAAGAACCTTGAACATATGGGCACAGGGGAGAATTTCCTGAACAGAACTCCAATAGCTTATACTCTAAGATCAAGAATAGACAAATGGGACCTCATTAAATTACAAAGTTTTTGCAAGGCAAAAGACACCGTCAAAAAGACAAAGCGGCAACCAACTAACGGGGAAATGATCTTTACCAACCTTACATCCGACAGAGGGCTAATATCCAAGATATACAAAGAACTCAAGAAGTTAAACTCCAGAGAGGCAAGTAACCCTATTAAAAAATGGGGTACAGAGCTACACAAAGAGTTCTCACCTGAAGAATATCTAATGGCTGAGAAGCACCTAAAGAGATGTTCATCATCTTTAGTCATTAGGGAAATGCAAATCAAAACAACCCTGAGATTCCATCTCACACCAGTCAGGATGGCTAAGATCAAAAACACAGGAGACAGCAGTTGTTGGCGAGGATGTGGAGAAAGAGGAACACTCCTCCACTGCTGGTGGAATTGCAGGCTGGTACAACCACTCTGGAAAGCAGTCTGGCGGCTCCTCAGAAAACTGGGCATGACACTTCCGGAGGATCCGGCTATACCACTCCTGGGCATATACCCAGAGACTTTACCTGCATGCAATAAGGACACATGCTCCACTATATTCATAGCAGCCTTATTTATAATAGCCAGAAGCTGGAAAGAACCCAGATGTCCCTCAACGGAGGAATGGATTCAGAAGATGTGGTATATTTACACAATGGAATACTACTCTGCAATTAAAAACAATGAATTCTATTTGATCCTGATTTAATTTTGGTACTTGGTATCTGTCAAGAAAATTGTCCATTTCCTCAAGATTTTCTAGTTGTGTTGAATACAGGTTTTTGTAGTAGGATCTGATGATTTTTTGAATTTCCTCAGTTTCTGTTGTTATCTCTCCCTTTTCGTTTCTGATTTTATTAATTTGGATACTATCTCTGTGCCCTCTGGTTAGTCTGGCTAAGGGCTTATCTATCTTGTTGATTTTCTCAAAGAACCAACTCCTCGTTTTGTTGATTCTTTGTATGGTTTTATTTGTTTCTACTTGATTGATTTCAGCCCTGAGTTTGATGATTTCCTACCTTCTACTCCTCTTTGGTGTATTTGCTTCTTTTTGTTCCAGGGCTTTCAGGTGTGCCATTAAGCTGTTAGTGTATGCTGTCTCCCGTTTCTTTTTGGCGGCACTCAGGGCTATGAATTTTCCTCTTAGCACTGCTTTCATTGTGTCCCATAAGTTAGGGTATGTTGTGCCTTCATTTTCATTAACTTTCAAAAAGTCTTTGATTTCTTTCTTTATTTCCACCTTGACCAAGTTATCATTGGGTAGAGCATTGTTTAGCCTCCATGTGTACGTGGGTTTTCTTTTGTTTTTGTTGCCATTGAAGACCACCCTTATTCCATAGTGATCTGATAGGAGGCATGGGATTATTTCTATCTTCTTGTATCTGTTGAGGTCTGATTTGTGACCAATTATATGGTCAATTTTGGAGAAGGTACCATGAGGAGCTGAGAAGAAGGTGTATTCTTTAGCTCTAGGATGAAATGTTCTATATATATCAGTTAGTTCCATTTGGTCCAAGGCTTCAATTAGATTCACTGTGTCCCTGTTTAGTTTCTGCTTTCCTGAAAGATCCATTTCAGAGAGCGGGGTGTTGAAGTCACCCACTATTATTGTGTGCGGTGCGATGTGTGCTTTGAGTTTTAGTAAAGTTTCTTTTACGAATGAGATAAAATAGACCATCTAAACCGTCCTATAACCCCTGAAGAAATAGAAGTTGTCATTGGAAGTCTTCCAACCAAAAAAAGCACAGGTCCAGATGGTTTTAGTGCAGAATTCTATCAGACCTTCAAAGAAGACCTAACACCAATACTCTTCAAACTGTTCCACAAAATAGAAACAGAAGGAACACTACCCAACTCATTCTATGAAGCCACAATTACACTAATACCAAAAGCACACAAAGATCCGACAAAGAAAGAGAATCTCAGGCCAATCTCTCTTATGAATATCGATGCAAAAATACTCAATAAAATTCTTGCCAACCGAATCCAAGAACACATCAAAACGATCATTCACCACGATCAAGTAGGCTTCATCCCAGGGATGCACGCATGGTTCAATATAAGGAAATCCATCAATGTAATCCACTACATAAACAATCTCAAAGAAAAAAACCACATGGTCATCTCATTAGATGCTGAGAAAGCATTTGACAAAATTCAGCATCCTTTCATGCTAAAGGTCTTGGAAAGATCAGGAATTCAAGGCCCATATCTAACCATAGTAAAAGCAATTTACAGCAAACCAGTAGCCAGCATCAATCTAAACGGAGAGAAACTTGAAGCAATCCCACTAAAATCAGGGACTAGACAAGGCTGCCCTCTCTCTCCATATCTTTTCAATATAGTACTTGAAGTTCTAGCTAGAGCAATTAGACAAGAAAAAGAGGTCAAAGGGATACAAATTGGAAAGGAAGAAGTCAAACTATCACTATTTGCAGACGATATGATAGTATACATAAGCGACCCAAAGAACTCCACCAGAGAACTCCTACAGCTGATAAACGACTTCAGCAAAGTGGCCGGATATAAAATCAACTCAAGCAAGTCAGAAGCCTTCCTATACTCAAAGGATAAGCAGGCTGAGAAAGAAGTAAGAGAAATAATACCCTTTACGATAGCCACAAACCATATTAAGTATCTTGGCGTGACGCTAACCAAACAAGTGAAAGATCTGTATGACAAGAACTTCAAGTCTCTGAAGAAAGAAATTGAAGAAGACCTCGGAAGATGGAAAAATCTGCCATGCTCATGGATTGGCAGGATTAATATAGTAAAAATGAGCATCTTACCAAAAGTAATACACAGATTCAATGCAATCCCCATCAAAATCCCAACTCAATTCTTCATAGAGTTAGAAAGAGCAATTCAAAAATTCATCTGGAATAACAGAAAACCCAGAATAGCTAAAACTATTCTCAAGAGTAAAAGAACCTCTGGGGGAATCAGTATCCCGGACCTCAAGCTGTACTACAGAGCAATAGTGTTAAAAACTGCATGGTATTGGTACAGTAACAGACATGTAGATCAATGGAACAGAATTGAAGACCCAGAAATGAATCCACACTCCTATGGTCACTTGATCTTTGACAAAGGAGCTAAAACCATCCAGTGGAAAAAAGATAGCCTTTTCAACAAATGGTGCTGGCTCAGCTGGAGGTCAACATGCAGAAGAATGCAAATTGACCCATCCTTATCTCCTTGCACTAAGCTCAATTCTAAGTGGATCAAAGATCTCCACATAAAACCAGACACACTGAAACTAATAGAAGGGAAACTAGGGAAGAACCTTGAACATATGGGCACAGGGGAGAATTTCCTGAACAGAACTCCAATAGCTTATACTCTAAGATCAAGAATAGACAAATGGGACCTCATTAAATTACAAAGTTTTTGCAAGGCAAAAGACACCGTCAAAAAGACAAAGCGGCAACCAACTAACTGGGAAATGATCTTTACCAACCTTACATCCGACAGAGGGCTAATATCCAAGATATACAAAGAACTCAAGAAGTTAAACTCCAGAGAGGCAAGTAACCCTATTAAAAAATGGGGTACAGAGCTCCACAAAGAGTTCTCACCTGAAGAATATCTAATGGCTGAGAAGTACCTAAAGAGATGTTCATCATCCTTAGTCATTAGGGAAATGCAAATCAAAACAACCCTGAGATTCCATCTCACACCAGTCAGGATGGCTAAGATCAAAAACACAGGAGACAGCAGTTGTTGGCGAGGATGTGGAGAAAGAGGAACACTCCTCCACTGCTGGTGGAATTGCAGGCTGGTACAACCACTCTGGAAAGCAGTCTGGCGGTTCCTCAGAAAACTGGGCATGACACTTCCGGAGGATCCGGCTATACCACTCCTGGGCATATACCCAGAGACTTTACCTGCATGCAATAAGGACACATGCTCCACTATATTCATAGCAGCCTTATTTATAATAGCCAGAAGCTGGAAAGAACCCAGATGTCCCTCAACGGAGGAATGGATTCAGAAGATGTGGTATATTTACACAATGGAATACTACTCTGCAATTAAAAACAATGAATTCACGAAATTCCTAGGCAAATGGTCAGAACTTGAAAATATCATCCTTAGTGAGGTAACCCAATCACAAAAGATCACACATGGTATGAAGTCACTGATAAGGGGATATTGACCCAGAATCTCAGAATACCCTAGACACAATCAGCATATCAATAGATTTCTAAAAAGATGGAAGGAGAGACCCCTGGTCCTGGAAAGACTGGATGTAGGGGAACGCCAGGACAGAGTAATGAGAGGGGGTTGAACGGAGAAAAGAGGGAGGGAAGGGGGCTTATGGGACTTTCGGGGAGGGAGGAAACGGGAAAGGGGAAGTGATTTGGAATGTAAATTAAAAAATAAAATAAAATTAAATTAAAAAAAAAAAAAAAAAGAAGTCACTAAGAATGATCTGCCTTGGCCATAATGAATTAACGACCCGATAAACAAACAATTAAAATGAGCTGTTAAAAAAAAAAAAAAAAAAAAACAATGAATTCACGAAATTCCTAGGCAAATGGTCAGAACTTGAAAATATCATCCTTAGTGAGGTAACCCAATCACAAAAGATCACACATGGTATGAAGTCACTGATAAGGGGATATTGACCCAGAATCTCAGAATACCCTAGACACAATCAGCATATCAATAGATTTCTAAAAAGATGGAAGGAGAGACCCCTGGTCCTGGAAAGACTGGATGTAGGGGAACGCCAGGACAGAGTAATGAGAGGGGGTTGAACAGAGAAAAGAGGGAGGGAAGGGGGCTTATGGGACTTTCGGGGAGGGAGGAAACGGGAAAGGGGAAGTGATTTGGAATGTAAATTAAAAAAATAAAATAAAATTAAATTAAAAAAAAAAAAAAAGAATTACTTTCAACCTCTGGTAAGCAACCAAGGTCAACAATCATAGCCTATGTCATCTTAGGAGACACTTGGACAGCCCTGATCAGTAATTTAAAAGAGGAAGTTTCATGAATAGTACTCCTTTTTTATTTTCTTAGATAGTCTATGGCTACTGGAAACATAGTTTTTTTTTTTTAATTTTATTTTCTAAGTTTTTTTTTTAATTTACATTCAAGATCATTTCCCCTTTCCCGTTTCCTCCCTCCCCAAAGTCCCATAAGCCCCCTTCCCTCCCTCTTTTCCCCATTCAACCCCCTCTCGCTTCCTTAGTGAGGTAACCCAATCACAAAAGAACACACATGGTTTGCAGTCACTGATAAGGGGATATTAACCCATAATCTCGGAATACCCTAGACACAATTCGCATATCAATAGATTTCCAAGAAGATGGAAGGAGAGACCCCTGGTCCTGGAAAGACTGGATGTAGGAAAAGGCCAGGACAGAGAAGCGAGAGGGGGTTGATTGGGGAACAGAGGGAGGGAAGGGGGCTTATGGGACTTTCAGGGAGGGAGGAAACTGGAAAGGGGAGATGATTTGGAATGTAAATAAAAAAACTTAGAAGATAAAATAAGAACAGTAATATCATTTTCACTTTACAGTTCAGTTGTAGAATACCTTCTTTTCTGCATGAAATTTATAATACTGTTAATTTTGTCATTAATACAGAGACCCTCTAGATACATCAACTGTGTTTGTCCTAAAAGTTTAACATTATCATTGCTCTTTATTTCATTAATGACACATCAGGTATTACAGGCTTTGTGTATGTAAAGCTAAGCAAATTTCTCATGAATATAAATTTTATTTACTTACTTTCACTCTAGAATTAGAGACTTACATTCAAATAGGTTCTGTATAATGTTCCAACTCATGATTTAGGAAAGCTGCTTCATTCCTTTCAATACTATTTTCCTTCATTGTAAAATGAGGATTAATACTTGTACTATGTTATGATAGAACAATTGAAAGAGACAATACATGGTTTCTGGCACGATGGAAGAAATCAAGAATCAGGTTAAACATGAAATATACCTATAAGTGAAATTGACAAAAGTGATTATGGACATCCATAATTAATATTTGTTCTTTTGTTGTTTTCCACTTCTGGATCCAGAGCCTGAGCTTAGGTCTTCAACAAGATGCAAGGGAAGTATGTAAATCTGGTCAAATGTCATCTCTAACATATTAGCATGTAGATCAACACAGTATCATCTCCGAAGTAAAGCTCAAGATTAAGACTAGTTTTGAAATTTTTAAAGAAGAAGCAACAGTAGGAAGGTTGAAAGAATAGAAACAGCACCAACAAAAACCATTATTGAACACTGTTAAAAAAATCATTAACAACCAAATCTAGAGAATGGGCCATGATACATTTGCACAAGACAGGAAAAAGGAATCTTTCCCAATAGCAGTTACCTTAAACCTAAAGTTACTATAAATGTTTAATGAGAAAAATCGTTTGATGTTCAATGTGGGTCTGATTTTCTTTTTCCCTTTATTTCCCATTTATTTTTTCTGTAATTTGATAATTATAAATTGAGAGTTAGTAATTCAGGAGGTGCCTAATTTTGACTTCCGTTTTGAATAATTTTCTTTCTGTGTGCTATGGTATCGTATCTTCTATCCATGGAGTAGTCCATTGTATCTCAGTGGGAAAACAATAAACCCTTATTGTGCTTATTTGACTTCAAGTGAACAAATAATAAGTAGGCTTCCTTCTTGCTCAGGCGACCCATTTCATAGGCCATACTCCTGAGACCATAGGTGACTTTATTCTAATCACCATAATCATTTTGCCGTTAAAATATTTACTACATATTGTCTATTGTTTAAGTTTCTTTACGTCTATCTAATCTTTAGACAACCATATAAAAAAAGCAATTATATTCTATAGATGAGGCTAATATTTACAGGAGTGTTGTCCCTCTTCCTACATCTGAAAAGCTTTCCCTAGCAGGGATGGGTTTCACATAGCTAAGTGGATGGAGCACCCTGTCTAGTCTTCTTAGCCCCTCCCCCCAGGTCATGTGCAGAGCTGTCTGGTTGTAGGGAACAGATACTAGATACTAGATACACAGACAAGAATCTCTTGCCATACTCTGCCTTGTATGTGGGTATATGAACTATCTACAAGTCCAATTGGGATAGTCTTTTGCAAGGGAGCACAGTTTAATTTCCCTAGATAGCAGTTTGTTGGTTCAGAAGACATTTACTTGCAAAATTAATCACCCCTTCCTCTGGTTCTTACACTCTCTCCGCTGTTCCCCACTGATTTCTAAAATGGTCTTTGAACCTTTAAAAATGTTACATAGATGTGTGACTTTATTTATCTTGCTTGAGCAATGGCCTATATCTTCATGCTTTTCTATTCATTGTTCCGTCTGCAGAATGTCATGTCTGGTGACCTCTGTTAGTGTCCTCTTAACTACTAAAACACAAAAGTAGAGGAAATGGCAAAGAGAAAAAATACCCCCTGGATCCCCTGACTGTAGTAATAACCTTTGGACATAAACACAAATACAAGAAAGGCACCCTGGCAGGCATATCTTATTCTTAGAAAAACACAATCACAGTGACTTGTCCAATGGGCTTATACCTTACTTGCCAGGGAGTTGTCCTGGTCTACAGTACTAGCTATGCTTCCCACTCTTCCCATCCACCCTACTCTAACCTCACCAGCCTTAAATCCAACTGGAAAGCTTTTGTTTGTATATAGGTGAATAAGGCTGTGTTAGCATGTTGACAGTCAGCATGATGCATACTTCATTAAGTAGGGCTGTTAACAATAGTTCACCTCCAGTCCTCTTAATAGTGCCTTCAGTTACTAGGAATGCCAGTCAACAGGGGAGAATTTCTAACATAGTACTAACTTGATTTCACCCTCACCCATGATCACAGCATATAGCATTTTAAGCCATAGGAATTTGTCATCTAGTTCTAGGATGCAACCAACATCACTGACTATAGTCTATCATTATAGGAGCCTCTGGAGACTCAATAGTCAATAGGTAATAGGAGAAAAGCCCACCACTGAGTTTGCATGGTCCTTGCTAAACTTAAGATCTTATTTCTTTTTCTTATTTTCTTTTTTTTTATTTTCTAAGTTTTTTCTTATTTACATTCCAAATCATTTCCCCTTTCCCATTTCCTCCCTCCCGGAAAGTCCCATAAGCCCCCTTCCCTCTCTCTTTTCCCCATTCAACTCCCTCTCGCTTCTCTGTCTTGGCATTCCCCTACATCCCGATCTTATTTCTTTTTTTTTTTTTTTAATTTAATTTTATTTTATTTTTTTAATTTACATTCCAAATCACTTCCCCTTTCCCGTTTCCTCCCTCCCCGAAAGTCCCATAAGCCCCCTTCCCTCCCTCTTTTCTCCGTTCAACCCCCTCTCATTACTCTGTCCTGGCGTTCCCCTACATCCAGTCTTTCCAGGACCAGGGGTCTCTCCTTCCATCTTTTTAGAAATCTATTGATATGCTGATTGTGTCTAGGGTATTCTGAGATTCTGGGTCAATATCCCCTTATCAGTGACTTCATACCATGTGTGATCTTTTGTGATTGGGTTACCTCACTAAGGATGATATTTTCAAGTTCTGACCATTTGCCTAGGAATTTCGTGAATTCATTGTTTTTAATTGCAGAGTAGTATTCCATTGTGTAAATATACCACATCTTCTGAATCCATTCCTCCGTTGAGGGACATCTGGGTTCTTTCCAGCTTCTGGCTATTATAAATAAGGCTGCTATGAATATAGTGGAGCATGTGTCCTTATTGCATGCAGGTAAAGTCTCTGGCGTTTTCCTTTGGTCAATTAGCCTTTCCTCAGTAAGGTTAAAGAACATGGAGTACTGTTGCACCAGATTGTTCTCAACCAAACTTCACACACCGGTGATTCTGACATGAGTGCCCCATCATTATAACTTCTATGAAGGCACTCATATTTAACAGTAATTTGGTAATGACCTTGATAGTAGCCTCTGCTGGTGCTCATTTTCAGGGAAATCTCTTGAAATCCCTTATGAAATTTGTGGCAATGCTTACACAAATACTTGCATCCTTTACTGGACCAGCAGGGTCCCTATGTAATGTATCCACCAATCTTTCATGGAGCAGGTAGACTTATGCATGTATCCATTCATTGGGAACAAGCCTCATAGGAACAGGCATTACATACTTCATGTCTGAGCATTTTATTGGAATGCCAATAACTTTGGCTACTTTGCATCCTGTGTTATCTCCCCAGTGGCCAGAATTTATATGGGATTAGTAAGCTGCTTCAATAGGTACTTGGGGCAGATGGCCTTTACCTTACCTTGGTGAGACCACAACCCAGTGTCTACTTCTATGAGTCCTGTGGATCCAGACATATAGCTTGGCTTTTCCAGAACCATGTCTGCCGGCATGCCACTAATGCTTCCTTCCGTGAATATAATGGACTAAATCTCTGAACTATAAACCAGCCCCAACTAAATACTTTCTTTTTACAAGAGTTGCTGTGGTCATAGTATCTTTTTGCAGGAATACAAATCCTCACTAAGAAAGCATCAGATCCTGACATCCCAGGGGATCCAGAAGATGATGGGCTGCCATATAATAAATCAGTGATTAACATCTTTGTTGTACTTTTCTGTCTATATTTTCCATATCCATTGCTACCACAATACTTACCCCATTACTTGTAAGTTTTTTCCTCCCCCATGGGGACATCTCTAAGGTAAGGCATTTAAATACCACCTGACTGTGTGTACAGATGGTCACTGGTTGCTGCTTCTGTGTTGTTATTATCAATATAATTCTTAGATCAGCTCACTGGCTTTTTCCTTCTTTTTCTAGGCACATATTATCTGTATTCATATGTATCACTCCCACTACCTATCTTTTCCCAGTTTGTTGGTTGCCACTTTGTCCTTTTGACAGTATCCTAAGTCTGTATTCAACACAACTAGAAAATCTGGAAGAAATGGACAATTTCCTAGACAGATACCAAATACCAAAATTAAATCAGGATCAAGTAGACCATCTAAATTGTCCTATAACCCCTGAAGAAATAGAAGTGGTCATTGTAAGTCTTCCAACCAAAAAAAGCACAGGTCCAGACTGTTTTAGTGCAGAATTCTATCAGACCTTCAAAGAAGACCTAGCACCACTACTCTTCAAACTATTCCGCAAAACAGAAACAAGGAACACTACCCAACTCATTCTATGAAGCCAGAATTATGGTAATAACAAAATCACACAAAGATCTGACAAGGAAAGAGAATCTCAGGCCAATTATTCTTATGAATATCGATGCAGAAATACTCAATAAAATTCTTGCCAACCGAATCCAAGAACACATCAATACGGTCATTCACCACAATCAAGTAGGATTTGTAATTTTCAATAGCCTTGTAAAGTATTATACTTGAGCACAATCCTCCTCCAAATTGTAATGTCTTCCTTGGCCCTAGTACTTCTTTTTCCAATAAAGGAAAGCATTTAATTGGTACTGGCTTATAGTCTCAGATGTTTAGTTCATTATCATCATGGCAGGAAGTATTGCAGCATGCAATCAAACATGGTGCTGGAGATAGAGCTGAGTATTCTACATCTTGATCCACAGCCAGCAAGAAAGTTCTTGTAATATTTTGTGATTGATCTTGAACCACCATCCTATAAAAAAAATGGTGAGGCTATAGAGACAGTATTATGGAAGTACTCTGAAGATCCATTGCCATCTGTTCCACATTAATGTGAACTTTTCTTGGGATTCAGCAGCTAGGGGGATTTTTTTTTTAAAAAATTGTTAATAAAACCCATAGCTATATAGAAAAACTCCATTATTATATGAGATGCTCACACAGAAGAGTGATGTTGGACACAGATGTATGGGCAGGAGGCACCTTACTTAACTCACCTTAGCTAATTTATCTACTTACTTAACCTACCATGAATCTACAAAAGTCATTTGGCTTCCTTATAGGATACATAGGACTGTTGAAAAGTATCTGAGTTGGGCTGATGATTTATACCTTTCTTAGCTTCTGGATTGTCTCTGTAATTTCATCCTAATCAGGCAATAATGTTTGATATTCACTGTCCACTGGTGGTGGATAAATTGTGGACCCCCAATATAGTCTTCCATTTCATAATTGCTTTAACCCATATTCTCCACTGAAATTTTCCTGTGGTATCTTCAGGGGATTCAGAAGATGATAGGCTGCCATATAATAAATCAATGATTAATACCATTGTTGTACTTTTATGTCTATTCTCCACTGAAATTTTCCTGTGGTATTCACTGCCCACTGGTGGTGGATAAATTGTGGACCCCCAATTTTGTCTTCCCTTTCATATTTGCTTTAACCCATATTCTCCACTAAAATTATCCTGTGGTATCTATAGCATGTGTCCTAGTATGGTAGGGGTAACAAGCAGACATTATACTCCTGGCATAGATAATTTATCATACCTAAAATGAGTTTAGTTGGCCTCACCTATATGTTTTTCCCATACCTGTTCACCTCCACTCATTAGCCCTCTTGCTTTTAGGTGTTATCATGAAACAATATAAATTATGCTCCAGTATACACCAGGACCCACATGTTCTACATATTAGTGAGGCACCAATAATTCTCTAGTTTAACATGAAACCTCAAGTCACAATATATGACCCTTACATATAGGCAATCTTCACCATTCCATCAGGGCAGAGACTAGGAAGGTTTCTACCACAAGAGGCCTTCAGCAACAGCAAAGGGAGCAGCAGGAATCACCTGTACCTCCTGGTTTCCAGTGCCCATTACTGTGCTTGTAAATCACTGATCTAGTCTGCAGGTCCTCCACAGGCTCCAAAACACAACTTTGGGCATTGTATCAATTTTTATCCTTACATATTTCTGAGCAGTACTAGTCCAGTTACATCTGTATACTTTTTAATTGGATATTTTCTTAATTTACATTTCAAATGTTTTCCCCTTTCCAGGACTCCCCTTCAGAAACTCCCTATCCCATCCTCCTCACCCTACCTCTATGAGGGTGCTCCCCCACCCACCCACCCACTCCCATCTCCCCACCCTGGCATTCCCCTACACTCAGATATCGAACAACCTCAAGCCCAAGGGCTTCTCCTGCCACTGATGTTCAACAAGGCCATCCTCTGCTACATAGGTGGCTGGAGCCATGGGTCCCTTCATGTGTACTCTTTGGTTGGTGGTCCAGTACCCAGGAGCTCAAGGGGATCTGGCCAGTTGACATTGTTGCTCCATTCATGGGGAGGAAATTCCACTCAGCTCCTTCAATCCCTTCTTCAGCTCCTCATTTGGAGATACTACAATCATTCCAGTGGTTGACTGCAAGCATCCACCTTTGTATTTGTCAGGCTCTGACAGAGTCTCTCAGGAGACAGCCATATCAGGCTTCCATCAGCAAGCACTTCTTGGCATCCACAATAGTGTCTGGGTTTGGTGGCTGCCTATGGGATGGATTCCCAGGTGTGGCAGTTTCTAGATGGCCTTTCCTACAGTCTCTGATCCACACTTTGTATTCCTATTTCCTCCTGTGAGTATTTTGTTCCCCCTTCTAAGAAGCACTAAAGCATCCACACATAGGTTTTCCTTCATCTTGAGCTTCAATTGTTCTATGAATTATATCTTGGACATTCTGGGGCTAATATCCACTTATAAGTGACTGCATTCCATGTGCTCTTTTATTACTGGATTACATCACTCAGGATGATAATTTTAAGTTCTATCCATTTGCCTGCGTATTTCATGACGTCATTGTTTTTAATAGCTGAGTAGTATTCCATTGTGAAAATGTACCACATTTTCTGTATCCATTCCTCTGTTGAAGGACATCTGGGTAGTTTCCAGATTCTGGCTATTATAAATATGGCTGCTATGAACATAGTGGAGCATGTGTCCTTATTACATGCTGGAACATCTTCTGGGTATATGCCCAGGAGTGGTATAGCTGGGTCCTCAGATAGTACTATGTCCAATTTTCTGAGGAACCACCAGACTCATTTTAAGAGTGGTTGCACCAGCTTGCAATCCCACCAGCAATGGAGGCGTGTTCCTCTTTCTCCACATCCTTGCCAGCCCCTGCTGTCTCCTGAGTTTTTGATCTTAGCCATTCTGACTGGTGTTAGGTGAAATCTCAGGGTTGTTATGATTTGCATTTCCCTGATGACTAAGGATGTTGAGCATTTCTTTAGGTGCTTCTCAGACATTTGATATTCCTCAGTTGAAAATTCTTTGTTTAGCTCTGTATCCCATTTTTAAATAGGGTTATTTGGTTCTCTGGAGTCAAACTTCTTGAGTTCTTTGTATATATTGGATATTAGCCCTCTGTTGGATATAGGGTTGGTAAAGATCTTTTCCCAATCTGTTGGTAGCCATTTTGTCCTATTGAGAGTGTCCTTTGCCTTATAGAAGCTTTACAATTTTATGAGGTCCCATTCGTCAATTTTTGATCTTAGAGCATAAGCTACTGGTATTCTATTGAGGAAATTTTCCCCTTTGCTCATGTGCTTCAGGTTCTTCCCCACTTTCTTTTCTGTTAGATTCAGTGTTTCTGGTTTTATTTGGAAATCCTTGACCCACTTGAACTTGAGATTTATACAGGGAGATAAGAATGGTTCAATTTGTGTTCTTCTACATGGTGACTGACAGTTGAATCAGTGCCATTTGTTGAAAATGCTGTCTTTCTTGTTTTGGATCATTTTAGCTTATTTTCAAAGGTCAAGTGACCATAGGTGTGTGGGTTCATTTTGGAAGTTTGCTTATAGTTTCAGACAGTCTATAATTGACAGGGTGACAGGCATTCTGGCATGGTGCTTGAGAAGAAACTGAAAGCATTATAACTGGATCCACAGGCAGTAGACAGAGAAAGAGAGAGAGAGAGAGAGAGAGAAAGAGAGAGAGAGAGAGAGAGAGAGAGAGAGAGAGAGAGAGAGAGAGAGAGAGAGAGAGAGAGAGCTCCTCTGACAAGGACACACTTACTCCAACAAGACCATACCTCCTAATCCTTCCAAAATAGTTAATTAGCTGGACAATAAGCAAGCAAGAATAAAGTCTGTGGGGAGTCATTCTCATTCAATCTATCATACTAATGTTGGCTGGGAAGGGTCAACCTCAACTAGGAAAAGACCCAAGTTAGGTTGGTCCATAGGTAAGCTGATGTGATATTTTCTTGATTAATGATGTGTACAGAAGTGCCAGAAGCACACAGTGGGCAATGCAACCTCTGGTAATGTGGTTCTGGATTGTACAAGAGAGCAGTCTGAGCAAGTCATTTCTGAGAAATCAGTATGAAATATACCTCCCTGGCCTCTGATTCAGTTCCTATGTCCAGGTTCCTGGCTTGAGCTTCTGTTTGACTTTTAATAGTGGTGGATTATAACCTGATAGCCATATAAAGCTTTATTCCCCAATTTGGAATTTTTCCAATGTTTTGTCACATTAGACAGCAAACTAAAACCAAAATTGGTACCAAGGTCATGAGGCATTGCTGGAGTATATCTGACTAGGATGTTTTTGGAAAGTCTTTTGAACTTTGATCTGGAAATATTAAGTAGTCAGAGCTTATTGAGCAGTTGAGAGACCTTGGAAGACAGTGCTGAAAGTGGTATAGATAATGCAAAACTTGTGAGTTTTCGGAAAGACGTTTGAGAATCCTTCAAAAACTCTATTAGGAAGTTTCATATGATGTATTTTAATTAAGAATCTCTGTTGTCTGGTTCACTGGAGTTGAATAGGAATAATCATCAATGATTGGCAAGAGAACAGTATCATGAAAGTGAAACCTAAGCTTTAGTGGAACAAAAAATTCTGGTTAGGTGGGGCTGAGAGAGATTAATAAAAGGGACATAATGAAACAAAGTCTTACAGAAGTATTTCCTTTGAATCACCATGCAGAAAGAAGCACTAAACTAGAAGGGGCTAAGGCTGCATCATATCCTGGCCTCAGGTCTCAGTAATGTATAAGAGTTTTCCAGGTAGCCCTGGTTTTGAATGGTTGGTGAAGCCATGGAGAGAAGCTGTGATTTGAAACTCTGAGAAGATGAGAGAGGCCCATGATGAAGGTCCAGCCTCAGTTGCACTGAAAAATTTACAGATGAAATGGTTACAGGAAGAGGCTAAGACTTCACACCATGTGGCAGGGTTAGAGTCCCTGAAGAGACCATGAGACCATTGGAGAAAGTGAAGCCTTCAGAAATCTCAGCATTTTTAATATACCAGGACTGTGACACCATCTACCCAGTCCTACTGTGGAATGTAAATGGCCTGAGCCTACAGGACAAGCTGTGTGTCCTATGGATGACAGAAATGGAAAGAAGGAGCTGTCCAGACTGTGCCTGCATACCATATGTCTAACACTGGACTTTTTGCACTGTTGGTGTTTGACTTATCTTTGTAACTATACCCTGGTTCTTTCTTCCTAGGTAAGAGGTATGTATCTTACTTGTGACATTCTATAAGAGCTCAGAGTTAAAAGACTGAAATTTTTTTATAAGATTTCTGAATATTTTAAATGTTATTTAGTGTCTATGGGGGCTTTTTGCAAATTCCAACTTAGATTATATTGTAATACGAATATGAAAGAAAAAGTTATGGTTTAATAGTGATGTCTTTGTATGTTAAGTTGACAAGGGGTCAGTTATGCTGGTTAGATTTTTTCAGTTTCATACTGCAGGCAAGTTTGAGAAACTGATTTATGATTGATCTAGGAGGGCCCAGTCCTCTTTCTGTCTTGCTACCCCTGGGAAGGTGGTCTTGGATTATATAGGAAACAAGACTGAGAGAGTTGTGGGAGACAAAGCAGATAAAAACCATTCCTCCAATATTTCCTTCAGTTTGTGCTTCGCCCTTGACTTTCTTGGACGATGGACCATAACTCATCAATCAAATAAACCTTTCCTACCCATGTTGTTTTTAGTCAGTATTTTATCAGACCAATAAAAAGCAAACCAGGACAATCTTTGACCTGTACCTTTTTTTTCTTCTTCTACACTTACTACTTGTTGGTTCAGTTTTCAATTTAAATTGCATACAAAAGTTCCTGCATTTTCTCTTCTTGTGGGTTTTCTACCTTTCTTCCTTCTTTCCCTTTTTCCTTTCCTTCTTCTTTTAATAGTTTTCTTAATTAAATGACACAATTACTGTATCTTCATGTCCTGATACTCTTTTCTACTTCATCCATTCTGTTAGTGAGGCTTTCCTCTGAATTTTTTGTTTGAATTCCTGATTTTTTTCCATTTGAGTTCAATTTGATTTTGATTTTTCTTCAGATATTCTATTAAATTCTATTTTCATATCGACTAGTTTTCATTAGTTCCTCCATTTGTTTCTTTGTGTTTCTGCTGTCTTCATTCTGGTATTTTATTCATATCATCTTCAAATTCTTTGATCATTTATTGTTATTTTGAAATAATTCTTTTGAACACTCAAAGTAACTTTTCTTAGGGAACATTAAAATAAAATACTAATTTCTGGAACAACTTTATTGTCTTTGTTATTTGTGTTGGTGTTTTTACTATGTGACCTAGGCATCAGGAGTGAGGTTATCGGCAATGTTTCTTGGAATGGAAATTTTGTGTCTCATTGTTAACTGGGTGTTTACATCCTATTTTTCTGTTGTCTTAATTTTTCAGCTATATAAGGCTTAGTGTTCAGCCTTAGGGAAATTCCATGCTGATATGTGAATGAGGAATCAGTAGTCCTAGCTCAGTTATAGCTTAGTGAAGTTTCTAAGGCCAAGATCAGACCCTCAGTAGAATTAATTAAATGTTTCTCACAGCCAAAATTCAGGATTCTGGGAGAAGTATTTAGGACTTTTCCTTAACCAGTTGTAGCTGATTGAGGTTTTGATGCAAGTCTAGGATTTCTACCTGAAGAAAGGAGAGGAGGAGGAACTAAAAGGCATACAGATGGGTGGAGCTGGTGGCACAAGCCTAGAATCACAATCTTGGAGACACAGCCTTATATTTCAGTTGGCAGCATGATTCCAATGTTACTGACTAGATGTGAGGCCATTGCTATGTTTCTGGGATGGATGAAATTGGGGTTCTCAGTCTGGGCTCCCTAAATGAAGACCTAAATCTGGAGAGGATCCATAAGGCACATTAAGAATGGTTCTCAATTAGGTCAAGTGATTGGCTATGAGTCTAAGACTGATACCTGGATTGAGAGAGTCCTTTGTCTAAGGACAAATCAAGGAATGTTTGGAGTTTGTGAGAATTGGAGTTGGTGGTGTGAGTCTGGAATATATAGCTAGAGAGAGAGGAGTCCAGAAAGGCTATAGAAAGGCTGGCATAGGACACAATATCCTTAGGAAGGTGGTAAGGATGGGTAGATTTGGAGGAGAGTATATTTATTATCCCTATGTACAAAGATATGGTCCTTGGGTCTCAGGTATTAATGATGTTGGTGGTAGGAATATAGGAACCTGCCTAAAGAGAGGGTATCAAGGACATTTCATAGAATTAGCTGGAGTTGGCAACAAAAATATGGGTTCCTAACCTTAAAAGAAGTAGAGAGAAAGGACAGCAGTGAAATAGTTCACATGAGTAGATATTTTTCTTAAGTTTATGTCAAACTTGGGAAGGTTCTGTTGATACACAAGCTCATAATTCAAGTTCCAAATCTTACCTCTAACCTCCCTTGTTTCAAGCAATAAGTATAATTTGCCTATCTATTTTGCCTGAAAACAACATTTTGCAAACTGCCTAAATAAGAAAAAAAGACCTGGTATCACATTGTAGTGCCTGTCTCATTTTCTCCATTGGGAGTTCCTTCAGACAGCTCTTGCCTGGACGTTTTGTCTGCAGCATTTTTCTATCCTTTCATTATGTTCATATTTATTACAAGGGCATAAGCAGTGTCTGAAAGTAGATCTGCTCAGCACAGCAATAAGAATTTTTACATTCAGGACAGAATTTTAAGGAGTTTTATTTTTATACAAAATACTCTGCAAAAAGGTGTTCCTATTTGTGTTTATATTATTACATATTTTATTATTCCTTGTGCATGTATATTATTTGTATGTTATTATTCATAATGTATAATGTTTCATTCTTATAATTGAGCCAAACATTGCAGTTGCTTCATTTTATTCTCAGAACAGTTTTGTCAAGAAAACACTGTTTCACCTCCGTTTTACCTAAGCTAAGGGCTAGAGGAATTATGCCATTTATTAAAATTTGGAAAGCTATTTGATAGTGAGACCAAGATTGTAACACAGAAACTCCACTTGGAACAATTGCATCCTTCAACATACAAATCAATCTATTATACAAGGATCAATTTTTGATAATACCAAGAACCCAGAATGTGCATTTATACTTAATATGAAGAGCCTTCGAAACTATTGAATTTACTTGAAAAACTGTTACTTTAAATAAATTAATTTCTATAGAAATAAGAAAATTCTATAGAAAATTTCTATAGAAAGGCAGAGGAGCCACCTTTACACAAAAAGGTGTTTTTGTTGCATTAGTTTGTATAACCCAAACAAGAACACAAGCAAGTTGGGATGTCTTGAGTCCCATGACCCCCCACTTTTTGAGATTATAATGTATTAATATTGCTGCCTGTTTTCCAATCAGCAAACACTTCCTTGTTCCCCATTTATTATCTTAAAATTCAGTGCCTCTTTTTTCTTTAATTGTTGTTTTGTTGTTATTGTTGTGTACATTCCTAAATGTATAAATACAACCTATTAAGCTTGAATAATGTTACTTTTATGTATATGTTTTCAAGGCTGAACATTTGGTACTTGATAAAAGTTGGCATAGTCTTCCTTGGGGAGTAGTATTTCTTCTTCTTTCAACATTCTTATTTGCCTATAGTTCTTTGTCTAGGGTAAAGGCCTCCTGAACTTATTCCCTTCCACATTAGCCTGGTGTACTATCAACTTTGTATAGATTATGGTTAGGCAGCCATGTTGTTGGTACTCTGTGGTTGTAGCATCTCTGCTATTTCTAGAAGATACAACCGCACAGCAAACTTCTTGTTCCTCTGGCTCTTACAATCTTTTTGTTCTCTCTACCTCAATCATCTCTGACCCTTAGATGCAAGAGGTCTGCATCTATATCAGTTGAAACTGGGTTCCAAGACTCTTATTCACAGAGAAACATCGTTCTTGTGCTTCATCAAAGAAGCTTTTATTTCTATCAGAGACTATTTTAAAAACCCACAAATGGTCAAAATACAGAGGACAACTGATTGTGGGATGTCTAGTTGAGATATCTACGATAGAAACTATGTATCTAAGGCTCAGGGAACACTGGGAAAGAGGGAACAGAAAGACTGTAAGATCAGAAGACCAGGAAGCCTACTATGAGATGGTGTCTCCTAGAAGTGACAGGGAAAATTTGCTCATGAGAGTATGGCTACCAAAATAAGCCCAGGGTAATGAAGACACCAATAGATATGCTATCGTGTGTATGTGTGGTCTCATTGTGTTTTACCCCTAAATATAGACTTATAGGCAAATAAGAACTGCTGAGCTAGGGAAAATGAACTCTCTAATTGGTTATGCAATTTCAAATCATCAGTCCTGAAATCATTAACATAAAAGCAACTCTAAAGGGCATCAACAGGTTGTATTCATATGTTTATACACTTATAAACATACAGAGAGATAGATAGATAGATAGATAGATAGATAGATAGATAGATAGATAGATAGATAGATAGATAGACAGACAGACAGACAGATAGATAGATAAAATGAGGCAATCAATTTGTGAGGAAATGAAAGTAATTGAAGGGAAGGGGGAAGGTATAACCATATTTTAAGAAAAAAATAAATCTTCAAAAATTATCTCAAAAACAACTTCCTCAAAAAGAATTTTTCTATATAGTGCCATGTTGTTGTACCCATTGAACTATATGTTTACTTATTTTCATGATGTTAAATACATTTATGTAGTTGTAACACACAATTTGTACCTTCATTGTTTATGGTACTGTTTAACACATTTATTTAATAGAATTTTCAGTTCAAGAGCTACAATGTTATTAATAGGTTTATTTCTAACTCTGATGCTATAACTTGACATCAAGCATGAGCTCCGTCAGTGATTGACAAAACATGGATACAACAAAGTTTCAATATCTAATGATATTGTACCATCATTGAAACCACTTTATTATTATAGAGACTACTCATTTTGGTATTCAGTGATTAAAGCTGAATCAAGGTAACCAAGTAATGAGTAACACAGATTAGACTTAATCCCAGAAATTCTTACTCTAAACACAGTGATCTTTTAGACAAAACATATTTTCAGTCGTTTGTCTTGTCTTCTTGCTTTTATTCTTAATAGTGGTAACATTTATTGAACATTTTTCTATGTCACTGGGCTAAATTCATAGGACTAATTAGGTCATTTAAGTTCATTAGTTTTTGTGAATGGTTCACTACTTCATGATACCAATTTACAGTTGAGAAATTTAAGATATGGAAAGGTGGAACAATCTGATCAAATTTGTAGTATGTGAATACAATATAGCACTATAGCAAGAAATTTGAGCTTCAATCTATAGTTGAGTCTTTACAGAAAAGTTGACTTCCTTAGGATTTTCTTCCAGAAAAATGAGGTTTTGAATCCAGTTTCTGGTGCCACTAAATATCTGAAGGCTTTTCAATTTCAGCATACAATATCAATTCTTCAATATTTTAAACAGACAGAAGTCTAATTCTTCTGCTTTGACTGGTATCTGGAACATGTGACTCATTATGGAATGTTTGTGAGTATACACACACACTTGTATAATATGTGTATATAATATACATATATATATATACATATATATAATGAGGAAGTTGATTTTATACTTTTGCATTTATGTACATGTACACATTATAACCAGGAAGAATGAATGTATTCATCACTTTGGTTTTATCTGCTGTAATAATTTGAAGTTGCCCATCTTTCAGTTTACAGGATGAATTAAATTATCTCTATCTCTCTGTCTTTCTCTCTCTCTCTCTCTCTCTCTCTCTCTCTCTCTCTCTCTCTCTCTCTCATGTATAAAGTGACGAACCTACCACAGCTGTCCCTGACATCTAAGAGTAATACATAATCATAGCAAATAAGAAAAAGAAAAACTAGGGTTTAGGACTTTTGTAATATCACTTGCTAAGTGTACAAAGAGATTTTTTAATGAGAGTGTGTGGTGTAGCATATAGAACCAACCCACAGTGTCAGTTAAGCTAAGTGATTCAAGGGCCATCTTAAAAATTGTGTAATACTTCTAGAACTCTAGGTTATAGACTGGCAGGTTCACCTTCCTTATTGAGAGACAGGGGAACGGTTTGAAACATGTGACACATTAGCTATAACAACCTTGGGTTTCCTAGAAAGGGAAGGGGATCAATGTGTGCTTCTTCTGAGAGCACTGACTATGCTACCAAAGTATACACTTAATTGATGGGAAAGTGGGCTTGATACGGTTTAGATTAGAACAAAGATATTTGATACTAAATACAACATTCCTACCAATTAATCTTATCTATTTGCATTTACTAAAGGTATATATCTTTGAGAAAAAGGTGAGAGTTTTTTCTTATTTTTTAAATTTTTATTGAATATTTTATTTATTTACATTTTAAATGTTATACCCTTTAATAAGTGGCTAGGTCCCTAGCACTCCTGGGACTAGCCAGTGCATAAAGAAAAAACAAGTAGACCACAGATAGGTACATAGATAGAATTATGAGGAGGGAGAAGCTACAGATTTCAGTCATATGTTCTCATTACCTGCATGATTTTGAAATACTCTGCTACATTTTTCAGTCTTGAATTTTTATTACGTGAAATGATAAGAATAAAATGTACCTAACAGTAGAGAGTCGTTGATTGATTGAGGTGTGAAAACATTAGGAATGTTGGTAAGGGATGGGGATACACAGTGACTTTTTTTCCATGCAACTTTTACCCAATGTAGGTCAGTCTCTGAAGGTTTTCAATTTTCCCTTTAAATGATTTTCATTTTGTGATTAAAATCATTCAATGAATATCTACTATGAATAGAATGCCATGGGAATTGCCGCTGGCCTTGATAAGAAAGCAGACATTTGAATAAATAATCAACTGTCAACAAGAAAAAGCAAATGAATGATGGACACAGCTATAGGAACTGAGCTCACTGTCAATAGTATTTTGAATCTCTGTCCTCAGGACAACCTTTGAGTATGCTGTACTTTGACCACTGTTTAATCCTCCCCATTAGTATTTATTTTCTTCAGTGTACTCTCCCACACTCTTTTGGTGAATATAATCAGAAGATTCACCAACTTCAAATACTTGTTGGAATACCAAGATCTCCACTTTCTGTTGCTACTGATTTTTGTCTCTTTCTGGTTCCCATTGCCAAGGTCTCATGATCCTTTGGCTTTGTATCCTCATATAGGCCACTCCCCTGCATAATCTCTCCTATACCCCCAAACAATCCTCATTTCTATCTCTGCCTCTATACTTCCAACTATTCTCATTTGTACCAAACATTCTCATCCCTCAGGTCCTACGTACAGTTATGCTGGAGCAAACAACATAGTTTTGTTCTGAACCACTGAGCCTTAAGGTGATTCTGTTTGTTCTTCCTTCTCAGTTTGAACCTTAAAGGCAGAATCAGTTCTTCTTCCCTTCCTGTTTGGATGTTTTTCATGTCTGTTTGTTTTTCCCTTTGCCTCAGAAATTTTAGACTAGTGAAGCCAAAGTATTATCCTTTGATTTCTAACATGTTGACATTTCTGAAATGGTACAATATTCTGAAGTTTATGACAGGAGTTTTCCAACTCTACTTTCTTAAAAGAATCTTTTGCCAGAAGTAAAATTCAACAGTCATTCATCGTATTTAAAAAAGAAGCTCAAAGTGAGCTCTTCTGGTGAAGTGGGAGGACTATTCCTTCTAAATAGTTCCCAGGATGCCTTTATAGAAAACTTCAGGATTCCATGTGACATAGCTTTATAATAATTGCCTCAAAACACTAATATTTGAGATTATGTTAAGATTAAAATATCTTAGGTGATGGTTGGCTGACAAAAGCCACAATTAAGCAATGCAGTGGATATAAGGTGCACTGTGGAGCTATGATTAGGCTCAAGTTAGGAATTAGGGGTTATAATAGTCTCTCACAGAAGCAAAGAGGGAAAGCTTCCAAGACCACATGTACCTGGCAAAGTGTCTCCACTATTCAGAAATAGCCAAGATTCTAGGACCAGTTTTCAGCAACTATTACACCTTGACTACCATTTTTCTTCCTCCTCCTGCTTCCCAGTCTCTCTCCCTACCTCTTGTCTCTTCCAGATGCACCCCTCCTCTTTCTCCCCTCAGAAAAGTGTAGGCCTACCAGGGGCATCAACCAAACATGGCATAACAAGCTACAGTAAGACCGATAGTAATTATATTGTGATCCCTCTTTCATTTGGTTTGCTTGGATTAACTTATTTACTTTGTGCAGTAATTCTATGCTATGGGTACTATTAAATGATTGATTAATTTACTTCTTAAGACAGAGTCACACTATGTAGCCTAGATCTGTCAAATGTTTGGGATTCTTCTGTTTCCTCATTTTCAGTGAGGTGCTATGTTTATTCCAATTTTACATGTGATTTAGGCTCAGAGAGTTTAGAGAATTTCTCCAAGTTCAGACAGCCAAATAGATATTCTGAATCAAGAGCTGGAGCAATGATCTATTCATTAAATATTCAAGCCAGCTTCTTGGAAATGAAGACACTAAAGCCTTAACATAAAATAAATTTGTCAATATTAGTAAGGTGCTTTTCTATTTACTAAGAAACAGAGCTTTGACTCTTTATTGCATTGCAAGGTTTGAACCATTAGGGTGGCCACATATTTGATATTACAAATGTCCTAGAAGCCAGGAGTTTGGACAGAATTTCTTTGTTTGGATACCTCTAGAGCCCCAGGAAGGAAAACATACCTGTTCTCTGGGTCTCTATTTTTCTAAATGTAACATAATTTTATACCTTTTCCATCCTAAGTCAGAATATTAATTTTTCATGATTTGAAAAGCTTACCTATATTTTTTATATTCTATTCTACAACAGATGTTTATTACAGTATAATTCTTTCAGATGATCTAGTAAAGATATGGGTGCATCTCTCTGCTGTTAGCTGGGTAAAACATAGCAGCAGTTTTGGTAATGGATCCAGGCATCAGGAAAGGAAATCTGTCTCTGTATGTGCATAGCCATATGACTTATCCTTAAGATGAAATCTTTGTTCCATGCCCTAGCTAGGATTAAACATGCATGCTTCCCAGTTTGTGGCCATGCAAATTACTGGATGGATTAGACAAGACTGTGAGTTAAATTTTCTATCTGCCTTGAAGATGATGACAGGTAAAGACTTCAGAAAATGGCCAAGGGGGTCATGTATCTCACTGACTGAGAATTTCCCACACTGAGTTTGATAGCTGTTCTCAGCAACCTTAAAGCCTTATAAGTCCTGAAAAATATGGTAGTCTCTTGTAGCCCATTCTTTAAGAAGGTCATTTGTGTAACTAGGCCCAGTCAGAGTAGGAGTTAGAGCAAAGATCAAATCTATTAGAATTATCAACCATCTGTTCACCCTCACTTTCTGTAAACCAGTAGCTGTGTCTACAGAAAAGAATAAACTGTTTCTCTGAAAGGGAGGCAGGTAAGGATTTCTATGGAAAGTTTATCAAGGTACTCCTGACTTCAAGGGAGTATGAGATGTCCCTCCAAAATTGTAACTAAAAATATAAAAGTCGTTTACCTGACCGTAACTGAAGATATACATTTCTTTACCTCCATCACGTTCTAGCTGAAAAGAAATCCTTTTGCCCTTCTTCCCTTTACACTACAGGATTGATTGCTACCTATTTTCATGAAGTGCTTCCAACCTTTCACCCTAGACTCCAGGTTCTTCTGTACCCCAACCTAGTCACATCTGTATCTTTCCCATTACATTTGCTGGTTTTATTAAAGACTCAACTCCTGGCACATATATGAAGTGTTAGTGAGATTATTTTTATAAAACATTCCCTAGATCCAAATTGAGTATGAATTATAAAGTACCCTGTGTATCTGTGTATCTAGTAAACATGACTACATCACTATAGATTATGAATTCCTTAGAGCAGGGACTGTATAACTTTAAGTCCTCAAAAAGCCCCAGAATGTGACTGATCCAAGGCTTTCTTCAAGCAAATTTTTGAATTAAGATTGTATTCAGAAATTTGGGGGCATCTATCATGTTAATAGGGAAATCAGGTTCACCCTTGGAGTTCTTAGTCTCATTAATAAAAATAATATGAGTAGACTCAAAGGAAAACTCAAAAACAATTTTATTAGAGTTCGAAAGAACAAACCAAGGGCAGCTAGCTATAAATCTTGGCCAATGCCCAGAGAAGATGAATGGAGAAGAGAAAGAAAATAAGCCATGCCATTTGAGCAAAGCGATCAAGAAGATAAGCCATATGTCAGAGAAACAACTGCATGGTTGGGAGGGGACCTTTAGAAAAAGAATGAAGTACAAATTATTAGACAAAGTACATTGGAGAGAAAGGGAGCAGGGAGGAAGAGAGAGAGAGAGAGAGAGAGAGAGAGAGAGAGAGAGAGAGAGAGAGGTGTTTTCTGAGAATGTGGGATGATCAGACATAAGTCCATGGAGGCTCTGCCATGACTGCAAAGAAAGTGTTGTTTTGGGGAAGGAAATGTTCATTATCACATTAAAGTGAAATGGTTCTTCCTAGCTCTATCATGACTTAATATAAATCTTGAGAGGTGGTCCCTTGGTCAGGTAACTGAAAAATTCTACTAGATTCACCCTTAAGAGAGAAGATGATGGCAAATGGTCAGAACGGGAAAATATCATCCTTAGTGAGGTAACCCAAACACAAAAGAAGACATATGGTATGCAGTCACTGATAAGGGATATTAACCCAGAAGCTTGGAATACTCAAGACACAATTCACATATCAATTGATTTCCAAGAAGGAAGGAGAGACCCCTGGTCCTGGAAAGACTGGATGTAGGAGTGTAGGGGAATACCAGGACAGAGAAGCGGGAGGGGTTGACTGGGGAACAGGGGGAGGGAAGAGGGCTTATGGTACTTTCGGGGAGGGGGGAACCGGGAAAGGGGAAATCATTGGGAATGTAAATAAAAATATAGAATATATATATATATATATATATATATATATATATATATATATATATATATATCAAAAAAAGAATTAAAAAAGAAAGAGAGAAGATGATGGCATTTGTCTGCTCAGAGGTAGATTCCATGCTCTACTATATAAAAATTAAGTCTTTACTACAAATCAATTAGAATTGGAGTTTATTAGGTATTAGTGAAAATTCAGCTCATTACATAGAAAAAAATAAAAGCCAGATGTGTAGTACATACCTGTAGTCCCAGCACTAGGGAAACTAAGGTAAAACGATTTTGAATTAAAATTCAATTCACTGGGACTCAGAGCAAAACTTTCTTTTTTTTTTATTTTCTAAGTTTTTTTTTATTTACATTCCAAATCATTTCTCCTTTCCCATTTCCTCCCTCCCCGAAAGTCCCATAAGCCCCCTTCCCTCCCTCTTTTCTCCATTCAACCCCCTCTCCTTTCTCTGTCCTGGCGTTCCCCTACATCCAGTCTTTCCACGCCCAGGGGTCTCTCCTTCCATCTTCTTAGAAATCTATTGATATGCGAATTGTGTCTAGGGTATTCCGAGATTCTGGGTTAATATCCCCTTATCAGTGTCTGCATACCATGTGTGTTCTTTTGTGATTGGCTTACCTCACTAAGGATGATATTTTCAAGTTCTGACCATTTGCCTAGGAATTTCATGAATTCATTGTTTTTAATTGCAGAGTAGTATTCCATGATGTAGATATACCACATCTTCTGAATCCATTGCTCCGTTACTTTCAAAAACTCATTCTTACTCTTTCTGAATAATCCAGTGAAGAAAAATCTCCAGCAAAGAGTGCTCTGATATTTCACCTATTTCCAGAACACTGAGGAAGAAGACATTCCAGTCCAAATCCATTGATATAAAAGCAGTTCTCTGCAGTAATGATCTTAATGGGCCCAGTTACTTCAATTCAACAACACAAGTGTTTTTTTCTAGTTTTGCTTAACATCATGGTGCTAAATAATAGAAAAGAAAAGAGAACAGAAGGACAAACAGGCTGAGCATATTCTCTGAACTCTTTAAAAGTCTTCCCTTTTTTTGTGAAAAAGAGAAGTCAGGACAAATTTAAGGAGTTACATAAACAAGTGTGGAATCTCAGAATCATACACAGGCTTCTAAAAATCTTTTTGTCACAGACCCCCTCATTGAATAAGCTAGAGATTAGAGATATAGCTATAGATAAGAGAGGCCTTTGCCTGAAATCCTTAATAGTGTGGTATGGGCAAGAAGTGTAGTGATGTCATTACCAGGGAAACCAAGGTCCCTTTTTAGAGTTTCTATTCTCACTAATGAAAGAATTTAGTAACTGACTCAAGAGAAAGACTGAGGATAAACCTACTACCTCTAAAGGATGAAACAACAGGGTAGACAAACACCACACTGAAGGAATGAGGAATTGGTGAAGCGAAAGAAGAAAAGTCATGGCACTCACTGTGGAGACAATCAGCCATACCACAAAGGCATGGGGAAATTTCAGAATAACAGGTACAGAGCCAATGCCAGAAAAGGCAGACTTCGCCTTTGGTCAGTAACCAAAAGGGGTTAGAGAAAAGTAAAGTTAAGTTTTTCTGAGGCAAACTGCATGGCGAATGCACCATAATGTTGTTCTCTGATAGAAAGGGGATATAGGCACTGACAAGAGGTTTCTGGGGAGGTTAAAAGCATTATGTCATTAAGGGATAATCCCTCTCACTTTCTTTTGTGTAACTTAGAATAACAAGTTTCTATTTAGGACTAGAGATAGAATTTAGAACAAAGGCCAGATACCTTAACATTGTCATATGGTAATTGATTTTCTAGAAAGGGCCAATCTGGTGCTTATATTTCTTCTGTTGCCAGGCTAAACAGGAGGTGGGAGTCCAAAGTTTCCTACCTTAAGGCTACTGTAACATGGCACAAGGTCAGGCCTAAGTTATACTAGTAACATTGACAGACTAGGCATCATTTTCTCATTTCTAAAATGAGAAAGAATGTAGAAACTGTTATGCTGATCTGCTGAGGCAATATATGTGAGGGTTCTTTCAGCTGTTTATTTCTTGTGACTGGAGTAATTGGAGAAATAGTTTTATAGTACTAGAAGTGTAACACAAGATTGACAGTCAAATGAATATTCCAGATCTAAAGTAGAGGCAAAAGGGGAACACTTCAAAGAAGAGAGGTAGGACTCCATAAGACTGGTTGTTTTGGACTGTCGGGCTAGCTCAAAATTAAGTGAAATCTGCTTATTTTATTTAACAAATATTTGCACAGTATTTGCTTTATAACTAGAATTTCTTTATGCATATAATGACCAAGCTAATCCTGACAACCTTATAAGTTTGCATATGGCACCACAGTTCAATTTACAGATGAAGAAAGGATAAGTCAGAGAGGTAACATAACTTACTCATGTCAATTTAGTTCGTGAATGACAGTGAAACCTTAAACATATGCCTTGATAGTCCATGGTGTTACCTGTCAGACATTACTTAGTTCACTGAAATAGATTGTATAAAGTTGGCTTCATGGTAAAGGCTAGATTCTAGTCTAACTTTTATAATTAATAAGATTTTTATAATTGGGTTAATCATTCTTCATGTATTTTCCTATGTGTACAAGGGGTTTTCATTTTCCATTACAAGCTAAATTCCTTGCCGCTTCTAAAGACATTTTATTAAGTCACAGCTTTGGTGTTCTTTTCTCATCACTTCTCTCAGCTCAACCTGATATATCTGCTATAGGGCACAATCCTTTTTCTTCCCCAAGATGGAAGATTCCTCTGCAAAAGGAAAGAGAGAGAGAGAGAGAGTAGGGAGGGGGGAGAGAGAAGTTTATTTTTCTGTTGATCATTTAAATTTAATAACACAATTATCAAGTTATTTAAATATTATTGGGTTATTAAAAGCATTAGCAATGTCTTTCATTTCATTTGTTTGTAATGTCTATTTGGTAATGGAATGTGATTAAAGAAATATTATCTAGCAGATGCATTTTCTTTGTGCTACAAATGTAAAGTTAATTTTCAGAGGAAGATAAAGGCATGTGCAACATATACAACCTAGGGCACTTTGTTGAACCTTGGTGAAGCTAAGTATCTAAGGAGCTAGGAGGTAGTTTTCCCAATTCCTTGAACATAAATATTGCCTTTAAATAAAAGTGCAGTGCTCTAGACCCAAAGGGGGACTCTTATGAATACTGGTTGCTACGTTTTCAGTGATAAGGAAATCCAAAATAGACAGAAGAGAGTTGCCATGAGTCACTTTGAGTGGCTAATTGTGGAACATAACTATTATATGGAAAACTTTACGAGTATAAGCATTAGATCTTGTTTATTTGCCACACTTTTCTCAATAATTGGGCTTAATGCAAGGCGCAACGATAGCAATTAAAACTACTGCAGACTGAGTCACTGGAATAATTCATGTCTACCAGCCTCTAAGTAAGAGAACTTTCAACAATGGCTGTAAGAAATTTGCAAATTACCTCCGTAATGGAGGCATCTTTCCTGGAAAAATATTAGGCTTTAAATAACACAATTTTCCTGTGAGGTAAAGATATAAACACATTATCTATATCTTAATCTTCACCACTCTATTGCTACTTTTTATGCTGGGGTTTCTTATGGCTCCCTAAGTATCCTTATAAGGAAAATGGTGATTAATAAAAAAAAGCCAGGATATGTAACAACTAGCCCAGTGCGTGCATGTGTGTGTGTGTGTGTGTGTGTGAAGGAGAGAGAGAGAGAGAGAGAGAGAGAGAGAGAGAGAGAGAGAGAGAGAGAGAGAGAGAGAGAGAGAGAGAGAGAGAGAGAGAAGGATTGAGCCAATGCTGCCAGAAGGAACTGATTTGGTTTCCTTGAATATGTTTTTCTGGGCCTTGGAAATTGATGAAATTCTAAAATTACACATTATTCTAATCAGTGAAGACCACTCTCATTCATAGAGAATATATGAAGAGTGACAAATTCAGACATTATTTTATTAAAATGGTTACCTAGTCTAACCATTATGGCTGTCATTTATTAGATTCCAGTTATATGTTAAGCATGATGTTGAATGATATTATTTAGCCTTCACTTCTACTACTTTTACAGTTGGGAAAATTGAAACAGAGAGGAGTAAAGGATTTGTCTAACATTTCACACTGAGTCAATAGCAAGGCAAAGGTCTAATTAATGCTTTGGACTGTATTAGTGGGGAAACATTTATCTGTTTTCATTTGCCTGGTAGTCTAGTGGTTGGTAAAAGACATTATTTTCCCCTCTTGCATTGTCAGAATTAGTCTCCGTGCTCATTAACACAATTCCATAAGACATTCCTTAATTATGAAGGATAAAAAGCTATGACCCTTGGTTAGAAAACAGTCCCTTTTTTTAAATTTTATTTTGTTTTCTAAGTTTTTTTTTATTTACATTCAAAATCATTTCCCCTTTCCTGTTTCCTCCCTCGCCAAAAGTCCCATAAGCCCCCTTCCCTCCCTCTTTTCCCCATTCAACCCCCTCTCGCTTCTCTGTCCCAGCACTCCCCTACATCCAGTATTTCCAGGACCAGGGGTCTCTCCTTCCACCTTCTTGGAAATCTATTGATATGCAAATTGTGTCTAGGGTATTCCAAGTTTCGGGGTTAATATCCCCTTATCAGTGACTGCATACCATGTGTGTTCATTTGTGATTGGGTTACCTCACTAAGGATGATATTTTCAAGTTCTGATCACTTGCCTAGGAATTTCGTGAATTCATTGTTTTTAATGGCAGAGTAGTATTCCATTGTGAAAGTATATCACATCTTCTGAATCCATTCCTCCGTTGAGGGACATCTCGGTTCTTTCCACCTTCTGGCTATTATAAATAAGGCTGCTATGAACATAGTGGAGCATGTGTCCTTATTGCATGCAGGTAAAGCCTCTGGGTATATGCCCAGGAGTGGTATAGCTGGATCCTCCAGGAGTGTCATGCCCAGTTTTCTGAGGAACCGCCAGACTGCTTTCCAGAGTGGTTGTACCAGCTTGCAATCCCACCAGCAGTGGAGGAGTGTTCCTCTTTCTCCACATCCTCGCCAACAACTGCTGTCTCCTGTGTTTTTGATCTTAGCCATTCTGACTGGTGTGAGATGGAATCTCAGGGTTGTTTTGATTTGCATTTCCCTAATGACTAAGAATGATGAACATCTCTTTAGGTGCTTCTCAGCCACTAGATATTCTTCAGGTGAGAACTCTTTGTTTAGCTCTGTACCCCAGTTTTTAATAGGGTTACTTGCCTGTCTGGAGTTTAACTTCTTGAGTTCTTTGTATATATTGGATATTAGCCCTCTGTTGGATGTAGGGTTGGTAAAGATCATTTCCCAGTTAGTTGGTTGCTGCTTAGTCTTTTTGACAGTGTCTTTTGCCTTGAAAAAACTTTGTAATTTAATGAGGTCCCATTTGACAATTCTTGATCTTAGAGCATAAGCTATTGGATTTCTATCAGGAAATTCTCCCCTGTGCCCATATGTTCAAGGTTCTACCCTAGTTTCCTTTCTATTAGTTTCAGTGTGTCTGGTTTTATGTGGAGGTCCTTGATCCACTTGGAATTGAGCTTAGTGCAAGGAGATAAGAATGGGTCAATTTGCATTCTTCTGCATGTTGACCTCCAGTTGAGCTAGCACCATTTGTTGAAAGGCTATCTTTTTTCCACTGGAGGGTTTTAGCTCCTTTGTCAAAGATCAAGTGAGCGTAGGAGTGTGGATTCATTTCTGGGTCTTCAATTCTGTTCCATTGATCTACATGCCTGTCAGTGTACCAATACCATGCAGTTTTTATGTACATGTAGTACAGCTTGAGGTCCAGGATACTGATTCCCACAGAGGTTCTTTTACTCTTGAGAATATTTTTAGCTATCCTGGGTTTTCTGTTATTCCAGATGAATTTTTGAATTGCTCTTTCTAACTCTATGAAGAATTGAGTTGGGATTTTGATGGGGATTGCATTGAATCTGTATATTGCTTTTGGCAAGATGGTCATTTTTACTATATTAATCCTGCCAATCCATGAGCATGGCAGATTTTTCCATCTTCTGAGGTCTTTTTCAATTTCTTTCTTCAGAGACTTGAAGTTCTTGTCATACAGATCTTTCACTTGTTTGGTTAGAGTCACACCAAGGTACTTTATATGGTTTGTGGCTTTCGTGAAGGGTATCATTTCTCTTACTTCTTTCTCAGCCTGCTTATCCTTTGAGTATAGGAAGGCTACTGACTTATTGAGTTGATTTTATATCCGGCCACTTTGCTGAAGTTGTTTATCAGCTGTAGGAATTCTCTGGTGGAGTTCTTTGGGTCACTTAATTATGCTATCATATCATCTGCAAATAGTGATAGTTTGACTTCTTACTTTCCAATTTGTATCCCTTTGACCTCTTTTTGTTGTCTAATTGCTCTAGCTAGAACTTCAAGTACTATATTGAAAAGATATGGAGAGAGAGGGCAGCCTTGTCTAATCCCTGATTTTAGTGGGATTGCTTCAAGTTTCTCTCCATTTAGATTGATGTTGGCTACCAGTTTGCTGTAAATTGCTTTTACTATGTTTAGATATGGGCCTCGAATTCCTGATCTTTCCAAGACCTTTAACATGAAAGGATGCTGAATTTTGTCAAATGCTTTCTCAGCATCTAATGAGATGACCATGTGGTTTTTTCTTTGAGATTGTTTATATAGTGGATTACATTGATGGATTTCCTTATATTGAACCATCCCTGCATCCCTGGGATGAAGCCTATTTGATCAAGGTTAATAATAGTTTTGATGTGTTCTTGGATTCAGTTGGCAAGAATTTTATTTAGTATTTTTGCATCGATATTCATAAGAGAGATTGGCCTGAGATTCTCTTTCTTTGTCGGATCTTTGTGTGATTTTGGTATTAGCGTAACTGCGGCTTCATAGAACGAGTTGGGTAGGGTTCCTTCTGTTTCTATTTTGTGGAATAGTTTGAAGAGTATTGGTGTTAGGTCTTCTTTGAAGGTCTGATAGAATTCTGCACTAAAACCATCTGGACCTGTGCTTTTTTTTGGTTGGAAGACTTCCAATGACGACTTCTATTTCTTCAGGGGTTATAGGACAGTTTAGATGGTCTATTTGATCCTAATTTAATTTTGGTATTTGGTATCTGTCAAGGAAATTGTTCATTTCCTCGAGATTTTCTAGTTGTGTTGAATACAGGCTTTTGTAGTAGGATCTGATGATTTTTTGAATTTCCTCAGTTTCTGTTTTTATCTCTCCCTTTTCATTTCTGATTTTATTAATTTGGATACTGTCTCTGTGCCCTCTGGTTAGTCTGGCTAAGGGCTTATCTATCTTGTTGATTTTCTCACAGAACCAACTCCTCGTTTTGTTGATTCTTTGTATGGTTTTATTTGTTTCTACTTGATTGATTTTAGCCCTGATTTTGATGATTTCCTGCCTTCTACTCATCTTGGGTGTATTTGCTTCTTTTTGTTCTAGGGCTTTCAGGTGTGCCATTAAGCTGTTAGTGTATGCTGTCTCCCGTTTCTTTTTGGCGGCACTCAGGGCTATGAATTTTCTTCTTAGCACTGCTTTCATTGTGTCCCATAAATTAGGGTATGTTTTGCCTTCATTTTCATTAAATTTCAAAAAGACTTTGATTTCTTTCTTTATTTCCACCTTTACCAAGTTATCATTGAGTAGAGCAAAGGGACACAATGATGAGAACATTGGTCAACAGGTAGAAGCCCTTAAAGAGCAAACACAAAATCCCTTAAAAAATACAGGAAAATGTGGATCAACAGGTAGTAGACCTTAAAGAGGAAACACAAAAATCACTTAAAGAAATAGGGGAGAACATGAGTCAACAGATAGAAGCCCTTAAAGAGACAACACAAAAATCCCATAGGGAATTACAGGTGAACATGGGTCAGCAGGCAGATGCCCTTAAAGAGGAATCACAAAAATCCCTAAAAGAAACACAGGAGAACATGCGTCAACAAGTAGAAGCCCTTAAAGAGGAAACGAGGTCAACATGCAGAAGAATGCAAATTGACCCATCCTTATCTCCTTGCACTAAGCTCAATTCTAAGGGGATCAAAGATCTCCACATAAAACCAGACACACTGAAACTAATAGAAAGGAAACTAGGGAAGAACCTTGAACATATGGGCACAGGGGAGAATTTCCTGAACAGAACTCCAATAGCTTATGCTCTCAGATCAAGAATAGACAAATGGGACCTCATTAAATTACAAAGTTTTTGCAAGGCAAAAGACACTGTCAAAAAGACAAAGCGGCAACCAACTAACTGGGAAATGATCTTTACCATGTGGAGAAAGAGGAACACTCCTCCACTGCTGGTGGAATTGCAAGCTGGTACAACCACTCTGGAAAGCAGTCTGGCGGTTCCTCAGAAAAGTGGGCATGACACTCCCGGAGGATCCGGCTATACCACTCCTGGGCATATACCCAGAGACTTTACCTGCCTGCAATAAGGACACATGCTCCACTATGTTCATAGCAGCCTTATTTATAATAGCCAGAAGCTGGAAAGAACCCAGATGTCCCTCAACGGAGGAATGGATTCAGAAGATGTGGTATATCTACACAATGGAATATTACTCTGCAATTAAAAACAATGAATTCACGAAATTCCTAGGCAAATGGTCAGATCTTGAAAATATCATCCTTAGTGAGGTAACCCAATCACAAAAGAACACACATGGTATGCAGTCACTGATAAGGGGATATTGACCCAAAATCTCGGAATACCCTAGACACAATCCGCATATCAATAGATTTCTAAAAAAAGATGGTAGGAGAGACCCCTGGTCCTGGAAAGACTGGATGTAGGGGAACACCAGGACAGAGTAACGAGAGGGGGTTGAATGGAGAAAAGAGGGAGGGAAGGGGGCTTATGGGACTTTCGGGGAGGGAGGAAACGGGAAAGGGGAAGTGATTTGGAATGTAAATTAAAAAATAAAATAAAAAAAAAGATCTTTAAAAAAAAATAACTCAAACAAGGAGCAAGAACAACAACGGGGCTTTTAAAACGATACATTTACTTGTCTGGAAGCTGGATTTGGAGAGGTAAGGATGGGCCCAGTGACGTTTCCCTGCATTATGGACAGTCGCTAATCTGTAGAAGGGAATCTATAGTGGGCCTTGAAGCCGGAATTGGGGCAGAGTGGACCTGAGAGGCTGATAATTAAAGCAGCAATCGTTGAACAACAATGTTGCAGCAAATCAGCCAGCTGGAGTCTTCGTCAGGTCACTATGCTTGCTTGCACAGCTGCCCCCCAACAATACCCTACCACTGTGGACGTTCCATCTGAAGTGGGATGGAAGAGGGCTGTTGTACCTTCACCTGAAATTCCGTCTGCTCCTCCTCCCAGACGTTTGTATGTAGTTCTGCCTCCATTTCGATTGGAGGGAAGGCACTGGAGTATTTAGGCTGGGAAGGTCAACGAAGGGCACTCTGTCTATGTGGCTGTAAGAATCCATCATTCACGATGGGTTAAGACTTTGCAGTGTGGGAGCTTTGGAGTCGCCTACGCTCCCATGAAGAGCCCCTCATCTATGCACAATAAACTCATTGGCTCCCAAAAAAAAAAAAAAAAAAAAAGAGGAAACGAAAACATCCCTTAAAGAATTTCAGAAAAACACAAACAAACAAGAGAAAGAACTGAACAAAACTATCCAGGATCTAAAAATAGAAGTAGAAACAATAAAGAATTCGTAATGTGAGATATCTCTGGATATAGAAAATCTTTGAAAGAATTCAGGAGTCCTAGATGCAAGCATCAACAACAGAATACAACAGATAGAAGAAAGAATCTCAGATGCTGAAGATTCCATAGAAAATATTGACTCAACAGTCAAAGAAAATGCAAAATGCAAAAAGCTTGTAACCCAAAACGTCCAGGAAATCCAGGACACAATGAGAAGACCAAACCTAAGGATTATAGGTATAGAAAGAGCTAGAATTTATATCTTAAAGGGCCAGTAAAGATCTTCAACAAAATTATAGAAGAAAACTTCCCTAACCTAAAGAAAGAGATGCCCATGAACATACAAGAAGCCTACAGAACTCCAAACAGACTGGACCAGACCAGAATGTCCTCCCATCACATAATAATCAAAACACCAAATGCACTAAAAAAAGAAAGAATATTAAAAGCAGTAAGGGAAAAAGGTCAAGGAACATATAAGGGCATACCTATCAGAATTACACCAGAGTACTCACTAGACACTATGAAAACTAGAAAATCCTGCATAGATGTCATACAGACCCTAAGAGAACATAAATGTCAGCCCAGGCTACTATACCCTACAAAACTTTCAATTACCATAGACGGAAACAACAACACATTCCATGACAAAAGCAAATGTACACAATATCTCTCTACAAATTCAGCTCTATAAAGGATAATGGGTGAAAAATACCAACACAAGTCAGGAAACTACAACGTAGAAAAAGCAATAAAGTAATCTTTCAACAAACAAAATTAAAGATAACTACACAGAGAGAATTTCACCTTTAACAAAGAAGATTACAGTAAGAAACAATCACTTTTCCTTAATATTTCTTAATATATCAATGTACTCAATACCCCAATAAAAAGACATAGATTAACAGACTGGATAAGTAAACAGGACCCAACATTTTGCTGCATACAAGAAACCCACCTCAGTCACAAAGGCAGCCACTACTTCAGAGTCAAAGTTTGGAAAACAATTTTCCAACCAAATGGTCCCAAGAAACAAGCTGGAGTGGCTATTCTTACATTGGATAAAACTGAATTTCAACCAAAAAGTTGTCAAAAAAGATAAGGATGGAAACTTCTTACTGGTCAAGGGAAAAGTCTACTAAGATGAACTCTCAATTCTGAACAACTATGCTCCAAATTAAAGGGTACCCACATTCATAAAAGAAACTTTACTTAAGCTCAAAGAAGACATTGCACCCCACACAATAATAGTGGGAGACTTCAACACCCCACTCGCAACAATGGACAAATCATGGAAACAGAAACTAAACAGAGACACAGTGAAACTAACTGAAGTTATGGGCCATATGGTTCTAATAGATATTTATAGAACATTCCACCCTAAAGCAAAAGAATATACCTTCTTCTCAGCACCTCATGGTACATTCCCCAAGAATGACCATATAAAAGGTCACAAAACAGGCCTCAACAGATACAGAAATATTGAAACTATTCAATGCATCTTATCAGATCACCACTGCCTAATGCTGGTCTAAAGTTCAAACAAAAACAATGAAAAACACACATACGCATAGACTTTGAACAATGCTCTTCTCAACAATAGATTGGTCAAGGAAGAAATAATGAAAGAAATTAAAGAATTTTTAGAATTTAATGAAAGTGAAGGCACATCATACCGAAACTTATGGGACACAAAGAAAGCAGGGCTAAGAAGAAAACTCATAGCTCTGAGTGCCTCCATAAAAAAAATGGAGAGAGCTTACACTAACAACTTGACAGTGCACTTGAAAGCTCTAGAACAAAAAGAAGCAAATACACCTAAGAGGAGTAGACAGGAGGAAATAATCAAACTCGGGGCTGAAATCAACCAAATAGAAACAAAGGGAACTATACAAAGAATCAAGAAAACCAGGAGCTAGTTCTTTGAGAAAATCAACAAGATAGATAAACCCTTAGCCAGATTAACCAGAGGGCACATAGGCACTACCCAAATTAATAAAATCAGAAATGAAAAGGAAGACATAACAACAGAAACTGGAAATTCAAAAAATCATCAGATTTTACTTAGGAGCTTACACTCAACAAAGTTTGAAAATCTGGATGAAATGGACAACTTTCTAGATACATACTAGGTGCCAATGTTAAAGCAGAATCAGATAAAGCACCTAAATTGTCCATAAATCCTGAAGAAATAGAAGCTGTTGTTGACAGTCTCCCATCAAAAAAAGCCGAGGACCAGATGGGTTTAGTGGGGAATTCTATCAAATCTTCAAAGAAGATCTAATACCGATACTCTTCAAACTATTCCATGAAATTGAAACTCAAGGAACACTACCCAACTCATTCAATGAAGCCGCAATAATGCTTATACCTAAAACAAAAAAAGACCAAACAAGGAAAGAGAACTTCAGACCAATCTTCCTCATGGACGTTGATGCAAAAATACTCAACAAGCGGGCAGTGGTGGCGCACACCTTTAATCCCAGCACTTGGGAGGCAGAGGCAGGAGGATTTCTGAGTTCAAGGCCAGCCTGGTCTACAAAGTGAGTTCCAGGACAGCCAGGGCTACACAGAGAAACCCTGTCTCGAAAAAACAAAACAAAACAAAACAAAACAAAAAAATACTCAACAAATTTCTGGCCAACTGAATCCTAGAATGCATCAAAACTATAATTCACCACGATCAGGTAGGCTTCATTCCAGGAATGCAGGGATGGTTCAATATAGAGAAATCCATCAATGTAATCCACTACATAATCAAACTCAAGGAAAAAATCCACATGGTCATTTCCCAAGCGATGTTATACTGGGGAGTCCCTGTGTACCTGGAGGCTCAGTGCAGTAGATCCCTTTAGCAGAGATAACCAAGGGGAGGCTGGTGCACTCCCTCCCTGTCAAGAGTGAAAGCTTAACTGATAATATCCTTCCTTCTTTTATTACACACACCTGATACTATCTGCTTTCTCAGACATTGTCTTGGATAGAAAGGCAATTTCAAAATGATGTCAGAGTCGCAGCTTCAAAGAATCCTGTATAATAAGCTGTAGGCCTGCTCTGTTTCTCTCAAGGAGAAGAAATCTATGGTTGGGCTCATCATATATGTAGACACCAAGATTAAAAGGACTGTACTCTTACCAAGATTAACATTTCTGATGATCAAGGCAGAAACAAAAGCAGGCTTCTGTGCATGCTGTCTATGCTTACCACACATGCAGAGTTCAGGAAATGATGGGCTTGGAAATGTGAATAAGCTTTTGAATTGTGACAAAGATCAGCAATGCCTACTTACTCCAATTACAGAGACTGAACCTAAATTATAAGCATTCTTGTGTCCACTCTACATTTCCTAAGTTTTATTCCTCCTCCCACCTGGAACTTAATTCCAATTCCTAAAATTTACTACATAAACAGTTGGCCACACCTCAGTTGGGAAGATTGTGTCAAGATATGAGCCTCAAACTTTAATGATGTCATAATAATTTGATATATAACACAAAATAAACATAAAACCATGAACTTGGACACAAGAAGGTGATCAGAATAAAAAATCAGATTCCAGGATTATTCCTGAAATAAATGATTCAGTTTGACTGGAAATTGTGGAGACTCAAGAGGACATGGTATCTGGAGGGTTTCTGGAGGGCTTCCCTTGGGACAAAGAAAATACTGAATATTTAGTAAGTCCCAAGAACAGAGTAAATATCCATAGATTAAATTCTGCAATGAGTCAAATAATATGTTCTCTAAGCAATTAATGGTTGAAATGGACTATGCCTAAGATAAGAATCAGAGCAGGGGATTGAAGAATACACCTTTAGCTCTTCAGAAATCCTAAGATATTTTTCTGTGTCTCCATTCATACAAATACTAAGAGATGGATCCAGGAATTACAGTCTACAAACTTCAATGTTTCACATTGCTCTATTTGATTAATCCTGACTTTTGACTTGTGTGGGAAATAGGATTTATTCGCAAGATATAGAGAAAGCAGAGATACTGCTAAGGAAGTTTTCATAACCATTTCCACAAACTTTGTTCTGCCAACTTCAGAAACATCTGCTACAAATGTATCCACCATCATATTACTGCTCCAAAAATCCTAGAAATACTCAAAGAAAGAAGTCATGGAAGCTCAAATTTTCTGGGTTTCTCTTGTACCTGCTGTCAGCTTTCTTTTTAGCCTGTCTGGTTTTCTTTCTACAGTAGCTACTGCAGAATATGTGTGTCTGTGGCTTGTGTTATAGTGGTGGGAGGCAGTAATTTCCCTGGTGTTAGTTGGCTTGCAGGCAAGCTGAGCACCTACACTGCACTTCAGAGGACTCACCTCATGTGCACCCATTGCTTAAAAAGCTTTAGTTTCTACTCATTTTGTCCTGCATTTAATTTTCTTACCTTTGACAGGAAAGGAAATTAGGAAGAAGGGGATAAAAGATGAAAACAACCTAGAAAAGGCTGAAGGGGAAGGATGGTGGGGGCATTAAAACCACTGCTATGTAACCAGCCAACAACTATACTGCATGTTTATGGGCTTTGGTTGCCATAGAGACAGTTACGTAACTCCAACTGGTGGTGAAATTTCATACTGCTTGTGGTGGCGAGCGATATTTCAGTCACTTAGGGGCTACTTTTAAAGAGAACAAATAAAGTAGCTGAGGGGCCCTTTGTCTTGCTGGCTACAACCTGCACTGTTTCAGTCCCACACACCAGTCATTTTCTAGTTTTCTGTGTGTAGCAAAATGTTCCCAATTATTCTCTGAGTAGAGCTGGGCAGTTACTCCTCTCCGCAGTCCAGAATGGCTAAGCATAAGGCACAGAGCAAAAAGAAAAAATAAATAAAGCCTCCTTTGGGGTGGAAAGCCTGGGTGGAAAATTTCAGCTTGGAAGGCTTGTTTTCTGGGAAAGTTATGAGTTGAAAGGAGTGCATGTGCTCTCTAGCACAGAGACCAAAGGGGCTAGATTCTTCTTGTTCAATTTCTCTCTCTCTCTCTCTCTCTCTCTCTCTCTCTCTCTCTCTCTCTCTCTCTCTCTCCTTCTCTTTCTCTCTCTCTTTGCGTTATACACATATATATACATTTAAAATTATATGTAGACTCATATAGACTCATATTTATACATGTTCTACAAGTGTGTACACACTTAATTTCACAAAATTCATTTAAATAAAATATATATTTGAATATATACATCTATTTATTTATAATGTACAAATAGAGGAGGATGAAATATAAGAAATTCCCAATTGTAAAATGTCCTAAACTTACAAAAATGGCGATTTCATAAGATTCAACCTATATGTTCCTACACATTTACATCTATTTATTTGAACATACTGTAAGTATACTCATTTTCTCATAAAATGGGACTTTCACAAACTCACTGAATCTTCTACTTCCTTTCCCAGATTCTCTCTCATGAAATTTTCAGATAATCCTGCTAACTCTTCACAAATACCCTCACACTTTTTTTTATTTTATTTTTTAATTTACATTCCAAATCACTTCCCCTTTCCCGTTTCCTCCTTCCCCAAAAGTCCCATAAGCCCCCTTCCCTCCCTCTTTTCTCCATTCAACCCCCTCTCCTTACTCTGTCCTGGCGTTCCCCTACATCCAGTCTTTCCAGGACCAGGGGTTTCTCCTTCCATCTTTTTAGAAATCTATTGATATGCGGATTGTGTCTAGGGTATTCCGAGATTCTGGGTCAATATCCCCTTATCAGTGACTGCATACCATGTGTGTTCTTTTGTGATTGGGTTACCTCACTAAGGATGATATTTTCAAGTTCTGACCATTTGCCTAGGAATTTTGTGAATTCATTGTTTTTAATTGCAGAGTAGTATTCCATTGTGTAGATATACCACATCTTCTGAATCCATTCCTCCGTTGAGGGACATCTGGGTTCTTTCCAACTTCTAGCTATTATAAATAAGGCTGCTATGAACATAGTGGAGCATGTGTCCTTATTGCATGCGGGTAAAGTCTCTGGGTATATGCCCAGGAGTGGTATAGCCGGATCCTCCGGGAGTGTCATGCCCAGTTTTCTGAGGAACCGCCAGACTGCTTTCCAGAGTGGTTGTACCAGCCTGCAATTCCACCAGCAGTGGAGGAGTGTTCCTCTTTCTCCACATCCTTGCCAACAACTGCTGTCTCCTGTGTTTTTGATCTTAGCCATCCTGACTGGTGTGAGATGGAATCTCAGGGTTGTTTTGATTTGCATTTCCCTAATGACTAAGGATGATGAACATCTCTTTAGGTGCTTCTCAGCCATTAGATATTCTTCAGGTGAGAACTCTTTGTGTAGCTCTGTACCCCATTTTTAATAGGGTTACTTGCCTCTCTGGAGTTTAACTTCTTGAGTTCTTTGTATATCTTGGATATTAGCCCTCTGTCGGATGTAAGGTTGGTAAAGATCATTTCCCAGTTAGTTGGTTGCCGCTTTGTCTTTTTGACAGTGTCTTTTGCCTTGCAAAAACTTTGTAATTTAAAGAGGTCCCATTTGTGTATTCTTGATCTTAGAGCATAAGCTATTGGAGTTCTGTTCAGGAAATTCTCCCCTGTGCCCATATGTTCAAGGTTCTTCCCTAGTTTCCCTTCTATTAGTTTCAGTGTGTCTGGTTTTATGTGGAGATCTTTGATCCACTTAGAATTGAGCTTAGTGCAAGGAGATAAGGATGGGTCAATTTGCATTCTTCTGCATGTTGACCTCCAGCTGAGCCAGCACCATTTGTTGAAAGGGCTATCTTTTTTCCACTGGATGGTTTTAGCTCCTTTGTCAAAGATCAAGTGACCATAGGAGTGTGGATTCATTTCTGGGTCTTCAATTCTGTTCCATTGATCTACATGTCTGTTACTGTACCAATACCATGCAGTTTTTAACACTATTGCTCTGTAGTACAGCTTGAGGTCCGGGATACTGATTCCCCCAGAGGTTCTTTTACTCTTGAGAACAGTTTTAGCTATTCTGGGTTTTCTGTTATTCCAGATGAATTTTTGAATTGCTCTTTCTAACTCTATGAAGAATTGAGTTGGGATTTTGATGGGGATTGCATTGAATCTGTGTATTACTTTTGGTAAGATGCTCATTTTTACTATATTAATCCTGCCAATCCATGAGCATGGCAGATTTTTCCATCTTCTGAGGTCTTCTTCAATTTCTTTCTTCAGAGACTTGAAGTTCTTGTCATACAGATCTTTCACTTGTTTGGTTAGAGTCACGCCAAGATACTTAATAAGGTTTGTGGCTATCGTGAAGGGTATTATTTCTCTTACTTCTATCTCAGCCTGCTTATCCTTTGAGTATAGGAAGGTTTCTGATTTGCTTGAGTTGATTTTATATCTGGCCACTTTGCTGAAGTCGTTTATCAGCTGTAGGAGTTCTCTGGTGGAGTTCTTTGGGTCGCTTATGTATACTATCATATCGTCTGCAAATAGTGATAGTTTGACTTCTTCCTTTCCAATTTGTATCCCTTTGACCTCTTTTTGTTGTCTAATTGCTCTAGCTAGAACTTCAAGTACTGTATTGAAAAGATATGGAGAGAGAGGGCAGCCTTGTCTAGTCCCTGATTTTAGTGGGATTGCTTCAAGTTTCTCTCCATTTAGATTGATGCTGGCTACCGGTTTGCTGTAAATTGCTTGTACTATGTTTAGATATGGGTCTTGAATTCCTGATCTTTCCAAGACCTTTAACGTGAAAGGATGCTGAATTTTGTCAAATGCTTTCTCAGCATCTAATGAGATGACCATGTGGTTTTTTTGTTTGAGATTGTTTATGTAGTGGATTACATTGATGGATTTCCTTATATTGAACCATCCCTGCATCCCTGGGATGAAGCCTACTTGATCGTGGTGAATGATCGTTTTGATGTGTTCTTGGATTCGGTTGGCAAGAATTTTATTGAGTATTTTTGCATCGATATTCATAAGAGAGATTGGCCTGAGATTCTCTTTCTTTGTCGGATCTTTGTGTGCTTTTGGTATTAGTGTAATTGTGGCTTCATAGAACGAGCTGGGTAGTGTTCCTTCTGTTTCTATTTTGTGGAACAGTTTGAAGAGTATTGGTGTTAGGTCTTCTTTGAAGGTCTGATAGAATTCTGCACTAAAACCATCTGGACCTCTGCTTTTTTTGGTTGGAAGACTTCCAATGACAACTTCTATTTCTTCAGGGGTTATAGGACGGTTTAGATGGTCTATTTAATCCTGATTTAATTTTGGTACTTGGTATCTGTCAAGGAAATTGTCCATTTCCTCAAGATTTTCTAGTTGTGTTGAATACAGGTTTTTGTAGTAGGATCTGATGATTTTTTGAATTTCCTCAGTTTCTGTTGTTATCTCTCCCTTTTCGTTTCTGATTTTATTAATTTGGATACTATCTCTGTGCTCTCTGGTTAGTCTGGCTAAGGGCTTATCTATCTTGTTAATTTTCTCACAGAACCAACTCCTCGTTTTGTTGATTCTTTGTATGGTTTTATTTGTTTCTACTTGATTGATTTCAGCCCTGAGTTTGATGATTTCCTGCCTTCTACTCCTCTTTGGTGTATTTGCTTCTTTTTGTTCCAGGGCTTTCAGTTGCGCCATTAAGCTGTTAGTGTATGCTGTCTCCCGTTTCTTTTGGCGGCACTCAGGGCTATGAATTTTCCTCTTAGCACTGCTTTCATTGTGTCCCATAAATTAGGGTATGTTGTGCCTTCATTTTCATTAACTTTCAAAAAGTCTTTGATTTCTTTCTTTATTTCCACCTTGACCAAGTTATCATTGAGTAGAGCATTGTTCAGCCTCCAGGTGTACGTGGGTTTTCTTTTGTTTTTGTTGCCATTGAAGACCACCCTTATTCCATAGTGATCTGATAGGAGGCATGGGATTATTTCTATCTTCTTGTATCTGTTGAGGTCTGATTTGTGACCAATTATATGGTCAATTTTGGAGAAGGTACCATGAGGAGCTGAGAAGAAGGTGTATTCTTTAGCTCTAGGATGAAATGTTCTATATATATCAGTTAGTTCCATTTGGTCCAAGGCTTCAATTAGATTCACTGTGTCCCTGTTTAGTTTCTGCTTTCTTGAACGATCCATTTCAGAGAGCGGGGTGTTGAAGTCACCCACAATTATTGTGTGCGGTACGATGTGTGCTTTGAGTTTTAGTAAAGTTTCTTTTACGAATGAGGGTGCCCTTGCATTTGGAGCATAGATATTCAGAATTGAGAGTTCTTGATGGTGGATTTTTCCCTTGATCAGTATGTAGTGTCCTTCTGTGTCTTTTTTGATGACTTTAGGTTGAAAATCAATTTTATCCGATATTAGGATGGCTACTCCACCTTGTTTCTTGGGGCCATTTGCTTGTAAAATTGTTTTCCAGCCTTTTACTCTGAGGTAGTGTTTGTCTTTGACACTGAGGTGCGTTTCCTGCATGCAGCAAAATGCTGGGTCCTGTTTACGTATCCAGTCTGCTAGTCTATGTCTTTTAATTGGGGAATTGAGACCATTGATATTAAGAGAGATTAAGGCATAGTGATTATTGCCATCTGCCATTCTTGACGCTATCTTTATGTTTGAGTGGTTATCTACTTTTGGGTTTGATTCAAGAAGGTTATTATCTCATTTTTTCCAGGGTGTTGTTTCTCTCCCTGTATTGGAGGTTTCCACCTATTATCCGTTGCAGGGCTGGATTTGTGGAAAGATATTGTGAAAATTTGGTTTTATCATGGAATATCTTGGTCTCTCCATCTATGGTGATTGAGAGTTTTGCTGGGTATAGTAGTCTAGGCTGGCATTTGTGCTGTCTTAGTGTCTGCATGAGATCTGCCCAGGATCTTCTGGCTTTCATAGTCTCTGGTGAGAAGTCTGATGTGATTCGGATAGGTCTTCCTTTGTATGTTACTTGGCCCTTTTCTCTTACTGCTTTTAGTATTTTTTCTTTGTTTAGAACATTTGGTGTTTTGATTATTATGTGACGGGAGGTATTTCTGTTCTGGTCCAGTCTGTTTGGAGTTCTGTAGGCTTCTTGTACGTTCATCGGCATCTCTCTCTTTAAGTTAGGGAAGTTTTCCTCCATAATTTTGTTGAAGATGTTTACTGGCCCTTTAAGTTGCAAATCTTCACTCTCATCTATACCTATAATCCTTAGGTTTGGTCTTCTCATTATGTCCTGGATTTCCTGGATGTTTTGGGTTACACGTTTTTTGCATTTTGCATTTTCTTTGACCGTTGAGTCGATGCTTTCTATGGAATCTTCAGCACCTGAGATTCTTTCTTCCATCTCTTGTATTCTATTGTTGATGTTTGCATCTATGACTCCTGATTTCTTCCCAAGGTTTTCTATCTCCAAAGTTGTCTCCCTTTGTGATTTCTTAGTTGTTTCTACTTCCTTTTTTAGTTCCTGGATGGATTTGCTGAGATCCTTCACTTGTTTGTTTGTATTTTCCTGTATTTCTTTAAGGTATTTTTGCATTACCTCTTTCAGGATTTCTTCCTGATGACCCACGTTCTCCTGCATTTCTCTGAGCGATTTTTGTGTTTCCTCCTCATGGGATTCCATCTGTTGATCCATCGTCTCCTGCATTTCTTTAAGCAGTTCTCGTGTTTCCTTTGTAAGGGCATCTAACCGTTGATTCATTTCTTTAAACAATTTTTGTGTTGCCTCCTTATGGGCATCCATCTGTTGACCCATATTCTTCTGCATTTCTTTATGCAAATTTTGTGATTCCTTTGTGAGTGCATCTACCCGTTGATTCATCTCGTTAAGCGATTTTTGTGTTGTCTCCTTGTGCGCCTCCATCTTTTGATCCATGTTCTCCCGCATTTCTCTAAGCGATTTTTGTGTTTCCTTTGTAAGGGCTTCTAACCGTTGATTCATGGTCTCCTGTAACTCTTTATGAGATTTATTTGTGTCCTTCTTGTGATCCTCTAATAGGATCATGAGAAGTGATTTTAAATCCAGATCTTGTCTTTCGGGTGTGGTGGGGTATCCAGGTCTTGCTGCTGTTGGAGAGTTGGGTTCGGATGGTCCCACATTACTTTGATTTCTGTTAGTAACTTTCCTACGTTTGCCTTTTGCCATCTGGATTCCTCTGGTGTTAGTTGGTCCTGCTGCCACTGGCTGTTGGTTGGACCTCCTGTGAGCCTGCAAAGCTATTTCTGCCCCCCCCTGGATTACCAGGATTGCCCTGGCACCGATTTCTGGGGCCTGCCTGCTCCTGAGTGACTTTGGAGCCCTAATGTGCCTTGCCCCAAGTGATCTTATATTGGGGAGGCCTTGCACATCTAAAGGCTCAGCCTAGTGGATTCCTGGAGCAGAGGTCGCCAAAGGTAGGCTGGTAGGCTCCTGCCCTGTGCAGGGGTGTGTGGTCTCTCCTGGGGGGGGGAGGGGGCGTCCCTCTGCCAGGCAGAAGTCCCACAGCAGAGCTGGCGTGCTGGTTACTGCAGATCAGCCCAGCACTTGGGAGCCGCATACACACAAGCCGCCGAGACCCAAGCGATATTATGCCTGTCTGTCTCAGAACCTGGCTGTCCCAACCTCCCAGTCACTGGAGCAAAGATGGCGGAGGGCACTCTCCGTGGTGCCTCTCACCCTATAGAAGAGATGGCCCGCCAATCTGGCACCCAGAGGACCACAGCGCTGACCGGTTCTCGGGCACAGACGGAAGCCCCAACAGGCCGTGTCCCAAGTGATGTTATATTGGGGATAGGGAGCTTGGGGTACCTGTCTCTTCAGCGCAGTCTGCGGGAACAGAGGTTGCGGAAGGAAAGCTTGTAGGCTCCCGCCCAGTGCGGGGTCCCTCTGCCAGGCAGAAGTCCCACAATAGAGTTGGCGCTCTGGTCACTGCAGATCAGCCCCGCACATGGGAGCCGCACACACACAAGCCGCCCGAGACCCAAGCGACATTATGCCTGTCTGTCTCAGAACCTGGCTGTCCCAACTTCCCCTCACACTTTTATATTCACCATTTATTTTCATTCACACATTTTAATACATTCTTCTATGTTTCCCTCTCCTTTTTCAAATGCAGTCATTTATATTGACTCACACAGTGCCATGGTAAATGTCTGTCACTAATTCACTTTAGCCACTCTGCTACTCTTGTAAACAAATGATGGGGCTAGAATTTCTTATCTGTTGTTATGGTTTTGTTTCTTATTTTAGAGACAAAGTTTCACTATAAAGCCCAGACTAATCAGGAACTTGCTTTCAGGCTGGACTTGAACTCATAGAGACCTGCCTACCTCTGTCTCTCTGAGAGTTATGACTAAATGTTTGTACCATCATATCTTGCCAGAATTTTAGAGGCAGAACTAGTTACTAGTTTTTCTTTTGGAATCTCAAAGAAGCCTCAGGAGCTACCTTTGGATAAAATACAAGGATTTGCACAATTATTCCTAGTAGATTAATAAATTAAAAGACAAAGAGCAAATACTCACCTATGTTTAAACAAGAAGTACTAAATAGATATTGGAATTTTGATAACATGCTTACTTTGATTGCCCCTGGACCACCAGTCTGTTATGGGTGGAGACATTTACAGTGAAAATATTGTACACAAAACAGAGACTGGACATCTCTGAGTCTGCTGAACCATGAAGGAGGTAAAAATTGGTCTTCTGTTGACAATATTAGTAAAGGAGAACAGGATCAGTATTTTCCTCCAACTTAGAATACTATTTCTCAGGCCTTTCAAAAGTCTACAACTACAGCTTCTTGACTTGGTCAGTGAGTAATAGAAGCTCTTGTTTTGTGGTTCCCATCTTTTGTGATTATTTATGGTGTAGCAACATCTTGCCTGTCTGGTGTACTGAGAAGCATGAGATCCAAAATCTTCCCTGAATTAGAAGTAATTCATCTATGTTGCTTGTAACATAAATTGATAGGGAAAGAGTATTTCAGAATCACTGTGCTTTAAGAACAATATTCCAAAAAGATTTTGAAATGTGGGGGTCTCTAGAGATAAAGATGCCTTGGATTATCTTATATAGGAAGCTTCAGAAACCATAGTTTTACTTTGGAGTCTCAAAATTGCAATCAGAGTACTTGGATCTGAAAGGATGTTAAACTAAAGGCAATGAAACTAGCACACATTTTGTTGTGGGGGTAGCGTGACATGGTGATCTGCATTCACTAGCAGAGATGACTAGTTTGGTTTTCCTCCTTGAAACCACTATTTACTCTCTTCTGCTTCTGTCTTAGGAAGTCCTGTGTCTTAACAGACTCAGCAGCCCCTAGCTTCCAGTTCTGTTTGCTTATTAGTATAAGCAAGATACTCAAGCTCTGGCAAGATAAAAATATGTAGAGACAGCAAAACATTAAGTGGAGGTTGTAAAATCCTGTTGAAGAAGGGGAGGAAAAATTGTAGGAATCAGAGGGGTCAAGGACACCAGAAGAAAACACACAGAATCAATTAACCTGGGCTCATAGGGGTTCACAGAAGCTAATCTGACAGTCTGGAAGCCTGAATGAACCAAAGTTAATTCTTCTGCATATATGTTCTGTTTGCATAGCTTGGTCTTCTTGTGGGAGCAGGGCCTGTCCATGACTCTTTTGCCTGCTTTTGGGAACCATTTTCTTCTAGTAGGTTGCTTTGTCCAGCCTTACCATGAGGAAATACGTCTAGTCTTAATGTACTTTATATGCAACGTTTGGTTTATATCCCTGGGTAGCCTTTCTTTTTCAGAAGGGAAATGAAGGAGGAGTAAGGAGCAGGGACTGGGAGGAGAGAAGAGAGGTGAAATTGCATTCAGTATACAATATATGATAGAATAACTTTTTAAAAATTAAAAAGAAAAGTTGTGGAGTGTGGGTCAATGTCTTGATGCTCCCTTTCCTGTGATATTAGCTATAAGTGGCTGTGCTCTTCAGCTCAAAAAGCAATTTTCTTCTCAAAGCAGCCCTTGCTCTTTTTTAAATTCACAACTCTCTTATTCTATTTTTCCGGACTCCATGGCTTGAGAGTATATATTTGTAAATAGTCTTTTTATTAAACAGTCCTTGATTTCTCAGAATTTGCACGTGTTGTCTGTTTTCTTGAAAGGCCAAAGTATAAAGGAATTTTGTTGGAAGATCTATTATTGTTCTTCTAAGGTCTAGAGACATGTTAGAGAGAAGAAAAAGCTATACTTCTGTTTCTGCGTTGGCCTCCTATCCCCTGTACTTGTTACCTTGCTCACACTTTTATAGTGAGTAGCCCTTAGCAGTACTAGAGACCATTCCTAAACCACAAGCCAGTTTAAGGCATTCATTGGGAAAATATGTCCTATCATTTTAATTTGCTTTCTGTTCAGTTTCTCTCATGAACAATAACTATGGCTCAACAACTAAATTGCTAGGAAACATTTCAGCCTTAGTAAGGCTGAGAATAAAAGACAGTTATGGCAACTTGCAATATTAAGTGTGTGTGTGTGTGTGTGAGTGTGTGTGTGCGTGTGTGTGTTCAGAGGGGCAAAAGGAGTGTTTGGTTCCTTGGACCTACAGTTATAGGCAGTTGTGAGCCCATTGTTGGTGCTGGGAACGGAATGCAGGTATTACCTTTCCAGCCTCCCTCTTGGATTTTTGTCTTTGGATAGGGGTTGGGAAAATGGAAACCCTTTTCTGACCCTTCTTACAACCTAGTAGTCATTTAATGCTTCACTTACAGTCCCCATGGAAGATTGAGAGTGTTTGTTTGGTCATCCTTTGCCTGGTTTGTTTACTTCTACCTTATTCTCAGCCACCCCATTTTACCTAACACAGTTGTATTTTAAAACTATCTTATTTGAACAGAATTCTCAAGATTATTTAGGGAAGCCAGCTTCAAACTGTGTTCCTTTAACTACTTAGGAACTAGATAGCACTCTCATAGTTGCATAAAGGAGAGTTTAAACAGATTATACTCTAGTAAAGAATTCATCCTCAACTACTAACATCTCTATTGACTGTTATTTTTAGTATATATAAAGAATATCATGTTTTGTTTTGCTATATATGTTTGTCTTGGATTACTTTATAACTATATTTTTATTATAAATTACTCTCTATTATAATGGGAGAAAGATTGACCTACTCCAACACTTTCATTGCACATATAAGGAAATTAATGTTCAGAGAGGAAAAGGATTTTGCTCAAGATCACACAGTAAATCTACGAGTAGCATGTTCAGTCAGGCTAGATCTCCTGAAGGTTCTTTATTACCTTAACCTAACTAGTACTTGCTATCAATATCCTTGCATCTCCTGTTTCTAGTTTATTGGTTGATAGGGATAAAACCAACATATTATGCCCTAAAGTCTGAGAGGATATAGTATTGAAAACAGAGCTGATACCTCGATATACATGGAATCTGCAGAGTGGGGCCTTTCCAAGCAGCTGTTTGGCATGCTGAGCACTAAATTATGTAAGGCCCCGACCTCTAGCCTAGCATATTTCCCCCTGCAACCAAGGTCTTTTATCTATTACAGATGTTTCCATCCAACTAAATACATTTTCAAATTTAAACAACTATCAGTTATCTGAACTACTTCAGAATGACAGCTTGAGGGGTCAGGTCAGAGTACCAAATCAGTGGCAGTTGTTGTGTTAAGGGCAAAGTACATTTTAGTGATTCTTACAGATCATACTCCACTGTCAGAGAATTTCAAAATACTTCTCCCATCTCAAGCCTCAGTTTTCGGACACAAAGATGAAGAAGTATTTCAGTAGTCAGCTAGGGACCTCTGAACCCTGTGTCTTAGGGACCTCTGAACCCTGTGTCTTAGGCCTCTACATCTTAAGGTAGGTTGAGAATTGCAACATTTGGGAGTTTTAAGTTAGCATTTGATCCACTTAAGCCAACTCTAATGTTTCTAAGCATAGAGGCAGTTAAGAGCATAGACTCAGCAATTAGCTTGCTTTGGTTCTAATCCTAGATCTATCACTAGCTACACATCTTGTGCAAGTTTCTGAGTCATTCCATTTCTCAATTGCATTATTTGTTGAAGAGAAATGATGCCCTGAATTATAGGGATGTTGTAAAGATTAAGTACAGTGACTCATGTCTCAGTATCCAGGCACATACAAAGTTCTAGATGCTTATTAGCTAGTATTAGTATTTTCTAGTGCCTTGAACCAAAATATGTCTTGAATATTGAGACTCAGCTAAGTTATGGCCAATTCATGAAGCAGATGGCACTTAATAGTTCCTTGGAATTAAGGACAAAGAAACTACAATTTATTTTCTTATTGCTAAACTTAAGATATATTATTCTAGTTCAAATGACATTCCTAAATTATCAGATAAATTCTCAGATATATTCATACACATACACTGTGGCTGGGGAAAGCGAATTGTTTGCAAAAGTTTATCCAGAATTTAAACTTACATTCCTATGTGTCAACTCCTATGAATGTGATCTGTACTTATGGCCAAATTGAGATGATAAGGAACTCAGATCATAGAATTAATACTAGAAATGAGAAGTGATAAATCAAAAGATATTAATTATAAAAAATTGAAAATGGTGCTGGAGAGATGGTTCAGTGGTTAAGAGCACTGACTGCTCTTCTAGAGTTCCTGAGTTCAATTCCCAACAACCACAAGGTGGCTCACAAACATCTGAAATTCGATCTGATGCCCTCCTCTGGATGTGTCTAAAGAGAGCATGGGAAGTTATCAAATTAAGAAAGATGATGGTGAAAATTTTATATCTTGTTTCAGCCTCTTGAAAAGTTCTAGCCTTTTTCCAGTAGAGACTGATGGTCATGTCTAGTTCTTCCTTCTCTCCCTTCTGAGTATTCAAAGACACTGGAACAATTATGGGTCACCTTTGAACTGTGACATTGTTCAGAGGTACAGAATATTCTTAAATCTCAGAACTAATTCCACTGGATCTTCAATGGGCAATTGTCTAAAATGCATACCAACAGAAGTAAACATGTTAGGTACAGGAAAAATGACATTAAACACATGAGCCTAGGAAATAGAAAAGTCCAAAGTTTGTTCCACTTCTGTGCTCCCCTAACCTGGAGCACCACTGTAGGTTATTGCATAACTTAGAACTTTCTAGAAATCTTTGCCTTCCCTTAGGGGAAAAAGTTTGGCCATGGCAAGAAAGCAAACCCTACTTGTTTTTGAGGGTCTGCTATATAAATAAAAGAACAAAGTATTAAATGTGGTGGTAGAAGCAATTCTAATTGGGAGAGTATAATCTACTCTGGGTAAAAGCAAGCCGAGTAGAAAAGAGGACCTGAAAACCACCACATTTTGAAAAGAAATAGCTAAGGAACTAAATAACTTTCAATAGGTACCAATACATACTCATAACACTCTACATATCTCTATGTGCAGGGAAAGTATGAAACAGGAAAACTGAGTAATAAATGAGAGAATTTCAGCTTGATGATAAATAATGTGGAACAAATTTGCATCAAAAATAGCAAACGTAGACTCTGGGCATAGTTAAGCATGAGTAGTGTGTGTTTAACATTTTCAAAAGGGTGAAAGGGCAGGATAAAAAAAACAAAAAAAACAAGACACTAGATTCAAGCTTCAAGTTCTTCAACAACTCCCAAATCCCAAGTGCCTTACAGTGCCTAACATGCTGTTGGCATTCAGCAAAGGAGATTTATTACTGTGCTCATTGGATGAGACAGGCAGGAGTCATGAGTCTTGGCAAGAAAACCAGACCAAAAGATTTGCTTTGACTAAAAGCCATATAACTTGAAAGGTTTATTGCTGAACTGATTATGTAATGTAGCTTTGAAAGAGCAGTATTTAAGATAAAGATTTGAAGCCCTCAGGCAGGTTTGGAAAGAGAATTGGGGAATAGGACTGAATGCATTAATAGCCCATTTAAGAATTGCCTGCCTCTTAAACCTAATTTCAGACTGTGAAGCAGAAAGGCAGTGGGGTACAGTAAAAGGCACTGATTTGGAGTCTGACCTGGGCTCTGGTAATGCCTCATTGTGATATGAAGTGAAATCTTCTCCTTTTGTGAATATTAGCATACCAATTCAAATCCGGAAATGTGGGGTTAGGGTGCAGAAGTTAGACTTGAGAATCACTAAGACCTGTTATACTGCTACATAAATCTACCTGCTATACTCAAGTGTTTGGCTCAATACAACTCCCAACGTTTACCAAAAGTCCTAATAGGACCAATTCTCCAGGTGGAAAATATCCCGTGGTTCTTTCTGTTTTGGCCATATCTTGTTTCAATTGGCCCGGACTAGTAGTTTTCCATTCTGGCAATCCCTCATATTCCTACAGGAAATGTTAAAAGTGCAAAGATTTAGGCCCTACCTCCCAGACTCACTAACTTATAAGATCTCCTGATAATCTCAATATGCAGCTAGGATAGTGAATTACTAGTTTAGAAAACTCTCAGATAGACCTCATGTAAATTTCTGTAATTTCCTCAATCTTCACTTTTTCCCTCCTTTGTCTACATTTGCTATGATCCTTTGAACATTCACAAACAATTTATTTCTAATATATTTTGCACTTTGGGTTTAGAGTCTAATATTAGCTAACTATTGAAATTAAGATCCCTAATCACTGAAATCAGACTCTTACCTAATTTTAGGACTCTTATTTCTAGGAATTTTATGTATTGGTATTTAATTGGCTTTTACCTATTATTCCAAGCTTTGCAATAACAATAAAATACCTCATTTGTACATGTCATATTCATCTCATTTTACTCAGTTGTAATTAATTCTGTCTTTTGAAAATAGATTTTTAAAATATTTCATGGAAATGATAAAATTTATGATGTTAAAGTTTAGAGTTGAATGATATATGTGTATGTGTGTTTGTGTGTGTGTGTGTGTGTATACCACCATTATCACAAAAATTTCATGAAGTCTTTATCATATAAAAAAGAAATGGTTCCTCTTTCTCCACATCCACACCAACACCTGCTGTCTCCTGAGTTTTTGATCTTACCTTTTCTGACTGGTGTGTGGTGAAATCTCAGGGTTGTTTTGATTTGCATTTCCCTAATGATTAAGGATGATGAACATTTCTTTAGGTGCTTCTCAGCCATTCGATATTCCTCAGGTGAAAATCCTTTGTTTAGCTCTGTACGCCGTTTTTAATAGGGTTATGTGGCTCTCTGGAGTCTAACTTCTTGAGTTCTTTGTATATCTTGGATATTAGCCCTCTATTAGATGGAGGATTGATAAAGACCTTTTCCCAATTTGTTGGTTGCTGTTTTGTCTAATTGACAGTGTCCTTTGCCTTACAAAAACTTTGGAAATTTATGAGGTCCCAATTGTCAATTCTTGATCTTAGAGCATAAGCTATTGGTGTTCTGTTCAGGAAAATTTCCCCTGTGCCCATGTGCTCAAGGCTCTTCCCCAGTTTCTTTTCTATTAACTTTAGTGTTTCTGGATTATATGGAGGTCCTTGATCCACTTGGAGTTGAGCTTAGTACAAGGAGATAAAAATGAATAGATTTGCATCTTTCTGCATGCTGACCTCCAGTTGAAACAGCACCATTTGTTGAAAAGGCTTTTTTCCACTGGATGGTTTTAGCTCCTTGTCAAAGATCAAGTGACCATAGGAGTGTGGATTCATTTCTGGGTCTTCAATTCTATTCCATTGATCTACCCACCTATCACTGTGCTCATACCACGCAGTTTTTAACAATATTGCTCTGTAGTACTGCTTGAGGTCCAGAATACTGATTCCCCCAGAAGTTCTTTTACTTTTGAGAATAGTTTTTCGCTATCCTGGGTTTTCTGTTATTCCAGAGGAATTTGAGAATTGATCTTTCTCACACTACAAAGAATTGAGTTGGGATTTTGATGGGGATTGCACTGAATCTGTATATTGCTTTTGGCAAGATGGCCATTTTTACTATATTAATCCTGCCAATCCATAAGCATGGAAGATTTTTCCATCTTCTGAGGTCTTCTTCGATTTTCTTCTTTAGAGACTTGAAGTTCTTGTCATGGAGCACACAAGCTGACTGAGACTCCAGCAATATTATGCTTGATTGTCCCTGTGTCTGGAGTCTGAGTTGCCCTGTTACTGGAGCAAAGATGGCGGAGTGCCCTCTGTACTCTCTTGGTGCAGATCACTCTGCAGGGCAGATGGACCACAGCAGAGCTGGTGCCCAGATAACTGCAGAGCTGCCCAGCTCTTGGGCGCAGATAGAAGCCCAACAGGCTGTGTCCCAAGTGATGTTATATTGGGGTGTCCCTGGGTAACTGTATGCTCATTGCAGTCGATCCCCGGAGCAGAGGTTGCTAAGGGGAGGCACGGACTGAAATTTTCTTTCTTTGTTGGATCTTTGTGTGGTTTTGGTATCAGGGTAATTGTGGCTTCATTGAACGAGTTCGGTAGTGTTCCTTAGTGCAGAATTCTATCAGACCTTCAAAGAAGACCTAACACCAGTACTCTTCAAATTATTCCACAAGATAGAAACACAAGGAACACTACCCAAACTCATTCATTTATTAGCTTTCCACTTTCCTTTCTATTTTCTTGGGTTTTTTTTTTTTTTTGAGACAGCATCTCATTATGTGTGTCATATTGCCTTTTAAATCATGGCCCTCTTGCCTCAGTCATTCAAATGAACCAGCATATCTAATTTCTCTCCATTTCCTTAATGGCAGTTTGAAACATGAAAATTTAAAAAAATTTAAATTTTAAATTTGAGAGATTCCAATTTGAATACTATTTGTAGTTGTTGCCCATGGTTTTGATGTTATGTCTAGAGATTTTTAACCAAGTCTAATATCACAACTATTTATACCAATAAAAGCATTTTTCAAGCCTTCTCACCTCAGTTTTACTTTGAGTTCCATCTTCATTCATTTGCATGTGATTATTCATTTGCCCTAGAATTATTTGTTGTAAATATTATTCATTCTTCACTGAATATTCTTGATGCCCTTGTCAAAGTCAATATATATTTAGGACATTCAATTCTATTCCACTGATCTATATACCTATAGGTTAAATAGTGTTTTAACTATAATCCACGTGTTTTGAAATACCATACTCTATTTTCATTCTTTTCAATATATATATTTTTTTCTTATTTTCTCTTTTAATTTCTACTTAACTCATTGGATACCTGAGCTTGTTTATTCTTCATATATATGTACATTTCTCTATTTTTCTCAATAATGATCCTGTACTACTAAATGAAACCAAGGCTAACTCACTCCCAAAGCCTAATTGTTGTTGCTGTGATCTGGAGTATTGCAGTGTTCCTTGCCTTGCCACATGCAATTTACCAAAATCTGATCACTCTCGTCAACATGTAAGTCAGACATAATGGATAATTTCATCTTTTTCTTTCTAGAGACTCCCAGGAAGTTCACATTTGTAATGTTCTTAACTTCTCATTCATCACTTCCCCATTTTCCTGAATAGAAGATATGGTGCCATTTTCTAGTTCCAATGTGTTAGTGGAACCAAGAGGATGGGCAATCAAGATAACTAGCAATGAAGAATCTGGTTGTCTTCAGTTTAATCTATACCTAGACTAGACCTGCAAGAGATAACATTTTAGTTAACCTCCTTAATTTTACAATTTAAGAAACTAAGACCTAAAGTTTCAAGGGTCTGGGATTTTGTATGGACATATTTTGCAAAGTAGCTACTAGAAGTGTTCAGGTGTTCATTCAGTTAGTCTTGTTATCTTAATTTCTGTTCTGCTTTCCTCCAGGGATGGTGATGTCAGGAGCTACTGCCTCCCTTCCTTTCCTGGACCCAACATACTGGTTTCGAAGTATGTCGACCTTGGGACATTTATCTTGTTGTACATCCTGCCTCTTCTGGTGATTGTTGTAACCTATTCTCACCTAGGAAAGAGGTTGTGGATTCAAAATGCTATTGGTGATGCATCTGCTCGTCAACTTATGGCACACTACCAGAAGCGCAAGAAGAGCATCAGGATGCTGATACTTATTGTATTGGTCTTTGCAGTTTGTTGGTTTCCACTTCTATGTGGTTCTTATTTCCAGTGCAGGTGTAGAAAATGACAGTGTGATTTTCTATGCCTTTCATTGGTTTGCGATGAGCAGCACCTGTTACAATCCCTTCATCTACTGTTGGCTCAACAGGAGCTTCCGTGCCAAACTAAGATCTATATCATCTTTCAGGATGCAATCATTGTTTGTGTGTGGTAGCTCCCAGGTTCAGCAAATAAAACCACGGGAAAGTCATGAGCTTAGGGAGCTCCAGACATCTTCACTGCTACGAGTACCCCTGGCTGTTCCAGAACCCCAGGTTTTGGAGGATCCCAGTGTGGCTACAGGGGATAATTCCCAGGTCTCTGTCCAAGGGGATTGGGAAGATCCAGATCCCTCTCTAGATGAAGAACCAGGGCCCTCAACCCGGGATACTTACTTTTGCATCCACATGCAGACTAGCAGTCACTAAGTTGGGCAACCGCCTGATCCACTGGAATCTTATTAATGAGTACCTTGGCACAGACAATTCAGTCCGAGATGGAATAACCTTTAACTTAGATGCTGAGGACCGTGTTTTAATATCATGTGTAGCCTCACAAATTCATGTATGGTTTTGAATCATAGTTCTGGCAGCAGAACTCTAATTGATTAGTCTGCTGTGCTATACTCGAGAAAACTGACTGTGCCATACCCTGAAGGAATTTGTTGACTTACTTACCTTACTTACTTTGCAGATGCATTTATGAGAGCTAGATTTCCTGAATAAGATTATTTTTGCCTCCAGTTTTGACCTGTGATTATCACTAGTAGAGAAAATATAATGGAGAACTGTGGTTGAAAAATATCAGTGTAAAAGAATTATTAGGAAGACTACATGGTAGCCCCTCTCTGCCAATAGGTATCCCTTCCTTTTCTTCACTGCCCCTGTGCACCAACCTGGTGCTGTTACATGATTATTTTCTGCATCAACGTAGTCTGAGGCTAATACTCATGTTAAGGAACAAGAGATACTGGTGAATGACTCTGAACTTCTATTACCCCATCTTTGTAAATGTGACTGTAAAACTCAGTCTGTACAGATCTTTGACTTTAGACTGATTTCCCTAGCTTCAGATATCTCATTTTGTGTACAAACTGTAGACTTTATCTGGAGGAACTACTTGATATTTGTACTAGCTAATTTAACTAGTGTATACTGGCATATGTGGTCTCTGATGAATTTATTGACATTTCCTATCAGAACTGCCCATCTGAGTTGACTATCCACTGATTTGTGGTCATATCTCTCCCCTGATATTTTCAATGACAACTAGATTAGCATTTTCAACCCCTAAACTGCTCCCTATCAACTATTTTTTTTTGCATCCTAAATTGGAACATGACATAATCAAGTGCTTACATGTACATACAAGCATACAGTTTTATGTTAACACAGATATAAGCCTGTATATATTGCTCCTTGTTACCTCTCATGCTATCCACCTGCCTGGTGCTCTCACCTTTTTCTACCTGTAATTTCCATGCTAACTGAGCCTAGACAAGATTTCATGCCTTAAAGTGAAGTCTTGTAGGCTCTGAGATTGTGGCAAATTGTTGTCTCTGGAATCAGCATTTCTTTACAGTTGGTGCTTCACTTCTTTCTTTGATTTTCTTTTATGTTTTTTTATGTTGTTTATCTCCCTGTGAAAGTTGTACAGATTCGTAATCTGAATTGTGCTCTTCTGTGCTAATTCCATTCCTTTGCTGTTTCTATGCTTTCCCCTAACAATATCACATTGTCACTAAAAGCTCTAGTTTTATTTCTCTTTCTCATATACAGCATTTCAACTCAATTCACTTTATTTAACATTCTCTATTTTTTTTTTATAAATTATACCAGTTTCACATGCTGGGTATGGTATATGTTCTCATTTAGACATACTGCTGTAGATTACAACATTGTTTCTCCTTCCAACATTTCACCCAGGTGCTCACTTTTCCATATTTCTTTGTTCTGGGCTATTAAACTTGGATTTTGGTTGCTGCCTTAACCAGAGGTTCACAACTTCCTGTGCTGAGGCTCATCATCTCTTCAGTAATTGAAGCCTCCTCATTTCCGGTGCTTTGTTCCACCCTAGACTCTATCTTTCTCTGTTTGCTTCCCCTACTTTGCATTGCCTTCTCTCTCTTCTCTCCCTTCCCCTCTGTCTCTCTCTCTCCCTGGTCTCCCCCACCCCCCATCTCCCCCATCTCCTTCTTCCTCCCCCTACCCATCTCGCTTTCCCCTCTCTCTCTTTTGCCCTTGTTCTCTTCTTCTTTCACTCCTTCCTCTTCTTGGTGTTGCACTTGGTCTAATATTAATTCATTATTCCTTTTCCAGTTTTCCCAGTACACAGATTTCCCTTCAGTTTCATATACTTTTATTTTTTGTCACAGAGATTTCCTTCCTTCTTAGGAAAGTAAACATTCTTGTTCGTGTGTGTTATGTTGTCTTAGAAAATCCATCAGAGGGCACCATGTGCTAGGATATTGAGAAGAGTCTAACAGTTTCCTTGAGATTTCAGCATTCCTTAATGAGATTGTTCCTTCAAGATGAATTGTTTGCTTATATTTTCTTCATGAATAGTTATAATTTAATATCTGATTATAAATGTAGGTATTAGTATCGCTTATAAATTTAAGAGCTATAACATTGTGAACTAATTTAAGCTAACTTTATGTAGAAGACAAATTTATTCATGGCCACAAACTTTACCTTAGGTATGGGACCTTTGGTGATCTAATTGATTTACTTTAGCAGAGAGTAATGGCTCTAAGAAACCTGTTACTGAAAGAAATCTAGCACATATTCGATTTGAGTGATAGGAAAAGCATCTGTACAAGTAAGAAGCACATTATGCTTTGATTTTGATGTAAGGCAAGAATTCCCTATAGTGGAAACAAGTCCAGGACTCAGAATAATGGAGCAAGGCTGTTTTTGTTCTTGATTCAACCATTTGTGTGACCTTAGGAAAGTCATGTGGCCTTAGTGTGCCCTAGTTTCCTTGTCTATAAAAGGTGGATAATAATACCTACTAACTTATAGGGCTATTGCCAGAGTTATCTGTGATAACAGGTATTATTATTATTGCTAATAGGTTCATTTTCTTGTTACCCACCTTGTGATTATTGCTGTTAATATTACTCTAATTCTAATGTTACTACTGTTATTGTTAAATATTGTTAAACTGATGTTGCTGTGCTCCCCTTGAAGTGCAGACCAGTATACAACTAAGAAGGCTATGAAGATATTTTAGAAAAGATTACTTTATGTGTCTCATTGGGGAAACAGAGAAGCTTCTACTGCCTGTTTTGATTACTTGAAATGAGGTTGGACAGAGCACTGCTGAGAGGAAAGAGCTTCCCAGAGCAGAGACAGGGACACTAGAAGAATTCTAGGAGACTGAAACAATAGAAGCACAAGCCATGTAATAGGCAAATGAAGAATTTTGAGTTAGTTTATCAAGTATGATTTTCAATAGTTTAGCATTTCTGCTCTGAGAAGGGTGGCAGATAAGAAATCAAAGGAGAAAACTTGAAAGATGTAAAGTGTTTACAAAGTATAGAAATGACACAGGGTTTCTATTCTGACTTGTCATCTCTTTTCTAAGAATCCCCTCTATTTATGACTCAATGTAATTCTCAATAATTGTATTACATATTTATATTTGTTAATGTTTTAGATATCATAGTAATATATTAAGTGTAATAGTACTCATTTACGGTGCTCTTCTAAAGTGTGCTTAAAGTGTTTTATGGTGTTACATTTAACCATTTCTCTGCCAAAATAGTTCGCTAACTGCAAAAAACAAAAACAAAAACAAAAAAACAACAAAAAATACTGTTTTATTTATGTGTGCTTGTTTATATGGAACACTGAAATTCCCCAAAAGAGTGATTTTTGATGTTGGACTTTGGGACAGGTTATAGTTCAGGGAACTGTTCTGCTTGACAACCAGCAAGGGTGAATTATGAAATTCTGGAGCTCCAGGTTCTACTCTGAAGCTCTGCTCAGATGATCTGTTCAAATGTGGGAAGGGCTCAAATTAAGGATTTAGAGGTGACTGATTCTGAGATTATTTTGTGTCAGCTGGGTTTTGTACTTAAGTATATTTTGACTGGAATAATTTTTCAAGTGTTTAAAACTACAGATCTTTGTGAATCCTTTGTGACTATGTATGTGCTCAATTAAAACTTAATAAAGCTAAATAAAGTAAATGAAACCTATTTCTTTCATTAATGTAGACACCCTGTATTTTCTTAAGCTCCCCAAAAGCAACTCAGTAACAAATAGCCTAAGAAAGGACATATTGACTTTAGAAGCAACAGCCTGTGAATTAAACTTGATTAAATGGAGCCTCTTCCTGGCATGGTCAGATCGTCGCTGCAGAAACAAACCTGTGGAATTAAAAGTGTTCTGGGGATTGTAGTTTCTCCAAGCATCAGACTCAGTAAAGGGTAAGCTCCCAAAAGGTGGAGAAGAAGAATAAAGAGTATAAAGGATGATATTTTCAAGTTCTGACCATTTGCCTAGGAATTTCGTGAATTCATTGTTTTTAATTGCAGAGTAGTATTCCATTGTGTAGATATACCACATCTTCTGAATCCATTCCTCCGTTGAGGGACATCTCGGTTCTTTCCAGCTTCTGGCTATTATAAATAAGGCTGCTATGAATATAGTGGAGCATGTGTCCTTATTGCATGCGGGTAAAGTCTCTGGGTATATGCCCAGGAGTGGTATAGCCGGATCCTCCGGGAGTGTCATGCCCAGTTTTCTGAGGAACCGCCAGACTGCTTTCCAGAGTGGTTGTACCAGCCTGCAATTCCACCAGCAGTGGAGGAGTGTTCCTCTTTCTCCACATCCTCACCAACAACTGCTGTCTCCAGTGTTTTTGATCTTAGCCATCCTGACTGGTGTGAGATGGAATCTCAGGGTAGTTTTGATTTGCATTTCCCTAATGACTAAGGATGATGAACATCTCTTTAGGTGCTTCTCAGCCATTAGATATTCTTCAGGTGAGAACTCTTTGTGTAGCTCTGTACCCCATTTTTTAAAAGGGTTACTTGCCTCTCTGGAGTTTAACTTCTTGAGTTCTTTGTATATCTTGGATATTAGCCCTCTGTCGGATGTAAGGTTGGTAAAGATCATTTCCCAGTTAGTTGGTTGCCGCATTGTCTTTTTGACAGTGTCTTTTGCCTTGCAAAAACTTTGTAATTTAATGAGGTCCCATTTGTCTATTCTCGATCTTAGAGCATAAGCTATTGGAGTTCTGTTCAGGAAATTCTCCCCTGTGCCCATATGTTCAAGGTTCTTCCCTAGTTTCCCTTCTATTAGTTTCAGTGTGTCTGGTTTTATGTGAAGATCTTTGATCCACTTAGAATTGAGCTTAGTGCAAGGAGATAAGGATGGGTCAATTTGCATTCTTCTGCATGTTGACCTCCAGCTGAGCCAGCACCATTTGTTGAAAAGGCTATCTTTTTTCCACTGGATGGTTTTAGCTCCTTTGTCAAAGATCAAGTGACCATAGGAGTGTGGATTCATTTCTGGGTCTTCAATTCTGTTCCATTGATCTACATGTCTGTTACTGTACCAATACCATGCAGTTTTTAACACTATTGCTCTGTAGTACAGCTTGAGGTCCGGGATACTGATTCCCCCAGAGGTTCTTTTACTCTTGAGAATAGTTTTAGCTATTCTGGGTTTTCTGTTATTCCAGATGAATTTTTGAATTGCTCTTTCTAACTCTATGAAGAATTGAGTTGGGATTTTGATGGGGATTGCATTGAATCTGTGTATTACTTTTGGTAAGATGCTCATTTTTACTATATTAATCCTGCCAATCCATGAGCATGGCAGATTTTTCCATCTTCTGAGGTCTTCTTCAATTTCTTTCTTCAGAGACTTGAAGTTCTTGTCATACAGATCTTTCACTTGTTTGGTTAGAGTCACGCCAAGATACTTAATATAGTTTGTGGCTGTCGTGAAGGGTATTATTTCTCTTACTTCTTTCTCAGCCTGCTTATCCTTTGAGTATAGGAAGGCTTCTGACTTGCTTGAGTTGATTTTATATCCGGCCACTTTGCTGAAGTCGTTTATCAGCTGTAGGAGTTCTCTGGTGGAGCTCTTTGGGTCGCTTATGTATACTATCATATCGTCTGCAAATAGTGATAGTTTGACTTCTTCCTTTCCAATTTGTATCCCTTTGACCTCTTTTTGTTGTCTAATTGCTCTAGCTAGAACTTCAAGTACTATATTGAAAAGATATGGAGAGAGAGGGCAGCCTTGTCTAGTCCCTGATTTTAGTGGGATTGCTTCAAGTTTCTCTCCATTTAGATTGATGCTGGCTACTGGTTTGCTGTAAATTGCTTTTACTATGTTTAGACCCAATCACAAAAGAACACACATGGTATGCAGTCACTGATAAGGGGATATTGACCCAGAATCTCGGAATACCCTAGACACAATCCGCATATCAATAGATTTCTAAGAAGATGGAAGGAGAGACCTCTGGTCCTGGAAAGACTGGATGTAGGGGAACGCCAGGACAGAGTAACGAGAGGGGGTTGAATGGAGAAAAGAGGGAGGGAAGGGGGCTTATGGGACTTTCGGGGAGGGAGGAAATGGGAAAGGGAAAGTGATTTGGAATGTAAATTAAGAAAATAAAAAAAAAGAGTATAAAGGAAATGGTCAGGGGCAAGTGACACAGCAGTTACAGATAATGAGTATACTTATGGACCTTTCTAAAAATAACACTGTTAATCCTTGTTGAGAAGTGACCACAATGAAAGGGAAATGTGAGGGAAATTGAAAGGCCACTGGGATAGAGTCAGGTAGTATATTAGAAGAAGTCCGGGTAAATTGGCAGATTTGAAGCTGTGTCTGAGTGACAGAATTTAGTTAAAGAAAGGAGAACTGGGGCTAACCATCATTTGCTCTGCACAATAGTGAACTCCCACAAATGGACCTGGGTACCCATTGCTGCTGTGTTGCAGCTGTTGGAGCCGTATCACCCATAGCTCCTCTACTAATTAGGCCAGTGAACTGCCCATAGGATAGTCACTGCCAGTTACCTTCTCCCATGAATGAGCTCCCTGGTGAGAACCACTACTGTCTATACTTCCACTGTCCCAGCTCAACCATTGCAGCCATCCCACTGATCAGTAGTGGTTCTGCTACTGAAAGAGCCTCAGAGAAAAGGGTAATAAGTCTCTTAAAAGCAAACGTGGGGAGTATGCCTGATCATTGCAACCAGGCAGATCTAACTATGTAAAATGTGGACAGGGTACCAATACAGGGTCAAAATAATGGTTTTATTAAAATCTGGTTTGCCAAATCAATGACTTTACTGGGTTTAGTGACAATAAGCAAGGGTTTACAGTACTTGAGTGTGTATGACCCCAAGCAGCTGCATTACCAAACAGTCCCAACCCCAATGATGACAACCTTACAGAAGGTGTGGCATGAAGTCCTCCTTATAGTTACCCTTTTCTACTCTCTATACACCTTAGTGTCCCCTAAGATTGCTAGTATCTAGGTAGTGCTGGCAGAAGTATGAACTGGACCCCCATGAAGATCCCATACCCTCTCTTTCATCTACTCAAGGGTATCAATACCTTCACTACTCTGGCCATAAATCCAGCTCTATCTACTGTATTGCTCAATTGCTTGCATGGATACCTGGCCAAGATATTGTCTAATCTAAGATGGCATCACATTATGTCTGAAATATGTCACACATATTTCAACACTGGATTCCTATCCTCAAGCTTCAGTGTTTCCTCAGCCTTGAATGTGTGACATGCCAATGATCCTTTGTTGAACATTGGGAAGCCATGCCCCTTCAATAGTCACATATTTTCCATGGTTTAACTAGTTATCATTCGTTCTAATACCAAATACCACCCACTATAAGAAGTTCCACACAAAGGTAGACCTCAGCAGTACTCTATAAGCATAAACATAAATGTTCAAAAGACAATTTGACAGGCATATTATATCCATTAAATAAAACAACAGATAGATGTTACTTCCCTACAGGGATTTGCAAACTTCTCAGCTATAAGTTTCTATCCTGGCTTATAGAATTAAATGTGAATTTTGTCCTGAGGAATGGGCCTTACCTTCAAACAGTACAACTTGTGAGTTGTACTCATAACATATAATGACACTGTTGCACGATCTAGCACACCTTGCCATTGGGGCATATTACATTTCAGTAGCATGGCATGCAGAGGCTAGGGCTGAGTAAGATTGTTGGTGACAGTCTTCCTTCAGCAACCTGCATGGGCCCTTCTGGTACAATTATAGTCAGCCAGTAGCTAGGCAGCATAGAGCTTGCACCTAGTCTGCTGTTCTGAAACCAAAGTATGTGGCATCATTAGCGATAGTGTCTTTTGATCTAGTTTTAGTGTACAACCAACAGCGATGACAATAACCTTTATCATTTTGAGTTCCTCTCTGGGTTGTCTGGCCAAAAACCTATAGGAAGGTAGTCCACTTCTGACACTACATTCTTCATTTGAACATTATGATTTCTAGGAGTGCCAAAAAGGTAACCATTTAGGATACCCCCATGCACATTTTTAATCTTCTGGGGTCTTTTTACAGATTTTTTCTAGATCTGTTTCTTATTTTGGGTTTCTACTGCTGTGCTAAAACACGATGGCCAAAAGCATCTGAGGAAGGAAAAGGCTATTTCAGCTTAGAGTTCTGTATCACAGTCTATCACTGAAAAAATTTGGAGCAGAAACTCAAAGCAGTAACCTGGAGGCAGAAACTTGTGCAGACATCATAGGGGAATATGTTTACTAGCTTGCTCTCCATACGTCAGGACTACCTACCCAGGTTTGGCATCACCAACAATGAGTTAGAACCTCACACATCAATCATTAATTAGGAAAATGCCCCTAAAGACTTGCCTATAGTTAAATATTATGGAGGAATTTTCTCAACTGTGTTTCTGTATTCTCAGATAACTCTAAGTTGTGCTAAGTCAACAATAAACTAGCCTGAACAATCAATAAAAAATTCAGAGGTTATTATTATATTATATGTGTAAAAACCTTTTTACCGAAAATGAACGAAGGCTCACCACCAACCATTCAAAGTGTCATTTGATCTCAGGAGTCAGTAGCTGAGGATGTATTAAAGAAGAATGCCAACAAATTCTAATACGAAAGACTCCATTGTTTATATCATTTTTTCCCTCAAAAGAGCCATGTTAGATACTATGGCATGGATGCAAGGCATTATCTTATTTAGGTCTCTGAATCTATAATTCCCTCCATCCTGGGGTACTACGACAGAACATTCAGGAATTTCTCCATTTTCAAATGAGCCTTAAGGAACTAGTTCAATCTGTTCTACTAAGGTCAGAGCCAGGAGGGAGTAGGACCATGCTTGGGCCTGTTGTGACCTGCATTCAAAATGATTCTGTGGATTTGATAAACTCTAGGATGGCACTATGGGTACAGTTGCTGTTATTTCACCATAAGCCATATGTGACTGCTCAGAGGGCGCTAGGCAGGATGAACAACCTCAACCCTGACATATTTATTTTTGTAGGAAAGAAGTGCACATAGTTTAATTTGTAGATAGTTGCTTGCCCCCTAGGACAAGTGTGGTCTTCTTTGTTTTCATCATTTTATCACTTTTGCCTTCCATCGACTCTTTAGCTTTAAACCTCTCAAAATGTCACTAGCACATTTGGCTTTTTTCCTCCTCACAAATTCTTGCTCAACATAAATCTTGGTACACATTCCTTTGAGTGACTCATACAGAGCAGATCCATTTGTCTGCTTTGCCTGTCTCTAGACTTCTTTAGCATTTCATGGCATTTATTCATATAGAAGACCTGATTTACATGTCAATCTAAGTCCTTTAGACCAAAGGCTCTCCTACTGCATAAAAACACTTATGCTCCACCACAAGTCTCAGCGAATATAGCCCCATTCCATTTCTAATGTTCCAACTGATGAAAATAATTTATTTTTTAACTGTCTCATAAACAGGCTTTTTTTTCTAATATTTTTTATTTACATTCCAAATGATTTCCCCTTTCCTGTTTCCTCCCTCCCTGAAAGTCCCATAAGCCCTTTTCCCTCCCACTGTTCCCCAGTCCACCTCAACCCCTCTCGCTTCTCTGTCCTGGTATTCCCCTACATCCAGTCTTTCCAGGACCACGGTCTCTCCTTCCATGTTCTTGGAAATCTATTGATATGCAAATTGGGTCTTGAGTATTCCGAGAGATTCTGGGTTAATATCCCCTTATCAGTGACTGCATACCATGTGTGTTCTTTTGTGATTGGGTTACCTTACTAAGGATGATATTTTCAAGTTCTGACCATTTGCCTAGGAATTTCGTGAATTCATTGTTTTTAATTGCAGAGTAGTATTCCATTGTGTAAATATACCACATCTTCTGTATCCATTCCTCTGTTGAGGGACATCTGGGTTCTTTCCAGCTTCTGGCTATTATAAATAAGGCTGCTATGAACATAGTGGAGCATGTGTCCTTATTGCATGCAGGGAAAGCCTCTGGGTATATGTCCAGGAATGGTATAGCCAGATCCTCCGGGAGTGTCATGCCCAGTTTTCTGAGGAACCGCCAGACTGCTTTCCAGGGTGGTTGTACCAGCTTGCAATCCCACCAGCAGTGGAGGAGTGTTCCTCTTTCTCCACATCCTTGCCAACAACTGCTGTCTCCTGTGTTTTTGATTTTAGCCATTCTGACTGGTGTGAGGTGGAATCTCAGGGTTGTTTTGATTTGCATTTCCCTAATGACTAAGGATGATGAACATCTCTTTAGGTGCTTCTCAGCCATTAGATATTCTTCAGGTGAGAACTCTTTGTTTAGCTCTGTGCCCCATTTTTTAATAGCGTTATTTGGCTCTCTGGAGTCTAACTTCTTGAGTTCTTTGTATATATTGGATATTAGCCCTCTGTCGGATATAGGCAGAAATGAAAGCTTGTGAAATTAGAGTAGGTTTCCAGGTTCAGATGTTTCAGTCCATAGTCAGTTGGCTCTTAGGTTGTTAAACTTGTACACTTTTCTTTATTATTTAGAATCGACATAGAAATGCATCTCTGCATGTGTCTCTAGAAGGCTATTTCCAAAGAGGTATAAATGAAAAGGAAAAACACACCCTGGATGGGAAGCACATCATTCCCTGGACCAGTCCCAGACAGAATAACAAAAGAAAGCTAGGTGAGCACCAGCTTTCATTTTCCTCTGCTTCTAGACTCTAGATGAAATATGACCAGGTACATCACACTCCTGCTGCCATGCCTTCCACACAATTCTAGATTATATCTTGTCTCAAACTGTGAGTCAAAATAAACCCTTCCTTAAGTCTCTTTTACTAAGTATTTTATCACAGCAGCAAGAAAAGAAGCTAATACAGCCCTGCTGCTTTTGATTCTATGTGCAAGGAGCACATTACGATGAAATGCACTTTGCATAGAAAAGCTGTTTATATCATGGCTAGGACTGAAGGGAAAAGGGAAGGACCGGAATCTTATAATCAACTTACATAGAATACTTTCTAGTTACATGAAAACCCAACACCAGGCCTTTATTCTTAAGGAAGTTACCAACTCTCCAAATAGAGATCAAGCCACGAACATGTAAAAATTTTGGAAACACACAAGAGGCAGTGTTACTTATATTTTTAATGAAAAACATTACTTTTTTTGGTCAGTCAGCACTCTCAGCCAGCTTAAGATTAATGGTGTGAATTTGCACAAAGAGAAGTATCATAAAGATAAAAATCTACATGTAGCCTGTCATTATTTTCCCTTTTTTAATTTTAAATATGTTAGATGCATTATACACAAAGATATAATAATATAATAGATACAAGTTCCATAATACAATTTCAACATATTCATAGTTACAAATAATATCCCAATTTTATTTCACCTATGTGTCTCCAGTGTTTATTGTTTATATTTTTGAAACAATGTATTAAAGCAAAATCTGGAAAGTTTCTATTTCTAGACTCTTTACCCAATACATAAATGTTTGGTTGTATTCATTGTGCAAAAGCTTATGATATTGACATTACAAATGAGAAGAAAACAGCTTTCAGGCACACACATATACACATCCAGGCTTTTAGATGTGAGAGAGCCTTTAGATTTTATTTATAAAATCAAGATTTCCGTAATACCACCAAGGCCTTAAAATCTGGTTCTGAGCAGAAGCAGAACAGATTCCCGGCAAATGAATTCTAACTTTTAAATTCTATTTGACATTGATAATACCCTTTGTACTCTGCCTTGAAACCATGGATACCCATGGGCAAATAGGACACAAGAAAATAATTTCGATCCAACAGAAATTCTATATCACAGAGATGCTCTCAATAAATTCAAAACATTATGCAATTTCCATTCACCACAGACTTTAGAGAAGTTTAATCCTTTTCCTCATTTTATCTAAAATCCAAAGTGAGGTAAGAGTTTAATTATCAAAAAAAAAAAATCAGGCACACTGTAACAGAATTAGTTCTCTTTCCTGGTGATTAGTGTAAATAGCAAATATTCTGCTGTTACAGCACCTCATAGAAGTGATGACTACAGCTCTATCCCCATAGAAAATTGTCTATTAAACAATAGTGTCTGTGTAACTGAGGAATCCAGACAAAAGCAAATTTATCAGTGATGAAAACAGACTCTGCCCATCTTATCTCCCACCCTCAACATTTGACTGACATATCAATTTCTCAGGTGCAAAGATTATCTCTTCTGTGTTTTCTGAATACCATTTAATCATATAGATGCTACATTTTTTTTCTATTTTAAATTTTCTATACTTTAATTTCATTTTCTATAGCCCCCTTCCAATGTAAATTTACAAAATTGAGTAACAAAATTGTTACTCAACATGTGAATTAGTAACAAAACCAATGTGGTGCTTACCCACCATACACACACAAACACACATACACACACACACACACACACACACACACAATCTGTAGTGGCTATTCCTGGTTATCAACTTGACTATATCTAGAATGAACTAATAAAGAATTGGAAGGCTCACCTATGATCCTAATCTGGAGTCTCAAAGATACAAGTTTCTGACTTGGATCTTGGCATGGAGATCTTGAAGCATAGTGGCTATGAATTCCAGAAAATTAAGACAAGGAGATCTCTAAGTTCAAGGTCATCTGGGATTAAAGATGTGGTGGCACACGCCTTTTATCTGGGCCACACCCTCTACTGGAGACCTACATAAGGACATTGGAAGAAGGACGATTTACTCTTGCTCTTCCTTGCCTGCTTGCCTCGTGGGACTGAGCAACTGCTAGATCCTTGGACTTCCATCCACAGCTGCTGCTGACCATTGTTGGGAGTTGGACTACAGACTGTAAGTCATCAACAAATTCCCTAACTATATAGAGACTACCCATATGGTCTGTGACTCTAGAGAACCCTGACTAATACTCTATCCCTTTCATCCAAAACCAAAAAGTTTATGAACTAAGATTCTATCCTTAGTATTTTACATCCCTTCTTCAGTCCCCTGTAATATAGTTTCCTTATTCATGTTTTGTCTTGATAAAGGTTATCAATGTTGTTATTCTAATTACTAAATCAAATAGAGTTTGAAAAGTTTTCCATATAATTTGACCTTTCTCAAATTTTATTATTAATCATATTCTTCTTTTTTTAATTTTCCCAGATTCACAAGAAATAACTTGCTCCTTATTACTTTCTATTTTTTGGTAAATTCCTTCTCACTCTATTTTAGTTGTTTTGTCTTTTCTTTGTGTGATATATTTTTAAGTTAGCTTCTATACTTAATGCCCCAGTACTGACTCCAGTGTTTAGTCTTGATTGTTAACTTGAATGATTTGAAATACACCTAGGGAAGTAGCAAAAATATCCTTTGGGTCTATTTGTGAGGGTGTTAGCAGGGAGTATTTTCTAAGGGGAAAAGAGTATGAGCAGCAGTATGTCATAAGTCTAAGGTAGAACATGAAGAGAAAACAGAAACCGACTGACGCAAACATTCTCTACAGACCTTTCTTTCTACACAGAATGCATGGACATTTTTCCATGCCCACAATTAAGGTGTTGACTGTTTTTATTGATATATAATTTATTAAGATAAAATGTACCTTGCTGGAGTATTCCATCCAATAGTCCAATCCAAGGTTGTGTAACCATTACCAATCAGTATCGTGTGGAAATCTTCTTCACTATATGTTGCTAAAAGTTCTACCTATGGGAGATATAAAAAAGTTGTACCCCTTCTCCTAAAGTCACCATGACAAATCAAGACATGATTTCACCAAATATTATTCTGGGGAACCAAAGATTTTATCATGCTTCCTTCCAGAGAATAGGTAAGGATTTATTTATAAGGATGAGGAAGACCCTCCCCAGACTCTAACACATTATTGTTGAGAAGATTTCACTCACCAAGAACAAGGGCTTACCATGCTGATTGATTTATTAACTCTCCCTACGCTACTATTCCCATTCCCATATATTCTACCCCATCACTGTAACCATATAAAGTAAAGCTAGAGTTACTAGGACAGGTGGTAGGGAGTCCCTCAGGTGAGGTCTAGTTCCGACTTTACACCTCTATTGAGGGGTGTGAACAGCCAACAAGCCCAGGTTGTATGAACCTTCTGCAAGTACATCCCAAGATAGCTGTTACTCAGCACAAAGGACAGTCACTCACAATATTATGAAAATATATCTGGGACCCATTATATGTTACTATATATTCCTCACTGCCCTCAACCTCGAATAGCCATATACTTAGTTATTATGTCTCATTCTGTTTCCCTTCTTTCAATTACCACAATGTTTTAAACATTCATCCATACATTTAACCTGAACAATCACTTTATTTTAAAATATAATTTACTATGTTCTGTTGTATGACCATAGTATAGTTTGTTCATTCACTCATCCATTGGTGGGAGCTAAAGTTGTTTTTATATCATTGGTTTTAATTTTCAAGATTCAAGAAAGAAAAACCTGGGCCATATAAATTATATCATATCATCAACATTCTTGACTGATTTGGTCTTAATAAAACATTAGCTCTGAACTCATTTTATTTTGTTTCAGGATACATTTGCATATCATACAACCAGATATATACTAGTTAAATAAAGGAAGAAACTTTTATATATCACAATGTTATTGATTTGATAATTGTTCAACATAGAAGGAAAACATTAAAATACAAACTTATCTTTAAAATCAAAACTTAATTTCCTGAGAAGTGTGTAGCAGTGGAGATGGGGAAGTGGGGGTAGCCACCAGAAAGTTCCAGGTGCTAGGAAAACAAGAGACTCCCAGGACCTAATTGGGATGACATTAGCTGAAATACTCAACCAAGGGGAGAGAGAACCTATAGAGACCATATCTAGAGGTTAAGCATGGTCTCTGGTTGATGGATGGGGCTACCCACCTCAAAAACTTTAACCCAGAATTGCTTTTGTCTAAAGGAAATACAGGGACAAAGAGTGGAATAGAGACTGAAGAAATGGCCATCCAGAGACTGCCCTACCTGGGGCTCCATTCCACATGTAGACGCCAAACCCAGACACTATTGTTGATGCCAAGAAGTGCTTGCTGACAGGAGCTTGATATAGCTGTCTCCTGAGAGGCTCTGCCAAAGCCTGACCAATACATATGTGGATGCTTGTAGCCAACCATTGGACTGAGCATAGGGACCCCAATGAAGAAATTAGGAGAAGGACTGAAGGAGCTGAAGGGGTTTGCAATCCCATAGGAAGAACAACAATATCAACCAACCAGAACCCCCAGAGCTCACAAGGAATAAACCACCAACAAAAGAGAACACAGGGTTCCCACTGCATATGTAACAGATGATTGCCTTATTGGGCATCAATGGGGAGGGAGGCCCTTGGCCCGGTAAAGACTCGATGCCCCAGCATAGGGGCATGATAGGGCGGTGAGGCGGTAGTGGGTGGGAGAGTACTCTCATAGAAGCAGGGGGATGGAGGATGGGATAGAGGATTTGTGGAGGGGAAACCTGGAAGGGGAATAACATTTGGAATGTAAATAAATAAAATAACCAATAAAATCAAAACAAGAAAAATATGCAAAAATTAATTCAAGATCAACTTAAATATTCATAAGGAAATAGGGTTTAGAGAGAAAAAACATCTATTTGTTAGTTATTATATGCAGTATATTATGTATGAAACTTCAAAGTGTAATAATTTTTTTTCTTTTTTTTTATTTTATTTTATTTTTTTTAATTTACATTCCAAATCACTTCCCCTTTCCCGTTTCCTCCCTCCCTGAAAGTCCCATAAGCCCCCTTCCCTCCCTCTTTTCTCCATTCAACCCCCTCTCATTACTCTGTCCTGGCATTCCCCTACATCCAGTCTTTCCAGGACCAGGGGTCTCTCCTTCCATCTTTTTAGAAATCTATTGATATGCTGATTGTGTCTAGGGTATTCTGAGATTCTGGGTCAATATCCCCTTATCAGTGACTGCATACCATGTGTGTTCTTTTGTGAATGGGTTACCTCACTAAGGATGATATTTTCAAGATCTGACCATTTGCCTAGGAATTTCGTGAATTCATTGTTTTTAATTGCAGAGTAGTATTCCATTGTGTAGATATACCACATCTTCTGAATCCATTCCTCCGTTGAGGGACATCTCGGTTCTTTCCAGCTTCTGGCTATTATAAATAAGGCTGCTATGAATATAGTGGAGCATGTGTCCTTATTGCATGCAGGTAAAGTCTCTGGGTATATGCCCAGGAGTGGTATAGGCGGATCCTCCGGGAGTGTCATGCCCAGTTTTCTGAGGAACCGCCAGACTGCTTTCCAGAGTGGTTGTACCAGCCTGCAATTCCACCAGCAGTGGAGGAGTGTTCCTCTTTCTCCACATCCTCGCCAACAACTGCTGTCTCCTGTGTTTTTGATCTTAGCCATCCTGACTGGTGTGAGATGGAATCTCAGGGTTGTTTTGATTTGCATTTCCTTAATGACTAAGGATGATGAACATCTCTTTAGGTGCTTCTCAGCCGTTAGATATTCTTCAGGTGAGAACTCTTTGTGTAGCTCTGTACCCCATTTTTTAATAGGGTTATTTGCCTCTCTGGAGTTTAACTTCTTGAGTTCTTTGTATATTGGATATTAGCCCTCTGTCGGATGTAAGGTTGGTAAAGATCATTTCCCAGTTAGTTGGTTGCCGCTTTGTCTTTTTGACAGTGTCTTTCACGAAATTCCTAGGCAAATGGTCAGATCTTGAAAATATCATCCTTAGTGAGGTAACCCAATCACAAAAGAACACACATGGTATGCAATCACTGATAAGGGGATATTGACCCAGAATCTCGGAATACCCTAGACACAATCCGCATATCAATAGATTTCTAAAAAGATGGTAGGAGAGACCCCTGGTCCTGGAAAGACTGGATGTAGGGGAACGAGACAGAGTAACGAGAGGGGGTTGAATGGAGAAAAGAGGGAGGGAAGGGGGTTTATGGGACTTTCGGGGAGGGAGGAAACGGGAAAGGGGAAGTGATTTGGAATGTAAATTAAAAAAATAAAATAAAATAAATAATAAAAAAAAAACTCAGGGCTGAAATCAACCAAATAGAAACAAAAAGAACTATACAAAGAATCAAGAAAACAAGGAGCTGGTTCTTTGAGAAAAACAACAAGATAGATAAACCCTTAGCCAGACAAACCAGAGGACAAAGAAGCACCACCCAAATTAATAAAATCATCAATGAAAAAGGAGACAAAGCAACAGAAACTGTGGAAATTCAGAAAATCATCAGATCCTACTACAAGAACTTATACTCATCAAAGTTTGAAAATCAGGATGAAATGAACATCTTTCTTGATATATACCAGGTGCCCACATTAAAATAGGATCAGATAAACCATCTAAATAGTCCCATAAGTAATAATAATCTCCCATCAAAAGAGCCTAGGGCCAGATGGGTTTAACAGGGAATTCTATCAGATCTTCAAAGAAGAGTTAATACAGATACTCTATTCCACGAAATAAAAACTCAAGGAACACTACCCAAGTCATTCTATGAAGCCACAATAATGCTTATACCTAACCAAACAAAGACTAATCAAGAAAGGAGAACTTCAGACCAATCTCCCTCATGAACATCGATGCAAAAATACTCAACAAAATTCTGGCCAACCGAATTCAAGAATGCATCAAAACTATAATTCACCACTATCAGGTTGGATTCATCCCAGCGATGCAGGGATGGTTCAATAAAAGGAAATCCATCAACATAATCCACTATATATACAAACTCAAGGAAAAAAAAACCACATGGTCATTTCATTAGATGCTGAAAAGGTTTTTGACAAAATCCAGCATCCGTTTATGATAAAAGGCTTGGAGAGAGCGGGAATGCAAGGCCCATACCTAAACATAGTGAAAGCAATATACTGCAAACCAGTAGCCAACATCAAATTAGAAGGAGAGTAACCCAAAGCAATCCCGCTAAAATCGGGGACCAAACAAGGCTGCCCTCTCTCTCCTTATCTATTCAGTATAGTACTTGAAGTTCTAGCCAGTGCAATCAGACAACAAAAAAGGTCAAAGGTATACAAATTGGAAAAGAAGAACTCAAAATATCACTATTTGCAGATGATATGATCGTATACTTAAGCGACTCCAAAACTTCCACCAGAGAACTCCTAAAACTGATAAACAACTTCAGCAAAGTGGCTGGTTACAAAATTAACTCGAGCAAATCAATAGCCTTCCTCTATTCAAGGATAAACAAGCTGAGAAAGAAATTAGGGAAATGACACCCTTCACAATAGTCTCAAATAATATTTCATACCTTGGTATGACCCTAACGAAGCAAGTGAAAGATCTCTATGACAAAAACTTCAAGCCTCTGAAGAAAGAAATCAAAGAAGATCTCAGAAGATGGAAAGATCTCCCATGTTCATGGATTGGCAGGATCAATATAGTAAAAATGGCCATCTTTCTGAAAGCAATCTACAGATTCAATGCAATTCCCATCAAAATCCCAAATCAATTCTTCATCTATCTAGAAAGAGCAATTCTCAAATTCCTCTGGAATAACAAGAAACCCAGGATAGCAAAATATATTCTCCACAACAAAAGACCTCCTGGGGGAATCACCATCTCTGACCTCAAGCTCTACTACAGAGCAATAGTGATAAAAACTGTTTGGTATTGGTATGGTGCCAGGCAGGAAGATCAATGGAATAGAATTGAAGACCCAGAAAAGAACCCACACACGTATGGTCACTTGATATTTGACAAAGGAGCTAAAAACATACAGTGGAAAAAACACAGCACTTTTAACAAGTGGTGCTGGATCAACTGGAGGTCAGTATGCAGAAAAGTGCAAATGGACCCATTCTTATCTCCTTGTACAAAGCTCAAGTCCAAGTGGATCAAGGACCTACACATAAAACCAGACATACTGAAACTTATAGAGGAGAAAGTGGGGAAGAATCTTGAACACATGGGCACAGGGGAAAAGTTTCTGAACAGAACACCAATGGCTTATGCCCTAAGAACAAGAATCGACAAATGGGACCTCATAAAGCTGCAAAGCTTTTGTAAGGCCAAGGACATGGTCAGTAGGACAAAAAGGCAACCAACAAATTGGGAAAAGATCTTTACCAATCCTACATCTGTTAGAGGGCTAATATCCAAGGTATACAAAGAACTCAAGAAGTTAGGCTCACGAGAGTCAAATAACCCTATTTAAAAATGGGGTACAGAGCTAAATAGGGAATTATCAAGTGAGGAAACACGAATGGCTCTAAAGCACCTAAAGAAATGTTCAGCATCCTTAGTTATCAAGGAAATGCAAATCAAAGCAACATGGAGATTCTACCTCACACTGGTCAGAATGGCTAAGATGAAAATCTCAGGGGACAGCAGATGCTGGAGAGGATGTGGAGAAAGAGGAACACTTCTCCATTGTTGGTGGGATTGCAAGCTGGTAAAACCACTCTGGAAATCAGTTTGGTGATTCTTCAGAAAATTATACATAGTACTACCTGAGGACCCAGCTATACCACTCCTGGGTATATACCCAGAAGATGCTCCTACGTGTAATAAGGACACGTGCTGCACTATGTTCATAGCTGCCATATTCATAATAGCCAAAAGCTGGAAAGAACCCAGATGACCTTCAACTGAGGAATGGCTACAGAAACTGTGGTATATATACACAATGGAGTACTATTCAACTATTAAAATGAATTCATGAAATTCTTAGGCAAATAGATGGAACTGGAAAGTGTCATCCTGAGTGAGGTAACCCAGTCACAAAAGAACGCACTTGGTTTGTACTCACTGATAAGTGGATGTTAGCCCAAAAGCTCAAAATAAACAAGTTACAATTCACAGACCATGGGAAGCTCAAGAAGGTGGAGGACTGAAGTGGGGGTGCTTGGATTTCTCTGAGAAAGGGAACAATACACTTACAGGAGCAATAATAGAGGCAAAGTGTGGAGCAGGGACTGAAGTAAAGGCCACCCAGAGGCTGCCCTACCTGGGGATTCACCCTATAAACAGTCATCTAACCCCAATACTACTATGGACAACAAGAAGCGCATATCAAAAGGAGCATGCCATGGTTGTCTTCAGAGGGGTCCTGCCAGAGCCTTTCACATACAGAGGCAGATGCTAGTAGCTAACTATTGGTCTGGGAGTGGGGACCCCAATGGAGGAGTTGGAGGGCGGTCCGGAGGAGCTGAAGGGGTTTACAGCCCCACAGGAAGAACAACAATCTTGACCACCCAGAGGCCCCAGGACTTCCAGGGACTAAACCAGCAACCAAGGGGTACACATGGTTCCAGCCAAAAATGTGGCAGAGGAATGCCTTGTCGGACATCAGTGGGAGGAGTGGTTCTTGGTTAGGTGAAGGCTAAATAGATGCCCCAACAAGGGGAAATTGAGGCGAGGGAGATGAGAGTGGGTCGGGTGGAGGGGCATATACTTGGAGGCAGGGAGTGGGAGGAGGGGTTGGGGGTTTTGGGGAGGGGGGAAACTGGGAAAGGTTTTACCACTTGAAATGTAAATGAAGATTATATTTAATAAAAATAATTTTAGTTTTATGAACTGCCACTTATCAAAGGTTAGCCTTAATTCTTAGGCAAATGATGTCCTATTTAAAAAGTACCTCCCTATGTCTATATCATATAGAGCACTACCTATGTTTTCTTGTTTTTCCATGATACAAGGTTCATGTTTAAGGCTTTGATCTACCTCATATTAGATTAAATATGAGGTAATGTATATGAGTCTAATGTCATTCTTTTGAATCTGGGCATCTAGTTTTCTCAGTAACATTTGTTGAAAATGTTTTTTTCTCTTCAAGCTTAAGTTTTTGGGATCTTCTTCAAATATTAAATGCCTACAGTTAAGTATACTCTTACTGGTTCTACAATATTTTTCCATTTGTTATGAATGGCTGTACTTGTGCAGGTACCATCCTGTTTTGTAGTACTATAGTTCTATAACATATCTTAAGATCTAGAAGGTGTTTTGTACATGATTGCTTAGCTATGCAGATTCTTTTGTTGTTCCATATGAATTTTAGAATTTTTTTATTTCTGTGAAGAACAAGATAGACATTTTGATTGAGATTGCACTGAATCTGTAAACTGTGTTTAAATTGTGATTTTGTAAGATTTATACCATTCCATGAGCATGGGGTGTGTTTCCATTTTCTACTATCTTTATCAATCCCATTCTTCGGTGTTTTCAATTCATTGTGGAGGTCACTCCTTCCCTTGCTTAAATTTATTTCTAGATATTCTACTTTTTGAAGTGCTGTTATGAATGGGGAATGTGTCAGTGATCTGCTTCTCTATGTTTGTTGGTAGTATATGAAAAATTATGGGATTGTGAAATTTTATTCTGTGTCCCACAATATTCCTAAATTTATTTCCCTTTTCTGGAAGTTTGGAGTGAGGTACAATTTTGGGGATCTCTTCTGTAGAGACACAAGTAATTTTTAAATAGTGTTAGATTGGCTTCTTCTTTTCCTGTTTGTATCTTATTAATTTCTTTCTCTTGATTTATTTCTCTACCCAGTATTTCAAGCACAATAAGTTGTGTAGACAGCAGATACCACTATTTCATTTTTCCTTTATAAAACATTATTATTATTATTATTATTATTATTATTATTATTATTATTATTTTACTTATTACATTTATATCCCACTCACTGCCCACTTCCTGGTCACTTCTTCCTACATTCCCCTGCCCTCCTCTGAAAAGGTGGGGGCCTCCTGGGTATCTTCCCACCATGACACATCAAGTCTCTGTGAGGATAGGTACATACTCTCCCACTGAGGCCAGATAAGGCAGTCCAGCTAGAAGAGCATATTCCACATACATTGAACAGCTTTTGGGATAGACCCTGCTCCAGTTGTTCAGGACCCACATGAAGACCAAGCAGCACATCTGTTACATATATGTGGAGAGGCCTAGGTCCAGGCCATATATATGCTTTGCTTAGTGTTTCAGGGTCTGAGAGCCCCATGGGTCCAGGTTAGTTGACTCTGTTGGTCTTCTTGTGGAGGTTCTTTCCTCTTCAGGGTCCACAATCCTTCATCCTATTCCTCCATAAGAGTCCACAGGCTCCATCCACTGTTTGGCTATCAGTAACTGAATCTGAGTCATCTACTGGGTGTAGCCTCTCAGAAAGCAGTCTGACTCTTAATAATGTCAGGGATTGGTGCTTGCTCATGGGATGGGTCTCAAGATGGGCTGGTTATTGGTTGAATGTTTCCTTGGTTTCTGTTGATGAATGGAATCAAATAGAAGACCCAGAAATAAACTTCACACCTATGGACACTTGATTTTTGAAACAGAAGTGAAAACCATACAATGGAAAAAAAGAGAGCATCTTCAGCAAATGGTGCTGGACTAACTGGATGCCTACATGTACAAGAATGAGTATAAATCCACATTTATCACCATGCACAAAACTCAAATCCAAGTGAATCAAGAACCTCAACATAAAGCCAAACACAATAAATCTCGTAGAAGAGAAAGTGAGAAATAGCCTTGAATGCATTGATACGAGAGGCAATTGAAACTGAAAAGCTTCTGTAAGGCAAAGGACACTGTCAAGGGGACAAAATGACAGCCTAGAGATTCAGAAAGGATCTTTACCAACCGTACATCTCACAGAGGGCTGTAATCAAAATTTATAAAGAACTCAAGAAGTTAAATACCAACAACCCAAATAACCCAATTAAAAATGGGGCACAGAGCTAAACAGTGAATTCTCAACAGGGGAATCTCAAATGACTGAGAGGCACTTAAAGAAATGTTCAAAGTCCTTAGACACCAGGGAAATGCAAATCAAAACAGCTTTGTGATTCCAACTTATATGCATTAGAATGGCTAAATTCAAATCTCAAATGATAGCACATGCTGGCAAGGATGTGGAGCAAGGATAATCCTCCCGCATTGCTAGTAGGGGTGCAAACTTACGCAACCACATTGGAAATCAATTCAGTTGTTTCTCAGAAAATTGTTAATTCTACCTCAAGACCCAGCTATACCATTCCTAGGTATAGACCCAAAAGATACTCTACCATACCATAAGGACATGTGCTCAAATGTTTATAGCAGCTTTATGTGTAATAGCCAGAAACTGGAAACAACATAGATGTCCCTCAACGGAAGAGTGGACAAAGAAAATGTGGTACATCTAAAAATGGAATACTATTCAGGTATTTACAGGCCCAAAGTGGGATCCAGCTCATGGGGAGGTCCCAAGGCCTGACACTATTACTGAGGCTATGGAGCATTCACAAAAAGGGACCTAGCATGACTGTACTCCAGAAGACCCAACAAACAGCTGAAAAGTCAGATGCAAATATTTGCACCCACCAATGGACAGAAGCAGCTAACACCCTGTTGTTCAATTAGGGAAGGTTGAAAGAAACTGAGGGCCACCTTGTAGGAGGATCAGCAGTCTCAATCTGGACCCTGAAATCTCTCAAACAGTGGACCACCAAAACAGGTAGCATATACCAGCTGATACAAGGCCCCTAACACATATACAGAAGAGGACTGTCGGGTCTGTGTTCATTCAGTGATGTTGCACCTAACCCTCAAGAGACTCAAGGCCCCAGGGATTTTAGAGGTCAGGTGGGGTAGGGGGTGGAGACATCCACATGGAGACAGGGGGGAGGGGAGGAGGTATGGGATGCAGAACAGTTTGAGGGTAGACTGGGGTGGAGTGATGGGAAACAAAATATGGAGTGTATAAAAATAATTCATTAATAAAAAGGAAAAATTACTATCTCATTTTTAATATCAATTATTTCAATCTTTTCTCCATTTAGGATGATGTTGGCTGTGGGTTCCTTATAATGCTGAAATATATTTCATCTAGCCTTGCATTTTTTACTACTTGTAACATGGAGGCATGTTGAATTTTTGTAAAAAGCTTCTCTTCTATTGAAGTCAACCTGTGATTTTTGTCTTTATATCCACTGATATGTTTCCTTTTCACATTTGATCTACCTCTGCATTTCAGGGATAAAGAAATCTTGGTCACAGTGGCTAATCATTTTGATGCTTGTCTGTATTCAGTTTACAACTGTTTTATTGACCATGTTTGATTTGATGATCATTGGGAACATTGGTCTATAGTTCTCTTTTTTGATGTTGTTGTGTCTTTTTTGCATCTTCACCTGGTGTTGGTTTTTTGAGTGATATTGGCTTCATTGGAAGGAATACTTCCACACACACACACACCTCTCTCATAGTATAAGAAGGATTGTCTATAGATCTTTGAATTTCTGGTAGAATTCTTCTGTGAATCTATCTCAACTTAGCCTTTTTATTATAATCTGGGAGACCCTTTTAATATTTCAATCTCTTCATTTGTTATTAGGTCTATTTAGCTTGCTAAATTCTTACTGAATTAATTTTGGTGGTTTGGGCAAATCTAGAAATTCATCCATTTCTCTTAGGTTTCTCAGCTTAATAGTTTATAGGTTTTTATACTAGACCCTTATTTTACTGTGAAATTCTTTCATGAATTTTTAAAAGATTCTGTGCCCATTTCTGATTCTGTTCATTTGGGCAATGTATTTCTTCTTTTGATTTGATGTTGCTAAATTATGTCACTCTTGTTTTCCTTGACAATGAACCAGATCTTGGTATTGGTTTGTTGTTATCTTTGCTTGTTTCTTGGTTGATTGCTTTTATATTGTTTGTTTTCAATTTATCGATTAATGCTCTTATACTCTATTAGTTCTTGGCATTGACTGGTTTTAGATTTGGCTTGTTCTTGTTTTTCCAATTTTTTGAGTTATATCCTTAAGCCATTTTTTGCTATGTCTGATTTTTTTTTCAAATGTATACATTTTGATCTGTAAACTTCAGTGTGTGACAGGTAGTTTCTTTTGTTGTACTTCTATTTTGTTTCAAGAAAGATTTCACGTATTCTTTGATTTCTTTTTTGACCCATTCATCATTAAATAATGAAATCTTTAATATCCATGAGTTTTTTCATTGAGGTCAAATATAATAAAAGGAATGATTTTAATCTTTTAAAATTTATAAAGTGTTGTGCCATGATGTTTTATGTGTATATGTATATTTTTTTCTTGTAGTTTTCAATATACTTTCTTTGTTCTGTATACTTAGTGTTTTGACTATGATATGCTATGGGGAATTTTCTTTCTGGTCTTTTCTATTTATTGTTCATGGTATTTCTTGTATCTCTATTGGGTATTTCTTTCCTTAGTTTGGGACATTTTATTCTGTGATCATCTTCATTATACCAATTATAGTCATTTATCTGATTATATATGTATACTGCTTTATGTCATATAATTTGATCAAATACAGACAATATTTGGTGTTAGTAGTAGATAGCACAACGTAAGGTCTTGTATCCCCTTCAAACACCAATCCTTTACTTGGACATCTTAGAAATCTGATCACGTACTCATTAACAGAGGACTCCCATATTGTTACCTTACATGTGATAATTTTGTTAAATGGTTCACAGAACTCCAAATGTATTTAACTAATATTTATTGATTTGCTTGAAGGATAATATATAGGAATCTATACACATGTGAAAAAGCACAGAGGTTTCTGTTTGAAGGACAGAGATTTCTGGGCAATTGTGGGCATTGCCTTCCTGGAATGGGAACATGTCCACCCACCTGGAGTCTCATCAAATCTCATTGTTCAAGAGTTTTTATAGTGTATAATCTGCAACTATCTAGCTTCCAAGAACTCTGTTTAGCTGAATGCTTCAGTCCTCTAATCTTGATCTTTATGAAAATATGAAGTAACCTCATTATCACAAATACAGTTGTGATTTGCAAGTATTCATTATGAAGAGAAAAAGACACATCTATCACTTAGGAGACTGCAGGAATTTTAGATGCCAAATGCCTGGTACTAGAGACAAAGCTCAAATATAATTCTTACTGTATCATAAAGATAAAAGCTGAGCAAAATCACATAAAATGAAAATCGCTTGGTGAAATGTTATAAAACCAAAAATGTCTATTTGAATATGCAGCTGATAAACAAATGGATTATGCCATTGTATGAAAAAATAGCAAAACAAATATTCGTTTCAATCACGAGAGAGAGAGAGAGAGAGACAGGGAGAGAGAGAGAGATAGAGACAGAGACAGAGACAGAGAGAGACAGAGAGACAGAGAGACAGAGAGAGATAGAGACAGAGACAGAGAGAGAGAGACAGAGAGAGAGAGACAGAGAAGAGAGAGGGAGAAAGAGAGAGAGAGAGAGAGAGAGAGAGAGAGAGAGAGAGAGAAAGAGAGAGAGAGAGTATGTGTCTATATTCTGGAAGATTAAGTCTGAAGATGATACCATAAATTTAATTTTAGCAGTCATTCAGATATGTATATCCATTTAATTTGAAGGAAGATCATAAACAAGTTGCTTAACTCTAGGGGATATTTTTATGAGTTGCTCTTATAGGTTTGGCTCATTAGAATTTTTTTTCTAACAATCAGAAAATTCAAGTTATATTGTCATTGTGTGTGCTATTTGACATATGAAACTCTTAGCAATCCCTCCTTGGTGAGGCCCCTAAAGCTTTTTTTTTTTTTTAGGTATTTTTGAGTCAAATAATTGCTAATTTACTGAAGATACTTTAGGTTAGAATAATGCACAGGAAAATATCAAATTACATAATCTTCAAATTCACACTAGATCTAAAACTATGGTCATGAATGATTTAAAATAAATATACTGTTTTATAAAATTTTGAGAGTTATTTTTCCTCTTACTGCCACTCTTTCTAGAGCTTCCCCACCTGTCATCCACTTTCTTTTTTTTTATTTCCTAAGTTTTTTATTTACATTCCAAATCTTTCCCCTTTCCCAATTCCTCCCTCCCCGAAAGTCCCATAAGCCCCCTTCCCTCCCTCTTTTCCCCATTCAACTCCCTCTCACTTCTCTGTCCTGGCATTCCCCTACATCCAGTCTTTCCATGACCTGGGTCTCTCCTTCCATCTTCTTGGAAATCTATTGATATGCAAATTGTGTCTAGGGTATTCCAAGATTCTGGGTTAATATCCCCTTATCAGTGACTGCATACCATGTGTGCTCTTTTGTGATTGGGTTACCTCACTAAGTATGATATTTTCAAGTTCTGACCATTTGCCTAGGAATTTCGTGAATTCATTGTTTTTAATTGCAGAGTAGTATTCCATTCTGTAAATATACCACATCTTCTGAATCCATTCCTCCATTGAGGGACATCTGTGTTCTTTCCAGCTTCTGGCTATTATAAATAAGGTTGCTATGAACATAGTGGAGGATGTGTCCTTATTGCATGCAGGTAAAGCCTCTGGGTATATGCCCAGGAGTGGTATAGCAGGATCCTCTGGTAGTGTCATGCCCAGTTTTCTGAGGAAATGCCAGACTGCTTTCCAGAGTGGTTGTATCAGCTTGCAATACAACCAGTAGTGGAGGAGTGTTCCTATTTCTATACATCCTGGCCAACAACTGCTGTCTCCTGTGTTTTTGATCTCAGCCATTCTGACTGGTGTGAGATGGAATCTCAGGGTTGTTTTGATTTGCATTTCCTTAATGACTGAGGATGATGAACATTTCTTTAGGTGCTTCTCAGCCATTAGATATTCTTCAAGTGAGAACTCTTTGTTTAGCTCTGTACCCCCTTTTTAAATAGGGTTACTTGACTCTCTGGAGTTTAAATTCTTGAGTTCTTTGTATATATTGGATATTAACCCTCTGTCGGATGTAGGGTTAGTAAAGATCTTTTCCCAGTTAGTTGGTTGCTGCTTTGTCTTTTTGACAGTGTCTTTTGCCTTACAAAAACTTTGGAATTTTATGAGGTCCCATTTGTCAATTCTTGTTCTTAGAGCGTAAGCTATTGGAGTTCTATTCAGGAAATTCTCCCCTGTGCCCATATGTTCAAGGTTCTTCCCTAGTTTCCTTTCTATTAGTTTCAGTGTGTCTGGTTTTATGTGGAGGTCCTTGATCCACTTGGAATTGAGCTTAGTGCAAGGAGATAAGGATGGGTCAATTTGCATTTTTCTGCATGTTGACCTCCAGTTGAGCCAGCACCATTTGTTGAAAAGGCTTTTGTCCACTAGATAGTTTTAGCTCCTTTGGCAAAGATCAAGTGACCATAGGAGTGTGGATTCATTTCTGGGTCTTCAATTCTGGTCCATTGATCTACATGCCTGTCACTGTACCAATACCACGCAGTTTTTAACATTAATGTTCTGTATTACAGCTTGAGGTCCGGGATATTGATTCCCCCAGAAGTTCTTTTACTCTAGAGAATAGTTTTAGCTATCCTGGGTTTTCTGTTATTCCAGATGAATTTTTGAATTGCTCTTTCTAACTTTATGAAGAATTGAGTTGGGATTTTGATGGGGATTGCATTGAATCTGTATATTGCTTTTGACAAGATGGTCATTTAACTATATTAATATTAATCCTGCCAATCCATGAGCATGGCAGATTTTTCCATCTTCTGAGGTCTTCTTCAATTTCTTTCTTCAGAGACTTGAAGTTCTTGTCATACAGATCTTTCACTTGTTTGGTTAGAGTCACACCAAGATACTTTATATGGTTTGTGGCTATCGTGAAGGGTATCATTTCTCTTACTTCTTTCTCAGCCTGCTTATCCTTTGAGTATAGGAAGGCTACTGACTTGCTTGAGTTAATTTTATATCCGGCCACTTTGCTAAAGTTGTTTATCAGGTGTAGGAGTTCTCTGGTGGAATTCTTTGGGTTGCTTAAGTATACTATCATATCGTCTGCAAATAGTGATAGTTTGACTTCTTCCTTTCCAATTTGTATCCCTTTGACCTCCTTTTGTTGTCTAATTGCTCTAGCTAGAACTTCAAGTACTATATTGAAAAGATATATATAGAGAGGGCAGACTTGTCTAGTCCCTGATTTTAGTGGGATTGCTTCAAGTATCTCTCCATTTAGATTGATGTTGGCTACTGGTTTGCTGTAAGTTGCTTTTTTATGTTCAGATATGGGCCTCGAATTCCTGATATTTTCAAGACCTTTAGCATGAATGGATCGTGAATTTTGTCAAATGCTTTCTCAGCATCTAATGAGATGACCATGTGGTTTTTTTTATTTGAGATTGTTTATGCAGTGGATTACATTGAAGGACTTCTTTATATTGAACCATCCCTGCATCCCTGTGATGAAGCCTACTTGATCATAGTGAATGATCGTTTTGATGTGTTCTTGGATTCGGTTGGCAAGAATTTTATTGAGTATTTTTGCATCGATATTCATAAGAGAGATTGGCCTGAGATTCTCTTTCTTTGTCGGATCTTTGTGTGCTTTTGGTATTAGTGTAATTGTGGCTTCGTAGAACGAGTTGGGTAGTGTTCCTTCTGTTTCTATTTTGTGGAATAGTTTGAAAAGTATTTATGTTAGGTCTTCTTTGAAGGTTTGATAGAATTCTGCACTAAAACCATCTGGACCTCTCCTTTTTTTAGTTGGAAGACTTCCAATGACCACTTCTATTTCTTCAGGGGTTATACGACAGTTTAGATGGTCTATTTGATCCTGATTTAATTTTGGTATTCAGTATCTGTCTAGGAAATTGTCCATTTCCTCCAGATTTTCTAGTTGTGTTGAATATAGGCTTTTGTAGTAGGATATGATGATTTGTTAAATTTTCTCAGTTTCTGTGGTTATCTCTCCCTTTTCTTTTCTTATTTTGTTAATTTGGATACTGTATCTGTGCCTTCTGGCTAGTCTGGCTAAGGGCTTATTTATCTTGATGATTTTCTCAAAGAACCAACTCTTAGTTTTGTTAATTTCTTGTATGATTTTATATGTTTCTACTTTATTGATTTTAGCCCTGAGTTTGATGATTTTCTGCCTTCTACTCCCATTGGGTATATTTGATTCTCTCTGTTCCAGGGCTTTCAGGTGTGCAATTAAGCTGCTAGTGTATGCTGTCTCTAGTTTCTTTTTGGCGGTACCCAGGGCTATGAATTTTCCTCTTAGCACTGCTTTCATTGTGTCCCATAAATTAGGGTATGTTGTGCCTTCATTTTCATTAAATTTTAAAGTCTTTGCTTTCTTTCTTTCTTTCCTCCTTGACCAAGTTATCATTGAGTAGAGCATTGTTCAGCCTCCATGTCTATGTGGGTTTTCTGTTGTTTTGGTTGCCATTGAAGACCACCCTTATTCCATAGTGATCTGATAGGAAGCATGGGATTAGTTCAATCTTCTTATATCTGTTGAGGTCTGATTTGAAACCAATTATATGGTCAATTTTGGAGAAGGTACCATGAGGTGCTGAGAAGAAGGTGTATTCTTTTGCTGTAGGATGAAATGTTCTCTCTCTCTCTCTCTCTTTCTCTCTCTCTCTCTCTCTCTCTCTATATATATATATATATATATATAGATAGATAGATAGATAGATGATAGATAGATAGATATAGATAGATAGATAGATAGATATAGATATAGATATAGATATAGATATAGATATAGATATAGATATAGATATATCTGTTAGTTCCATTTGGTCCAAGGCTTCAATTACATTCACTGTGTCCCTGTTTAGTTTCTGCTTTCCTGAACGATCCATTTCAGAGAGCAGGATGTTGAAGTCACCCACTATTATTGTGTGAGGTGCGATGTGTGTTTTGAGCTTTAGTCAAGTTTCTTTTACAAATGAGGGTGCCCTTGCATTTGGAGCATAGATATTCAGAATTGAGAGCTCTTCTTAGTGGATTTTTCCTTTGATCAGTATATAGTATCCTTCTGTGTCTTTTTTGATGACTTTAGGTTGATAGTCAATTTTATCTGATATTAGGATGGCTACTCCACCTCGTTTCTTGGGACCATTTGCTTGTAAAATTGTTTTCCAGCCTTTTACTCTGAGGTAGTGTTTGTTTTTGACACTGAGGTGTGTTTCCTGCCTGCAGCAAAATGCTGGGTCCTGTTTACGTATCCAGTCTGTTAGTCTATGTCTTTTTATTGGGGAATTGAAACCATTGATATTAAGAGAGATTATGGAATAGTGATTATTGCCACCTGCTATTCTTGACGTTATCTTTATGTTTGAGTAGCTAATTACTTTTGGGTTTGATATAAGAAAGTTACTATCTCATTTTTTCCAGGGTGTTGTTTCTCTCCTTATATTGGCGGTTTCCACCTATTATCGTTTGCAGGCCTGGGTTTGTGGAAAGATATTGTGTAAATTTGATTTTATCATGCAATATCTTGGTCTCTCCAACTATGGTGATTGAGTGTTTTGCTGGCTATAGTAGTCTAGGCTGGCATTTGTGTTCTCTTAGTCTCTGCATGAGATTTGCCCAGGATTTTCTAGGTTACATAGTCTCTGGTGAGAAGTCTGATGTGATTCGGATAGGTCTTCCTTTGTATGTTACTTGGCCTTTTTCTCTTACTGCTTTTACTATTCTTTCTTTGTTTAGTACGTTTATTGTTTGATTATTATGTGACGGGAGGTATTTCTGTTCTGGTCCAGTCTGTTTGCAGTTCTGTAGGCTTCTTGTACGTTCATCGGCATCTCTCTCTTTAGGTTAGGGAAGTTTTCCAACACAATTTTGTTGAAGATATTTACTGGCCCTTTAAGTTGCAAATCTTTACTCTCATCTATACCTATAATTCTTAGATTTGGTCTTCTCATTGTGTCCTGGATTTCCTGGATGTTTTGGGTTATACATTTTTTGCATTTTGCATTTTCTTTGACTGTTGAATCGATGCTTTCTATGGTATCCTCAGCACCTGAGATTCTTTCTTCCATCTCTTGTATTCTATTGTTGATGTTTGCATCTATGACTCCTGATTTCTTTCCAAGGTTTCCTATCTCCAAAATGTCTCCCTTTGTGATTTCTTAGTTGTTTCTACTTCCTTTTTTAGATCCTGGATGGATTTGCTGAGATCCTTCACTTGTTTGTTTGTATTTTCCTGTATTTCTTTAAGATATTTTTGCATTTCCTCCTTCAGGATTTCTTCCTGTTGACCCAAGTTCTCCTGTATTTCTCTAAGCGATTTTTGTGTTTCCTCCTCTTAGACTTCCATCTGTTGATCCATAGTCTCCTGCATTTTTTAAGCAATTCTCGTGTTTCCTTTGTAAGGGCATCTCCCTGTTGATTCATTTCTTTAAGCGATTTTTCTGTTGCATCCTTATGGGCCTCCATCAGTTGACCCATGTTCTCCTGCATTTCTCTAAGCGATTTTTGTGTTTCCTTTGTAAGGGCTTCTACCTCTTGATTAATGTTCTCCTGTAATTCTTTATGAGATTTATTTGTGTCCTTCTTGAAATCCTCTAATAGCACCATGTGAAGTGATTTTAAATCCAGATCTTTTCTTTTGTGTGTGATGGGGTGTCCAGGACTTGCTGCTGTTGGAGAGTTGGGTTCAGATGATGCCATATTAGTTCGATTTCTGTTAGTAACGTTCCTACGTTTGCCTTTTGCCATCCTGTTACCTCTGGTGTTAGTTGGTCCTGTTGTCGTTGTCACTGGCTGTTGGTTGGACCTCCTGTGAGCCTGCGAGGCTATTTCCTATCCCTCTGGATTACTGAGATTCCCCTGGCACCGATTTCTGGGGCCTGCCCTACTACTGAGTGACTTTGGAGCCCTGATGTGCCTTGTCCCAAGTGATGTTATATTGGGGAATTCCTGCACATCCAAAGGCTCAGTGTAGTGGATTCCCCGGAGCAGAGGTAGCCAAGGGGAGGCTGGTAAAGTCCTGCCCTCTGAGGGTGCTCTCTCTCCCAGAGCAGGGGGGCGTGTCCCTCTGCAGGGCAGAAGTCCCATAGTAGAGCTTGCATGTAGGTTACCGCAGACCTGCCCAGCTCTTGGGAGCAGGGAGCACACAAGCTGGCTGAGACCCAAATGATATTATGCTTGATTGCCTCTTTGTCTGGAGGTTCTAGTTGCCCTGTTGCTGGAGCAAAGATGGCGGAGTGCACTCTTCACTCTCTTGGTGCAGATCACTCTGCAGGGCAGATGGTCCACAGCAGAGCTGGTCCCCAGATGACCGCAGTGCTGCCCCGCTCTTAGGTGCAGATGGAATCCCAACAGGCTATGTCCCAAGAGATGTTATATTCGGGGGTCCCTGGGTACCTGTTTCTTCAGTGCAGTTGATTCCCCGAACAGAGGTCGCCAAAGGGAGCCTGGTTGGCTCCTGCCCTCTGCGGGTGTCTAAAGCTTTATCTAATATGAATTGGCTACAAATATCGGTTGCTCATAATTCATAGAATAAGTTATCTCAGAAAATAAATGCTATACTTTTTCACATTCATCTCATAATTTTAAGTATTGTGATTTTGAGGGAATTTTACTATTCTCTTAATATAGATTACATTTTAAATGTATAAAGTGTTGAAAGTGATACAAATATGATATTAGATAAATTCATTTTCACATCATGTGAGTGCTATTGCATGTTCCAAAGATCTATTTTTATGTATAAAAAATTTATCCTGCATTTAGAGGATTAGATCAAAGTTCATTTTATACTCAATTACTTCTTATCCTTTATTTAAAATTAGACTCTATGTCTGTAGCCTAAAGATGGACCTGATATTCATTGGATTCATATATTTCTTCCTCTTGCCAATGTAGCTAAATTACATGAATCTTTCTTTGTTTTCTACTATTGTCTTTTTGATTGACTATTTAGGGTGGATGGCCAAGATGTGCTTGTAAGGAGTATCAGAGCCTAGATTTTTATTCTAAAAACTCTGGTAACAACTCTAACAGAATAACCAGAATTCTTTTTTTTTTTAAAGATTTATTTATTATTATATCTAAGTACACTGTAGTTGTCCTCAGACACACCAGAAGAGGGCACCAGATCTCATTACAGACGGTTGTGAGCCACCATGATAACCAGAATTCTTATATGTTGTTTTATTTCTCTACACGAAAGTATACAGAGAATGTAAAGTCTTCTTATCTTCTGGTATCTTTCTCAATTTTTTTCTTTAGTTTAAAAAAATTGTTATAGATACCTTTAATTTCTTTGGTTAGACTTATTCCTGAGTTCGTTTGATCTATCTATCTATCTATCTATCTATCTATCTTTCTTTCTTTCTTTCTTTCTTTCTTTCTTTCTTTCTTTCTTTCTTTTTCCAAACACATCCTACCTTTATTTGAAGCAGGATCTGTCATTGGCCTGGAGATTTACCTAGGATGCTAAATAAGCTGGCATCTTCAGATCTGTCTGTTTCCAGTTCTCATCCTACCAGCTCTTGGATTATATGCATGAACCACCATTTCTAGCTGTTTATGTGGGTTCTGGTGATTTGGACTCAGGACTCTACACTCTCCTGAGGTAAGCATAGCCATCTCCCCAACCCCATGCTTAATATTATTTTAGGGATTTTTTTAAAAATTTTTTATTTTCTATATTTTTTTATTTACATTCCCAATGAGTTCCCCTTTCCTGGGTTCCCCCTCCCTGAAAGTCTCATAAACCCTCTTCCCTCCCCCTGTTCCCCAGTCAACCCCCTCCCGCTTCTCTCTCCTGGTATTCCCCTACACTGCAGATGTCCCTCAAGAGAGGAATGGATACAGAAGATGTGGTATATTTACACAATGGAATACTACTCTGCAATTAAAAACAATGAATTCATGAAATTCTTAAGCAAATGGGCAGAACTGGAAAATATCATCCTTAGTTAGGTAACTCAATCACAAAAGAACACACATGGTATGTAGTCACTGTTAAGTGGATATTAACCCAGAAGCTCGGAATATCTTTCTTTCTATCTATCAATTCATCCATCCATCCACCCACCCATGCACCACTAAACCCACCCATCTATCTTTCTATCTATCTATCTATCTATCTGTCTGTCTGTCTGTCTGTCTGTCTGTCTGTCTGTCTGTCTATCTATCTATCTATCTATCTATCTATCTATCTATCTATCTATCATCTATTTTATTTGTATGGAAACTACGATTAGAATTAATTCCTTATTTCATTTTTCAGAATGGTTGTGGCAATACATAGGAAGGCTACCAATTTTTGTGTGAATTTTGTATCCTGCTTCTTTGTTGAAAGGGTGTTTCAGGTCTAAGAGGTATGGGTTTACTCTTTAGGATCTCATACATAGATTCCTGTCTTCAGCAAATAGGGATACTTTTACTTCTTTTTCTATTTGTATTCTCTCTGTTTCCTCTTCTTGTCTTAATGCCCTAGATAAGACTTCAAGTTCTATTTTAATAAGAGTGAAGAAAGAGGGTGTCCTCAGTTCCTAACCTTTTAAATTATTTTCCCTTTAGTTTTATATTGACTTCCAAATTAGCATTTGTAGCTTTTACTATATCAAGTTATGATCTACCCATGACTATTCTCCCCAAGACATTGATCATGATGGAATGCTGATTTTTGCTTAATATATTTTCTGCATCAATTGATATAATCATGATTTCTTTTAGTTCATTTATGTGAAGTAGGACATTTATTGATTCTCACATGTTGAGTCATCCTTGAATGTCTAGATAAAAAACAACATTATTAAAACAAATTTTGCTTTGATGTGATCTTGAGTTTAGCTTGGAAGGGTTTATTGACATTTTTGCCTCTATGTTTATCAGGGAGAGTGGATTGCAATTTTCATTTGTTGTAACTATTTGTCCTTATATGACTTTAATATCATTGTAATGCTGGCTTCTATACATGCACACATATATACAAGTACCTGGATTAAAAGCATCCCTTCACAAATATGCACATATACATGTATGTATGAAATAATTTTAAAATATGAATAAAAATTTAAAAATACTCAGTTTGATGGCATGACCATTTACAAGAACATCAACAGTAGGTACTCTCCTAGAGCACATGATTTCCCTAGCCATAGTTTTTGAGCATGTTTACAATACCAGGCAGGAATTACCTCCTGTTGTTTAGGCCTCACTTTCAATCAAAAGGGTTGTTATTTGGTTCCATAAGTAGTCTTACTACTGCACCAGTGGGCACATCATGCAGTATGCAATGGTCAGTGCTATTTAAGACCATTAATGTCTTTTCTACCCAAGTAGTCTGCTTAGCAACTTTCAGCACTCAGGCATCTAGCCAGCAGGGAGAATTATCCTGGCAGTTACTGATTAATTTTTCCTATACTGCAACCAAACTGTGTCCTGTCTTCAGCAATAGAATCTTATCACCTAGTAATGGTGGTCAATCAAGAGCAATGACAACAACCTGCCTTATTTTGGATACCACTGCATCCTCACTGAACAATAACTAGCATGGAGACATGATATTTTCATTTAGTAACTCGTCTTCTGGGAGAAGCATCATTCTCTAATATTGGATATTTCTGTTTAGACTTTAGAAAAATAAATCATTTAGGAAATTTATTTCTGATTGTGTGTGTATGTGCATGTGTGCGCCAATGTGTGTGTCCATGTGCCATATGTGTGTGCTTGTACCCAGTCCCCTGAAACTGGAGCTAAAAGTGGTTGTGAGTTACCTGACAGGTGTGCTGGAAACTGAATTTTCCGTTCATTATTGAACCATATTGAACCAGCCTATTTTAAAACTCTTAATATATATTTAATTAGCTTACAAAGTAGTCCTGTTTCATAAAATTTTATTTCATATAGCCTTAGTTTTGGTTAGCTCTTATTATAGTCTCCCTTTCACTCAACCTATTTCCTCAATCCACTAAACTTTTAACTTCATTTATTCATCCTTTGAAAATTAATAATGCATATATTCTGGTATGCCCTCTTATTTACTTGTTATATTAGTTACATTCTGTGGCTGTAATAAAATATGGTGACCAAGGTATTACAGAAAAAAGTCTATTTTCACTTTCAATTTTAGAAGGTTAAAGTTCAGAGGAAGATATAGTATTGTAGCAATTGGAAGGCATGGCGTCAGGAACAGGAAGAGCTCATAACCATTTTAAAAATGATTTTAAAATTAAAATATAATTACATCACTTTCCCCTTTTCAACTCTGATCATATGTATTTTGCCCACTTTTTTCTTCGTTATCATCACACACACATCCATATGCATCATATATGCATTATATATATATATAATTTCATAATAGTTTCAGGGATTTTTATTATCTAATTATGGGTCTATGCACTCTTCCTCAATGGAAGAGTACATACACCCAATATTTTTATGAAGAGAATATTTTAAAAATCATTATATATTTACCTTACCATATTGTTTATGTATGCTGACTTTACATTTTTGCTATTATATTTGTATTTATCTGTGTTTGTGATTCAAAAAAAGTCATACAATTCAAATGAAACTTTTAAGAGAAAACAGTTAAATGAAATTTCATCTCTACCCATTTGAAACTGTTTTATCAAGGTAGTTGTTTCTCTGATATTAGAAGCTACATTGAGCAATGTATATACTTATCTACTCATACGTAGATAATAAAAAGCCTTGTTCACTTTAACTCATATGAAATGTATCATTTAATAATTAATATACCATTTCTAGTATAATAATAAAAAGTGTCTGACTTCATTTAACATTAACAATCTCCTTTTACATAGTTCTTGTCTGCTTTTGGCTGTCTGCTTATAGCGGTGGGAACAAGGTATTATTTCAGGTTTGAGTCACGTGTGTGTCCATATAAACATTTTCCCTATCCCTAAACAGTTATTTTCAGAGTTGGGAAATTGTATGAATAGGAAAGAGGAAGAAAAGGATATCATTGTGTGCGGTTATACAGGTTGAACATTTTCCACCTACTCTACTATCATTCTAGTGGGAAACAGGAGCTACTCAACTTCACTGATAAAAAGCAAAGCTTCCCAAGATGCCTCTTCTAAGCTTTCCCATTTTAGTGATCAAGAAATGTAATTCTTCATGACTAGTCTACTAAGAAAGACTTCAAGGAGGTCATATAAAAAGCTTTAATTACCTCTGACATTAAAGAACAAGCTAATTTCTAAAGACAACCATTGAAAGATAGGAGATCTTGAAGCAATATACTTTAAATTCAGTGTGCCAACTACCATCCTAAACTATTATACTCAGCAAAATCAGCCACATTTGACAGAAAAGATTCTATGTTTCAAACAGGCTAGATCAATCCCATATTTAGATGAATCATGAACAAAATATGGAAAGAAATTCTTTGAATTTTAAAGAAGAATAGGCAAAATCAAGAGATTGTTGAAAAAATAATCTATTAGTATTGAAAGACAAAAGTGTGAAATGTTCAGCATCCTTAGTTATCAGGGAAATGCAAATCAAAATGACCCTGAGATTCCAGCTCACAGCATTCAAATTGGCTACGATCAAAAACTCATGTGACAGCAGATGCTGGAGAGAATGTGGAGAAAGAGGAACATTCCTCCATTAATGGTGGGATTGAAAGCTGATACAATCAATCTGGGAATCAATCTGGTGGTTCCTCAGAGAATTGGACATAGTACTACCTGAGGACCCAGCTAGACTACTCCTGGGCATATACCCAGAAGATGTTCCAACATTTAACAAGGGCACATGCTCTACTATGTTCATAGCACCCTTATTTGCAATATCCAGAAGCTGAAAACCACCCAGATGTGTCTCAACAGAGGAATGGATACAGAAAATGTGTTAAAATTACACAATGGAAAACTACTCAGCTATTAAAAACAATGACTTCATGAAATTTGTAGGCAAATAGATGAAACTAGAAAATAGCATCTTGAGTGAGGTAACCCAGTCACAAAAGAACACACACAGTATGAACTCACAGATAAGTGGATATTAGGAAAAAAGCTCAGAATACCCAAGATACAACCCACAGACCACATAAAGCTCAAGAAGAAGGAAGATCAAAGTGTGGGTGATTCAGTCCTACTCAGGGGTAACAAAATAATCGTGGGAGGTAGAAGGAGAGACCTGGGAGGGAGAGAGGAGAGGGAGCAAAAAGGGGATCAGGATCAGCTGTTGGAGGAGATGGGGGATAAGTACAGAGGGTCAGGAAATTGAATGGAGGAGTGTAGCTGTGGGGGATAGATAACTGGGGATAGCCACTAGAATGTGCCAGATGCCAGGAAAGCAAGAGGCTCCCAGGACTCCATGGGGGTAATATTAGCTGAAATACCTAACAAAGAGAAGAGAGAACCTGTATAGACCACATCCAGAGGTTAGGCATGGCCTCCAGTTGAGGGATGGGGCCACCCACCCATATCAATTACATCAATCCAGAATTGTTCCTGTCTAAAAGAAATGCAGAGACAAAGAGTGGAGCAGAGACTGAAAGAAAGGCTATCGAGAAAATGCCCCACCTAGGGACCAATTCCATAGGCAGACTCCAAACCCAGACACTATTGCTGATGCAAAGAATTGCTTGCTGACCAGAGCCAGATATTGCTGTCCCCTGAGACTCTCTCCCAGAGCCTGACCAATACAGAGGTGGATGCTTGCTGCCAACCTTCAGACTGAACATGAGAACCCCAATGGATGAGTTAGGGGAATGACTGAAAGAGTTGAATGGGTTTGCAACCCCATAGAAGAAAAACAATATCAACCTACCAGATCTTCCAGAGCTCCCAAGGACTAAACCACCAACCAAAGGGTACACATTGAGGGACCTTTGGCTCCAGTTGCATATGTAGAAAAGGATTACATTATCTGGAATCAATGAGTAGGGAAGCCCTTGGTCCGGTGGAGGCTTGATAACCCATTGTAGGAGAATGCTAGGGCACTGAGGTGGAGTGGGTCGATGGGTAGGAGAGAACCCTCATAAAAGCAGGGAGGAGTAGTGATGGGATAGGGGGTTTACAGAGGGGAAATTGGGAAGAGGAATAAATATTTGATATGTAAATAAATATAGTAACCAATAAAAATTACATTTAAAAAATGAAAGACAAAAGTATGACTGAAAAGAAGAAAAAAAAACAATGAAAATAGTCAACACACCTCTTTCAATAACAATTTTAAATAGTAATGACCTCAATTCTCCAATATGAAGATACAGGCTGGCTGAATGGATTAAGAAACAAATACATCCTTCTGTGGTTTATGAGAAACTCACCTTAGCTTTAAATATAGAGATTACATAAAAGCAAAATGATAAGAAATGAACTCCAACTAAACAGGATCAGGAAGCAAGCAGTAGTCCTAATATCTGAAAAAACATACAAGTTAAAACTAATTATAAGACTTAATAAAAGATTTTTCTTTGCTAATCAATGAAAAAATTTACCAAGAAACATTAGAAACTAAATCTATATGTTCCAAAAATCTGGTCTACCTAATTTAATAATACAAAATTTCTATTGAATCAAAAACACAGATTAACATAAACCCTTTAATGTAGTTTATCTCTGTATCTCACTTTCTCCAGTAGATATGTCATCTTGTAAATATAAAACATAGAGAATCATCAGAGATAAAGGACACCATACATCAAATATACCTAACAGATATCTACATTGTCAATTTAGTAGTTCATAGATTCTCCTATGAAATATACCACATCCTGGAGCACAAATATTAACTAAATAAGAATAATTGAAACTACTAAGTGCATCCTATCTACACAAAATGCAATAAGTCTTAAAATAGACATGAAATAAATCTCAAGTAAATACACAAACTCATGAAGATTAAACAGTTCATTGCTGAATAATGAATGGGTCAAAGAAGAAATCACAGAAGAAATAAAAACATAAAAAATATTCTTGGAACTTAATGAAAATACAACAGAACAAAATATCTGGGAAACATTAAAAGTAGCCTTATGAGTGAAATTTATAGCTTTAAGGGCTTACAGTAAAAAATCAGAAATAACGAAAATGACTTAATGGTGAAACTTAAAAATTTGGAAAAACAAGAATAACCTAAACCCAAGTACAGCATACTGCAAGAAATAAGGAAAATTAGACTAAAGATTATTGAAATAGAAAAGAATAGTACAAAGAACCAACAAATCAAATGGTGATACACCGCATCCACAGCTTCTTGGCCCAAATAACCAAATGAATGAATGAATGAATGAATAAATAAATAAATAAATAAATAAATAAATAAATAAATAAATAAATAAATATAAATGACACAATGTCATGAATGACTTTTCGGGGCAAAGCATCTGTTTTCTTAGGATATTCAGTTGTGCTTGTTGGCCAAAGATCATTCTAGTTGGGCTTGTTGATTATATATACCCTCTCAGAGGAGGTTGGAAAAGGCCATGGAAACTTCTCCTGAATATCCAAGCACTCTCTAGTAACTATTGTATTGCAACTGTCTTAATGTTATGTGCTCTTGGGAAGAGGCTAGAGTACATAGACCAGGAAAGACTAGGAAGGAGGTACAACATCTATGATGCTACATGGAATTCCTTATCCCTGGTGGGCAAGGCTTTTCATGTGGCCTGTTACGAGGAAAACATTCATATTCTAGTAAGTAGCCCTTCAAATATGGTCTATTAAGGAGCCTAGTATACTCCTTGGTTCCCCTGAAACATGTTTTATAGACATCATGCCTTGATTTGTCATTGCAACCTAAGGAGAAGGAATAAACTTTGCTTATGTCACCACTTAGGAAGTAAATTTAACAAACCTTGGCACTGTTGGCAGGATATGACAAAAATAATGACGACTTTAGGTCAACGTAACCTATGTGTGGCCCACGAGTCAAGGAGTAAAGCAAAGTTGCCTGGGGGATTGTTTCAGAAGAAATTTTGATCTGGTGGTTTATACTGGATGTAGTGGCTGAAGCATAGACAGTACAGAAAAAGCTGGGATAAAAATGAGGTAGGGCCACCTGGGACATTGCTATAGGTGGGAAAAATCTCCAGATGACATAGTATGAAGCAATGTGATTGTCTGATTGATAGGGTACACTCTGAGATTATGAAGATGCAAAAGGCCTAGAATAGATATTAAAAGTCCAGGGAGTAGTACATCAGGGATGGAGGTGGCAATGAGCAGCTACAGAGGCAACCTGACTGCTGCTATGGGTAATAGGTCTCTGAAGTTTTGGTGACAGCCTCAAGAAAGATTACAGGTATAAGGGGAAAATCAATGTGAAAAGAGGATATGAGGCTGATGGCTTCAACACTGACCTCTGATTTAGTGTGTAAAATGGATGAAAGATATAGAGAAAAGGAAGTGTTAGCCTGCTGTATTTTATAGCTGGAAGAAGAAAACAGGAAGAAGGCCCAGTTTAGACCTGTAATACAGAGCCCCTCCTGGGACCCCAAAACTTGTAAATCCTGGGAAAAACCAGGCAGCAAAGACAAAGGAAGTAGCGTTGAAGTGACAGATGTTCCTCAGGTTCTGGCCCTAACTTTAATACAGAGATAGGGAAAATCTGATACAGTATACTGATAGATAACAAATAACAATGGGCAAGTATAGGACACTATGGTAAGCAGAGAATACTCAGATTCAGAGATGTTGGATCTACAGAAGGCTTTAAAACAAGCAACGAAGGAAGTACTCACTACCTGGCTTGTGATACTGTAGGACTTGGGAGTATGTGGCTTCAGTCTAAGTGATTTAAATGAATACTTCCCAATCAAAGGCAATACAAGGTTAATTAGTTCCTGATGAATTGAATCCTAGGAGATATTAGGGTTGTCTGGTTGTCTCCAGCCATTTTTCCACTCATTTTAGGTCCTAGAAAACAACAGAAGGACATTATCTATAATGAAAACTGGAGATTCAGAAGGCAGTGTCTGATGCTGAGTTTAAAGGCCTAGACTGGACTATATTTACAGAAGAAGTAAGAAAGAAGGAAACCGGTATGGAGCAATAGTGGCAACACTGAACATCATGGTTGTGTGTGACCTGAACCAAGTAGGGAAGGCTACTTGAATTTAGACCTTCAAGTAATCCAGGTTCATATCAAGTGATGCACAACCACCAACCTCCAACTTCATCTCCAGGGCAACCCAGCACCCTGGCCTCTGTGAACACCTCTATTGATGTGTACATATCACCACCTACACATACAAAAATATATTAATAATTAAAAATAATTTAAAACTTTCAAATTTTAAATTAAATTGTAAATAAGTAGTCCTTCTAAGTTCAAACTAAGTTGACAGTATTATCTCATTACCAAAACTAGACAATGACACACAAAAAAGAGAAAAACTATAGATGAGTAATGTTGATTGTAATTGTTGGTGGTCTAACTGTACATCTGCATGTCATCACATTGCACAAAGCTCAAGTCCAACTGGATCAAATAGTTCAGTATAAGACCTATGAAATCTAGTAGAACAGAAAGTAAGGAATGGCCTTGAATCCATTTGGTAGAGGAGACAACTTTCTGAATAGAACACCTACAGCTCAGGCACTAAGATCAACAATTAGTAAATGGGGCCTCTTAAAACTGAAAAGCTTCCATACAGCAAAGGATATCACAAAAGGACAAAATGACAGCCTACAGAATGAGAAAAGCTCTTCACCAATTCGACATCAGGCAGAGGGCTGATATCCAAAATATATAAAGAATTCAAGAAACTAGACATCAGCAAACCAAATAATCCAAATTTAAAGGAGGGATACTGATCTAAACAGAATTCTCCACAATTCTCCAATGGCCAAGAATCACTTAAATATTTAATGTCCTTAGAAATCAGAAAAATGCAAATCGAAATAAATCTGAGATTCCATCTTACACTCATCAGAATGGCTAAGTTCAAAAACTCAAGTGACAGCTTGTGAGGATGTGGAGCAAGGGGAACATTCTTCCATTGCTAGTGGGAGTGAAAACTTTTACAACCACTTTGCAAATCAGTTTTATGGTTTCTCAGAAAACTGGGAATAATTCTACCTAAATACACCACTATATGACTCCTAGCAAAAAACTCAAAATACCCAAAGGATGTTATACCATACCACAAGGGCTCTTGCTCATTTATGCTCATAGCAGCTTTATTTGTAATAGCTAGAAACTGGAAAGAACTCAGATGTCCCTCAACTGAAGAATGGATAAAGGAATGTAGTACATTCACACAATAAAACATTACTTAATTATTAAAAACAATGATATCATAAAACTTGCAGGCAAATGGATGGAAAAGATCATTGTGACTGAGTTAACCCAGACCAAGAAAAACAAACATGGCATGTGTTCATTTATAAGTGGGTATTAGCTGTAAATCACAGGATAACTGTTCTACAATCCACAGATGCAAAGAAACTAACGAGGAAAGCTCCAGGGAGAATGGATGAATCTCACTCAAAAGTAGAAATAGAATAGACATCATGGGTGACTGGGTGAGAGATTTAAAGAAAGGGATAGGAGTAGGGATGGGAACAGGAAGGGTCAGGTGAGTGGAGAACAGAGGGAGAGTACTGAGAGAGACAATTGGAATGGGAGGCATCTCTTGAACAAGCCATATACCTAAGGCAATGAAGACTCCCAGAATTGTAAGAAGTAAACCCTAGTTAAGACTTCTAGCAATGGGAGATATGGAGCCTGCATGCGCTCTCTCCTGTAACCATGCAAGACGTCCAATGGAGGTATTGAGAAAACAACCAAGCCACAAAGTCTTTGATCTACAATTTGTCCTGACTATAAGATATGCAGGGATAAATGTGGAATAAAAATTGGGGGAATGGCCAATCAGTGACTGGTCCACCTTGAGACCTATGCCATGAAAGTGAACCCTTCTCTGTCCCTGTTAATGATATTTTGCTATACTTGCAGACAGGAGCCTGGCATAACCATTATTAGAAAGGTTTCATCCAGCAAATGATGGAAACAGATACAAAGACCCACAACTAACCATTAGGCAGAGGAGTCCTGTGGAAGAGAGGGAGGAAGGAATGTAGAAGCCACAGGGGTCAAGAACATCTTAAGAAAATTTATAGAATCAACTATCCTGAGCCCTTAGGGACTCACAGAGACTAAAATGCTACCCAGGGAGCATGCAGGAGACTGACCTAGGAATCTCCCTTTTGCATATATGTAACAGTTGTGTAGCTTGGTCTTCCTAGCATCAGGAGCTGGGGTTCTCTCTGACTCTGATGCCTTCCTTTGTCACTCTTTCTCCCTATTGAGCCACCTCATCATCTAGGCTCAATAAGAACGTAGCTGCAATAGTTTTGTATTTTTTTATTCGATATTTTTTTGTTTATTTACATTCCAAGTGTTATCTGCTTTCCTCGTTTTCCATACGAAAACTCCCTATCCCATCCTCCCTCCCCCTGCTCACTAACCCACCCACTCCTGCTTCCCTGTCCTGGCATTCCCAAAACTAGGGCAACAAGCCTTCACAGGACTAAGGGCCTCTCCTCTCACTGATGTTCAACAAGGCCATCCTCTGCTACACATGCTGCTGGAGCCATGAGTCCTTCCATGTGTACTCTTCTGTTGGTGATTAAATCCCTGGGAGTTCTGGGGATACTGGATGGTTCGTATTGTTATTCTTCTTATGGGGCTGAAAACCCTTTCAGCTTCTTGGGTCCTAGTCCTAGCTCCTCCATTGGGCACTCTGTGCTCAGTTCAATGGTTGGTTGAGAGCATCCCCCTCTGTATTTGTCAGGCACTAGCAGAGCCTCCCAGGAGTCAACTACACCAGGCTCCTGTCAGCAAGCACTTCTTGGCATCCACAATAGAGTCTGGGTTTGGTAACTGTATATGGGATGGATGACCAGATGGGGCAGTCTCTGGGTGGCCTTTCCTTCAGTCTCTGATCCACACTTTGTGACTGTATTTCCTCCCATGCGTATTTTGAACTCTAAGAAGAACCAAAGTATCCAGACTTTGGGCTTCCTTCTTTAGCTTCATGTGGTCTGTGAGTTATATCTTGGGTATTGCAAGCTTCTAGGCTAATGTCCACTTATCAGTGAGTTTATACCATGTGTGTTCTTTTTTGATTGGGGTACCTCACTCAGGATGATATTTTCTAATTACATCCATTTGCCTAAGTATTTCATGAATCCATTGATTTTTAATAGCTGAGTATACTCCATTGTGTAAATGTACCACATTTTCTGTATCCATTGAGGGACATCTGGGTTCTTTCCAGCTTCTGGCTATTATAAATAAAGCTGCTAGGAACATAGTGGAATATGTGTCCTTATTGCATGTTGCAGCATCTTCTGGGTTTTATGCCCAGGAGTGGTATAGCTGGGTCCTTAGGTAGTACTATGTCCAATTCTCAATTTTAGAGCATATGCTATTGGTGTTCTGTTCAGGAAATTTTCCCCTGTGCCCATGTGCTCAAGGCTCTTTCCCACTTTATTTTCTATTACTTTCAGTGTATCTGGTTTTATGTTCAGGTCCTTGATCCACTGGGACTTGAGCTTTGTACAAGGAGATAAGAATGGATCAATTTTCATTCTTCTACATTCTGACTGCCAGTTGAACCAGCACAATTTGTTGAAAATATTGTCTTTTTCCCATTGGTTGGTTTTAGCTCCTTTGTCAAAGACTAAGTGATCATAGGTGTGTGGATTCACTTCTGTGTCTTCAATTCTGTTCCATTGATCTATCTGCTTGTCACTACACCAATACCATGCAGTTTTTATTAGAATTGCTCTGTAAGTCAGTGATGATGATTCCACCAGAAGTTCTTTTATTGTTGAGAGTAGATTTCACTATCCTTGGTTTTTTGTTATTCCAGATGAATTTGCAAATTGCTCTTTCAAGCTCTATGAAGAATTAAGTTGGAATTTTGATGGTGATTGCATTGAATCTCTAGATTGCTTTTAGTAAGATGAACATTTTTACTATATTATCCAGAGATTAGCACCACTAAACATAAATCTCTTGCTCCTCACTGGAGAAATAGGAAACATGTCCTTATGTGAAAAACTCAGCCATCAAAGTCTCTATCTGGTAAAAATGGGAACTTTGCTTGCAAGAATGGAACATAATCTAAGGATGTCTCTTGTAAAAATGGGGACTTTGCTTGAAAGAATGGAGCATAATCTAAGGATGTCTCAGATGTAATTTCTTGTTGGAAATTAAATATATGGATAATTTCTTAAACACACAAATGCCAATGTAGCTGTGGTCCAAAAGAATGACGAATTTGAAGCTAATCATGCATTAGAGCTAAGTTAACTTATCATCAGACTTACTGAGCTGTGAACCCTGCAAGACACACATACTAGTAAAATAGTGACACAAACCTCATAAAAACAACCACCTTCTATTATTCTGAAAATAGTTATAATATTAAACTGGCTCCTAATGTCTTATCATTATACCCATAGATTAATTTATCTCTTAACCCTTATCAGAGAATAGTCTATTAGCATTATATGATGAGTAACACAGAAACAGTTGAAAAAGGTGCTGAGTCTTAGATACTGTGTAATCCCCAGTCTTAAATATCTTTATCATACCTACTCCTCTCAAGTTTTAGGGATCATTAAGAAAGAAGCTGTACAAAGAGTGTAAAAGCCAGAAGTGGTGCACAAGTGGAAGGAAACCATGTCTTCTGGATAAAGCTGAACAACTCCATGTTTGAATTCATAGCAGTTTTTGACACCATGCAGAAGACCTGTTCAAGTGAAAAACAGACAAAATCCCATATTGGAGAAGGGATATGGGCATAAAGTCACAGAATTAGCTGAGGAGATATTGATAGCTTCTATGAGATGAATGTTTTATTTTCTCCTATTGTATAGTGATTGGTGAGTCACACACAATTCATTGGAAGACTACATACCCACAAATACAAACAGAAAAAAATGGATGTGTTTGAAAATAAATGATGATAAGAATTTTGGTAGTGGAAAGGGCTGAGTCTGGCAGTAGTTCGGGGTGTGTATAGGATCAAAATACATTGTACAAAAGTGTAAAGATCTAATAAATTTTCTCAGAGACTGAACCACCAAGCAAAGAGCATACACTGCCTGGACCTACCCTCCCCCCCCAACATATGTAGCAGATGTACAGCTCAGTCTTCATATAAGTCCCCCAACAACTGGAGTGTGGGCTGTCCCTAAAGCTTTTGCCTGTCTGTGTAATCTGTTCCCCTAACTGGGCTGCCTTGTCTGGCCTCAGTGGGACAAGAAGCACCTAGCCTCACAGAGACTTCATGTGCCAGTGTCAGGGGAGACCTAGGGGTCCTCACAGTCTCAGAGGAGAAGGGGATAGAAGGAGGGACTGTGGGAGGAGGTACTCTAAGCAGGGACAGTGATCAAGGTGTAAAGTGAACAACTTTTTAAAAAACTAAAAACGAAAAAAAGTACTTGAGGGAATAAGAATGATAGTGCTGAATCATAAACTAAGGTATGATGTAAGAAAAGATCATATTTTATGGCTTTTAAAAACCTGGACATTTCAATTTTCCATTAAACAGTATTGATGCGACAAGGATATATTTGATCATATCTCTAATATTGTTACCATTGTTCTAAATGTCCTGTGCTAAGGCACTCAGTTGTTTTTTTTTTAAAATTTACCTGTGCATTGACTTTTCATACACATTTCTTTCCATTTTATTTCTAACCACTTCATCTCACATGTAAGCATTAGTTTCATCAAGCATTTATGATTCTTTTCAAATATATCTACAGATATGCTTTCTGCAAAGCCTCTGTAAATTATTTTAACCTCCTCAATGTTCTTTATCTTCTTATCCTGCTTTAAGTCTCTATTACATATACATACTTAGTAGGCTATATAGGGGAATATACATTTATGAGATCAAAGAAAATAGAATAAAAATTTTTTCCTGCAATGATATATAGTTCAGTAAACAAAATAAAACATATAAATGAAAAAAAGTAATACTGTGTGACAAAATCTTTAAGAGACATTTTCAAAGTCGTTTGGAATCTCAGGAAAAAAAGAACTTACTGTTTCAGAACCGCAAGAAAAGACTATATTCATCCTTTCAAGAAAAGGTATAGAGCACCTGCCAGTTGCACACCTCACACTAGGTATCAGTGACACCATAGCAGCTGTGTCTGCAGCAGTATGTGACAAATAACAGTATGAAGCAGGAATTCATACTTAAAATCAACTGAAAAATAAGTTTCACCAAATAAATTCCATGACTTCTAGAATGAGAGACTGCCCAAGTAACTGAAAAGTAAAACAAAAATGTTTTTTGCAACCAGTAGGAGGACAGATTCTGGAGAGAGGAAACCAACAGAACAAAGTGAAGTTTCAAATAAGCTCCAAATGAGTGCTATATGATCTAGCATTACTCCATCCCCATGAAAAAGAGAGGTGAGCCAGAAAGGGCACTCTATTCCAATGGAAAGGTCAGGTGAGTGCCAGTCTGTGAAATTCCAAAGCATGGACACCTGGATTCATGAAATGAATTTGGAACGTTGATAGCCAGAAATCTAATAACATGTAATAAAAGTTATTGTTAATCTCTCAGCTACCTTTGAGTAACTTCAGTTATTCTCAATTAACTTAGCAGTAGCATTTGCTTTGCAGTTAGTCACTGGTATAGACAACTATACCAAAGACTTGGAATGATGGACTGATTTATGGTAGTGCTGCTTCTCATATGGGCAAGTTAAAATGGACTAGAATAAGGAAAGTTTTAGAAATTTATAGTACAATGATAAAGGTGATCAAGGAAGAATTTTATTTTGCAGTTAAATGATACCATAAATTCCTATTGATCTGGATAAAATTAATAAAACAAATTCAAAAGTTAGGTTTGTTTGTTAAAATATATTTAACAGGGTGTTTTATTATTGTTACATTTAAAGATACAGGATCTTTCTGTTTTGTCTATTGGTCTTAAACACAGGATCACTTGTATCAGCCTACTGAATATTGGATTTATCAGCTTACACCCTTTTACATGGCTCAACAAAGTTCTTGATATCTCTAAGAAACACTATTTGATAAAGCAAATAATCAACATGAAGGATAAAAGCACTATGCTTAAAATTTAACAAAAGAATTCAAACTGCCCATATTAACTCATATCATGATGATATAAAATGTTACACATCTTCTCATGTTGCTCATCTAACTATGATACCCAAACAAAGGCATTTGTTAGCCAAGGAATTTGGTCTGAATCTTGAATAAAGTTGAGTAGATACAGGCAAACTGAATTTACAGTAACATCGGGAGCAAATTAGTACCATCTGAAAAGTGATATATTCAGAAGGTTAAATATAATGTTCAGACATGAAAGATACTTATTCCAATATCTTTCTTGAAAAAAAAATGTAAACCCCATTAGTATTTAACTGATTCTCAAATGAGTTTGAGTTCATCATAGATATAAATATTTTTCATATACATATATATATATGTGTGTGTGTGTTTGTGTACATTTCCTTGTTATAATTACAATTGCCCCTTCCCCTTGTTATTTCCAAACTTTCCCATGTATATTTCCATTGACTTCTATCAAATTTATGACCTGTTTTCTCAATAATTTGTTATTATGTATGTATACATGCATATATATACATTCATATACATATATATATAAAACCTGCTCAGTCTATATAATCTTACATTTGTGTATGTTTTCAGAGAAGACCATTTGGTATTGAATATGTAATTAGTATGTTTTTCCTTTGAAAAGACTATTTTTCTAAATTTCTTAGTTGCCTGTAGTTCTTTGTGTAGGGTTGAGACCACATGGGTATTTATTAAAATTGCTTAAAATTTCCTTAATGTACATTTTCTAATGAAAATGCAGTGCAATATCTATAGGTGTTTTGAAGACTTTTTAAACAGTCTCTGTTGTTCATCAACTCAAAAATTAGCCACAAAAGCAAACATTATTTACCTTAAACTACTGTTTTTCCAACTGACAATTATAACATATTAACAAAGAGTCAGGAAGGACACAGGAGGATCTGGAGGGTGAATATGAAGGGTTTGAAATGACATAATACTAATGTATAAAGCTTTTAAAAACACTTAAATTTAATCATTAATTTTTAAATGATTCAACCACAGGGGTCCCCAGTTTCTGTCCATTGGTTAGGTGTAAATATCTGCATCTGACTCTTTCAGATGCTTTTAGGGCCCCTTGGAAGGCAGTCATGGTAGGCTCCTGTCTGTAAACACACCATAGCACCAGTAATAGTGTTAGGCCTTGGTGCCCATCCCCAGCCGCCATGAGATGGCATCCAAGTTGGGCCGGTCACTGGATCTCCTTTCCTTTAGTCTCTTCTCCATTTTGGTTCCTGAAGTTCTTTTAGACAGGAACAATTCTGGGTCAGAGTTTTTGACTGTGGGATGGCAATCCCATCCTTCCAAGTGATATCCTGCCTTACTATTACCTCCCAGGTCTCTGGTACAATAAAAGAAAAGAGAAATGAATATATGTATTTATTTTTAAATGCATGAGGGTTGGTGAGATGACTCAAATATTTGCTGTGCATTCATTCAATCATTAGCAAAAGGAATGCTTTGAAATTAAATATTTTGTCTTGTACAAATACACCCATATTACCAAAACCTTTGTACCTAAAAGTGTATCAAAAACAATTGGAAAATTTGCTCCCAGTCTTCTTTTCTTCTAGGTACCATAACTTATGAGCATCTTTTATATTTATTTCTCAATTATCAAGTCTTTTCATATTGTATCCAATGCTCATTTTATTTTGCTTTAAGAAAATTGACTAAATATATCCCAATCCCAAACTTCTGAAACCAGCCAACCATATACAAAATGTATTCACTTCTTTGTTAGAGGCTTTGTTCCTCCAAGCTATCTTACTTAGAGTACCATTTACTTCTACTTTATGCACTGGTATTTTATTTTTACCTCAAGACCTGAAATGTGAATGTCCCATGAAGCCCTTGCATGGCATTAACTGACAGTCCTCCCTTCTTTTCATCTTGACCATAACAACGATATTCTGTGACATATATTAAAGCTTGAAGGTCTTTGCAAGGATATTAGGCATTTCTGAAAAATCTTAAGGCTTGTATTTCTGTGAAGAGATACCATGACCACAGCAATTCTTACAAAGGAAAATATTTAATTGGGGCTGACTTATAGTTTAAGAAGTTTGGTACAGGCTTATAGTTTAAGAAGTTTACTACAGGTCAGGCAGTAGTGGTGTATGCCTTTAATCCCAGCACTTGGGAGGCACAGGCAGGTGGATTTTGGAGTTTGAGGCTAGCCTGGTCTACAGAGTGAGTTCTAGGACAGCCAGGGCTACACAGAGAAATCCTGACTTGAAAAAACAAAAAAAAAAAAAGAAAAGAAAAAGAAAGTTTAGTACATTATATCATGGAGACATCATGGCGACAGGCATGCAGACATGGTGCTGGAGAAGGAGCCAAAAGTTCCATGTCTTGATCACAAACATCAGAAGGAAGCTGTGTGCCACACTGGGTATAGCTTGAACATATAAGACCTCAAAGCCCACATTCACAGTGATAAAATTCCTCCAACAAGATCATACTCACTTCAAGTCCAAAGTTAATATTGATGCTCCCTATTGCCAAGCATTCAATTATATGAGCATATGCAGGCCACTCCCATTCAAACTACCACAATATATCCACAGATTTCTGTGTTTTATGACAAGATAGCCTGGATCAGAACCCAGGGCCAGAATCCTATCATGCTCCCAATGTTCCCATGTTCCCATTAGATGTTGTTATGTTCTATTGGGATGAATTCCTTGAGTTTGAGCATTTAGAATCCATGTAATTCTACCCACCACTGAACCTAGTGAATGTTGAGTTCCTTGTCTTTATGAGAGAATATCAGTCATAATTTCTCTGACATTAATTTCTTTTTCTTGGTTGACATTCATTTGGGGTCCCGTTTTCAGATTTGTAGAGATGAGCAACACAGCACTTTGCCAAAAGGAAGGGTAGAATTAAGTAACAATGTATTCACAGAAACACAGGAAACTAAATTATAGATCCTCTACAACTTATCTCTGCCTCTTAAAAAATGCTACATTAACCCCAATCTATCACTTAACGTCATGAGGTTCTCAAATACTGCCTCTATAATTGTTATCAGGGAGACTCATAATCCCAAGTCTATGTTTATAGCTCTGCCAATTAATTTTGAGTCTCAGTTTCCTTATCTAGAAAAGTGAAAGTACTAATTGTACAGATTTTGCAAGATATTATACTAATTAAATAAAATAATGATGAATTAATTTGTTGATGTGAAAGAAAACTACAATAAATAATAGTGGTAATCAGAATGATGTTTGATTCCAATTTATCTTCAATTAGTTTCTTTTTGTTATCACCCAGACTTAGGAGACAATTTGAATATAAAAGTACTCTTTAGAGTCTAACTTCTTGAGTTCTTTATATATTTTGCATATTAGCTCTTCTGTCTTAGGTACAGTTTTACACTGTGAGCCAACACTAGGACCAAGGCAACCCTTATAAAGACAACATTTAATTGGGGCTGGCTTACAGGTTCAGATGTTCAGTCCATTATCATCAAGGTGGGAATATGGCAACATCTAGGCAGGTATGGTGCAGGCAAAACTGAGAGTTCTACATTTTCATCTGAAGGCTGCTAGTGGACTACTAGCTTCCAGGAAGCTAGGATGAGGATCTTAAAGCCCACACCTACAGTGATACATCTACTCCAACAAGGCCACACCTGCTCAAACAGGACCACACCTTCTAATAGTGCCACTCCTTGAGCCAAGCACATACAAACCATCACAGCGCTCTATGGTTAGTGAAGATTTTTTCCTAATATACAGGTTGCCATTTTATCCTATTGACAGTGTCCTTTGTCTTATAGAAGCATTAGTTTGATGAGGTCCCATTTGTCAATTGTTGATCTTAGAGCCTGAGCCATTGATGTTCTGTTCAGAAAATGTTCCCCTGTGCCAATGTATTTGAGGCTATTTCCCACTTTTTCTTCTATTAGATTCAGTGTATTTGGTTTTATGTTGAGGTCCTTGATCCACTTGGACTTGAGCAGTGTACAAGGTGATAAATACGGATCAATTTGCATTCTTCTACAGGCAGACTACCAGAGAGACCAGCATCATTTTTTTCAAGATGATTTATTTTATACACTATATGGTTTTGGCTTCTTTGTCAAAGATCAAGTGTCCGTAGATGTGTGAGTTTATTTCTGGGACTTCAATTCTATTCCATTGATCAATCTGTCTCTCTCTGTATCAATACCACGTGGTTTTTATTGCTATTTCTCTAAAGTACAGCTTGAGTTCAGGGACAGTGATTACCCCAACAGTTCTTTTATTGTTGAGAATTGTTTTGGCTCTCCTGGGATTTTTGTTTTTCCATATGAAGTTGAGGACTGCTCATTCCATGTCTATGAAGAATTGTGTTGGAATTTTGATGGGGATTGCATTGAATCTGTAGATTGATTTTGGGAAGATGGCCATTTTTACTATGTTAATCCCACCTATCCATGAGCATGGGAGATGATTCCATCTTCTGGTGTCTTCTTCGACTTCTTTCTCCAGGGACTTGAAGGTCTTGTCATACAGATCTTTCACTTGCTTGATTAGAGTCACAACAAGATATTTTATATTATTTATGGCTCTTGTGACAGGTGAACTTTCCATAATTTCTTTCTCAGCCAGTTAGACCCAGAATTGTTCCTGTCTAAAAGAAATGCAGGGACAAAAATGGAGCAGAGATTGAAGTAAAGGCCATCCAGTGACTGACCCAACATGGGATCCATCCCATGAGTAGGCACCAAACCCTGACACTAGTACTGATGCCATGTTGTGCTTGCAGTCAGGAACCTAACATAGCTGACCTCTGAGAGGTTATACCAGCAGCTGACTGTAACAGAAGCAGATACAGCCAAATATTGGACTGAGGTCCAGGGCCTCTATGGAAGAGTTAGGGGAACGATTGAAGGAGTTTAAGGGGATGGCAATCCCATAGGAAGACCAATACTATTAACTAATCCATACCCCTCAGAGATCCCAGAGCCTAAGCTACCAACCAAAGAGAATACTTGAGCTGTTCCATGGCCTCCAGTACATATACAGCAGAGAGCTGCCTTGTCCTAATCCTAATATGCCTAATCCTGTAAAGACAGGATGACCCAAGGAAGTGGGATGCAAGGGAGTGGGGTTAAGGTGTGTGGGTGGGTGAAGCAGTAGGTTGGGGGTGGGGAGCACCATCTAAGAAGCAAAGATGTGAATTTCTCTTGGAGGGGGGAATGGGACAGTGTGATATTTTGATTGTAAATAAATAAAAACTTGATAATTCAAAAAGTACTCTTTACTAGATTCAATGAATATCAAATGGCTTCAACCCTTGTATATGAAGGCCCCAGAGAATGACAAAAGCCAATGACCTCAAAAAGACTGAAGATTAAGCCAGAGGAAAAAAAAAGTTGAAGTCCAAGGGCTCTTAATCTGTTTCACATGTAATGCCACCTGAATCAACACAGTGATATAACAGATTTAGAAAGACAGTTGTAGGAGCAAATCTAGATCAGAAAAATTGATAAATACTGTCTCAAAGTATTAAATAAATATGTTTCTTCTTTCTACCCTACCTTGTCTCCAGATAGGCCCACTGGGCATTAGGCACACTAGAGAATATATCTTAAAAAAGAAAACAGGCAAGTACTATGAGAGTTTTTAAGGAGGAGCAAGGGTCAGGTAGAGAGAGACATGATGGCTAGTCTTGGTTGTCAACATAACGGCATCTGCAATTAATTAAAATGCAACTGGATGGATACACCTGTGAGGGATTTTTTTCCCTTAATTAAATCATTTTATATTGGAAAACCCACGTTTAATTCAAATCTTCAGAGGTGGGAAGATATGTCTTTAATCTGGGTCCCACTTTCTGCTGGAAACCTATATAAATGACACAGAAGAAGGAAGGTTGCTCTTTCTATTGGCCTGCTTGCCCCCATTCTCACTATCAAGTCCATTCCCTTCCCTGGCATTAGAACAAGTTCTTTAGGATTCTGGCATATACTGAACACCATCTGTGACCTCCTGCTTTCTGGCCTGAAGAACTACTTGATTCTTAGACCTTCCTTGACAGGCATGGCTGGACTATCTGCACACACACACACACACACACACACACACACACACACACACACACATTTCGGTTCCTCTAAAGAACCCCGATTAATACAACTGGAAAGTTAAAACAATTGAGAATATAAAACCATACAAATATAAGCATATACTATGTAAATTAGTGTTTATGTCCTTTATTAACTTTATCTTTCCTTTTATTTAGCTTCATTTTCCATACTTATATATGCTATGTCATACATGAGTAATCAGTATTTTCCTATTGTTGGGTATCATCCAATAGAGTTGCTGTATCATATTTGCCTGAAAAGAGGCATTTTCCACATATTGAAGATTTAGAATTGGTTTTTTATTAACATTTCTACAAAGTTTTGTGTGTGAATATAAGTTTGGATTGAGACAGTTGCTTACTCAGTACTCAGTGATTCTTCTGTGTCTCCCTCTGAATACTGGGATTATAGGCATGTGTAACTTCACCAGCTGAACATAAGTTTTTAACTTAAAATTATATTTTTCATGTTTCATAATAAATGAGATTTAAGCATTTAAGATAACTTAACCATTATTTATAACCAGCCATACCACTGTTTACTTTAACTAGTTAAATGGGTTTTATTGTGAACAAATGCATTGCTATATTTCCACACCTACTTGTTAGATGCTGCATTGCTCCTATCACAGAGTCAACATAGAGGAGCTTGGGATCACTTATGGGTATATCATTTCCTCTAACATTTTACACTTGCCCTTTGAAACTATATTCTCCTTAGTGAGTTCCTTGTAACATATAACTAAAAGTTAAATGTTTCAAATTCCTTCCAGGTCTTTCTTAACCTGTTCTCTACATTTCTTTCTCGGCTTCATTACCACATAACACCATAGCCCACACAGCAGCAATGACAGGAATTTAATTTTTTCTTGCTGGAACACTACATCATTTCATGTGAATTTTATCATGAATTTTAACAACTACACTCACTAAGAATTTCAAGCTAATATGTCTTATAGGTACTTTGTATTACAGAAGTTTATTTTATTATCATTTTTCAAATTTAGAAATAAAAAGTCAGAGAAATTAATTAATTTACCTAAGGTCATCAGGCTAATGAATTTTAGAGACAGAAATTTAACACAAAACCACATAATTGAGTACTAAATCCTTTTCAGGAACTCAATATCTTACATGATCTTTCACACCGTTTGTTGAAAGGTTGTATACTGTAGAGATTAAAACCATAGGTTGTGTCTGGATGCAAATAATCTGTGTTTGAATCTTGAAACTGCTGGGATCCTGAAGAAGGTACTTTAGTTGAGTGAAGTCTCATCAACATAGACCCTTTTTTCCCCAGTTGCAAAATTGCTATATTAATCTGTCTCCAAGGCTTATTGTGAGGATGCAATTACTTATTATACATTGAACTCAACATTATTTCTGATATATCATATGATTTAGAAATATTATTTGTTAATATTATTTGCCATTCTCCTATTTTACCATTATTATATTTCTTGTGTTATTCATCATCCTTCCTCCATCTGTATGTACACATTTTGTATATATGAATATATATCATCTGCATATCATCTGAAGGACTGAGGGGTCTGGGTTAAATCACAGAAGATGCACCTAACCCTTAAGAGACTGGAGGCTCCAGGGAGTGGAGAGTCTGGTGGTAGGGAGTGGTGGGTTAGGGGACGTCATGGTGGAGAAGAGAGAGAGAAGGGGTGGGATGTGTAACAGTCAGAGGGTGGACCTGGAAGGGGATAAAATTTAGAGTGTAAAAAACTCTCTGAAGGGCTCTTGCATGTTGATTATATCATGTTGGCAGATAGTTTTTCACATATCTGATTGGTAAAACATAGTAAAGCATGTTATTTTTAATTGTGGGATATGTACAGCATATGTATGTGGACTATGTGCATGTGTACATGATGCATAAACTGTTGCTTATGCAGAGATCAAAGAAGGCAAAAACCCAACAAACTGAATCTGACAAAAGATAAAAAAAATCCAATTCATTGTTTACTGCCCATGTCAAATGCCATCATTTTTTCTTCTTTTATTATTTAACTTTTTGGTTAAAAGCATCATTTTCATGTCATATTTTACTATAGTTTTATTTATTCACAATCAGAACAAATAGAATGTCATTAAGATACAAAATATAAATGAGGACAACTAAATAAGACACTGTATGCTAGGAGATAGATTTTCAAAATTTTAACATCTATTTTAATAGATGAATACTGTATTTGCATCATTTCTACCCCACTCTCTTCTTCCAAATCCTTAATTGCCCCATTCCTCTTTTATTCCTCCTTTTTATGCATTTTGTTAAATTTATTTTGACAATTTTATTTATACATATGATGTATTTTTTCAAATTTCACTCCTACATTATTCTGTTTCCCTTTCACCCATGTAAACCTTCCTCCTCCCAACATGCCCCTTTCTAATATACATGTTTTACTGTTGTTGTTTTGTCTCAATACTCATTGGGCTCAATCATGCCTGATTCTGGGTTTCAAGAAATTTGTTGTAGCATGGTGGATTCATCTGTGAATATACAACTTAAGACAAAGTCTATTCCCTTCCCAAAGGTCAGCAGATGGGGCATGGCCTTTTTAGACCCTCCCTCATTCATGGGAGGCTCAGTCCAGTGCAAGCAAAGTATAGCGAGACTATGAGGTCACAGTTACAATGGCTGTGGCATATAAAGAAGATAACACTTTGCTGCTCTTCTTCCTATCTTCCAGCTCTTGCATTATTCTTTCCTCTCACTAGTGTGCAATGTTCCCTTAGCCATAGCAAAGTGGCAGAAACGTCCCATTTGGGGGTCAAAATTCAACCATCACTTATTCTTTGTACCATGAACAGAATATGCCCCTTCTCACCTGCTAGAAGCCAATTTACCTTTTTCAGAAGAGTCAGAAAATTTCTTTAATTATGGCAATTTTGTTGTCTTTTCTTACATGAATAGCAGTGGCAGATAGCTTTACTTTACCTTGTCTCCATAAAAACCACCATATACTCCTGAGCTACACTGAGAGGTGTAACCATCTTCATAGGCAGTATCTTCAATAAGGAGAAAGTAATTATTCTGGAACCACTGTGAGGACAGCGTGGAGCAGAAAATGGTATAAGCGTATCATCTGAGGATGCAGGGCCAACATTACTTCTGTAACAAGACCTCAGTGTCTTCCTCAGGGTTGGCCTACTACTGATCAGTGGAGTAATGTGCCAGTGGCTCAGGTTGTGTTCCTCTTTGCCTTCTTCATCAATGTCATCTACCTCATACTTGGTTTGTCATCACTGTAACTGACTACGTAAGCCACATATACATCACATATACATCACATTATCTTCATGTTTGGCCACACACTCTCTTAAGATTAAGTTTCACAGAGATGTAGGGACTTGTCACCAGGGTTACTGATACACAAGGTCAGGGTTATGGTTGATTGCTGCAGCAAGGTTTTCAGTACCCTTCTGTGCAAAGGTCTATGTGGGAACTGTGATTCATGGAAGAGGGTTGCAATTTTCTCACTTCCAACACTTACTTTATTTTAAAAACCTTACCAATGGTTTTGCAGAAAATGTTGCACCATACCTCAACATTCACCTTAGAAGTTGTGTAGAGGCCATTCAATGTTGTTTAATAAAAAGGACAAATCTCTCTCCATAACTACATTCACTTTTGGATTTGCTGGATATCCACTACATTGTGCTTACAATTTAAACACACTTCCTGTGTTTAGTTGGTTAATTGATATAGTTCTTTAAAAAGTTCTTCAATACAGGAATCAGCAAAAATAAAATTCATGATATAAGCCTGTGAAGTGCATTAGTCTGGGGCAATACCAGGATGTTGCACTGGTAATTGCCAGGACAGGATCAGATATGCCCCTGGAACACTTATCCACATGATAGTGTGTTCAAAGATTCATGATTGATTAAAGATGAGTTCTTATGAGTAAAGAATATGTTCTTGTAGTTAAAAAGGAGTATAGAGGAGAAGAAAATAATAAATAAACTATGTGAAAAGAAACCCAATACTTTATTCTAATCAAAATAGATAAATAGATATGAAGGTAGTAAGGATGTATGTAGTAAAAAGAATGGGACCAGATGGAGAGGTATTGATGGTGGAATAAAATGCTCCATGAATCATAGTATATTATATACATATATAAAAAGGTCATAATGATACTCATAATTTTATACAATTGAATTATGCTACTTACATAAAATAAATAAATACCTTGGCTTACATACAGGTTACTTTTTGACTTTGGTTAAGTATCTTTTCATTTATATAGCCTTCAGTTTAATAAGAACTTACAAAGGCACTAACTTATGAAATTATTATGTTGACTTATTGAGATGAGGTATATATATATATATATATACATAAATATTTCTGTACAGTAGCTGTCAGAGAAGTTTTGATTATACAAATTATATATATATATATACTATAAATATAGATATATATAAATTATATCTATATCTATATCTACATCTACCTCTACCTCTATCTCTATCTATCTATAAATATATCTATATCATCTCCTTGTGCCTCTACTAGATAATGTAGTTTCTATTTCCTCTAGTAGGATGTATTAGACATGTACAAGTGTAGATGTAAGGAATCAGACAAGAAAGGAATATATATTTTTCACCTTTGCTGATACATATTGTCAAACTTTGTATGCTTGTTTCTTCAGAGATTTCCATGGAAACATCTAGTTCATTTTTCCTCACGATTTCCTCCCACAAGGACTTAGAAATGAGTGTATGAAGATCTGGAGGATGGAAAAATTCAAGTAGCATCCACTGTGCTGAATTCATTATCGTTCGTTGTCTCTATTTGATACATTCTTATTAAGCTAATTTTGTATGGCTGGACCTCTCTTCTCTCAGAGTGATATGATTTTCCCCTAAAAGACTCCTTTATACTTCATCTGCAAAATAAATGTCTCTGCTACTCTTATCACATCTCCAGTAATAGATATACTTCAATGAATGATGAAGAGAAGTTCAAAGGAAACATTTGTACTTTGGTAAAACTGTCTAACTCCTTCAGCATCCATTGTCTCTTTATAGTTTTTAAATTAATCACTTTTATTCTTTCTTTAAGACTTTGTACAGTTGGTGTTGATCATATTCACCCTCTTTTCACCATCTTTTTATATATCTAGCTACCCTTTAGCCCAGGTTTATGTTTGCTCTTTTTTTTCCATAAAGGCAAATTTGTCCTGTCCAAATATCCTTGCACATATGGCTTTTGAGTGTAGTATATTTGAAAAAACATGGTCTACACTCTGGTAGAATACTGATCATTCCTTTCCCAGAAGTTTATATTAATAGTTCCTGGTCTATGAGTAGAACTCCATTCCCCATTCCCTGCTTTATACTGGAATTTTGGTTTGGATTGGCCTAAACAGGTCTTTACATTCTTTCATGAACTCCTTTCATAAGTACAGTTTCCCTGCTGTGTGCAGAAGATACTCTTTCCACCACCACTTGGTCTTGTATAATTCTTTCTTGCCTTTTTCCTTTCACAATACTCACTGAAAAGTTGGAGGATGGGCTGAAGTATATATATTTCCCAGAACTGGAAAATATCATCCTTAGTGAGGTAACCCAATCACAAAAGAACACACATGGTATGCAGTCACTGATAAGGGGATATTAACCCAGAATCTCGGAATACTCAAGACGAAATTCACATATCAATAGATTTCCAAGAAGATGGAAGGAGAGACCACTGGTCCTGGAAAGACTGGATGTAGGGGAATACCAGGACAGAAAAGCAAGAGGGGGTTGAATGGAGAACAGAAGGAGGGAAGGGGGCTTATGGGACTTTTGGGGAGAGAGGAAACGGGAAAGTGGAAATCATTTGGAATGTAAATAAAAAATATAGAAAAAAATAAATGCTTTCCCCCCCCCAAAAAAGAGCATTATACTTCCTTTTACTCTCCATACCTTGACCATCTATGGGTCTCTGTGTTAATTGCTATTTGCTACAAACAGAATCTTCTCTGATGGAAGTTGAGAGGTGTCTTAATTTATGCATATCATGATAAATAATGTATAGTTGGTTTGATAGTTTGTAAAAGTATTATCTCCACTAGGGCATAGGACCCATCTTGTACAGGTTCAGAATGCAATAATAGTGCTAGATATAGATTTTATCTTGTGGAATGGGCCTTAAGCACAGTCAGAAAGTAGTTAGATACTTCCTATGAACGTCTTGCTACTTTGACATGAGGTAACACATCCAGTGAAGCCTGATACAGTTGTAGGTCACAGGGAGTATGGCTTATGCTTAATTCTTTTCTACAGAAATACATATATCACCTTCAAGATTTATGAAATTTAGCTTGTAGTGATGAAGAAGTTTAAAGGCAATATGACCTTGATTTCTTTAGGTTCTATTACTCACATATTTGAAGTCTTCAGCTACAAGGTCTTAACATTGTATTCTGGAGGAGAACCAGTAGCATTGTCATTAGGATGTAATGTTTAGGGGTCTGTGCAAAGATCTCTGGAGGTCAGAAACACTACATACAGTAAGACCCTGAGTATTCTAACATAGCTAAAGCATTAGAATTAGAGCTTAAAATAATCTTGTGAATATGATTGTGATGGTTTGAATATGCTTGGCCCAGGGAGTGGTACTATTAGGAGCTATGGACTTGTTGGAGGAAGTATGTCAATGTGGGTTTGGGCAATGAGACTCTCTTCTTAAACACGTGGGAGCCAGTCTTCTTCTAGGAGCCTCCAGATGAAGATGAAGAACTTCCAGCTCTGCCTGCCACAGGCCTGCCTCAACACCACCATGCTTCCATCTTGATAACAGGCTAAACCTCTGAACCTGTAAGCCATTCCCAATTAAATGTTGTCTTTATAAGGGTTGCCTTGGTTATGATGTCTCTTCATGGCTATGAAAACCCTAACTAAGACAATGATAGAGTTACTTAAAGAGGAAATGAAGGAATCTCTTAAAGAAGTCTGTGAAAACAAAACAGACCTTTTCTCTGGAGGGGAACAGCTAGGATCACACAGGACAAATGATCAGTACAGCAGCTGGGACAGACTTCTTCTGGCCACCATTTGCACAAGGGAGCCGGGTGGCTCCACAGCCTTCTGTGTAAGGCCAGCCAAGAAAGAGTGATCCCCCAGCAGCATTTTCACTTCTGAGCCCAGAGGTGGGATATCTGACTTTTCTCTAGAGAGGAACAGCTAGGAGCACTGGGTAGGCGATCAGTGGAGCAGCTAGGACAGAGGACTTCCGTCTGTCATTTGCACCAGGGAGCCTGGCAGCTCCATAGCCTTCTGTGCACATATCCAACCAGAGGAGAGTTGGTTTTCCAGGAGTACAGACACAGACTTACAGGCCCACAGGAGGGACAAGCTCCAGTCAGAGACAACAAGACCAACTAGCAGCAGAGATAACCAGATGGCAAAAGGCAAGTGCAAAAACACTACTAACAGAAACCAAGGCTACTTGGCAACATTCGAACCCTGTTCTTCAACCACAGCAAGTCCTGGATACCCCAACACACTAGAAAAGCAAGAGTTCGATTTAAAATTGCATCTCATGATGCTGATAGAGGACTTCAAGAAGGACATAAATAACTCCCTTAAAGAAATACAGGAGAACATGGGTCAACAGGTCAAAGCCGTTAAAGAGGAAACACAAAAATCCCTTAAAGAATTACAGGAAAACACAAACAATCAAGTGAAAGAACTGAACAAAACCATTCATAATCAAAATTGGAAGTAGAAACAATGAAGAAATCACAAAGGGAGACAACTCTGAAGATGGAAAATCTTGGAAAGAAATCAGGAGTCATAGATGCAAGCATCAGCAAGAGAATACAAGAGGTAGAAGAAAGAATCTCAGGTGCTGAGGATACCATAGAAAACATTGACTCCACAGTCAAAGAAAATGCAAAATGCAAAAAGCTTATAACCCAAAACATCCAGGAAATCCAGGACAAAATGAGAAGACCAAACCTAAGGATTATAGGTATAGAAGAGAACGAAGATTTCCAACTTAAAGGACCAGTAAATATCTTCAACAAAATTATAGAAGAAAACTTCCCTAACCTAAAGAAAGAGATGCTCATGAATATACAAGAAGCCTACAGAACTCCAAACAGACTGGATCAGAACAGAAGTTCCTCCCTGCACATAATATTCAAAACACCAAATGTACTAACCAAAGAAAGAATATTAAAAGCTGTAAGGGATAAAGGGCAAGTAACTTATAAAGGCAGACATATCAGAATTACACCAGACTTCTCACCAGAGACCATGAAAGCTAGAAGATCCTGGGCAGATGTCATACAGACCCTAAGAGAACAAAAATGCCAGCCCAGACTATGATACCCAACAAAACTCTCAATCACCATAGATTGAGAAACAAAGATATTCCATGATAAAAACCAAATTTACACAATATCTTCTGACAAATCCAGCCCTACAATGGATAATAGATGGAGAACGCCAGCACAAGGAGGGAAACTACATCTTAGAAAAAGCAAGAAAGTAATCTTTTTCCAACAAACCCAAAATAAGCAACCACACAAACATAAAAATAACATCAAAAATAACAGGAAGCAATAATCACTATTCCTTAATATTTCTTAACATCAATGGACTCAATTCCCCAATAAAAAGACATAGACTAACAGAAATAATTTTCATGTAAATCTTCAATTTATCAGAAAATGTTTGTAATTCCTCTTTCAATTAATTTAGTAATGTTTCTTTTATGTCTACCATTTTATCTGCATTATTTTTCATTATAATCTTCCATTTTAACATATTTTTCTATGTATTTCTTCTAGTTTATCAGAATATTTCCATGTAAATCTCTAATTTTATCACAAAATGTTTTTAATTCTACTTTCAGTTAATTTACAAAGGTGTTTTTATGTCTACCATTTTATCTGTAAAATTTTCTATGAGTCAATTTTAATGTGTTTCTCTATATATTTCTTGAAATTTATCAGAAATAGTTTCCATGCTAATCTTCAATTTTACCTAAAGATATTTATAATTCCACTTTCAATCAACTTAGTATTATTTTTATGCCTATCATTTTATCTGTATAGTTTTCCTTGATAATCTTTAATTTTAACATATTTTTCTATATATTTCTTCAATTTTATCAGAAATATTTCCATGTAAATCTTGAACTTTATCAGAAAATGTTTATAATTCTCTTTTAATCAACTTAGAAATACTTATATGCCTACCATTATTATATCTATATAAATTCTTCCATGATAATCTTTAATTTTAACATGTTTTCTACATTTTTCTGCAATTTTATCAGAAATATTTTCCATGTAAATCTTCAATTCTATCATGAAATGTTCCTACTTCCTTTTCAATTAATTTAGCAATGTTTTTATGTCTACCATTTTACTCTTTAACTTTCCATGAAAATTGTCAATTTTAACATGTTTTTCTATGTATCTCTTCTATTTTCTCAGAAATATTTTCCATGTAAATCTTCAATTTGATCATAAAAAGTTTTTACTTCCATTTTCAATACAAGAACATGATTTTCACAAAAACAAAACACAACAACAATGGAAGAAGATGAATAAAACAGTTCAAGATTTGGAAGTGGAAATAGAATGTATAAAGACAAACAAAAATGAAAATATAGAAAAGAAAAATTTAAGATCTTTAACAGGAATTTCATAGGCAAGCCCCACCCACAGAATACAGGAGATGGATGACAGAATCTTGGGCATTTCAACAGTATAGAAGAAATAAATAGCTCAGTTTAAGAAAGTTAAATCAAAAGAAAAGTATGCAAACAGACAGTCCTGACACAGATATCCCAGAAATCTGTGATACTATGGAAAGCTAAAACTAAGAATAGTAGAAGTAGAAGAGTAAGAAGAGACCCAGGTCAAAGTCACAGAAAATGTTTTCAACAAACATAGAAGAAAAATTTCCTAAGTTAAAGAAGGATGTGCTTACCAAAGCACATGAATCATACAGAATACTAAATAGGCTGGTCAAGAAAAGAAATTCCCCATCAGCACATAATAATGAAAACACTAAATATTTAGATCAAAGAAGAAATATTAAAAGTTGCAAGAGAATAAAAACCAAGTAACAAATAAATAAATACAGAAAGAAAGAAAGAAAGAAAGAAAGAAAGAAAGAAAGAAAGAAGCCAAGTAGTAGTGGTGCACGCCTCCAATCCCAGCACTTGGGAGGCAGAGGCAGGTGGATTTCTGATTTCGAGGCCAGCCTGGTCTACAGAGTGAGTTCCAGGACAGCCAGGGCTACACAGAGACTCTGTCTCAAAAAACCAAAACAAGAAGAAGAAGAAGAAGAAGAAGAAGAAGAAGAAGAAGAAGAAGAAGAAGAAGAAGAAGAAGAAGAAGAAGAAAAACCTAGTAACATACAACATATATAGGTAGATCCACTACACCAGAATTATACTTCACTTCTCAATGGAGACACTAAAAGCCAGAAGTGCCTGAACAGATTCTAAGATATCATAGATGCCAGACCAGACTATTGTAACCCAGAAAAGCATTCAATCATGATAGATGGAAAATTTTGTGATAAAATTAAATTTATTCAATATCTACCTACAAATTGAGCCCTACAAAAGTCACTCAAAGGAAATTTCCAATGTAAAGAGGTCCATGAATGCAAAAAGAATACATAACCACAGACAAGGCAAATGATAGAAAAAGCACACATACAGATGCACACATGTGCGGCCTCCGACCCCCCCCCAATACCACAAGAGAAAAATAACAGAAAACAACAAACATTGCTCACTGATATCTTTCAACATCAGTTGTCCCAATTTTCTAATAAAAAACACATTTAAAATGTGTTTATTAAAATATGATTTCAATAGTAGTATACCTTCTTCTTTTGCATTCAAGTAATAAACCTTAACATAAAAAATAGACCTCAGTAGACTCAGGGTAAAAGAATGGAAAAATATAAACCAAGAAGAAAGCTTCTTCTTCTGCAACCAGTTTTACATCTGACAAAAGATGCCGCAAATCCTTAGTCATCAGGGAAATTCAAATAAAAACAACCCTGAGATTTCACTTCACACCAGTCAGAACAGCTAAGATGAAAAACTCAGGTGACAGCAGATGCTGGTGAGGATGTAGAGAAAGAGAAACACTCCTCCATTTCTTGTGGGATTGCAAGCTGGTACAACTGCTCTGGAAATCAGTCTGGTGGTTCCTCAGAATATCGGACATAGTACTACCTGAGAACCCAGCTATATCATGCCTGGGCATATACTCAGAATATGCTCCAACATGTAATAAGGACACAAGCTCCACTATGTTCATAGCAGCCATATTTAAAATAGCCAGAAGCTAGAAACAACTCAGGTGTCCCTCAGCAGAGGAATGGATACAGAAAATGTGGTACATTTACACAATGGAGTACTACTCAGCTATCAAAAACAATGACTTCAGAAAATTCACAGACAAATGGATGGAACTTGATAATATCATCCTGAGTGAGGTGACTCAGTCACAAAGGAACAAAAACAGTATGTACTCAATGATAAGTGGATATTAGCCCAAAAGTTTGGAATACCCAAGATTCAAGTCACAGACCTTGTGAAGTCTAAGAAGTAGGAAGACCAAAATGTGGATGCTTCAGTGTTTTTTAGAAGGGTGAACAAAATACTTACAGGAGGAATTATGGAGCAAAAATGTGGAGCAGAGAGTGAAGGAAAGGCCACCCAGAGACTGTCCCACCTGGGGATCCATCCCATATACAACCACCAAACCCAGACGTTATGGTGGATGCTGGGAAGTGCTTGCTGATGGAAGCCTGATATGACTGTCTTCTGAAAGGCTCTTCTTGAGCCTGACAAATACAGAGGCAGAAGCTCGCAGCCAAACATTGGACTGAGCTCTGGAGTCCAGGATAGAAGAGTTGGCAAAGGGAATGAAAGAGGTAAGGGCATTTGCAACCCCATGAAGGGAGCAACAATGTCAACAGGCCAGATCCCCCAGAACTCCTGGGGACTGGACCACCAACCAGATAATACACATGGAACAACCCATGGTGCTGGCCACATATGCAGCAGAGGATGGATTTGTTGGACATCAGTGGGAGGAGCGGCCCTTGGGCCTGAGTGTGTTTGATGCCCCCAGTGTAGGGGAATGCCAGGGTAGGAGAACAGGAATGGGTGGGGGGAACAGCACCCTCATAGAGGCAGGGGTTGGGGGATGGGATAGGGGGTTTCCCAAAGGGGATACCTGTAAAGGGTAAAACATTTGAAATGTACATAAATCAAATATTCAATAAAAATTAAGCTTCAAGCCAAAACTAATCAAAAGAGATAAAGAATGATTCTATATAATTATCAAAAATAAAATTCCACCAAGAGGATAATTCATTATGACCATATATGCACTAAAAATAAGGGTCCCAAGATTCATAAAAGAAACACTAATATAGCGTATATCACACATGGATCATTACACACTGAGCATAAGACTTCAATACCCTACTCTTCTCAAAAGAGATGTCTAAAATTTAACAAGGGAAATCCTGGCGCTAACTGATATTATAAACCATGTGGATGAGATATTGACAGAAGATTTCACCCAACCAAAAATAAATATACTGTCTTATTGGTATCTCATGGAACTTTCTTTAAAACTAACCACATATGTGGACACAAATCAAGTCTCAACAAAAATAACTCCCTGCATTTGATCATTCCACCACGGATTAAAACTGGATATTACCATTGTGTAGATATACCACATCTTCTGAATCCACTCTGCAATTAAAAACAATGAATTCGGGTGGGACCTTCTGCCTGGTGGAGGGACCCCGCGCAGGGAGGGAGCCTGCCAGCGGACTGCGCTGGAGAGACCGGTACCCAGGCTCTCCCCCCGATATAACATCACTTGGGACACGGCCTGTTGGGGCTTCCGTCTGTGCCCGAGGGCGGGTTGGCGCTGTGGTCGTCTGGGTGTCAGATCGGCGGGCCATCGTGACCACAGGGTGAGCGGCGCCACGGAGACTGCCCTCCGCCATCTTTGCTCCAGTGACCAGGTAGTTGGGACCGCCAGGCTCAGAGACAGACAGGCATAATATCGCTTCGGTTTCAGGCAGCTTGTGTGTAACCTGCTCCCAGGTGCTGGGCTGATCTGCAGTAACCAGCGCGCCAGTTCCGTGGTGGGACCTTCCGCCTGGTGGAGGGACCCCGCGCAGGGAGGGAGCCTGCCAGCTTCCCTTCCGCGACCTCTGTTCCCGCGGACTGCGCTGGAGAGACCGGTACCCAGGCTCTCCCCCCGATATAACATCACTTGGGACACGGCCTGTTGGGGCTTCCGTCTGTGCCCGAGGGCGGGTTGGCGCTGTGGTCGTCTGGGTGCCAGATCGGCGGGCCATCGTGACCACAGGGCAGCTTGTGTGTAACCTGCTCCCAGGTGCTGGGCTGATCTGCAGTAACCAGCGCGCCAGTTCCGCGGTGGAACCTTCTGCCTGGTGGAGGGACCCCGCGCAGGGAGGGAGCCTGCCAGCTTCCCTTCCGCGACCTCTGTTCCCACGGACTGCGCTGGAGAGACCGGTACCCAGGCTCTCCCCCCAATATAACATCACTTGGGACACGGCCTGTTGGGGCTTCCTTCTGTGCCCGAGGGCGGGTTGGCGCTGTGGTCGTCTGGGTGCCAGATCGGCGGGCCATCGTGACCACAGGGTGAGCAGCGCCACGGAGAGTGCCCTCCGCCATCTTTGCTCCAGTGACCAGGTAGTTGGGACCACCAGGCTCAGAGACAGACAGGCATAATATCGCTTCGGGTTCAGGCAGCTTGTGTGTAACCTGCTCCCAGGTGCTGGGCTGATCTGCAGTGACCAGCGCGCCAGATCTGCTGTGGGACTTCTGCCTGGCAGAGGGACGCCCCCTCCCCCCCCCAGGAGAGATCACACACCCCTGCACAGGGCAGGAGCCTGCCAGCCTCCCTTTGGCGACCTCTGCTCCAGGAATCCACTAGGCTGAGCCTTTAGATGTGCAAGGCCTCCCCAATATAAGATCACTTGGGGCAAAGCACATTAGCGCTCCAAAGTCACTCAGGAGCAGGCAGGCCCCAGAAATCGGTGCCAGGGGAATCCTGGTAATCCAGGGGGGGCAGAAATAGCTTTGCAGGCTCACAGGAGGTCCAACCAACAGCCAGTGGCAGCAGGACCAACTAACACCAGAGGTATCCAGATGGCAAAAGGCAAACGTAGGAATGTTACTAACAGTAATCAAAGTAATGTGGGACCATCCGAACCCAACTCTCCAACAGCAGCAAGTCCTGGATACCCCACCACACCCGAAAGACAAGATCTGGATTTAAAATCACTTCTCATGATGCTATTAGAGGATCACAAGAAGGACACAAATAAATCTCATAAAGAGTTACAGGAGACCATGAATCAACGGTTAGAAGCCCTTACAAAGGAAACACAAAAATCGCTTAGAGAAATGCGGGAGAACATGGATCAAAAGATGGAGGCGCACAAGGAGACAACACAAAAATCGCTTAACGAGATGAATCAACGGGTAGATGCACTCACAAAGGAATCACGAAATTTGCATAAAGAAATGCAGAAGAATATGGGTCAACAGACGGATGCCCATAAGGAGGCAACACAAAAATTGCTTAAAGAAATGAATCAACGGTTAGATGCCCTTACAAAGGAAACACGAGAACTGCTTAAAGAAATGCAGGAGACGATGGATCAACAGATGGAATCCCATGAGGAGGAAACACAAAAATCGCTCAGAGAAATGCAGGAGAACGTGGGTCATCAGGAAGAAATCCTGAAAGAGGTAATGCAAAAATACCTTAAAGAAATACAGGAAAATACAAACAAACAAGTGAAGGATCTCAGCAAATCCATCCAGGAACTAAAAAAGGAAGTAGAAACAACTAAGAAATCACAAAGGGAGACAACTTTGGAGATAGAAAACCTTGGGAAGAAATCAGGAGTCATAGATGCAAACATCAACAATAGAATACAAGAGATGGAAGAAAGAATCTCAGGTGCTGAAGATTCCATAGAAAGCATCGACTCAACAGTCAAAGAAAATGCAAAATGCAAAAAACGCGTAACCCAAAACATCCAGGAAATCCAGGACACAATGAGAAGACCAAACCTAAGGATTATAGGTATAGATGAGAGTGAAGATTTGCAACTTAAAGGGCCAGTAAACATCTTCAACAAAATTATGGAGGAAAACTTCCCTAACTTAAAGAGAGAGATGCCGATGAACATACAAGAAGCCTACAGAACTCCAAACAGACTGGACCAGAACAGAAATACCTCCCGTCACATAATAATCAAAACACCGAATGTTCTAAACAAAGAAAGAATACTAAATGCAGTAAGAGAAAAGGGCCAAGTAACATACAAAGGAAGACCTATCCGAATCACATCAGACTTCTCACCAGAGACTATGAAAGCCAGAAGATCCTGGGCAGATCTCATGCAGACACTAAGACAGCACAAATGCCAGCCTAGACTACTATACCCAGCAAAACTCTCAATCACCATAGATGGAGAGACCAAGATATTCCATGATAAAACCAAATTTTCACAATATCTTTCCACAAATCCAGCCCTGCAACGGATAATAGGTGGAAACCTCCAATACAGGGAGAGAAACAACACCCTGGAAAAAATGAGATAATAACCTTCTTGAATCAAACCCAAAAGTAGAGAACCACTCAAACATAAAGATAGCGTCAAGAATGGCAGATGGCAATAATCACTATGCCTTAATCTCTCTTAATATCAATGGTCTCAATTCCCCAATTAAAAGACATAGACTAGCAGACTGGATACGTAAACAGGACCCAGCTTTTTGCTGCATGCAGGAAACGCACCTCAGTGTCAAAGACAAACACTACCTCAGAGTAAAAGGCTGGAAAACAATTTTACAAGCAAATGGCCCCAAGAAACGAGGTGGAGTAGCCATCCTAATATCGGATAAAATTGATTTTCAACCCAAAGTCATCAAAAAAGACACAGAAGGACACTACATACTGATCAAGGGAAAAATCCACCATCAAGAACTCTCAATCCTGAATATCTATGCTCCAAATGCAAGGGCACCCTCATTCGTAAAAGAAACTTTACTAAAACTCAAAGCACACATCGCACCGCACACAATAATAGTGGGTGACTTCAACACCCCGCTCTCTGAAATGGATCGTTCAGGAAAGCAGAAACTAAACAGGGACACAGTGAATCTAATTGAAGCCTTGGACCAAATGGAACTAACTGATATATATAGAACATTTCATCCTAGAGCTAAAGAATACACCTTCTTCTCAGCTCCTCATGGTACCTTCTCCAAAATTGACCATATAATTGGTCACAAATCAGACCTCAACAGATACAAGAAGATAGAAATAATCCCATGCCTCCTATCAGATCACTATGGAATAAGGGTGGTCTTCAATGGCAACAAAAACAAAAGAAAACCCACGTACACATGGAGGCTGAACAATGCTCTACTCAATGATAACTTGGTCAAGGTGGAAATAAAGAAAGAAATCAAAGACTTTTTGAAAGTTAATGAAAATGAAGGCACAACATACCCTAACTTATGGGACACAATGAAAGCAGTGCTAAGAGGAAAATTCATAGCCCTGAGTGCCGCCAAAAAGAAACGGGAGACAGCATACACTAACAGCTTAATGGCACACCTGAAAGCCCTGGAACAAAAAGAAGCAAATACACCAAAGAGGAGTAGAAGGCAGGAAATCATCAAACTCAGGGCTGAAATCAATCAAGTAGAAACAAATAAAACCATACAAAGAATCAACAAAACGAGGAGTTGGTTCTTTGAGAAAATCAACAAGATAGATAAGCCCTTAGCCAGACTAACCAGAGGGCACAGAGATAGTATCCAAATTAATAAAATCAGAAACGAAAAGGGAGAGATAACAACAGAAACTGAGGAAATTCAAAAAATCATCAGATCCTACTACAAAAACCTGTATTCAACACAACTAGAAAATCTTGAGGAAATGGACAATTTCCTTGACAGATACCAAGTACCAAAATTAAATCAGGATCAAATAGACCATCTAAACCGTCCTATAACCCCTGAAGAAATAGAAGTTGTCATTGGAAGTCTTCCAACCAAAAAAAGCACAGGTCCAGATGGTTTTAGTGCAGAATTCTATCAGACCTTCAAAGAAGACCTAACACCAATACTCTTCAAACTGTTCCACAAAATAGAAACAGAAGGAACACTACCCAACTCGTTCTATGAAGCCACAATTACACTAATACCAAAAGCACACAAAGATCCGACAAAGAAAGAGAATCTCAGGCCAATCTCTCTTATGAATATCGATGCAAAAATACTCAATAAAATTCTTGCCAACCGAATCCAAGAACACATCAAAACGATCATTCACCACGATCAAGTAGGCTTCATCCCAGGGATGCAGGGATGGTTCAATATAAGGAAATCCATCAATGTAATCCACTACATAAACAATCTCAAAGAAAAAAACCACATGGTCATCTCATTAGATGCTGAGAAAGCATTTGACAAAATTCAGCATCCTTTCATGCTAAAGGTCTTGGAAAGATCAGGAATTCAAGGCCCATATCTAAACATAGTAAAAGCAATTTACAGCAAACCAGTAGCCAGCATCAATCTAAACGGAGAGAAACTTGAAGCAATCCCACTAAAATCAGGGACTAGACAAGGCTGCCCTCTCTCTCCATATCTTTTCAATATAGTACTTGAAGTTCTAGCTAGAGCAATTAGACAAGAAAAAGAGGTCAAAGGGATACAAATTGGAAAGGAAGAAGTCAAACTATCACTATTTGCAGACGATATGATAGTATACATAAGCGACCCAAAGAACTCCACCAGAGAACTCCTACAGCTGATAAACGACTTCAGCAAAGTGGCCGGATATAAAATCAACTCAAGCAAGTCAGAAGCCTTCCTATACTCAAAGGATAAGCAGGCTGAGAAAGAAGTAAGAGAAATAATACCCTTTACGATAGCCACAAACCATATTAAGTATCTTGGCGTGACGCTAACCAAACAAGTGAAAGATCTGTATGACAAGAACTTCAAGTCTCTGAAGAAAGAAATTGAAGAAGACCTCGGAAGATGGAAAAATCTGCCATGCTCATGGATTGGCAGGATTAATATAGTAAAAATGAGCATCTTACCAAAAGTAATACACAGATTCAATGCAATCCCCATCAAAATCCCAACTCAATTCTTCATAGAGTTAGAAAGAGCAATTCAAAAATTCATCTGGAATAACAGAAAACCCAGAATAGCTAAAACTATTCTCAACAGTAAAAGAACCTCTGGGGGAATCAGTATCCCGGACCTCAAGCTGTACTACAGAGCAATAGTGTTAAAAACTGCATGGTATTGGTACAGTAACAGACATGTAGATCAATGGAATAGAATTGAAGACCCAGAAATGAATCCACACTCCTATGGTCACTTGATCTTTGACAAAGGAGCTAAAACCATCCAGTGGAAAAAAGATAGCCTTTTCAACAAATGGTGCTGGCTCAGCTGGAGGTCAACATGCAGAAGAATGCAAATTGACCCATCCTTATCTCCTTGCACTAAGCTCAATTCTAAGTGGATCAAAGATCTCCACATAAAACCAGACACACTGAAACTAATAGAAGGGAAACTAGGGAAGAACCTTGAACATATGGGCACAGGGGAGAATTTCCTGAACAGAACTCCAATAGCTTATACTCTAAGATCAAGAATAGACAAATGGGACCTCATTAAATTACAAAGTTTTTGCAAGGCAAAAGACACCGTCAAAAAGACAAAGCGGCAACCAACTAACTGGGAAATGATCTTTACCAACCTTACATCCGACAGAGGGCTAATATCCAAGATATACAAAGAACTCAAGAAGTTAAACTCCAGAGAGGCAAGTAACCCTATTAAAAAATGGGGTACAGAGCTCCACAAAGAGTTCTCACCTGAAGAATATCTAATGGCTGAGAAGCACCTAAAGAGATGTTCATCATCCTTAGTCATTAGGGAAATGCAAATCAAAACAACCCTGAGATTCCATCTCACACCAGTCAGGATGGCTAAGATCAAAAACACAGGAGACAGCAGTTGTTGGCGAGGATGTGGAGAAAGAGGAACACTCCTCCACTGCTGGTGGAATTGCAGGCTGGTACAACCACTCTGGAAAGCAGTCTGGCGGCTCCTCAGAAAACTGGGCATGACACTTCCGGAGGATCCGGCTATACCACTCCTGGGCATATACCCAGAGACTTTACCTGCATGCAATAAGGACACATGCTCCACTATATTCATAGCAGCCTTATTTATAATAGCCAGAAGCTGGAAAGAACCCAGATGTCCCTCAACGGAGGAATGGATTCAGAAGATGTGGTATATTTACACAATGGAATACTACTCTGCAATTAAAAACAATGAATTCACGAAATTCCTAGGCAAATGGTCAGAACTTGAAAATATCATCCTTAGTGAGGTAACCCAATCACAAAAGATCACACATGGTATGAAGTCACTGATAAGGGGATATTGACCCAGAATCTCAGAATACCCTAGACACAATCAGCATATCAATAGATTTCTAAAAAGATGGAAGGAGAGACCCCTGGTCCTGGAAAGACTGGATGTAGGGGAACGCCAGGACAGAGTAATGAGAGGGGGTTGAACGGAGAAAAGAGGGAGGGAAGGGGGCTTATGGGACTTTCGGGGAGGGAGGAAACGGGAAAGGGGAAGTGATTTGGAATGTAAATTAAAAAAATAAAATTAAATTAAATTTAAAAAAAAAAAAAAAAAAGCATAAGGACCAGAGTTTGGATCCCCAAACTTCCGGAATAAGCCAGAAAAAGCAGAGAACCACAAATTGCCATAGATTTAAAAATGTGTTTAATATACAATCAACACACATGTATTGATTAAATGGTACACACCTGAGTAATTGTTTGTGGGACATGCATTCGATAATCTCAAGCATTTGACAACTTGGTCCATAAGTGGTAATACTGTTTGTAGAGATTTAGAGGATATGGACATATCAGAAGTACGCTGTTGGGAGTTGGGAGTTGGCTTTGAGGTTTTAAAAGCCACACAACATTTCCATTGCACTTGTGCTGTTTGTTTGCAGTTTGTGGTGTTGGTTCTCAGCTCCTGCTGTAGTAGCTATGTTCTGGAGGTTGCCCCACTGACTGTAATGGACACTTATTCCTCTGTAACTATGAGCCATAAATAAACCTTTTTCTTTTAAAAAAAAAAAAAAAAAAAAAAAAAAAAAAAAAAAACAATGAATTCACGAAATTCCTAGGCAAATGGTCAGATCTTGAAAATATTATCCTTAGTGAGGTAACCCAATCACAAAAGAACACACATGGTATGCAGTCACTGATAAGGGGATATTGACCCAGAATCTCGGAATACCCTAGACACAATCCGCATATCAATAGATTTCTAAGAAGATGGAAGGAGAGACCCCTGGTCCTGGAAAGACTGGATGTAGGGGAACGCCAGGACAGAGTAACGAGAGGGGGTTGAATGGAGAAAAGAGGGAGGGAAGGGGGTTTATGGGACTTTCGGGGAGGGAGGAAATGGGAAAGGGGAAATGATTTGGAATGTAAATTAAAAAATAAAATAAAATAAAATAAATAATTAAAAAAAATACTGGATATTACCAATAACAGAACAAATTCGTGGAAACTGAGCAACCCACTACTGAATTTAAAATGGGTTATCAAAGAAGTTAAGATTAAAATTAAATATTTTCTAGAATTGTTGAAAATGAATATACAACATACTCAAATTTCGGTGACACAAAGAAGAAGCTTCTAAGAAGTAAGTTCATAGCACTAAGTGACTGAATAAAAAAGAGTACTTTGCATACTAGTAACATAATTTCATACCTGAATGCTCTCGAAAAAATAGAAGAAATCACACTGTAATGGGTAGATGGCAAAAAAAAAAAACAATAAAAAATCAGGACTGAAATCAATAAAATAGAAATGAACAGCAATGCAAGGAACCAAAGAGTTGTTTTTTTGGGAATAAATAAGATTAATAGTTAATAAAATTAACTTGAAATTAGAAAAAAATAACAAAATCAGAAATAAAATGGGGTATACCAACAGACGTGGAATAAATCTAAAGAATTTTAAAAACTTGCACTTCACCAACTGAAAAAATAAAAAATAAAGGAAAAAGAATACTTTTTTCAATATATACCACTTAACAACTTAAATCAATTTCAAATATGCAATTTAAACAGATCTATAACTCATAGTTAAATAGAAAGAGTCATGAAAAGTCTACTAACTAAAGAAAAAATTAGGGCTAAATTGCTTTAGTACAGAATTCTACTTTTAAAACAGAACTAATGCCAATACTCTTCAAATTATTCCACAAAGTAGAAACAGAAAGAATGGTGTCCAATTCTTTTATAAGGAGACATATACCCTGATGCCCAAGCAACATAAAGACTCAACAAATAACAACTACAAACCAAATTTCCTTATGAACATAATTGTGAAAAGGACTGAAGGATCTGAAAGGGTTTGCAACGCCATAGGAAGAACAACAGTATCAACCAACCATATCCTCCAGATTTTCCAGGAACTAAACGTTCAGCCAAAGAGTATACATGGAGGGGCCTATGGCTCCAGACGCATATGTAGCAGAGGATGGGCTTGTTGTGAATCAATGGGAGAAGAGGCCCATGGTCTTGTGAAGGCTTGATGACTCAGTGCAGTGAATGTGAGGGCAGGGAGTCAGGAGTGTGTGTGTGTGGGGGGGTTGGGGAGCATCCTCATAGAAGCAGGGGGAGGAGGTATGGGATAGGGGATTTCAGGGGGTAACCGGGAAAGGGAATAAGATTTGAAATGTAAATAAAGACAATATCCAATTAAAAATCTTTCAATAAAATACTTGCAAATTGAATCTAAGAACACATCAGAACTTCAGCTATCATGATCAATTCAGTTTCATCTCTGATATTTAGTGATAATTCAACATATGTAAATCAATAATGTAGTCCACCATATTAACAACTTTAAAGACATAAAAAAATTAAAAAAACACATTAACATCTCATTAGATGCAGAAAAGGCCGTTGTTAAAGTTCAACATCTGCTTGATGATAAAAGTCCTGGCGAGATTAAAGATACAAAGGACATAACTAAAAATAAAAAAAAAAAAAAGGTTACAGCCAGCTTATAAACAACATCAAATTAAATGGAGAAAAGTCAAAGTAATTCACTAAAATAAGGGAACAAAACAGATTGTTCACTCTCAATAGCTATTCAATATTTTACTTGAGATCTTAGCTAGAGCAGCAAAGTAACTGAGGGATTGGTTTTGATATCAAGGTAATAAGCTGCTTCCTTAAAATTAATTTGAAGATGTTCTTTTTTCTTCTATTTTGAGAACTGTTGGTGGGAACAGTTTTGAAGATCTGGTAGAATTACACACTAAATTCATCTGGCCTAGGGGTTGTTTTACTGGGGACATTTAATTACCATTTCTATCTCACTGGATGTTATATATCTGCTTAAATGTTTTGTATTTGTTCTAAAGCATATTTTAAAATTTAATACAATTACATCACCTCTCCCATTTTCCCTTCAGTCCTTTACAACTAACTTCCATCAAGGTCCTTCCCATCTCCCCTTTCTCCCTTTTCATTTATTAGTGTTACAACAAAAAAAATATTTCAAACTGTTGTTGTTGTTCACATGTATATGATTTCTGGTCCAATCACTCTGAATTTAGTAAATAATGTGATCACCCCTGAAAGAAGTATATTCTTTTTCCAGAATTGATTAGTTCCCGGTAGATTTTCATCTAAGGCTGGGTTCCCACAAAATTCTACTCCATCTTCATGAACAATAGAATTTTATTCAGCTATAAAAAGTAAATGAAACTATGAAATTTTTCCATAAGTGGATGGGTATTTCTGAGTTGAGCAAGGTAACATCAATTCAGAAACACAATCACAAATTCTCTTTCACCTGTGGATCCTAGCTTCAAATTCTCAGATGTGACTATAACACATGAAGGTTCAGTGGGTAAGAGCACTAGCTGCTCTTCAGAAGGTCATGAGATCAAATCCCAGCAACCACATGGTGGCTCACAACCATCCATAAAGAGATCTGATGCCTTCTTCTGGTGTCTGAAGACAGCTACAGTGTACTTATATATAATAAATAATAAATAAATCTTAAAAAAATAAAAAGAGAAACAAAAAAACACATGAAGAAACAAGTGAAATAGGGAATGAAGGGTTTATTGGTGGAAAAAGTTGTTTGGCAGTGGAATTTCAGGATACAGCTAATACAAAGTGAGAAATAAAATAATGAGGATGCTCCCACTGAGGAAAATGGAGGGAGGTCAATACAGGAGGAGGACAAATAATATCAAGGTTGTTTGGTAAAGCCTAAAGTAATCATAACTTGACCAACGATGCTCCTCACAAGAATCAAACACCATAAGAAATTCCAATACCAGGCAAAAGAAACTTCCTTTCAAATGATTTGTAAGGGTAGTCTATATTAATCCTTAAATAATATAGATTGTTGATGTGCCCCTCATTGTCTCTCAGGAGTTGAAGTTAAGCCCCTTTTGCTAAAGACACTGTACTCTTAGGATACAGGACTTAGATGATTCCAACTAGGTCTAATCTTAAAGCCTCACTTCTATGGTGCCATAACATGAACTGCCAAAAAAGGGAAACAATTAAATGGTCCTTCCTAGTTGCAATAATCACTAGCATGGCAAGATATGGATAAACTACAAGAAATGGCACTCACATGTCGGTGTCAACCAACTTTCATACCTGGGTATTTAAACCTAATCAGCTTTCTGGGGCTAGTGAGGTAGTGAGAACATGAACCTTAGAAAAAATCTACAACTATCACTTGGTTAGATCAGCATTGTTCACTACATTACAAATCTTATCTTTACACCCAGAGATAAGCATAACTACCTCCAAAAAATCCCTCGCATACCTTCCCTGTCCCTACATCCCACTCTCTCTGTGATCCCTATATGTTATGGAACTTGCTTTGCAGACCATGCTGGCCTCAAACACAGAGATATTCCTGCCTCTGCCTCCAGAGTGCTGAGACTAAAGGGGTGCACCACCATGCCTAACCAAAGAAGCCTATCTTTTCAGAAAATGGATATTATTACAGAAAATCACAAGTGAACACAACACAGAGATCAACAGATTGTGGGAGGCCCAGCCACAGCAAATACATCTATGATATAGCTCCTGCCTCTAAGCCTCAGGAAAAATTATGGAAGAGGCGATGTAAAGATTATGAGATCTATAACACCAGAAAATCAATTGCGAAATAGTATCTCTTAGGAATGACTGTAGAATCATGACTGGAACAATGCCAATATTAATGGACATTTACACTGAAGGAAAGAATACTACAATTATTAAATTCATCTTGATTTATCTTTGATAAGAGGTATTGGTGTTTATCTAGAAATTCATTCATTTCTTTTACACATCCCAATTTAGTGAAATACATATTTTTAAAGCATATCTTTACGCAGTCAAAAGGTCTACTACTGAGCTATAACCCCTAAAGTATGTCTTTGTGATTTTCATCTCTAGGTTGTATTTTTTTTTTTTTTGAGACAGGGTTTCTCTGTGTAGGCCTGGCTGTCCTGGAACTCACTTTGTAGACCAGGCTAGCCTCGAATTCAGAAATCCACCTGCCTCTGCCTCCCAAGTGCTGGGATTAAAGGAATGTGCCACCACTGCCCAGCTTAATTTTCATCTCTAATTTTATTATTCTGTATTCTTTCCGTGTTTCTTTTTGCTAATTTAGCTAAAGGTTTGCCAATATTCTTAAACTTTTTAAAAGAATAAAGTCTTTGTTTCATTCATTAATTTTTCCATTTCTTTCTATTACTTTTAGCCCTGATTTTGATTACCTCTTTCAACCTCTAGCTTTTCTCAGTGTTGATTATTTCCTTCTTTTTTAAGTTCCAGGTGAATATTTAAGTTTCTAATTCGAGATTGCTCCAGGAGTTTGATGTAGACTGCAATGCTATATAAATTTTTCACTATGACTGTTACCATGATCTCATAGATTTTGGAATATTATCTTTTCATTGTCATTCAGTTACTGGAATTGTTAAACATACTTCTGATTTTTCCTACACACCCTTTTACTTCAATAGTGTGTTGTTAAAGTTCCATAAATTTGTGTACTTTCTGTCTTTTCATTTGTTGTTCATACTCAGATTTAATATACAGTAGTCAGATAGAATAGGTATATGATTTCAACTTTCCTGTATTTGTTGGTTTGCTCTGTGTCCTAACCTGTGGTCTACTTTGAAGAAAATTCTGTGGGATGTTACAATGAATGCATATTCTTTAGTGTTTTGGTTGAATGTTTCTGAAATATGTTTGGTCCATTTAATTTATTATGTCTTTTAACACCAGAGCTTTTGTATTTAGGTTTTGGGTTTGTTTGTTTTATTTATTTTTGTCTTTCTTCCAGGTGATCTGTCTATTGTTGAGAGTGGTACATTGAAATAACCCACTATCACTGTGTTTGGGTCAAATTGTAGCCTGAAATCTAATGTTGTTTCTATTTTGAAACCAGTGTTTCTGTGTTTGATGGATATGTTTAGGATTGGAATATTTCATTGCATTTTCCCTTTGATGAGTACTATGAAAGTTAGTCCTTATAAAGGAAGCAGTCAGGCCAGCTTCAGCCTTAATCTTCCAAGTCCTATGTCCAAGTTACATGTTATCTCTAGCAACAAGGACTTATCTTCAACTTCTGGGAATCAAATGAGGAAAACAGCAAAGGCTATATTTTTGGAGAGTTTCCTAAAATATCCTGATGGACAGCTCTCAAAGGGAGATTTCTCATAACTGATACTGGCAAGTATTTTCTCAAACATTAACTAAACAAAGTCATAGCATTTGTGTCACTATTCCATCCTTTTGATATATCTGTATTGTCTGCATTCTACTTTTACCTCATTTCCTTAATATCTTTCTTTCCCCTCCCCACAAATAGTTCTAATTTTCTGAATTTTATAGACACTCCAAATAAAACATGCAAATCTCAGGATTGAATCTATGATACACAAATATTTGATGACATTCATTGTTCTTGTTTCTGAGTTTGAGTTATCTCAGTTTAATGTTTTCAATATCCATCCATTAATCTGAAATTTTCATATTTTTTTTACAACTGAAAAAAATTATATTATATATTGATACCAAATCTTTACATCATCCATTCATCAGTTCATGGATATCTTGGCTGTTTCTATGTCATAGTTATTGTGAATAGAGATGCTATGAACATTGATATAAATAATCTATAGGGGCCTTTGAGTATGCTCCCAGGAATGGAAAAGATTGTTCACATAGTATATCTATTTTTAGTTTTATGAGGAATTGCTGTACCAATTTTCATATTGACTACACCAATTTGCATTTTCACAAATAGTGCATAAGGGTCTCACTTTATTCATAGCCCTGACAGCATTTACTGTCTTTTGTTTTCTTAATTACAGTTATTCTGTCTATGGTAAGATAAAATTTGAAAGCAGGTTTAATTTGCAATTTCCATGTGGGGAAAAAAGTTGGTGGAAAATTTTAAATTTTAAAAGTGTTTCTTGGTCATTTGTATATTTTCTCCTGAGAACTCACTGTTCAGTTTCACTGCCCACATTATAATTTTGTTGGTTGTTTTCTCTCGGTTTTAGATTTTTTTAAAAAAAATTCTTTTATATTAAAGACACAAATACTCTGTCAGATGTATAACTTGCAAAGATATTTTTCCTTTCTGTAGGTTGCCTCATAAGTCAAATAACTTTTATGAAGTCCCCTTTATTGACTGTTGGCATTATTTTCTGGGTTATTCAGAAAGTCTTTATCTAAGCATATATTAGGACATGCATTACCTATTCTTTCTTCTAGAAATATCATGTCTAACATTGAAGTCTGTAATTCATTTAGAATTGTTGGTATATAAGGTGACAGAAAAAGACGAAGTTCAATTATTCTACATGTAGATATATAGTTTTCTCATCATCATTTGTTAAGGATGTGCCCCTTTATCCAATAACATAAATTCTTTAAAAATCATAATTTATTTTTAATTATATGTACTTGTGTGTCTCTGTCTGGATATAGTAACTGATTATAGTGCCCATAGATCTCAGAACAGAGCACCAGATCACCTGGAGCTATCAAAAATGGTTGATTCTTAACTACCCAATGTGTGTGCTTGGGAACCAAACTAGCGGTTTCTGGAAGAGAAGCAAGTGTTCTTAATCACCATCAGCCTGTTAACTGATTTCTTAGCAAAAATTTGGGTGGATGTAGGTAGGTTCACTTAATTATATTCCACTAGTAAATTCATTGTTTCTTTTAGGCCAGAAGCAGTACTACGTTTACTACTAGAGCTCCATAGTACAGCTTGAAATTAGGGATGGTGGTATTTCTAGTAGCCTTGAAATTGATCAGGATCGTCAGGTCTACCCAGGATACTTTGTGCTTCCATATGAATTTTAAGATTGCTTCATCAATTTCTTTGAAGAATAATGTTAGAATTTTAATAATGATTGTACTGACTCTGTAGATTGCTTTTTGTAGAGTGGACAATTTTATTATCTCTATCCTAACCATTCCATGTGCATTAGTACTCTCTCCTTCTGCTGATGTCTTCTTCAATTCCTTTCTTCATTGTTTTAAAGGTTTCATTGTATGATGGGTTCCTGCCTTGGTTATATTATTCTAAGTTATTTTATTGTCTTGAGGCTATTATGAATGTGATTGTTTCCTCGAATTCTTTCTCTGTAAGTTTCAGTATATAGGAAGATTAGTGATTTTATTATATTAATTTTGTAAGGTTCCATATTGCTGAAAGCATTTATTAGCTTTAAAAGTCTTCTAACAGATTCTTTGTTATCTATCATATATAGAACCTTGTCACCTACAAATAGGCTTAGTTTGAATTTTTCCTTTTCTTTTCATGTCCTTTTCATTTCCTTATCGTCTCTCATTTCTCTAGTTGAGACTTAAAGAACTATGTTGAATATGTTTGGTATATGTGGACAGCTTTATTTTCTTTCTCTTCTTGGGAATGTTTTGAGATTTTCTTCATTTCACTTGATGGTAGCTATTATTTTATCATAGACAATCTTTACTAAGATATGTTGCCTCCATCCTTATTCTCTCCAAGACTCTTATCGTAAAGGAATGCTGAATTTTGTCAAAGACTAATTGTGTCACTTCTCATGGTGATGATAGATGACCTTAAGAAGGTCATAAATAACTACCTTAAAGAAGTACAGTACATGTAGAAGCCCTTATAGAGGAAACATAAAAATCCCTTAAAGAATTACAGGAAAACCCAAACAGGCAAATTCATTGCATCAATTGCAATGATCATATGAATTTTGCCTTTGAGTGTATTTATGTAGTGGATCAAGTTGATTGATTCACATGTGTTGATCCAGCCTAAGACTTCTATAATAAAAGCAAATTGCCCATGGTGAATTCTGATATGTCCTTGATATAATTTTCAAATATTTTATTGAAAAATTTTGTACCTACATTCATCAAGGAAACTGGACTATAAGTTTTTTGATTGCTGGTTTTGGCACAACGCTAACACAAGCTTCATAATAAGAGTTCAGAAATATCTCTTCCTTTTCCATTTTATGGAATAATGTGAATAGTCTCTTATTAATTATCAGTGAATGACTGGTATAATTTTTGTGGTGAATTTATCAGGCACTGGGTGTTTTTTTTTTTGAAAAAATTTTAGTTGCTATTTCTATTTCATTGGTTTCTTTTTTTAAAATTTTATTTTCTAAGTTTTTTTTATTTACATTCCAAATCATTTCCCCTTTCCCGTTTCCTCCCTCCCCGAAAGTCCCATAAGCCCCCTTCCCTCCCTCTTTTCCCCATTCAACCCCCTCTCGTTTCTCTGTCCTGGTGTTCCCCTACATCCAGTCTTTCCAGGACCAGGGGTCTCTCCTTCCATCTTCTTAGAAATCTATTGATATGCGAATTGTGTCTAGGGTATTCCAAGATTCTGGGTTAATATCCCCTTATCAGTGACTGCATACCATGTGTGTTCTTTTGTGATTGGGTTACCTCACTAAGGATGATATTTTCAAGTTCTGACCATTTGCCTAGGAATTTCGTGAATTCATTGTTTTTAATTGCAGAGTAGTATTCCATTGTGTAAATATACCACATCTTCTGAATCCATTCCTCCGTTGAGGGACATCTGGGTTCTTTCCAGCTTCTGGCTATTATAAATAAGGCTGGGAAAAAAATGGAAGACAGAAAGATGTACATAGGACTGGAAATAATTACAGCTAAGAATCAAATGGATTGGCAGACCTTGAGCGCAAAGTCTGCAGCCAGTCCCACAACACCCAGAAGAAGCTCCACTCCCTGGCATTCTACCACACCTGGAATCATAGAATCAGAGGTGAGGAGGATACATCATCTGCCTCAACACCTGGAGTAACTGGGACCAGCAAGATCCAGGGCGCAGGAACTCTGCCAGACCAGTGGCACAGGTTCCTTCCAGTCTAGGTAAGTGCCCTGAGCAGACTTTGGATGCAAACTACATTACCTGTCCCACATTACCCAGAGGAAGCTCCACTCCCAGAAATTTTAACATGCCCAGAATCATAGGATCCCAGGTTCCAAGGAGTTTGGTCACACCAGGATCTCAGGGTCCCAGAGGCCAATTGATTCCTAGGAACTCTAACACACCTAGGATCTCAGGATCACATGATCACAGAGACAGCTTGACTCTAAGGAGTTCTGACACAACCAGGATCACAGGAAGGACAGGCTCCAGTCAGATATAGAGAAGGCATGTAGCACTAGAGATAATCAGATCGCAGGAGGCAAGCTTAAAAACATAAGTAACAGAAATCAAGATTACTTGGCATCATCAGAATCAAATTTTCCCACCATAGCAAGACCTGGATACACCATCACACCTGAAAAGCAAGATTCAAATCTAAAACCACTTCTCATGGTGATTATAGATGACCTTAAGAAGGTCATAAATAACTCCCTTAAAGAAGTACAGGTAGAAGCCCTTATAGAGGAAACACAAAAATCCCTTAAAGAATTGCAGGAAAACCCAACTAAACAGATGAAGGAAATGAAGAAAATCATCCAGGATCAAAAAATGGAAATAGAAACATTAAAGAAATCACAACGGGAGACAACCCTGGAGATAGAAAACCTAGGAAAGAGATCAGGAGTCATAAATGCAAGCATTACCAACAAATTACAAGAGATAGAAGAGAGAATCTCAGGTTCAGAAGATACTTTAGAAAACATTGACACAATAGTCAAAGAAAACCCAAACATCAAAAAGCTCCTAACCCAAAACATCCAGGAAATACAGGACAAAATGAGAAGACCAAACCTAAGGATAATAGGTATAGAAGAGAATGAAGATTCCCAACTTAAAGAGCCAGTAAATATCTTCAACAAAATTATAGAAGAAAACCTCCCTAACCTAAAAAAAGAGATGCCTATGAACATACAAGAAGCCTACAAAATTCCAAATAGACTGGATCAGAAAAGAAATTCCTCATGTCGCATACTAATCAAAACACCAAATGCACTAAGCAAAGAAAGAATATTAAAAGCAGTAAGGGAAAATATATGTAACATATAAAGGTAGACCTATCAGAATCACACCAGACTTCTCACCAGAGACGATGAAAGCTGGAAGATTCTGGGCAGACGTCATACAGATCCTAAGAGAACACAAATTCCAGCCCAGGCTACTATACCCAGCAAAATCTCAATTACCACAGACAAAGAAAACAAAATATTCCATGACAAAACTAAATTTACACAACATCTTTTCACAAATCCAGCCCTACAAAGGATAATAAATGGAAAACACCAACACAAGGAGCGAAACTACACCCTAGAAAAAGCAAGAAACAAAACCAAAAGAAGATAGCCACACAAACATAATCCACCTCTAACAACAAAAATATCAGGAAGTAACAATCACTTTTCCTTAATATTTCTTAATATGTAAATTAATATTACCAACATATCCTATTTGATGGAAATTCAAAAATATGAATTACAAATTTGGTGGCTGTTACCCAGTGGTCTCTGCAATTTGGTAATTGGAGAAATAGGTTCTCTATTTTACAATCCATATATACTTTATGCTTGTTTGTACATGACAGTGTCATGCTGTGTACCACATAATGATCTTGAAATTATGCTTCTCCTATCTCAGCCTTTTTATTAGTAGGATAGTTTATTTCATGTTTTTACATTATACTATGGTTTTCAGAACAGCTTACATATTTCAAAAGTATTTATACAGCCAAAAGAAATGTAGACAATTAATTTGGGAGGTGGTTCAGGGAGGGAGGAAACGGGAAAGGGGAAATCATTTGGAATGTAAATAAAAAACTTAGAAAATAAAAAAATAGAGTGAGAACAAATGTTTTGCTTGATATTTATAATTATCAACTTTGAAGAAGATCTTAAAAGTTACTCTTTTTCTGAGATAAATGTTTTTTAAAATCATCACAGCCTATGAACAAGAATCTTATCATCACCTAATGTCTGTGCCACCCTCCAAGCAGGACCATTGTTCATTGAAACAGTTGATGAATGACTTAATGGATAGACTATCTTAATACACACACCATTTCTTAAATGAATGTAACCTGTTCCCTGTGGGCTGAGAATAATGATAATCACTCAAGTCAAATAGCTTTGATCATAGCAGGAAATCTGTATCTAAATAATTGTGCCTATAATTCATTATTTTGCTCAGCAGAACTGTCAACTCTTAGCTTAACTACTATGGAAGTAAAATTGTTTGGTGATGTGAGGGACATTGAAGCACACCCTTATTACACTGAACTCCAATGTCTAAAATTGTTCTTATTTTGGATTTTTACCACAGTAAGAGCCAAGATTTTAAGCTTTACTGAAAACAAAACAAATGAACAAAATACTTTATCTTTTTATGTTCATTTAATAACTTGTTCATCATTTTTATGATGGGTAGAAAAATATATATTTTGTTGAATATAATAATAAAAAATAAACAAAGTAAAGAAAGGTAGCTATCAGGAAAATATGATAAAATGAAATAATTTCATGCCCAACAAAACATGCAGGGTCTAAATACTGAAAAAGTTCGGAACATTAACAAATAAAATAAAGTGTAAAGAGACAGACCATGTTTATGGATGAGACTCAATAAAAAAAACCGTTGAATTTCTGCTCATCAATAATAAACAACCCCAAAAGAATGGAGACAGTTATTTGTAAAACAATCTAGGTTAAAGACTATTTAATAATAAGTTAATTAAAAACACCCAAGATATTTAGAACTATAAAGCAACTGACAATGGAGCTAAAGTAAATCTTAATTGCTAGAAAATATTCCCAGTCCATGAATTGAAAGACTCTGAATCTTAAAGACTTTAAGGTGCTTATGTCTTTTGATCTATTAGAGAAGGCATATGGCTTGGACTTTGTATTTCTAGACATTTAGCCAATCTTTACATCTTAATAGCTTCAGCTATTTTCCTTAATATAGTAATTAGTGGGCACAAGGGCTCTGTCCCTCTTGTTATCCTTCTATACATTTTACATATGTTCCATTCCCTGACTTTTCATCCTCCTTTGTATTTAGTTTTTTACCCATGTACTTTTTTTATTTCCTCCTTGTGTTTTATCCTCTATGGATCTGTTATTTTCTTGATCATTACCTCTATACAATTAGAACTGTAATTTGAAATGTGTAATAGTTTTGATTAGTACCAACCCAAACTCACTACATTGCTCTTCTGTAGCTCTTTCTCCACCAGAAATTGCTGTTGTAATGAATTGTTCCATCTTATTTTGTGTACCTGTTAACCTGGATTTACTATTTTGAAATAAATAGGTTTCCAAACAGTAAAAAAAAAAAAAAAGAAACAAATGGAGTGATCTGTGAGAGTATTGGTTAACAATAAACTAAGAGGAGGACAGAAAGATGTTAATTATCATAAACCAGGTCATCCACTAGGCATTGGAAGTAAGAGGAATGACTATTGGAAAAGAGAAAGGAAGAGGAAAGTTTAAAAAGCAAAACAAAGAAAAGGAAACAATAAAACAACTAAAGGTACAAACAGTAGGGGACAGTGTTGGTCTGCTACAATATTTTCCTCTTTTATATAAAAAAGAAATAGCTGTAGAGAAGACAGAATATTTAGATGGGGCTATAAGAAAATGGAGTCAATGGCAGTGAACATTAGCAATGAGGATAAATGTGAACTGGGTGGAAATATAAGGAAGTAAGATCACTGGCCTAAATGTTGATTCCCTCCCTTTGGATAAGCTAATGATTCATTTCATTGATCTTGGTCTAGATATTAGTCCCTGTTGTAATAAAAACTATCCTTATTCTCTTGAAGTCTTCCATCTTACTTTATATATGCAATTTCTTGACTCAGTTTTCTGTCCAATAGAAAGTTGAATCAAACTCTGCTCAGCTACTATTGCTATGTTCACATGGAGTCTGTAGCATCTTGTGATAGTGTGATGCCAAAACAATGTTTAAATTTGGGCTTATCTCTCTAAGTCTTACTTTGTCTCTTTGGGCACTGATGGTGGCTATGCCAACAATTGCTGGAGTACTTTCAGTTAAATCCCTTCTAACACTTTTGTAGATTTTTCTGGTAGACTGTCTTAACCACATTTGTTTGGGATGAAACGCCATTGTAGTAATGTTGCTATATTATTGTTCCATTGTTGTTCCAGCTGCAAATCCAGTCAGATGATATAAAAAGTTTGTGGGGTTTATGGTAGAACTGATTTATTAGACTATTGATCACATCAAATCCAGGGCAGCAAAAGTAGCAGATGAAATGACATTTAAATATTTGTGCTCTCTTTAATAGCCAATTTGTAATCAACTACTTTTTCTTATCTTATTTCTAGTCTGCCATCTTACCCAGAAGAATGTGTCACTATGCTGATATCTGACCAAACAGACTTCCAACTAACATTCATCAGAATAGAAAAAGTCATTTCATACTGATTAAAACAACAATTTATTAAGAGGACATTATAAATGAACTCATGAGTGCTAAAGCACACACTGTTGAGTAACTTGGAGACTATTGAAGAAATTAAGAACAAACCTTATAGAATTACTAGAAACAAATAGAAATGAAAAGACAAAATAATAAAAGCAAAGAAAGCAATGAAAGTAGCCATAATGTAGAATGTTAGAGCTCTGTATATTTGTATTAGAACACCAATGAAGTCTCAAATTAAAAAAAAAAAGCTTTTTAGAATTTGCTTTTATTTTATTGAAAATAGATTCTTTTCCCATACAATATATCCTGAATACAGTTTCTCTTCTCTCTACCTTTTCCAGTTCCTCCTGACCCCTTCTTTCCCTCTCTCTCTCTCTCTCTCTCTCTCTCTCTCTCTCTCTCTCTCTCTCTCTCTCTCTCTCTCTTTCTCTCTGTCCTTAGAAAAGAACAAGCTTCTAAGAGATAACAAAATGGAACAAAATAAAATGAAGAAAAATTACAATGAGGCTGGACAAAGCAACCAAACAGAAGGAAACAAGACCAAAGAGAAGGCACAAGAATCAGAGACCCACTTATTCACACACACAAGGGTCATAGAAAAGTACTAAGCTGAAAGCTATAATATATGTGCAGAGGACAGATGTGGACTTGTGTACCCTGTGCTTACTTTTTCAATCTGTGAGTTCATATGAACCTTGCTTATTTGATTCAGAGGGTCTTGTTCCTCCAGTGTTCTCCATTTCCTATCTCCTCTGGCTCTTACACTCTTTTTCTTTCCTTCTTGGCAGGTTCAGCTTTAGATGGAGGGATTTAATTGAGATATTCTATTCAGGTATGTATGTTTCAAATACTCTGGATAATTCTTGCCTGTGGGTCTTTCTGTATTTATTCCTGTCTGTCGAAAGAAGAAGCTTTTCTAATAGCAGAATATCAGGAGGAGCCATTTTATTAACACTTAAATTTTTTAGACCAGAATTATTTGGTTTTACACTAGCATTTTTGCTATCTAGTCTCTGGTGCTTGGTTGCCCAGGCCATATCCAGTATGAATTCCATATTATAGACTGGTCCTTAAGTCAAATTAGATATTGGTTGGCTAGTCCCACAAGGTCTGTGCCATTGCTGATCTAGCATATCTTCAAGGAAGAACAAATTGTAGGTCAAATGTTTTGTGGCTCTGTTGATGTTTACCTTTATCATTTGGTAGCAGAGTACCTTCCCACAGCAAAGATGATAGAACACAGAGGTGAAGGCTCCTAGTAGTAGTAAAAGTTTAATTTTTCTGTGTTCAGTTAGTTGTGTGAGTGTTATCACAATCATTATTGTCAATTTGCAGACAGCAATTCATTTTCTTAACAATGACCTGGGTTGTTTGAGCATTTCTAAGGGACCTCTTTTGCCAACAAGTCAATTTAATTCAACCCAGTCCTTTCACTGGAAGACCGCTTTTGTCACCAAAGAAAGCCAACTGAGACTTCATACACGCATTATTAGGAGACCTTATTAGTATCAAGTTCATGCATTTTAGGAAATTTCCATACCATCCCTTGCATGCTACACAATTCTAGCCCCTACATTCTCTCCCTCTAACTTATCTCCCCTTCCACTCCACACCTGATCCTTTACTTCCCATCTCTACCCATCCCACAGTCCATCTGTAATGTCAATTCTATTCTATTCCCCTCCTAGGGAGATCCCTATATCCGTGGTAGTCCCTTTTTCTATACATAACTACACTGTGTCTATGGATTGTAGCTTGGTAATCATTTATTTATAGGCTAATATTCATATATGAGTGAATACATACCATATTTACCTTTTAGAGTCTGGGTAACCTTACTCAGGATAACATTTTGAATTCCATTCATTTGCTTACAAATTTCATGTCATTGTTTTTTATAACTAATTAATACTCCATTCTGTAAATGTACCATGTTTTCTTTATCCATTCTTCTACTGAGGGACATCTAGGTTGTTTCCAGTTTCTGGCTATTATAAATAGAACAAGAATGAACATGGTTGAGTATGTGTCCCTGTGGTAGGATGACATGTCCTTTGCTTGCATATCCAATAGTGATATAGCTGGATCAATTCTCACATTCTAATTAACTGGCATATTGAGTTTCATATTGACTGTACAAGCTTGCACTCCATCCAGCAATGGAGGAGTATGTTCCTTATTCTGCACACCCTTGCCAGCATGTTCCCTCACATGTGGTTTTGATCTTAGCCATTCTGATGGGTACAAGGAAGAATCTCACAGTAATTTTGATGGCTAAGAATGTTGAACATTGCTTGAGTGCCTCTCAACTATTAGAGTTTCTTATATTGAGAATTCTGTCTATATCTGTACCAAATTTTTAAATTACATTTTTCTGTGTTTAGATACCTGATTTTTGAGCTCTTTATATATTTTGGATATTAATACTCTATCAAGTGTAGAGTTGATAAAATATTTTCCATTCTGTAAAAGGTTTCATTTTTTCCTATTAACAGTGAAATTTGCCTTGCTGAAGCTTCTCATTTTCATGAAGCCCCATTTATTAATTGTTGATCTTAGTGCCTGAGCTATTGGTTTTCTGTTCAGGAAAACTTCTCCTGTGCCAATGCATTGAACACTATTCTCTACTTTCTCTTCATTCAAGTTCAGTGTGCCTGGTTTTATGATGAGGTCATTGACTCATTTGGAGTTGAATATTGTTCAGAGTATCATGTTTTAATTTGTTTGTATTCTTCTACGTGCAGACATCAGATTTGACCAGAATAATTTGTTGAATAAGCTGTGCTTATTTTCCAATATGTATTTATTGCTCTGATAAAAACAAGTTTGTACACTTATTATTTATATAAAAACATGTGTTCATACTTATATAGATTTATGTCTGTGTCATCAGTTAGATTGCATTGATTCACCTGTACGCTTTTTATGTCATTATCATGCAAATATTATAGCACTGTATCACAACTTGAAATAAGGCATGGAGAGACCTCCAGCAGTTTTTATATCGTCCAGGATTGGATTAGCTACCATGGGTTTTTTAATTTTCCATGTGAATATTAGGATTGTGATTTAAAGATCTGTTAAGAATTGAATGGAAGAACCGCCAGACGCATTTTCAGAGTGGTTGTACCAGGTTGCAGTCCCACCAGCAGTGGGGAAGTGTTCCTCTTTCTCCACATCCTCACCAACAACTGCTGTCTCCTGTGTTTTTGATCTTAGCCATTCTGACTGGTGTGAGGTGGAATCTCAGGGATTTTTTGATTTGCATTTCCCTAATGACTAAGGATGTTGAATATCTCTTTAGGTGCTTCTCAGTCATTTGATATTCCTCAGGTGAAAATTCTTTGTTTAATTCTGTACCCCATTTTTAATAGGGTTATTTGGCTCTCTGGAGTCTAACTTCTTGAGTTCTTTGTACATATTGGATATTAGCCCCCTGTCGGAGGTAGGGTTGGTAAAGATCTTTTCTCAATTTGTTGGTTGCCATTTTGTCCAATTGACAGTGTCCTTTTCCTTACAGAAACTTTGTAGAAAACTGGGCATGATACTTCTGGAGGACCCTGTTATACCACTCCTGGGCATATACCCAGAGGACTCCCCAGCATGCAATAAAGACACATGTTCCACTATGTTCATAGCAGCCTTATTTATAATAGCCAGAAGCTGGAAAGAACCCAGATGTCCCTCAACGGAGGAATGGATTCAGAAGATGTGATATATTTACACAATGGAATACTACTCAGCTATTGAAAACAATGAATTCATGAAATTCTTTTTTTTTCTTTTTTTTATTTTCTAAGTTTTTTATTTACATTCCAAATGATTTCCCTTTTCCCGTATTCTCCCTCCCCGAAAGTTCCATAAGCCCCCTTCCCTCCCTCTTTTCCCCATTCAACCCCCTCTCGCTTCTCTGTCCTGGTATTCCCCTACATCCAGTCTTTCGAGGACCAGGGGTCTCTCCTTCCATCTTCTTGGAAATCTATTGATATGTGAATTGTGTCTAGGGTATTCCGAGATTCTGGGTTAATATCCCCTTATTAGTGACTGCATACCATGTGAGTTCTTTTGTGATTGGGTTACCTCACTAAGGATGATATTTTTCAGTTCTGACCATTTGCCTAGGAATTTCGTGAATTTATTGTTTTCAATAGCTGAGTAGTATTACATTGTGTAAATATACCACATCTTCTGAATCCATTCCTCCGTTGAGGGACATCTTGGGTGGACAGTCTGGCGGAGTGCACTCTGCACTCTCTCTGCGCAGATCACTCTGCATGCAGATCAATTCATGAAATTCTTAAGCAAATGGTTGGAACTGGAAAATATCATCCTAAGTGAAGTAACTCAATCACAAAAGAACACACATGGTATGCAGTCACTGATAACTGGATATTAGCCCGGAAGCTTGTAATACCCAAAACACAATGCGCATATCTATTGACTCTCAAGAAGAAGGAAAGAGAGGCCCCTCGTCCTGGAATGACTGATTGCAGCAGTGTAGTGGAATACCAGGACAGAGAAGCAGGAGGGGGTTGAATGGGGAACAGGGGGAGGGAAGAGGGCTTATGGGACTTTCGGGGAGGGGGGAACCGGGAAAGGGGAAATCATTTGGAATGTAAATAAAGAATATAGAAAATAAAACAAACAAACAAACAAAAAAATTGCATGGAAGATTCTGCCAATCCATGAGCAAACTAGAAGTTTTATCATTACTAGCCTTTCACTTGCTTAGTTAGAGTTATCGCAAGATATTTTATATTATTTGAAGCTGTTGTGAAATGTGTATTTTTTCTATGATTTATTTCACAACCTGTTTATCTTTTGGTTATAATTAGGCTACTGATTTTGTAAGTTAATTTTGTATCCAGCTACTTTGCCAAAAGTGTTTATCATGTAAAGAAGTTCCCTATAGGAATATTTAGGCATACACACACACACACACACACACACACACACACACACACACACACATACATACATACACACAAATATATATATATAATCATATCATCAGCAAATAAAGGTATTTTGAAATCTTTCTTTCCAATATGAATCTCCTTGATCTCCTTTAGTTGTCTTACTGCTCTACCTAGAACTTCAATTACTATTTTGTATAGATATGGAGAGAGTGGAACGTCTTGTCTTCTTCCAGATTTTAGTGAAATTATTTGAATTTCTTTCAATTTAAGTTGATGTTAGCTGTGTGATTACTGCAAACTGCCTTTATTATGTTTATGTATGCCCCTTATATCCATAATCTCTTCAGAATTTTTCTCATTAAGGGGTATTGGATTTTGTCAAAGGCTCTTTCTATATCTAATGAGATAACCTTGTGAATTTTGTCCTTTAATCAGTTTATGTAGTAAGTTATACTTATTGATTTATGTATGCTGAGTCATCCTTACATCTCTGGAATAATGTCTCCTTGATTGTGGTCATTTGGGTATTAGGGTAATTGTGACCTCATTAAATGAAATGGAAAATATTTTTTTCTGTTTCTATTTCATAGAATAATTGGAAAGGTATTGGTGTTAACTCTTCTTTGAATGTTTGGTAGAATTCTAAGCTAATAACATCTGGATCTGAGGGTTCTTTTAATTTGTTTGGTTTTTATTGTTTTTAGGGAACGGTTTAATGACTGCTTTTAATTTACTAGTGGAGATACAGGTCTGTTTAAACGTTTAAACTGCTCATCTTCACTTAAGTTTTGTAAGTGATACCTATTAAGAAAATTACTTTTTTTTAGATTTTCTATTTTGGTTGAATATAGATTTTTTTATTACTCTGACTTAAGTAGATTTTAATAAAATAAGTTTAAAATCTTAAAAAATCAAAAACTACAAAGGCCCAAATTAGTTCAAAATAACAAACTAACCATTCATACACAGTAAGTATGATGATTTATATTGATTATAAAAGTGTTAGGATCTAAAAATCACCTTTTCATTTAACTATAGAAATTCTTTAATTTTTTTCATTTCTGTCTTGACCCAGCAGTTATTCAGTAGAGAGTTGTTCAGTTTCCATGAGTTTGCAGTCTTTTTGTTGTTTCTGCTGTTGAAATCAATCTCTAGTCCATGGTTGTCTGATAGTATACAGGAAGAAGGTTATTTTCTTTTGTCTGTTGAGACTTGATTTGTGACTATAGATGTGCTAAATTTTGGAGAAAGTTTCATGAGGCGATGACAAGATGCTATATATATTTGTGTGTGGTTGAAATGTTCTATAGATACGTTAGATCACCTTGGATTATATCATCTTTTAATTCCAACATTTCTCTGTTTTAGTTTTATCTAGATGACTTTCTTATTGGTTAAAATGGGGTATTGAAGTCTTCCGCCACCAATATATTAGAGTTGATGTGTGATGTAAGATTTAGCAGTGTTGTTTGTTTGTTTTTACAAACATTAGTGCTCTTGCTTTTGGGGAATAGGAGTTAAGAATTGAATGTCATCTTGGTGGAATGTTCCTTTAGTATGTAGGCTCTTTTCCCATCTCTTTTTTTTTATTTTATTTTTTTAATTTACATTCCAAATCACTTCCCCTTTCCCGTTTCCTCCCTCCCCGAAAGTCCCATAAGCCCCCTTCCTTCCCTCTTTTCTCCATTCAACCCCCTCTCGTTACTCTGTCCTGGCGTTCCCCTACATCCAGTCTTTCCAGGACCAGGGGTCTCTCCTTCCATCTTTTTAGAAATCTATTGATATGCGGATTGTGTCTAGGGTATTCCGAGATTCTGGGTCAATATCCCCTTATCAGTGACTGCATACCATGTGTGTTCTTTTGTGATTGGGTTACCTCACTAAGGATGATATTTTCAAGTTCTGACCATTTGCCTAGGAATTTCGTGAATTCATTGTTTTTAATTGCAGAGTAGTATTCCATTGTGTAGATATACCACATCTTCTGAATCCATTCCTCCGTTGAGGGACATCTGGGTTCTTTCCAGCTTCTGGCTATTATAAATAAGGCTGCTATGAATATAGTGGAGCATGTGTCCTTATTTTGGTTGGAATTATATTTTGCTAACTATTAAATGACTATACCAGCTTCTATCTTAGGTCAATTTGCACAGACTATCTTTTCCCAACCCTTTACCCTGAGGTAATGTCTGTTATTGATGTTTAGCTTTTTCTTGGATGCAGCAGGATAAACCTTACTTTTACTTCCCATTTTGTCTGTGTACTTTTATTGGGAAATTGAGACCATTGATGCTGAGATATACTTGTGACCAATGATTATTGATTGTCCTTGCTATGGAGATAGTGATTGTGTGTGTGTGTGTGTGTGTGTGTGTGTGTGTGTGTGTGTGTGTACTTCTCTTTGTTTACTTTTTTGGTGTGAGATTACTTATCTGTGTATTTTTCATGGGTATAACTAACATCCTTAGGTTGGCATTTTCCTTCTAGCACCATCTCTTATGCTGAATCTGTGTATTCATATAGTTTAAATGTGGCTTTATCATGCCTTTCCTTCTGCCCCTCCAGATCCAATCTCTCAGTCTCATCTTCAGCTCTGTGGCATAAAACCTGTTGTGGTCTCCCTTTACTCTCTGACCATATTTGAGCATGATCTGCTGGGGGAACAGATAAGAAAGATCTGCACCTCCAGCATTTCTTCCTCCAACTCTTCCTAGGATACCAAACTCTAATAACAAACGCTAATAACATTCACTGTGAACACACTACATGATCTGACCAGGGAAACAAGTTAGCTAGCTAAAGACCTTCAACATTTCCTCCTCTTCTACAACGAAATACTTTAGTTTCATCTATATATATGAAGCAAAACATCTGCTGCAGCCTTCGTTCCTGTTTATCCCACATTTCCTGTGGATTCCAGAAATCTTCTACTCTTAACAGTCATTTCCCCATTTGTTGCTTTGTCCCAGTTCCCATCTCCATCATCTCCAACTCCATCATTCCCCACATCCTCTCTGCTAATCCACAGATCATTCCAGGGAGGGAAGCTGGCAGGCTATCTACACATTCCAACCTCTGTTTACTCTCTTCCCAGATTTCAAGGAAATGAAATTGAAAGATCCTAGTTGAACTCATTTTTCTCCATTCTCTGAACTCCTTCATATCCTAGCCTATATCCATTTCTTAATATCAGGTACTAATAACTAGAAACAGATTTTACCTGGAATCTCCAGTGACTAAAACCCTCAGGACCAAAGAAATTTTCCTATCAGGAAAAGCACTGCCATTACACTCTAAAAATCCAGAGATGACACAGAAACCAAGGAATAAAACACGTACTCAACAAAGACAAATGCAGACATCAGCAAGTAGATCTATAATTGTCCGAATCTCAAATACCTAGATGTCAGATGAGCACACACACACATACACACACAGACACAGACACACACACACACACACACACACACACACACTCAATAGAAGCCAGAACAACATATCTATCTCCCCCAGACCCCATCTATCCAAACACAACAGATTAGACATAACTGAAGCACAAGAAAAAGACCTTAAAACCGCCTGAATGAAGGTGACAATGGTCCTTAAAGAGAAAATAAATATTTATAATTCTTTTTTATTATTATTATTTTTTTCTATATTCTTCATTTACATTCCAAATGATTTCCCCTTTCCCAGTTACCCCCTCCCCGAAAGTCCCATAAGCCCTCTTCCCTACCCCCCTGTTCCCCATTTACCTAAGAATTTCATGAATTCATTGTTTTTAATTGCTGAGTAGTATTCCATTGTGTAAATATACATGGAAAATATCTCTGATAAAATTGAAGAAATATATAGAAAAACACGTTAAGATTAACTATTTCATGGAAAAATTATACAGATAAAATGGTGGCATAAAAATATTCCTAAATTGATTGAAAGTGGAATTATACACATTTTCTGATAAAATTGAAAATCTACAAGGAAAATATTTCTGATAAAACTCAAGAAATAGATAGAAAAACACATTAAAACTATTTCATGAAAAATTATACAGATAAGATGGTAGGCATAAAAATATTCCTAAATTGATTGAAAGTAGAAGTAAAAACATTTTCTGATAAAATTGAAGATTTACATGGAAAATATTTCTGATAAATTGAATAAATTTATACAGATAAATTGATAGGAATTAAAATATTCCTAAGTTGATTGAAAGTAGAATTATAAATATTTTCTGATAAAATTGAAGATTTACATGGAAAATATCTCTGATAAAATTGAAGAGATATATAAAAAACACGTTAAGATTGAGAATTTCATGGAAAAATTATACAGATAAAATGGTAGGCATAAAAATATTCCTATGTTTTTTGAAAGTGGAATTATAAACACTTTCTAATAAAATTGAAAATCTACAAGGAAAATATTCCTGAAAGAATTCAAGAAATATATAGAGAAACATGTTAAAACTGACTATTACATGGAAAATTATACAGATAAAAATGAAGGTATAAAAATATCCCTAAGCTGATTGAAAGTAAAATTATAGACATTGTCTGATACAATTGAAGATCCACATGGAAAATACTTCTAACAAAATTGAAGAAAAATACAGAGAAATGTTAAAATTGAAGATTATCATGGACAATTATACCGACAAAATGGTAGGCACAAAAACATTCCTAAATTGATTGAAAGTAGAACTACAAACACACCCCCCAACGAAGCCAAAGATCTACATGAAAAACACCTCCGACAAAATCAAATAAATACACATAAAAAATGTTAAAATTAAAGATTATCACAGAAAATAATACAGTTAAAATGCTAGACACAAAAATCATTACTGAATTGAAAGAGGAGTCACAAACATTTTCTGATCAAATCGAAGATCCCCATAAAAAACATCTCTGTTAGACTGTTTTTTTGTTGGAGAATTGAGTCTATTGACGTTATAAGATATTAAGGAATAGTGTTTGTTGCTTCCTGTTAATTTTGATGTTCTTTTTATGTTTATGTGGTTACTTTCTTTTGGGTTTGTTGGAAAAAGATTACCGTCTTGCTTTTTCTAGTGTGTAGTTTCCCTCCTCATGTTGGCGTTTTCCATCTATTATCCTTTGTAGTGCTGGATTTGTGGAAAGATATTGTGTAAGTTTGGTTTTATCATGGAATATCTTGATTTCTCTGTCTCTGGTAAATGAGAGTTTTGCTGGGTATAGTAATTTGGGCTGGTATTTGTGTTCTCTCACGGTCTGTATGAGATCTGCCCAGGATCTTCTGGCTTTCATCATATCAGGTGAAATGTCTGGTGTAATTCTGATAGGCCTGCCTTTATAGGTTACTTGACCTTTTTCTCTTACTGCTTTTAATAATCTTTCTTTGTTTAGTGCATTTGGTGTTTTGATTATTATGTGCCTGGAGGACTTTCTGGTCTGGTCCAGTCTGTTTGGAGTTCTGTAAGCTTCTTGTATATTCATGGGCATCTCTTTCTTTAGGTTAGGGAAGTTTTCTTCTATAATTTTGTTGAAGATATTTACTGGCTCTTTAAGTTGGAAATCTTCACTCTCACCTATACCTATAATCCTTAGGTTTGGTCTTCTCATTGTGTCCTGGATTTCCTGGATGTTTTGGCTCAGGAGATTCTTGCATTTTGCATTTTCATTAACCGTTGAGTCAATATTTTCTATGGTATCTTCAGCCCCTCAGATTCTTTCTTCTATCTCTTGTATTCTGTTGTTGATGCTTGCATCTATGACTCCTGAAATCTTTCCAAGATTTTCTATCTCCAGAGATATCTCACTTTGTGATTTCTTTATTGTTTCTACTTCCATTTTTAGATCTTGGATGGTTTTGTTCAGTTCCTTCACTTGTTTGTTTGTGTTCTCCTCTAATTCTTTACGGGATTTTTGTGTTTCCTCTTTAAGGGTCTTTACCATTTTACCCATGTTCTCCTGTATCTCTTTAAGGGAGTTGTTCATGTCCTTCTTAATGTCCTCTAACAGCATCGTGAGAAGAGACTTTAAATCCAACTCTTGTTTTTCCAGTGTGCTGGGGTATCCAGGACTTGCTGTGGTGGGAGAGCTGGGCTCTGATGTTGCCAAGTAGCCTTGGTTTCTGTTGGTACAGTTCTTGAGCTTGGCTTTCGCCATCTGGTTATCTCTGGTGTTAGTTAGTTTTGTTGTCTCTGGCTGGAGCTTGCCCCTCCTATGGGCCTGTAAACCTATGTCTGTACTCCTGGAAGACAGCTCTCTTATGGCAAGGTCTGTGCACAGAAGGCTGTGGAGCTGTCTGGCTCCCTGCAGTAAATGGCTGCCGGAAGGGAAGACTCCTGTTCCAGCTACTCCAATGATCATATGCATTGTGTGTTCTTAGCTGTACCCCTCCAGGGAGAAGGCGGAAATCTCACCTCCCACTCAGACGTGATATTGCTGCTGGGAGATCATTCTCTCCTGGTGGGCTAAGCACAGAAGGCTGTGGAGCTGCCTGGTTCTCTGCTGCAAATAGTGGCTGGAAGAGAAGATTCCTGTTGCACCTGCTCCTCTGATTGTATGGAATTCATGAAATTCTTAGGCAAATGGGGAACAGGGGGAGTTAAGAAGGCCTATGGGACTTTCAGGGAGGGGGGAACAGGGAAAGAGGAAATCATTTGGAATGTAAATAAAGAATATAGAAAATGGTAAAGATCTTTTCCCAGTTTGTTGGTTGCTGCTTTGTCCTTTTAACAGTGTCCTTTGCCTTACAGAAACTTTGTAATTTTATGAAGTCCCATTTGTCAATTCTTGATATTAGAGCATAAGCTATTAGAGTTCTGTTTAGGAAATTCTCCCCTGTGCCCATATGTTCAAGGTTCTTCCCTAGTTTCCTTTCTTTTAGTTTCAGTGAGTCTGGTTTTATGTGGAGGTCCTTGATCCACTTGGAATTGAGCTCAGTGCAAGGGGATAAGAATGGATCAATTTGCATTCTTCTGCATGTTGATCTCCAGTTGAACCAGCACCATTTGTTGAAAGGGCTATCTTTTTTCCACTTGATGGTTTTAGCTCCTTTGTCAAAGATCAAGTGACCATAGGAGTGTGGATTCATTTCTGTGTCTTCAACTCTGTTCCATTGATCTACATGCCTGTCACTATACCAATACCACGCAATTTTTAACACTATTGCTCTGTAGTGCAGCTTGAGGTCCGGGATACTGATTACCCCAAAAGTTCTTTTAATTTTGAGAATAGTTTTAGCTATCTTGGGTTTTCTGTTATTCCAGATGAATTTTTGAATTTTTTTTTATAACTCTATGAAGAATTGAGTTGGGATTTTGATGGGTATTGCATTGAATCTGTATATTGCTTTTGGTAAGATGGTCATTTTTATCATATTAATCCTGCCAATCCATGAGCCTGGAAGATTTTTCCATCTTCTGAGGTCTTCTTCAATTTCTTTCTTCAAAGACTTGAAGTTCTTGTCATACAGATCTTTCACTTGTTTGGTTAGAGTCACACCAAGATACTTTATTGTTTGTGACTATCTTTTCCAACCCTACATCAGACAGAGGGCTAATATCCAATATATACAAAGAACTCAAGAAGTTAGACTCCAGAGAGTCAAATAAACCTATTAAAAATGGGGTACAGAGCTAAACAAAGAGTTCTCACCTGAAGAATATCTAATGGCTGAGAAGCACCTAAAGAGATGTTCATCATCCTTAGTCATTAGGGAAATGCAAATCAAAACAATCCTGAGATTCCACCTCACACCAGTCAGAATGGCTAAGATCAAAAATACAGGAGACAGCAGTTGTTGGCGAGGATGTGGAGAAAGAGGAACATTCCTCCACTGCTGTTGGAATTGCAAGCTTGTACAACCACTCTGGAATACAGTCTGGTGGTTCCTCAGAAAACTGGGCATGACATTCCCAGAGGATCCTGTTATAACACTCCTGGGCATATACCCAGAGTCTTCCCCTGTGCGAAATAAGGACACATGTTCCTCAATGTTCATAGCAGCCTTATTTATAATAGCTAGAAACTGGAAAGAACCCATATGTCCCTCAATGGAGGAATGGATTCAGAAAATGTGGTATATTTACACAATGGAATAATACTCTGCAATTAAAAACAATGAATTCACGAAATTCTTAGACAAATGGTCAGAACTGGAAAATATCATCCTTAGTGAGGTAACCCAATCACAAAAGAACACACATGGTATGCAGTCACTGATAAGGGGATATTAACCCAGAATCTCGGTATACCCAAAACATAATTCACATATCAATAGATTTCCAAGAAGATGGAAGGAGAGACCCCTGGTCCTGGAAAGACTGGTTGTATGGGAATACCAGGACAAAGAAGTGAGAGGGGGTTGAATGGGGAACAGGGGGAGGGAAGAGGGTTTATGGGCTTTCAGGGAGGTAGAAAACAGGAAAGGGGTAATCATTTGGAATGTAAATAGAAAAAATATAGAAAATAAAATAAAAAATAAAAATTAAAATAAATGAAAAAGAATATAGAAAATAAAATAATAATAAAAAAATAATTTTAGTGATGATTTTATTTGCTTAATTAGGAACAAATTTGGTGAAAGAAACTTGCTATTTTCTCGGCATCTTTCCCAGGATTTGAAAAGAAATGCCTCATTAACGTTTTGAAATCATTGATAAAGTCAACCATGACTGGACACTACCTCAGCAAAGCAATTAGTTTGCAATTACTTTATACAGCAGTTAAATTACCCTGATGTTTAAAAGATAATTTTTGTAATTATAATAATGATTACTGCATATTTTATTGAACATTTATTTTATAGCACATATGAACAATCATGTGATATCAATAGATTCAATTATGCTTATTCTTATCAAAGTCTCAGTGACCATGTATTAAGGCAGTAGGCATGCTTTTATCTATCCCTGTTTTCTTCCTAATAAGGAAGACACCTAAGTGTAGGGTTTAACAAATAACAAAGTATGTAAGTGACAGCAATTTTAAATACTTGGATGATGTAATACTTGTAATTGTGATCATCCATTGTAGAATGTATTAGTATAAGTGTGAAGGTTTGATAAAAATCTTAGTAAGTAGCTTACAACTATACCAAATCATCGTCTTGTATACACAAAGGACACTGAAAAACAAGGTAGTAAAGAGGATTTTATTATAGGATAACCTTGAGTCTACTTTATTCTATTTTCTTTCCAGGTAAATCATTTGCAAACATTGGTACTTTAACTCTTATGGGTAACAGATTACTTTTGACATACCAGTGGGTTGCAACACAGGATTTGGTATTCTGAATAAAGTCCAAGGCCTTTTGGCTGGCCTTCAGAAGAAGCTTGATTCGGGTACTACTCTCTTGTAAATATGTTTACAGAGCTTTAACCAAATGGATCTCTTCATTGTTCCCTAGTTATACCAATCTGTATTTTTTTCATACATAAAACTAGGTATTACAGCAAGAATTCAGTCTCATGCAGGTAAACAGACTTCATAGTCTGAATATTTTATCTTTCTACTCCTACTGAGATAGAGAGATAATATATGAACTTTATAAAAGACAGACCTCTTTTGTGTGCAGTTGTTCTAAATGAAAACTTATTTGTAGTGGGTATACTGGGTGTATGTTGAACCAGTAGCTTAGCTTGCTAGTATAGTGAAAATGATAATTCCAATTAAAAATAAAGATATTGAAGTTAAATGATGCTACATTAAACATCATACATGATGCATCTTCATATTAGACCCTCAAGACAAAGCAAACAAAAAGACTGCTGGAGATAAGAAAGCAAACTGTATCCTGTGATTTATATAATCTAAGTATCTATCAACTGTAAGAATATAATTCACTGTTTATTCCTTCACAAATGATTGTCCATGGTTCTGATGTAGCTACTCCTTCAAGTCTAAAGTTATAAACTCTAAAACTGCATGACAAATTAGAAAACTGAAGCAATAAGTTATTAGTGTTTTGAGTAAGAAATGTTTTATTTCTTACAGTTTACTTTGACATTGAAGTGAGTGCATGTAATTTTCACTCTTCCCCTGTAATATAGGAATATATGATAATGATGTACCATAAATATCATAATGTCTATAAAACTTCTATTACAATGTTGAAAATTGATTGTTGTCCCAGAACAGATCAGCTTTCAAACCATAATACCCTTTCACTGAGGTAATAAATTCATAGTGCTAATTAAATATAATAAAAGATATAATAAAAAATAATTCCTACTGAAAGCATAGATTTCTGCTAGTAGCTTTTAGAAGAAAATATCAACACCTATAGACTATTACTCAGCAATATATTGCATGAATTCTCTTCTGTAATCTATGAGTCATCACTGGTTATTCCCTGTCATTAATTCATTACACCAAGCAGAAGATTAAATTCTAGCCTAATCTACCTGCCAACTATCTTGAAAACATGCCTTCACTTGAAAACATTTCTGTCTCTTACAGAATTTATACAATGGCATCCTAACTGATATTACATTTCATTCTACCCTCTTCACTGTTACTAGTGGTGACTTTTCTGAAGTGAAAATTAAATCATGTTCCTTTCTTACATAAAATTCTTCAGTGACCCATTATGATTGTGGTACAATGAAAGAGTAGACTTTTTAGATGGCTGGTAGGCCTGTTTAAGCTGATGCCAGCATTTCATTTCAGTCTTATGTCTGGCTGCTTCTTAACACACAAACTATGCTTCAGAACATTTATGTACTTGATATTCTGTCCACAATTCATTCATTCATCCTCTCTCTCTCTCTCTCTCTCTCTCTCTCTCTCTCTCTCTCTCTCTCTCTCTCTTTCTTCCCTGCCTCCCTCTTCATCTACCTTTTCTCTCTTTGGATTTTGATTCTCCTCTCTATCTTCTGCTCACTTTTCACTGTTCCAAAGCCATAATGTTGGCTAAAGAAAACCCTCCATCACTTTGCTCTAGCCATTACTTTCTCTTTCTTGCTGTTACCCTTATCATGTAAGAAACAGTCTCAACTCAGTATCTTTGGACTTACTACTACCTTTGACTGAATTTCTCTTTCTCCATCACTCTGTTCAAAGATTATCATAATTCCCTTTATAACATATCTTGTTTAATTATCTTTAAGACTTTATCATCTTTCTTAGTTTTATTCATAATGACCTGAAATATATGTGTCTCAGAATAATTGTTTTCTAAGAAACTACCAATTCTTTGTTTACTGAGGCATGATTAATACAAGTATTGCACCTAACATAAATGCAGATACTTGGTTAATAGAAATTGAATATATAAGTCAACAGTATTCTCTTTCAAAAACCTTAGTGGGAACATTTTGTGGACTTCCCACCCCTAAGTTTTCAACTACTGACAACTAATGACTGCTGGGAGAAGGAAATTAGCATTTCTCTTGGGAGAGTCTCCTTATTAATTGTCCAATGCTAAGTGGCAAGCCTTGAAACCATATACATACATACACACCAACAACAAAAATGACCCAGCAAGTTCTACTTATTAAATTGTGCATACGGCCTTGCAGAGGGACCCCCGCACTGGGCGGGAGCCTACCAGCTTCCCTTTGGTGACCTCTGTTCCGGTAGACTGCACTGAGGAGACAGGTACCCAGGTTCCTCCCAATATAACATCGCTTGGGACAAGGCGTGTCGGGGCTTCCGTCTGCTTCCAAGAACAGGACAGCACGAAGGTTGTCTGGGCGCCAGCTCTGCTGTGGACCATCCCCTCTGCAAGGTGACCTGCACCTCCAAGAGAGGGCAGAGTGCACTCCGCCATCTTTGCTCCAGTGGCCAGGTAGTTGGGACTGCCAGGCTCAGAGACAGATAGGCATAATATTGCCTGGGTCTCAGGCAGCTTGTGTGTACCCTGCTCCCAAGAGCTGGGCAGATCTGCAGTAATCAACGCACCAGCTCTACTGTGGGACTTCTGCCTTGCAGAGGGATGCCCCGTCCCCCCACCCCCTGGGAGAGATCACAAACCCCTGCACAGGGCAGGAGCCTACCAGTTTCCCTTTGGCGACCTCTGCTCCGGGAATCCACTACGCTGAGCCTTTGGAGGTGCAGGGACTCCCCAATATAACATCACTTGGGGGCAAGGCACATCAGGGCTCCAAAGTCACTCAGGAGCAGGGCAGGCTCCAGAAATCGGTGCCAGGGGAATCCCGGTAATCCAGGGGGGCCAGAAATAGCTTTGCAGCCTCACAGGAGGTCCAACCAAAAGCCAGTGACAGCAGGACCAACTAACACCAGAGGTAACCAGATGGAAAAGGCAAATGTAGGAACGTTACTAACAGAAATCAAAGTAATATGGCACCATCTGAACCCAAATCTCCAAGAGCAGCGAGTCCTGGATACCACACCACAACCAAAAGACAAGATCTGGATTTAAAATCACTTCTCATGATGCTATTAGAGGATCACAAGAAGGACACAAATAAATCTCATAAAGAGTTACAGGAGACCATGAATCAACAGTTAGAAGCCCTTACAAAGGAAACACAAAAATTGCTTAGAGAACATGGATCAACAGATGGAGGCCCAAAAGGAAACAAAACAAAAATCGCTTAAAGAAATGAATCAACTGGTAGATGCACTTTCAAAGGAATCACAAAAATTGCATAAAGAAATGCAGAAGAATATGGGTAAAGAGACGGATGCCCAAAGGGAGGCAACACAAAAATTGCTTAAAGAAATGAATCAAAGGTTAGATGCCCTTACAAAGGGAATATGAGAACTGCTTAAAGAAATGCAGGAGACGATGGATCAACAGATGGAAGCCCATGAGGAGGAAACACAAAAATCGCTTAGAGAAATACAGGAGAACTTGGGTCAACAGGAAGATATCCTGAAAGAGGTAATGCAAAAATACCTAAAAGAAATACAGGAAAATACAAACAAACAAGTGAAGGATCTCAGCAAATCCATCCAGGATCTAAAAAAGGAAGTAGAAACAACTAAGAAATCACAAAGGGAGACAACTTTGGAGATAGAAAACCTTGGGAAGATATCAGGAGTCATAGATGCAAACATCAACAATAGAATACAAGAGATGGATGACGTGAGGGAGGGAGCCCGCCAGCTTCCCTTCCGCGACCTCTGTTCCCGCGGACTGCGCTGGAGAGACCGGTACCCAGGCTCTCCCCCCGATATAACATCACTTGGGACACGGCCTGTTGGGGCTTCCGTCTGTGCCCGAGGGCGGGTTGGCGCTGTAGTCGTCTGGGCGCCAGATCGGCGGGCCATCGTGACCACAGGGTGAGCGGCTCCACGGAGACTGCCCTCCGCCATCTTTGCTCCAGTGACCAGGTAGTTGGGACCGCCAGGCTCAGAGACAGACAGGCATAATATCGCTTCGGTTTCAGGCAGCTTGGGTGTAACCTGCTCCCAGGTGCTGGGCTGATCTGCAGTAACCAGCGCGCCAGTTCCGCGGTGGGACCTTCTGCCTGGTGGAGGGACCCCGCGCAGGGAGGGAGCCCGCCAGCTTCCCTTCCGCGACCTCTGTTCCCGCGGACTGCGCTGGAGAGACCGGTACCCAGGCTCTCCCCCCAATATAACATCACTTGGGACACGGCCTGTTGGGGCTTCCTTCTGTGCCCGAGGGCGGGTTGGCACTGTGGTCGTCTGGGTGCCAGATCGGCGGGCCATCGTGACCACAGGGTGAGCAGCGCCACGGAGAGTGCCCTCCGCCATCTTTGCTCCAGTGACCAGGTAGTTGGGACCACCAGGCTCAGAGACAGACAGGCATAATATCGCTTCGGGTTCAGGCAGCTTGTGTGTAACCTGCTCCCAGGTGCTGGGCTGATCTGCAGTGACCAGCGCGCCAGATCTGCTGTGGGACTTCTGCCTGGCAGAGGGACGCCCCCTCCCCCCCCCAGGAGAGATCACACACCCCTGCACAGGGCAGGAGCCTGCCAGCCTCCCTTTGGCGACCTCTGCTCCAGGAATCCACTAGGCTGAGCCTTTAGATGTGCAAGGCCTCCCCAATATAAGATCACTTGGGGCAAAGCACATTAGGGCTCCAAAGTCACTCAGGAGCAGGCAGGCCCCAGAAATCGGTGCCAGGGGAATCCTGGTAATCCAGGGGGGCAGAAATAGCTTTGCAGGCTCACAGGAGGTCCAACCAACAGCCAGTGGCAGCAGGACCAACTAACACCAGAGGTATCCAGATGGCAAAAGGCAAACGTAGGAATGTTACTAACAGTAATCAAAGTAATGTGGGACCATCCGAACCCAACTCTCCAACAGCAGCAAGTCCTGGATACCCCACCACACCCGAGAGACAAGATCTGGATTTAAAATCACTTCTCATGATGCTATTAGAGGATCACAAGAAGGACACAAATAAATCTCATAAAGAGTTACAGGAGAACATGAATCAACGGTTAGAAGCCCTTACAAAGGAAACACAAAAATCGCTTAGAGAAATGCGGGAGAACATGGATCAAAAGATGGAGGCGCACAAGGAGACAACACAAAAATCGCTTAACGAGATGAATCAACGGGTAGATGCACTCACAAAGGAATCACAAAATTTGCATAAAGAAATGCAGAAGAATATGGGTCAACAGACGGATGCCCATAAGGAGGCAACACAAAAATTGCTTAAAGAAATGAATCAACGGTTAGATGCCCTTACAAAGGAAACACGAGAACTGCTTAAAGAAATGCAGGAGACGATGGATCAACAGATGGAATCCCATGAGGAGGAAACACAAAAATCGCTCAGAGAAATGCAGGAGAACGTGGGTCATCAGGAAGAAATCCTGAAAGAGGTAATGCAAAAATACCTTAAAGAAATACAGGAAAATACAAACAAACAAGTGAAGGATCTCAGCAAATCCATCCAGGAACTAAAAAAGGAAGTAGAAACAACTAAGAAATCACAAAGGGAGACAACTTTGGAGATAGAAAACCTTGGGAAGAAATCAGGAGTCATAGATGCAAACATCAACAATAGAATACAAGAGATGGAAGAAAGAATCTCAGGTGCTGAAGATTCCATAGAAAGCATCGACTCAACAGTCAAAGAAAATGCAAAATGCAAAAAATGCGTAACCCAAAACATCCAGGAAATCCAGGACACAATGAGAAGACCAAACCTAAGGATTATAGGTATAGATGAGAGTGAAGATTTGCAACTTAAAGGGCCAGTAAACATCTTCAACAAAATTATGGAGGAAAACTTCCCTAACTTAAAGAGAGAGATGCCGATGAACATACAAGAAGCCTACAGAACTCCAAACAGACTGGACCAGAACAGAAATACCTCCCGTCACATAATAATCAAAACACCGAATGTTCTAAACAAAGAAAGAATACTAAATGCAGTAAGAGAAAAGGGCCAAGTAACATACAAAGGAAGACCTATCCGAATCACATCAGACTTCTCACCAGAGACTATGAAAGCCAGAAGATCCTGGGCAGATCTCATGCAGACACTAAGACAGCACAAATGCCAGCCTAGACTACTATACCCAGCAAAACTCTCAATCACCATAGATGGAGAGACCAAGATATTCCATGATAAAACCAAATTTTCACAATATCTTTCCACAAATCCAGCCCTGCAACGGATAATAGGTGGAAACCTCCAATACAGGGAGAGAAACAACACCCTGGAAAAAATGAGATAATAACCTTCTTGAATCAAACCCAAAAGTAGATAACCACTCAAACATAAAGATAGCGTCAAGAATGGCAGATGGCAATAATCACTATGCCTTAATCTCTCTTAATATCAATGGTCTCAATTCCCCAATTAAAAGACATAGACTAGCAGACTGGATACGTAAACAGGACCCAGCTTTTTGCTGCATGCAGGAAACGCACCTCAGTGTCAAAGACAAACACTACCTCAGAGTAAAAGGCTGGAAAACAATTTTACAAGCAAATGGCCCCAAGAAACGAGGTGGAGTAGCCATCCTAATATCGGATAAAATTGATTTTCAACCCAAAGTCATCAAAAAAGACACAGAAGGACACTACATACTGATCAAGGGAAAAATCCACCATCAAGAACTCTCAATCCTGAATATCTATGCTCCAAATGCAAGGGCACCCTCATTCGTAAAAGAAACTTTACTAAAACTCAAAGCACACATCGCACCGCACACAATAATAGTGGGTGACTTCAACACCCCGCTCTCTGAAATGGATCGTTCAGGAAAGCAGAAACTAAACAGGGACACAGTGAATCTAATTGAAGCCTTGGACCAAATGGAACTAACTGATATATATAGAACATTTCATCCTAGAGCTAAAGAATACACCTTCTTCTCAGCTCCTCATGGTACCTTCTCCAAAATTGACCATATAATTGGTCACAAATCAGACCTCAACAGATACAAGAAGATAGAAATAATCCCATGCCTCCTATCAGATCACTATGGAATAAGGGTGGTCTTCAATGGCAACAAAAACAAAAGAAAACCCACGTACACATGGAGGCTGAACAATGCTCTACTCAATGATAACTTGGTCAAGGTGGAAATAAAGAAAGAAATCAAAGACTTTTTGAAAGTTAATGAAAATGAAGGCACAACATACCCTAACTTATGGGACACAATGAAAGCAGTGCTAAGAGGAAAATTCATAGCCCTGAGTGCCGCCAAAAAGAAACGGGAGACAGCATACACTAACAGCTTAATGGCACACCTGAAAGCCCTGGAACAAAAAGAAGCAAATACACCAAAGAGGAGTAGAAGGCAGGAAATCATCAAACTCAGGGCTGAAATCAATCAAGTAGAAACAAATAAAACCATACAAAGAATCAACAAAACGAGGAGTTGGTTCTTTGAGAAAATCAACAAGATAGATAAGCCCTTAGCCAGACTAACCAGAGGGCACAGAGATAGTATCCAAATTAATAAAATCAGAAACGAAAAGGGAGAGATAACAACAGAAACTGAGGAAATTCAAAAAATCATCAGATCCTACTACAAAAACCTGTATTCAACACAACTAGAAAATCTTGAGGAAATGGACAATTTCCTTGACAGATACCAAGTACCAAAATTAAATCAGGATCAAATAGACCATCTAAACCGTCCTATAACCCCTGAAGAAATAGAAGTTGTCATTGGAAGACTTCCAACCAAAAAAAGCACAGGTCCAGATGGTTTTAGTGCAGAATTCTATCAGACCTTCAAAGAAGACCTAACACCAATACTCTTCAAACTGTTCCACAAAATAGAAACAGAAGGAACACTACCCAACTCGTTCTATGAAGCCACAATTACACTAATACCAAAAGCACACAAAGATCCGACAAAGAAAGAGAATCTCAGGCCAATCTCTCTTATGAATATCGATGCAAAAATACTCAATAAAATTCTTGCCAACCGAATCCAAGAACACATCAAAACGATCATTCACCACGATCAAGTAGGCTTCATCCCAGGGATGCAGGGATGGTTCAATATAAGGAAATCCATCAATGTAATCCACTACATAAACAATCTCAAAGAAAAAAACCACATGGTCATCTCATTAGATGCTGAGAAAGCATTTGACAAAATTCAGCATCCTTTCATGCTAAAGGTCTTGGAAAGATCAGGAATTCAAGGCCCATATCTAAACATAGTAAAAGCAATTTACAGCAAACCAGTAGCCAGCATCAATCTAAACGGAGAGAAACTTGAAGCAATCCCACTAAAATCAGGGACTAGACAAGGCTGCCCTCTCTCTCCATATCTTTTCAATATAGTACTTGAAGTTCTAGCTAGAGCAATTAGACAAGAAAAAGAGGTCAAAGGGATACAAATTGGAAAGGAAGAAGTCAAACTATCACTATTTGCAGACGATATGATAGTATACATAAGCGACCCAAAGAACTCCACCAGAGAACTCCTACAGCTGATAAACGACTTCAGCAAAGTGGCCGGATATAAAATCAACTCAAGCAAGTCAGAAGCCTTCCTATACTCAAAGGATAAGCAGACTGAGAAGGAAGTAAGAGAAATAATACCCTTTACGATAGCCACAAACCATATTAAGTATCTTGGCGTGACGCTAACCAAACAAGTGAAAGATCTGTATGACAAGAACTTCAAGTCTCTGAAGAAAGAAATTGAAGAAGACCTCGGAAGATGGAAAAATCTGCCATGCTCATGGATTGGCAGGATTAATATAGTAAAAATGAGCATCTTACCAAAAGTAATACACAGATTCAATGCAATCCCCATCAAAATCCCAACTCAATTCTTCATAGAGTTAGAAAGAGCAATTCAAAAATTCATCTGGAATAACAGAAAACCCAGAATAGCTAAAACTATTCTCAAGAGTAAAAGAACCTCTGGGGGAATCAGTATCCCGGACCTCAAGCTGTACTACAGAGCAATAGTGTTAAAAACTGCATGGTATTGGTACAGTAACAGACATGTAGATCAATGGAACAGAATTGAAGACCCAGAAATGAATCCACACTCCTATGGTCACTTGATCTTTGACAAAGGAGCTAAAACCATCCAGTGGAAAAAAGATAGCCTTTTCAACAAATGGTGCTGGCTCAACTGGAGGTCAACATGCAGAAGAATGCAAATTGACCCATCCTTATCTCCTTGCACTAAGCTCAATTCTAAGTGGATCAAAGATCTCCACATAAAACCAGACACACTGAAACTAATAGAAGGGAAACTAGGGAAGAACCTTGAACATATGGGCACAGGGGAGAATTTCCTGAACAGAACTCCAATAGCTTATACTCTAAGATCAAGAATAGACAAATGGGACCTCATTAAATTACAAAGTTTTTGCAAGGCAAAAGACACCGTCAAAAAGACAAAGCGGCAACTAACTAACTGGGAAATGATCTTTACCAACCTTACATCCGACAGAGGGCTAATATCCAAGATATACAAAGAACTCAAGAAGTTAAACTCCAGAGAGGCAAGTAACCCTATTAAAAAATGGGGTACAGAGCTCCACAAAGAGTTCTCACCTGAAGAATATCTAATGGCTGAGAAGCACCTAAAGAGATGTTCATCATCCTTAGTCATTAGGGAAATGCAAATCAAAACAACCCTGAGATTCCATCTCACACCAGTCAGGATGGCTAAGATCAAAAACACAGGAGACAGCAGTTGTTGGCGAGGATGTGGAGAAAGAGGAACACTCCTCCACTGCTGGTGGAATTGCAGGCTGGTACAACCACTCTGGAAAGCAGTCTGGCGGCTCCTCAGAAAACTGGGCATGACACTTCCGGAGGATCCGGCTATACCACTCCTGGGCATATACCCAGAGACTTTACCTGCATGCAATAAGGACACATGCTCCACTATATTCATAGCAGCCTTATTTATAATAGCCAGAAGCTGGAAAGAACCCAGATGTCCCTCAACGGAGGAATGGATTCAGAAGATGTGGTATATTTACACAATGGAATACTACTCTGCAATTAAAAACAATGAATTCACGAAATTCCTAGGCAAATGGTCAGAACTTGAAAATATCATCCTTAGTGAGGTAACCCAATCACAAAAGATCACACATGGTATGAAGTCACTGATAAGGGGATATTGACCCAGAATCTCAGAATACCCTAGACACAATCAGCATATCAATAGATTTCTAAAAAGATGGAAGGAGAGACCCCTGGTCCTGGAAAGACTGGATGTAGGGGAACGCCAGGACAGAGTAATGAGAGGGGGTTGAACGGAGAAAAGAGGGAGGGAAGGGGGCTTATGGGACTTTCGGGGAGGGAGGAAACGGGAAAGGGGAAGTGATTTGGAATGTAAATTAAAAAAATAAAATAAAATTAAATTAAAAAAAAAAAAAAAAAAAAAAAAAAAGAATACAAGAGATGGAAGAAAGAATCTCAGGTGGTGAAGATACCATAGAAAGCATCGACTCAACAGTCAAAGAAAATGCAAAATGCAAAAAACGTGTAACCCAAACCATCCAGTAAATCCAGGACACAATGAGAAGACCAAACCTAAGGATTATAGGTGTAGATGAGAGTGAAGATTTGCAACTTAAAGGGCCAGTAAACATCTTCAACAAAATTATGGAGGAAAACTTCCCTAACCTAAAGAGAGAAATGCCGATGTACGTAGAAGAAGCCTACAGAACTCCAAACAGACTGGACCAGAACAGAAATACCTCCCATCACATAATAATCAAAACACCAAATGTACTCAACAAAGAAAGACTATTAAAAGCAGTAAGAGAAAAGGGCCAAGTAATAAACAAAGGAAGACCTATCAGAATCACATAAGACTTCTCACCAGAGACTATGAAAGCCAGAAGATCCTGGGCAAATCTCATGCAGACACTAAGAGAGCACAAATGCCAGCCTAGACTACTATACCCAGCAAAACTCTCAATCATCACAGATGAAGAGACCAAGATATTCCATGATAAAACAAAATTTTCACAATATCTTTCCACAAACCCAGCCCTGCAAAGGATAATAGGTGGAAACCGCCAATACATGGAGAGAAACAACACCCTGGATAAAATGAGATAGTAACCTTCTTGCTTCAAACCCAAAAGTAGATAACCACTGAAAACATAAAGATAGCCTCAAGAATGGCAGGTGGCAATAATCACTATTCCTTAATCTCCCTTAATATCTATGGTCTCAATTCCCCAATAAAAAGACATAGATTAACAGACTGGATATGTAAACATGACCCAGCATTTTGCTGCATGCAGGAAACGCACCTCAGTGTCAAAGACAAACACTACCTCAGGGTAAAAGGCTGGAAAACAATTTTACAAGCAAATGGTCCCAGGAAACGAGCCAGAGTAGACATCCTAATATCAGATAAAATTGACTTTCAACCTAAAGTCATCAAAAAACACAGAGAAGAACACTACTTACTGATCAAAGGAAAAATCCACCAAGAAGAACTCTCAGTTCTGAACATCTATGCTCCAAATTCAAGGGCACCCTCATTTGTAAAAGAAACTTTACTAAAGCTCAAAGCACACATCACACCTCACACAATAATGGTGGGTGACTTCAACACCCCGCTCTCTGAAATGGATAGTTCAGGAAATCATAAACTAAACAGGGACACAGTGAATCTAATTGAAGCCTTGGACCAAATGGAACTAACACATATATATAGAACATTTCATCCTAGACCTAAAGAATACACCTTCTTCTCAGCACCTTATGGTACCTTCTCCAAAATTGACCAAATAATTGGTCACAAGTCAGACCTCAACAGATATAAGAAGATAGAACTAATCCCATGCCTCCTATCAGATCACTATGGAATAAGGGTGGTCTTCAATGGCAACAAAAACAACAGAAAACCCACATACAACTGGAGGCTGAACAATGCTCTACTCAATGATAACTTGGTCAAGGTGGAAATAAAGAAAGAAATCAAAAACTTTTTGAAATTTAATGAAAATGAAGGCACAACATACCCTAATTTATGGGACACAATGAAAGCAGTGCTAAGAGGAAAATTCATAGCCCTGAGTGCCGCCAAAAAGAAACGGGAGACAGCATACACTAACAGCTTAATGGCACACCTGAAAGTCCTGGAAAAAAAAAGAAGCAAATACACCAAAGAGGAATAGAAGGCAGGAAATCATCAAACTCAGGGCTGAAATCAATCAAGTAGAAACAAATAAAACCATACAAAGAATCAACAAAACAAGGAGTTGGTTCTTTGAGAAAATCAACAAGATAGATAAGCCCTTAGCCAGACTAACCAGAGGGCACAGAGAAAGTATTCAAATTTAAAATATCAGAAAGGAAAAGGGAGAGATAACAACAGAAACTGAAGAAATTCAAAAAATCATCAGATCCTACTACAAAAACCTGTATTCAACATAACTAGAAAATCTCGAGGAAATGGACAATTTCCTTGAAAGATACCAAATACCAAAATTAAATCAGGATCAAATAGACCATCTAAACCATCTTATAACCCCTGAAGAAATAGAAGTAGTCATTGGAAGTCTTCCAACCAAAAAAAGCACAGGTCCAGATGGTTTTAGTGCAGAATTCTATCAGATCTTCAAAGAAGACCTAACACCAATACTCTTCAAACTGTTCCACAAAATAGAAACATAAGGAACACTACCCAACTCGTTCTATGAAGCCACAATTATGCTAATACCAAAAGCACACAAAGATCCGACAAAGAAAGAGAATCTCAGGCCAATCTCTCTTATGAATATCGATGCAAAAATACTCAATAAAATTCTTGCCAACTGAATCCAAGAACACATCAAAACGGTCATTCACTACGATCAAGTAGGCTTCATCCCAGGGATGCAGGGATGGTTCAATATAAAGAAATCCATCAATGCAATCCACTATATAAACAATCACAAAGAAAAAAAAACCACAAGATTATCTCATTAGATGCTGAGAAAGCATTTGACAAAATTCATCATCCTTTCATGCTAAAGGTCTTGGAAAGATCAGGAATTCGAGGCCCATATCTATGCATAGTAAAAGCAATTTACAGCAAACCGGTAGCCAGCATGAATCTAAATGGAGAGAAACTTGAAGCAATCCCACTAAAATCAGGCACTAGACAAGGCTGCCCTCTCTCTCCATATCTTTTCAATATAGTACTTGAAGTTCTAGCTAGAGCAATTAGTCAACAAAAAGAGGTCAAAGGGATACAAATTGGAAAGGAAGAAGTCAAACTATCACTATTTGCAGACGATATGATAGTATACTTAAGCGACCCAAAGAACTCCACCAGAGAATTCCTACAGCTGATAAACGACTTCAGCAAATTGGCCGGATATAAAAGCAACTCAAGCAAGTCAGTAGCCTTCCTATACTCAAAGGATAAGCAGTCTGAGAAAGAAGTAAGAGAAATGATACCCTTCACGATAGCCACAAACCATATAAAGTATCTTGGTGTGACTCTAACCAAACAAGTGAAAGATCTCTATGACAAGAACTTCAAGAGTCTGAAGAAAGAAATTGAAGAAGACCTCAGAAGATGGAAAAATCTGCCATGCTCATGGATTGGCAGGATTAATATAGTAAAAATGACCATCTTGCCAAAAGCAATATACAGATTCAATGCAATCCCCATCAAAATCCCAACTCAATTCTTTATAAAGTTAGAAAGAGCAATTCAAAAATTCATCTGGATTAACAGAAAACCCAGGATAGCTAAAACTATTCTCAAGAGTAAAAGAACTTCTGGGGGAATCTATATCCCGGACCTCAAGCTGTACTACAGAGCATTATTGTTAAAAACTGCATGGTATTGGTACAGTGACAGACATGTAGATCAATGCAACAGAATTGAAGACCCAGAAATGAATCCACACTCCTATGGTCACTTGATCTTTGACAAAGAGCTAAAACCATCCAGTGGAAAAAAGATAGCCTTTTTAACAAATGGTGCTGGCTCAACTGGAGATCAACATGCAGAAGAATGCAAATTGACCCATTCTTATCTCCTTGCACTAAGCTCAATTCCAAGGGGATCAAGGACCTCCACATAAAACCAGACACACTGAAACTAATAGAAGCGAAACTAGGGAAGAACTTTGAACATATGGGCACAGGGGAGAATTTCCTGAATAGAACTCCAATAGCTTATGCTCAAAGATCAAGAATTGACAAATGGGACCTCATCAAATTACAAAGTTTTTGCAAGGCAAAAGACACTGCCAAAAAGACAAAGCAGCAACCAACTAACTGGGAAATGATCTTTACCAACCTTACATCCGACAGAGGGCTAATATCCAATATATACAAAGAACTCAAGAAGTTAAACTCCAGAGAGGCAAGTAACCCTATTAAAAAATGGGGTACAGAGCTAAACAAAGAGTTCTCACCTGAAGAATATCTAATGACTGAGAAGCACCTAAAGAGATGCTCATCATCCTTAGTCATTAGGGAAATGCAAATCAAAACAACCCTGAGATTCCATCTCACACCAGTCAGGATGGCTAAGATCAAAACACAGGAGACAACAGTTGTTGGCGAGGATGTGGAGAAAGAGGAACACTCCTTCACTGCTGGTGGGATTGCAAGCTGGTACAATCACTCTGTAAAGCAGTCTGGCTGTTCCTCAGAAAACTGGACATGAGACTCCCAGAGGATCCAGCTATACCACTCCTGGGTATACACCCAGAGACTTTACTCACATGCAATAAGGACACATGTTCCACTATGTTCATAGAAGCCTTATTTATAATAGCCAGAAGCTGGAAAGAACCCAGATGTCCCTCAACGGAGGAATGGATTCAGAAGATGTGGTATATTTACACAATGGAATACTACTCTGCAATTAAAAACAATGAATTCACAAAATTCCTAGGCAAATGGTTAGAACTTGAAAATATCATCCTCAGTGAGATAACCCAATCACGAAAGAACACACATGGTATGCAGTCACTGATAAGGGGATATTGACCCAGAATCTCGGAATACCCTAGACACAATTCGCATATCAATAGATTTCTAAGAAGATGGAAGGAGAGACCCCTGGTCCTGGAAATACTGGATGTAGGGGAATGCCAGGACAGAGAAGCGAGAGGTTGTTGAATGGGGAAAAGAGGGAGGGAAGGGGGTTTATGGGATTTTTGGGGAGGGAGGAAATGGGACAGGGGAAGTCATTTTGAATGTAAATAAAAAATAACTTAGAAAAACAAAATAAAAGAATAATAAAAATATTTCAAAGCTCATGCCAAAAAAAAATGTCTTTTGATTGCATCATTTCCCCAGAACAACTATCAGTATACCACTCTAATGAAAAAACAAAAATATTATGTCTCAACCTGTTCTATCCCTATTTTAGGGTTTTTGGATGACATAATTGAGCGGAAAGAATTTTGCCTTGTGATAATATGCAAAAGTAGAAAAAGTGACTGGGATTTTATATAAAATACTCTTAAAGAAATCTGCCTACCTTTTCAAAACTCTCCACTGCTCATAATATGTTGTGTATAGTATAAGGTGTGAGAGGACACTCTAGAACAATGTCCTTTGGAAAATCACAAGATAAATACATCTCTATATCATTTCTGATTGTGTGTTCTGCTACAAACAGAGTCATGAGGTCTTCTTTTAGGGAAAATATAAAATAGAATGCACAGTTATGACCCTTTTTATTACTTTTATTTTTTTACAGTCCACACTTTACCCCATCCTGGTCAGTCCTCCCACAGTTCTACCTCCCATTTCTCCTCTCCTTGTCTCTAAGAAGATGTCCCCACCCCCACCCCACCCCACCCCTGCCATGCCTTCCTAATCCCTGAGGCCTTAAGTCTCTCCAAGTTTAGGCACATTATCTCCCACTGAGGCCAAACCAAGCAGTCTCAACTGTATAAGTGTTGGGACCTTGCATCAGCAAGTGTTTGCTACCTGGTTGGTGACTCAATGTCTGAGAAATCTTGGGGGTCCAGGTTAGTTGAAACTATTGGTCTTCCTATGGGGTCATCCTCCTCCTCAGCTTCTTCCAGCTTTCCTTAATTCAAGAAAAGGGTTCCCTGGCTTCTGTACATTGGCAGGGTAGATGTATCTGCATCTGACTCTTTCAGCTGCTTGTTGAGCTTTTCAGAGGGCAATCATACTAGGCTCTTTTCTGCAAGCACACCATAGCTTCAGTAATAGTGTCAGACCCTAGAGCTTCCCCTTGAGATGGATACCAGTTTTGGCCTGTCACTGCACCTCCTTTTAACTTGGAATGAACAAGAGAACAACGAATCCCGAATCTTTCTCTGACTTGGGAGTATTGGGTCTGGACTCATCTGTAAGTAGCTTACAGGATAATTTTAGGCACTGTTCAGGTTGTGACACTATCTGACATCCTTAAAATGAGCTGACAAAATGGCATATATTTCATCGTCTCCAAGATCAATCCCCTTAAATATCTAGTTCAAACACTTTCTGGTTCTGTTTTGTAATTCCTTTCAAGAAAGTTTGAGTCACCATAGTAGAGTACTCTCTATGCCTTCTGAAAGGAGTGAGGAGCCTATGTCTATTCTGGAGAAAATGATTATCTTTTCTCAGACAGATGGACAGAAAAAGAATAACCACTGGGTAATGTGCATTAAGAGAGAGCTTGAAACAAACAAATAAAGATCAGAGATAATTGGGTTTGGTTAACAAATAATTGCCAGGAAAAATTAGGAGCAAATATAAGTATTCATTAGACAGTCTAAAAAGAGTAGAGAAAACTGTATGATCATGAGGTTGCTTCTCTCACTTTTCAAGTATCCTACTGTTATTTGGGAAAGCTGAGCCTTTCTGTAGCCAAACAGTTCTTGGCTCTCTAGAGTACTCTTCCATTTCCTAAGGCCATGTCCTCACTAGGCTTGCAAGTTTGCTTCTGTTTCATCAAGCCTTGCTTGTGCCAAAAGAAGGGACATTTCAGGAGTTATCAGCGTGCATCATCATTTTGGCCTCCCCCCTCCCTGCTGGAAGTGAGCTCAAGGAAGTAGGGACCTGCAGGTTGGAAAAACAAGCTAAACACAGAATATGGTGAGGAGTGGGGGCCTTTGATCAGCTCTCTTTCACTCAATTTATTTTATTAGTGTGATTTTGGTGAGTGTGTGTATTTGGATATCTGTATCTGTGTCTCTGTAGTGTGTGTGTATGTGTGTTTGTGTGTGTGTGTGTGTGTGTGTGCATACATGCATGTGAATGTGTATATCCACTGTGTTGTGCTGTGCATGCTTGTGTGCACACATGTCCTTAAATTTTATTTATTTATTTACTCATGTGTCTGTGCTGAATAGACATGGTTAGCTATCTAAAGGTCACTAGGATGGAATTATTTGGCAAGAGCCCAGTGTTTCAGCTTTGCCAGGGACATACTGTTCTACTGTACCTTACCACTGTCAAAAACATCCAATAAAGTCTGTTTTACTTTCTTTCCTTTCTCATTTTGCTGGTACATTTTTTTTTCTGATTTGCATTTTTTCCACTACTTTAATTGCATCTGTCTTAAAATTTTCTTTCTTACAGTCTTTATTACCTTTGCTCTTTTCTCATGCTGCTGTTACCTAGCCTTAGCCAATCTGCTGAAGGAGGTCAGAAACAACTCAAAATGACCAGTGGAAAAGTTCTCAGTTTGTCAGTCAGGGCATAAGCATGAAGGAAAGAGAAAAGAGCATGCAGGTGGTTCAAACTTTAAAATAGAGAACTCTTAGTTGAAGGATTAGGACTGTTTGAGGAACCAATTGTAAGGGAAGAAGAAAAATCTTTGAAAGCAGGAGGTAAAGGATTCCTCTACATCTTAATGAATTAAGAAGTAAAGGGAGCATAAAGGTGAAAATATGGAAATAGAGTAAAAGTGTTCTAATAATTTGAACTTTGAAATAAGAGCACAGTTATCTAGGAAGCATTTCTGCTCTTCCAACAACATTCTAATGACAGGGTACTTGTTTGCTGCAGACAGGTCAGTGCAGTATTCTCGGATTCCTACAATTGAATTTGTGCTCTTCTTAGGAACAGCATTGAAGTCATATCAAAAACTGTCTACAGGAATTTGCAATACAACTTAAGCTCTGTCCTAGAACAGAAGAAGTCAAAAATAAAGTAAAATGTGAAAATGGCAGGAATCGTGTAGATTCTGCCTTCAAAAAATAAACATCTGCTATGGGGAACAAAAGAAGTGAATATTCTCCTTTATTCTTAAGTCTATATTTGAAATTAATTTGAGTTTAAAACAATGGATAATTAAGGGAAATTAAGTCAGGGATAAATCTTTACTTCCTTCCATCTTGGAAGAGGAAGAAATACTTGACATAGTCTGAGAGTCTTTAATTATTGCTTTATTTATGTCCTATGAAGGCCAGTAGGAGACAGGATTTTTATTGTGAACGTAAAGAAGATTTGAGAGTTAGAAACTTGGGATGAAGAGATATTTCAGGCATTAGACGCATGTATGTGCTCAACATCCTTAGTCATTAGGGAAATGCAAATCCAAACAACCCTGAGATTCCACTTCACACCAGTCAGAATGGCTAAGATCAAAAAACATGGGAGACAGCAGTTGTTGGCAAGGATGTGGAGAAAGAGGAACACTCCTCCACTGCTGGTGGGATTGCAAGCTGGTATAACCACTCTGGAATGCAGTCTGGCGGTTCCTCAGAAAACTGGGCATGTCACTCCCAGAGGATCCTGTTATACCACTCCTGGGCATATACCCAGAGTCTTTACCTGCATGCAATAAGGACAAATGCTCCACTATGTTCATAGCAGTCTTATTTATAATAGCCAGAAACTGGAAAGATCCCAGATATCCCTCAACGGAGGAATGAATTCAGAAGATGTGGTATATTTACACAATGGAATACTACTCTACAATTAAAAACAATGAGTTCACGAAATTCTTAGACAAATGGTCAGAACTGGAAAATATCATGCTTTGTGAGGTAACCCAATCACAAAAGAACACACATGGTATGCAGTCACTGATAAGGGGATATTAACCCAGAATCTCAGAATACCCAAGACACAATTCACATATCAATAGATTTCCAAGAAGATGGAAGGAGAGACCCCTGGTCCTGGAAAGACTGGATGTAAGGGAATACCAGGACAGAGAAGCGAGAGGGGGTTGAATGGGGAACAGGGGAAGGGAAGAGGGCTTATGGGACTTTCGGGGAGGGAGGAAACGGGAAAGTGGAAATCATTTGGAACGTAAATAAAAAAATATAGAAAGTGAAAATAAAAAAATTGAAAAAAAAGCATGTATGTACTTCTTTTGCACAGAAAACAAATTTGGCTCTCAGCACTCAAGTCAGACAGCTAACAGCCTCAAAGTCCTATTCTTCTGGCCTCCTCAGGTACCTGAATTGATATACAAATACCCCCTGACCTCCCTCCCACACATGCACACATAGAGAGTTAAAAATTAAATGCAAGTCTCAAAAGAATTAGAAAGTATTTATCCCTGACTTCATTAAAGATTAGCATGAATTTTTAAATCAGAGCTACTGAATTATGCTTCCTTAATGTCTCTTTATAACATTTTCATCTTCATTCAAAGTCATAACTAGATTATACCTACAAGTTGATACAAATTCTAAATTAGCAACTCATGCTACTTGAGATAAATTACCTCCTTTCTGCAAAGTTTAGATATGCATTTGTAGTATGGTAATAATGTCACTTGGGTGGAACTTCTGTGAGAGCTAAGTAAAATGAGATATATACTTGATTAACACAAAGCTTAAGAAATTGGTAGTACCTAATAATGATTTTTCACACAAGGTCTCACTATTTATTCCTGGCTAGCCTGGAACTTGCTATGAAGATAAGAATAGCTTGAAAATCATAGAATATATCCTGATGCAGTTTCTACAATTCTGTGATTAAAGCTCTATACTTCTATACATGTCCAAATAGTATAGTTTTTATGCCTATAGTATCCTCCATCTCTGCCTCTAGAATTATGGCTCTATTTCCCTTAATAACTCAGGAAATTATCCTAGAATTTATAGAGATGAACATATCACAACTACTTGGGTTTTCTTTTTTTTTTTTTTATTTTTTTTTAATTTACATTCGAAATCATTTCCCCTTTCCCGTTTCCTCCCTCCCCGAAAGTCCCATAAGCCCCCTTCCCTCCCTCTTTTCTCCATTCAACCCCCTCTCGTTACTCTGTCCTGGCGTTCCCCTACATCCAGTCTTTCCAGGACCAGGGGTTTCTCCTTCCATCTTCTTGGAAATCTATTGATATGCGAATTGTGTCTAGGGTATTCTGAGATTCTGGGTCAATATCCCCTTATCAGAGACTGCATACCATGTGTGTTCTTTTGTGATTGGGTTGCCTCACTAAGGATGATATTTTCAAGATCTGACCATTTGCCTAGGAATTTCGTGAATTCATTGTTTTTAATTGCAGAGTAGTATTCCATTGTGTAGATATACCACATCTTCTGAATCCATTCCTCTGTTGAGGGACATCTGGGTTCTTATTATAAATAAGGCTGCTATGAACATAGTGGAGCATGTGTCCTTATTGCATGCAGGTAAAGCCTCTGGATATATGCCCAGGAGTGGTATAGCCAGATCCTCCGGGAGTGTCATGCCCAGTTTTCTGAGGAACCGCCAGACTGCTTTCCAGAGTGGTTGTACCAGCTTGCGATTCCACCAGCAGTGGAGGAGTGTTCCTCTTTCTCCACATTCTCGCCAACAACTGCTGTCTCCTGTGTTTTTGATCTTAGCCATCCTGACTGGTGTGAGATGGAATCTCAGGGTTGTTTTGATTTGCATTTCCCTAATGACTAAGGATGATGAACATCTCTTTAGGTGCTTCTCAGCCATTAGATATTCTTCAGGTGAGAACTCTTTGTTTAGCTCTGTACCCCATTTTTTAATAGGGTTACTTGCCTCTCTGGAGTTTAACTTCTTGAGTTCTTTGTATATATTGGATATTAGCCCTCTGTTGGATGTAAGGTTGGTAAAGATCATTTCCCAGTTAGTTGGTTGCTGCTTTGTCTTTTTGACAGTGTCTTTTGCCTTGCAAAAACTTTGTAATTTAATGAGGTCCCATTTGTCTATTCTTGATCTTAGAGCATAAGCTATTGGAGTTCTGTTGAGGAAATTCTCCCCTGTGCCCATATGTTCAAGGTTCTTCCCTAGTTTCCCTTCTATTAGTTTCAGTGTGTCTGGTTTTATGTGGAGATCTTTGATCCACTTAGAATTGAGCTTAGTGCAAGGAGATAAGAATGGGTCAATTTGCATTCTTCTGCATGTTGACCTCCAGCTGAGCCAGCACCATTTGTTGAAAAGGCTATCTTTTTTCCACTGGATGGTTTTAGCTCCTTTGTCAAAGATCAAGTGACCATAGCAGTGTGGATTCATTTCTGGGTCTTCAATTCTGTTCCATTGATCTACATGTCTGTCACTGTACCAATACCATGCAGTTTTTAACACTATTGCTCTGTAGTACAGCTTGAGGTCCAGGATACTGATTCCCCGAGAGGTTCTTTTACTCTTGAGAATAGTTTTAGCTATTCTGGGTTTTCTGTTATTCCAGATGAATTTTTGAATTGCTCTTCCTAACTCTATGAAGAATTGAGTTGGGATTTTGATGGGGATTGCATTGAATCTGTGTATTACTTTTGGTAAGATGCTCATTTTTACTATATTAATCTTGCCAATCCATGAGCATGGCAGATTTTTCCATCTTCTGAGGTCTTATTCAATTTCTTTCTTCAGAGACTTGAAGTTCTTGTCATACAGATCTTTCACTTGTTTGGTTAGAGTCACGCCAAGATACTTAATATGGTTTGTGGCTATCGTGAAGGGGTTTTCTTATAATTGTATGATTTTCTATGGTAGAGTAGCTCAATATCATTTTAAAGATAAACCATTGTATCATGGCTAAATGGATTGAGGAGGGTTAAGTTTTCTTTAAAAAATTGCAGATCAATGTGAAGTTAGGTTACATAATAAATCTTGCAGTGTTCAATAAAGTCCATTGTCAAGAATCTATTGCAAAACATACAAAGAATGTCTCTTACAGGAACTAGCATTCTAAGATTTTTTTCCTCCAGGGATAAGTAAACCAACAACTACAATGGCTGAGTGACCTTATTATCAAGAGGTATACTTCCAAATACTGAAAATAAAAGATCCTGAATCTATCTGCAATCCATATTTTCAAGAATGACTCCTCCAAAGCCAGAACTATGCACCAAAGAAATGGAATAAGAAACTGCTCGTATATTTTGTTCTTTGCATCTTGTCCTACTTAATTTTGTGTCAACTTGGCACAGGCTGAAGTCATATGAGTGGAAGGACCCACTGTTGAAAAATGTCCCTATAATATTGGGCTGTAGTAAGCCTTTAGAACATTTTCTTTATTGATTAATGTAGAAGGACTCAGCCTAATGTGGGTAGTGTCATCCCTGGGCTGGTAGTCCTGGGCTCAATAAGAAAGCAGGCTGAGCAAGTCATGGGAAGCAATCCAATAAGCACCACTCCTTCATGGCCTCTGATCAACTCATGCCTCCGGGTTCCTGCCATGTTTGAGTTCCCATCCTGACTTCAACCAATGATGAACAGTAACATGAGAGAATAAGCCAAGTAAACCATTTCCTCCCTCAAGTTGCTTTTCTCATTGTATTTCATCATGGCAATAGAAACTTTCCCTTACTAAGACAGATACATCTCTAGACATAATTAAAAAATAAATGTTAAGGAATGGACACTAAAGCAAAAGGCAAAAAATGTGTAATTTATTTCAACATTCTATACTTTTACAAAATTTAATCTTAACATTAGTTTCTAGAGAGACTTCACTTATGAGTGAGTTAGAAATTCAATTGATAGCTAAGAATGTGAACATGACATTTAAAGATTTTCTACATATAACTGTATCTAAGATTAACTGCAGTGTTGGAAATGTGACTGAGGTTATATAGAGTAAGAATAGATAAATGTTAAGATTTGTCTGATGATCATCATTCAATGAATAGAACACTACAGTATAATGCAACAGAAAATAGCACATACCTTATGTGCACTGGCAATTAGAATCATCCAAGGCAAAAGAATAATGTTATATTTAGGAACATATAATCTACGAGATACTTTAGACCGGGAAATGAATAGCACCAGAATATAGTCTGATAAGTAAATGGTGTTATTGTAGGAAAGATATAAGATTAATCAGATGATGGGATCTAAAAGTATTCCAGTGATATGCTCAAATTCATAAAATAAAGGAAATCAAAATTACACAAAGGAGAAAAGACAGCATCTTCAAAAGATGATGCTGTTCTTACTGGATAGCTATATGTAAAAGAATGAAAGTAAAGTCATATGTATCACTCTGTAAAAATTTCAACCCAACCTAAATCAAGTATATAAGAAAAGATATGCTGAATTTGACAGAAGAGAAAGTGAAGCTTAGGCATGAACTCATTGGCACAGAAAAAGATTTTGCAAACAGTATACTGATAAAACAGGTGTTATGACCAACAATTACTAAATATTCCAACCCCTGACACTAAAATGCTTCTGTACAGCAAAGGGCACTGTCATTCAAGCAAAACATCAGACTACAGAATAGAAAGATTCTTTATCAATTATACATCTAATGAAGGATTTGTATCTCTAGACAATACACAGACCTAAAAATCTAAACATTAATAAGACAAATAATACAATTAAAAGTAATACTATAAAGAATTCTTAAAAGATGAAGCACGAATGGTTGAGAAACAGTTAAAGGGAAGGTCAACATCATTATCCATGAGGAAAAAGCAAATTAAAACTTCTTTTTAATTTCATCTTACCCTAGTCAGAATGGTAAAGATTAAAAGAAAAATTTATCTCATGATGGTGAGGTAACAGGAGAAGTTGAATATTATTCTTGACTCACAGGGATGCAAACTACCACAGCCATGGAAATCAGTGTGAATGAATCTCAAAAATATTAAAAATCCATTTATTACATTAATCTATTCCATTACTGATAATCTACCCAAATGACTCTACTCATATTACAGAGTCACTTGATAAACCATGTTTATTAGTGCTCTATTCATAATAATCAAAAATTAGGAACAGCCTAGATGTCCATAACCTGATGTATAAATGATGAAACTTAGGTATATTTAAAATAATGTTTTTCAGATATTATGAGAAATGAAGTTAAGAAAAGTTCAGATTAATTAACCAAGCAAAAAACAGTAATCCTGAATGAGGTATATCATACACGAAAGAAATGTTTTATATTGTTTCTTATATGCGAACAATACCTTTTAAACTTTAGACATATATGTTTTCATCAGAATAACCAATGAGGTTAAGTATCTAATAAAGGAACAGTGCAGGGAGGGTGTTGTAAAACATATTTAAAAAAAAAAAAAACTCACGCTAGCGCTGACTAGGCACCAGATGACAGCTTCATTCTGTTTTTGTCCGGACAGAAAGACCTAGAGAGCATTATTCCTTTCAGCCAGGGCCTATCTCTTTCAACCCAGGCTGGCTCTGCTACTCTTGAGCTCTGAAGTCGCTCTCTCCACCTGGCTTGCTAAGTTTCCAATGCTGACTGATGCCATGAATACCCCCGTGCTTCTAAATTCACATGACTGGCTTGGGTGCACTCTTGCAAACCCACATTCTGCCGCTGCTTTTCTTTCTCTGGAAGCCAGTTGAATTGTTGTGTGAAGGAAAACACCACACAATTTTAGTTTAGAATCAACAGGTAACATAATATCTGCGTGCAGAAACTAGCATCTTTTTTTTGTTTTGTTTTGTTTTTTTATTTTCTAAGCTTTTTTTTCACATTCCAAATCATTTCCCCTTTCCCGTTTCCTCCCTTCCCGAAAGTCCCATAATCCCCCTTCCCTCCCTCTTTTCCCCATTCAACCCCCTCTCGCTTCTCTGTCCTGGCATTCCCCTACACCCAGTCTTTCCAGGACCAGGGGTCTCTCCTTCCATCTTCTTGGAAATCTATTGATATGCGAATTGTGCCTAGGGTATTCCGAGATTCTGGGTTAATATCCCCTTATCAGTGACTGCATACCATGTGTGTTCTTTTGTGATTGGGTTACCTCACTACGGATGATATTTTCAAGTTCTGACCATTTGCCTAGGAGTTTCGTGAGTTCATTGTTTGGCTGTCATGCTCTGTTCCCCCTAACTGGACAAGTTTAGCAGAATGAAGTGAGCTGGTAGTTGGGCATGACAGCCAATACAAATCCTATTGTATGATAAAGTGCTAAGCACCTCATATTGTTTCTTGAGTACAATGAACCTTATGTTGGATAGCTTAGGATTTAATAGAGATATCTCATTTAGAGCTCTGTGCTTCAAGATCTATCTGCATAATATCTTGCTGTGGGTCTTTGTACTTGTTTCTGTCTGTTGCAGAATGAAACTTCTCTGATGATGGTGGAATAAAGCACTAATCTATGAGTATGTTTCTAGATTTATATCAACTTTACACAAACTATAATTGTCTGAATGAAGGAAATCATATTGAGAAAATATCTCTGTAAGATTAGGCAGTGGGGAAGCCTGTGGAGCATTTTCCTCATAAGTGATTGATGAGAAAGGCCCAATTCATTGTACATGAGGTCACCCGAGGGCTGGTGGTCCTGGTTTCTTTTTTTTTTAATTTTTATTAGAAATATTTTTTATTTACATTTCAAATGTTGTCCCCTTTCCTCGTTCCCTCCTCCCCACAAAATCCCATAAGCCATCTCCCCTTCCCCAATCAACCCTTCCCCGCTTCCCTATCCTGGTATTCCTCCACACTACAGCATCAAGTCTTTCTAAGACCAAGGACCTCTCCTACCTTTGGTGTCTAACAAGACCATCCTCTGCTGCCTATGAGTCTGGAGACATGGGTAACTCCATGTGTACTCTTTGGTTGATGATGTTGTCCCTGGGAGCTCTGGGAGTACTGGGTAACTGCCAGACATGTGGAGAAATGCCAGTAATCAGCATTTTTCCATGGCCTCTGTATAAGCTCCTATCTCAAGTTCTTTTCCAGTTTGGGTTCCTGTCCTGATTTTCTCCTATATTTAACAGAGATCTGTAAGCCAACTCTACCCTTTCATCCTGAATTTTCTTCTTGGTCCTGGTGCTTCATTGCAGCAATAGAAACCCTAAGTCAATGAATAGATGAAAGTCATTAGGAGTCAGTTTATCACTACTTGAAAAAAAAAAGACTTACAGTATTTGTTTGTATACTAGGTCTCTGGGCTCTTGAGTCTCTGGTTCCTGTTTTACTAGTATTTTGAGAATCTTATACAATATGTTTTCATCATTTTCACCACACATAGTCCATATCATCCCAGATCCATAGCTCTCCCTCCTTTACCTCATTCCCTACTTGCTCAATTTTGTCTCAAGAAAAAACTAAGTCCAATTTTTCCTGTCCAAGTAGCACCAAACTCAGAAATAACTCTCTCTCTCTCTCTCTCTCTCTCTCTCTCTCTCTCTCTCTCTCTCTCTCTCTCTCTCTCTCTCTTTCTCTCTCTCCCTCTCTCTCAAAAACTAGTAACTGCCCATAGCTCCTGAACAAAAGGTGATAATTCAAATGAAACTTCTTTCTCCATGCTAGGATTTGATCTGTTTTGAAATTAAACAGGTTGTATATATGTTTTCAAAATAATTATGAATTCATACATGCGGCTAACATGCTAAGTCAGAGAACTGTTTCCTTGTGGTCATTCATTACCTCTGAGTTTCCACTCATTCTATAACCTCTTCTGCAATGCTTCCTTAGTCTTGGGAGTAGGGCATAGCATAGATTTTTCATTTAGGGCCAAGAACTTCACATCTCTTATTCTATGCATTATGTCTACTTGTAGATTTATGTATTATTCACTATTGCAAATAGAAGCATTCTGATATTGGTTGAAAGATTTATTAATCGATGACTATACAACTAAATCTCTTGGAGTCAGGTTAAGACTATATTCATTTAGTAAAATAATATAATAGGATATTTTCTCCTAGGGACTATGACCTGTTTAGTCACAGATTGTTGACCCAATAATGGTGCCAAGCATATGTTTCAGCTTCGGGAATGGGACTCATATCCAACCAGAAAGTACCCAGATGCTTTCATGGTATTCCTGCCACTATTGCACCATGGACATGTTTTAACAGGCCAGTCATTATTGTATCTTGCAGAGATCACAACTGGGTAAGATTTATGATTGTTGTTTTAATTGTCTTGTGGCATGCATGATGATTTTCATCACTATAAAAGCCAATCATTATAAATGAAACTTTCTGCACAGAACCAGGTTGAGTTCTCCATGTTTTATGGCTCAGTTATTGGTGTTTTTAGCAATGGGGTCGTACTATCAAGTTTGGAAGGGAAACCAATAACATCAGAAGTAGCCTGTAATGTTTGGGCTTGCTGTTATAGGAATGTCCTGGAAGCCAAGATGCTGCAATCTTCAGATCATTTGGGCCTGCTCATGAGCAATTATTATAGCTGGGCTTCTTGTTTTTTCTCTTTCCATCTTGGAAGGAAGGGCTAGGGAAGATCCTAGGACTCTAACCCAAATGTCTACCCACCATGCTCTCTGTTTTAAACAATTCTACACTGATTGCTCTTGGTCTTGAGGGAACTGGGAATGGCTAAAGGATAAAGGTAAAGAAAATTAGGGAAGACAACTTTATCTACACAGCTATGAGGAAGTTATCTATGCTGGACACAGACTTTACAAAGTTGTGGCTTAAAGATCACCCATGCTTCTGCCAAAATATCTCACATACTGCTCTATAAATAAGACCAATAAACTCATTGTTCCCCCAGAGTAAACTTTGGTGGAATCATACTTTGTTTTGTCATTAAAATAGTAAGGGAAAGGAGAGACAGTGTTTACATTTCATTAAGTGGAAGGATTATAGCAACAGAAGCTCTATATGAAATCTCTGGCCAACAAGACAAAAAGGAAAAACTCATATCTATCTCTGAGATTTGTACTTATTAGCCTTTGACGTCTAGAAGAGGCATGGTCAACCTGTCATAGTATAAATTCTTTTTGTTTAACCATTTTTACAAACACATTACAATATCTCTGTAATATACCTTGAAATAAAAAAGTAATCTCTTAAGTATATACTTTTTGCTCAGAATTTCTTTGGATACACAGAAAATTTTTAGTCCCATTTGAATTTTAGGATTTGATTCTATTTCCATGGAAAGGTTGCGCATATCTTGATTGCACTTAATAAGAATTGCTTTTTGTACAATGATCGTTTACATAACATCAAGGTCAGGGACATAAATAGAACAGAGACTAAAGGAAAAGCCATCCAGAGACTGCCCCCCTACGGATCCATCCCATCTGCAGGTACCAAACCCCCACACTATTGCTGATGCCAAGAAGCACTTGCTGACAAGAGCCTGGTATGGCTGTTCCATGAGAGGTTCTACCAGCACCTGACTAGTACAGATGCAGAGACAGCCATCAGACTGAGCCAAGGGATACCAATGGAAGAGCTAGGGGAAGGACTGAAGGAGCTGAAGGGGATTGCAACCCCATATGAAGAACGATATCAACTAACTGGACCACCTAGAGCTCCCAGGGACTAAACACCAACCAAAGAGTATACATGGAGGGAGCCAATATTCCAAATACATATGTAGCAGAGGATGTCCTTATCTGACATCGATGGGAGGAGAGGGAAGTTTGATGCCCCAGTGTAGGGGGAGGCTAGAGGGATGAAGCAGAAGTGGGTGAGTTGGTGGAAGAGCACCATCATAGAGGGAGAGGGGGATATGATGGGGTGGATTGTGGAGGGGTAGCTGGGAAGAGGGATATCATTTGAAATATAAATGAATAAAATAATCAATAAAAAATAAAAAAATAAAATACAAATTCTTTGCCTTAAAGAATATTTTAGTTTCATGAAATCCCATTAATTCATCTATTTTTATAAATTTTAGTGCCTTAGTTATCAGTGTCCTGTTCAAGAAGTTGTCTCCTGTGCCAATATCTTCAATGCCATGCTCAATTTTTTTCTTCTATTAGTTTCACTGTATCCAGTTTTATGCCAATGACTTTGATCTACTTGGATTTGAGTTTGGTGCTGGGTCATAAATATGGATGTATTTGCATTCTTCTACATGCTGATGTTTGGTTAGACCAGCACCATTTGTTAAAGATACATTCTTTTTTTCCATTGTGTATTTCTAGATTCTTTATAAAAAAAATCATGTGTTTATAGGTATATAGATTCACTTCTGGGTCTTTCTATGCCAATCCCATATAACTTTATTACTACAATTCTGTAGTAAAGTTTAATATAGGAGATGATGGTACCATTAGATATTCATTTATTGTAAAGAATTGTTTTTGTCTATCCTGGGATATTTTCAATATTAAATTGAATTTTGTCCACTCAATTTCTCTAACAAATAGTGTTGGAATTTTGATAGGGATTGCATTGAATCTATAGATGGCTTTTGGCAACATGGCCATTTTTACTATGTTAATCCTATGAGCATGGGCAACATTTCTCTGTTCTGATATCTTTAATTATTTTTTCAATGACTTGAAGTCTCTCACTTGGTTGGCTATTTTTTAGGATGCTGTGTCCCTGAGTTCCTCTCAGCATATTTGTCATTGAAGTATATGAGGGCTCCTGATTTTTATTTTTGGGGGGTAATCTTGTACTCAGGCATTTCACTAAAGGTGTTGAGGTATTTATCAGATGTAGGAGTTCCCTGGTAGAATTTTAGGGGTTACTTATGTGTATTATTATATCATCTGAAAATAATTTGCCTTTTTCCTTTCTAATTTGTATCCGCTTGATTTCTTCAGTTGTCTTATCAGTTAGAACTTCAATAACTATATTGAATACATAAAGAGAGAGTGGATGGCTTGTCTTGTCTCTGATTTTAGCACAATTGCTTTGAGTTTCTTTCCATTTAATTTGAAGTTGTCTTGCTGTAAATTTTCTTTATTATGTTTAGGTACACTTATGTCCATGATCTTTTCTCTCCAAAACTTTTAAAGGAAGATGCATTGATTTTTTCAAAGGCTTTTTTTTTTCAGAATCTAATGAGATAATCATGTGTTTGTTCCTTTCCATTTTTTATAAGGTGGATTTCACTGATCGAATTTCATGTGTTGAACAATTCCTGCATCTCTGAGTTGAACCCTACTTGATCATGATGGATGATCTTTTTGGTGGCTCTTGGATATGGTTTAAGATACTTTATTGAATTCTTGTATCAATGTTCAAGAGAGAACTTTGTCAGTAATTCTTATTCTTTGTTGAGTCTTCTGTTTTAATTTTGTGGAATAATTTGAGGAATAATGCCATTAACTCCTTTTTAAAAGTCTGTTAGAATTCTGCACTAAAACAATTTGCCATTTGGCTGTGGGCTTTCTTTCTTTCTTTCTTTCTTTCTTTCTTTCTTTCTTTCTTTCTTTCTTTCTTTCTTTTATTTTTTTGGTTTGGGGGTTCTGATGACTACTTCTATTTACTTAGAGGTTATAGCTCTATTGACACTGTACTCCATTCTTTATTTAATATTGATAAGTGATATCTATCAAGAAAATGATATATTTCTCTTAGATTTCCCAATTTTGTGGCGCACAGATTTTAATAGTATGACTTAATAATTCTTTGAATTTCCTCAATGTCTATTGTTATGTGTCCATTTCCATTTCATTTTTCTATATTTCATTGTTTATTTGATTTATTTACATTTCAAATATTATCCCTCTTCCCAATTTCTCCTCTACAAGCCCTTTATATTTTCCCTCCCCCAACTCCATGCCTCTATGAGGGCATTCACACTCCCACCTTACCACCCTAGCATTGCCCTATGCTGCGGCATTGAGCCACCACAGAAGCAAGGACCTCCTCTCCCATTGATGCCAGATAATGCAATACTCTGCTACATATTCTGCTGGAGATACAGGTCCCCCCATGTGTACTCTGTAGTTGATGGCTTAGTCCCTGGATGCGATAGGGGGTCTGGTTGGTTTATATTGTTGTTCTTCCTATGGGCTTGCAAACGCTTTCAGCTCCTTCAGTCCTTCCCAAACTCGTTCATTGGGGTACCTGTGCCCAGTCCAATGATTGGCTGTATGCATCCACATCTGTATTGGTCAGACTCTGGCAGGACCTCTCAGGGATATCAGGTTCCTGTCAGCAAGCTCTTCTTGGCATCAGCAATACTGTCTGGATTTGGTGTCTGTATGAGGAATGTATCCTTAGATGGGGCAGTCTTTGGATAGCCTCTGCTTCAGACTCTGCTCTACTCTTTTTCCCTGCATTTCCTCTTAAGGGGAAGAATTCTGGATTAATATTTTTTTGAAGTGGGTGGGTAACCCTCATCCCTCAACCAGTGGCCTTGCCTATCCACAAGCTATTATCTCTATAGGCTCTATCTCACCTTTGTTGGGTAGTTTAGGTAATGGCCTCCCTGTTGGGTCCTGGAAACTTGTTGTGTCCCTGGCATCTGTAACTTACTAGTGCCTACACCCAGTTCCCCATCCAGCACTGCTACATATATCCTCTCAAATTCGTGACACTCTGTAATTCTCCCCCTTCTTCTTCCATATCTGTACCAGTCCCCCTTTACCTACAATCTTCATCCCAGATCCCTCTCTATCTCTTAACTCCTGAGATTAATTTCTTCCCTCTTCTGAGTATGACTGTGGCATCAACACTTTGCTGTGGTCTTACTTCTTTTTGGTTTTGTATAATATGTAAGTGGGTATTCTGAGCTTTTCTGGGGGGCTAATATCCACTTATCAGTGAGTGCACACCATGTGTGTTCTTTTCTGACTGGGTTACTTCACTCAGGATGCTATTTTCTATTTCCATCCATTTGCCTACGAATTTCACGAAGTCATTGTTTTTAATAGCTGAGTAGTACTCCATTGTGTAAATGTACCACATTTTCTGTATACATTCCTCTGTTGAAGGACATCTTGGTCCTTTCCAGCTTCTGGCTATTATAAATAATGCTGCTGTGAACATAAGGGAGCTTGTGTCCTTGTTATATGTTGGAACATTCTTTTGTTCATATGCCCAGGAGTAATATAGCTGAGTCCTCAAGTAGAACAATTTCCAATTTTCTGGGGAACCACCAGACTGATTTCCAGAGTGGTGGAACCAGCTTGTAATTCCACCAACACTGGTGGAGTGTTCCTCTTTTTCCACATCCTTGTCAGCATCTGCTATCAACTGAGTTTATGTTCTAAGCCATTCTGACTGGTGTGAGGTGGAAACCCAGGGTCATTTTGATTTGCATTTCCCTGATTATTAAAGATATTGAACATTTCTTTAAGTGCTTATGGCTATTACTTAGCCATTATCTGTTAATCTATGTACTCCATTTTTTAATAGAGTTATTTGGTTCTCTGAAGTCTAAGTTCTTGAGTTCTTTGTATATTTTCGATATTACCCCTCTTTCAGATGTAGGGTTGGTAAAGATCTTTTCCCAATCAATTAGGGTGGCATTTGGTTTTATTGACAGTGTCCATTAACTAACAGCAGCTTTTCAATTTTATGAGGTCCCATTTGTCAATTATTGATCCTAGAGCATTAGCCATTGGTGTTCTGTTTATGAATTTTTTCCCCTGTGTCAATGTGTTCTCTTCTATTAGATTCAGCATATCTGGTTTTATCTGGAGGTCCTTGATCCAGTAGTACTTGACCTATGTACAAGGAGATAAGAATGGATCAATTTGCATTCCTCTGCATGTTGACTGCCAGTTGAACCAGCACCATTTGTTGAACATGCTGACTGTTTCCCCATTGAATGGTTTTAGTTCCTTTGTCAAAGATCAAGTTACCATAGGTATGTGGGTTCATTTCTGGGTTTTCAATTGTATTCCATTGATCAGTCTCTCTTTCTCTATACCAATGCCATGTGGTTTTGATCACTATTGCTCTGTAGTATAGCTTGAGGTCAAGGATTGTGATTCCCCCAGAAGTGTTCTTATTGTTGGGAATAGTTTTCAACATCCTGGGTTTTTATTATTAGATATATTCTTTATTTGCATTTCAAATGATTTCCCATTTCCTGAATCCCCCCTCCCCGAAAGTCCCATAAGCCTTCTTCACTCCCCCTGTTCCCCAATCAACCCCTTCCCACTTCCTGGTGCTAGGATTCCCCTCCACTGCTGCAATGAGCCTTCCCAGGACCAGGGGCCTCTCCATCTTTCTTCTTGGGCATCATCTGATATGTGAATTGTTTCTTGGGTATTCCAAGATTCTGGGCTAATATTCGCTTATCAGTGAGTGCATACCATGAGTATTCTTTTGTGATTGGGTCACTTCACTTAGGATAATATTTTCCAGTTCCACCCCTTTGCCTAGGAATTTTATGAATTCATTGTTTTTAATAGCTGAGTAAAATTCCATAGTGTAAATATACTGCATTTTCTGTATCCATTCCTCCACTGAGGAATACCTGGGTTGTTTCCAGCTTCTGGCTATTATAAATAGGCCTGATATGAACGTAGTGGAGCATGTGTCCTTATTACATGCTAGGGAATCCTCTGGGTATATGCCCAGGAGTGGTATAACAGGATCCTCCGGTATTAACATGCCCAGTTTTCTGAGGAACCTCCAGACTGCATTCCATAGTGGTTGTACCAGCTTGCAATCCCACCAGCAGTGGAGGAATGTTTCTCTTTCTCCACAAAGTCGCCAACAACTGTTGTCTCCTGTGTTTTTGATCTTAGCCATTCTGACTGGTGTGAGATGGAATCTCAGGGTTGTTTTGATTTGCATTTCCCTGATGACTAAGGATGTTGAACATTTCTTTATATGCTTTTCAGCCATTTGATATTCCTCAGGTGAAAATTTTTTGTTTAGCTCTGTACCCCTTTTTTTTTTTTTTTTTTGGTTTTTCGAGACAGGGTTTCTCTGTGTAGCCTTGGCTGTCCTGGAACTCACTCTGTAGACCAGGCTGACCTCGAACTCAGAAATCCACCTGCCTCTGCCTCCCAAGTGCTGGGATTAAAGGTGTGCGCCACCACCGCCCGGCATGTACCCCATTTTTTAATAGGGTTATTTGGCTCTCTGGAGTCTAACTTCTTGAGTTCTTTATATATATATATATATACTGGATATTAGCCCTCTGTCGGATATAGGGTTGTTAAAGATCTTTTCTCAATTTGTTGGTTGCCGTTTTGTCCTTTAGACAGTGTCCTTTGCCTTACAGAAACTTTGTAATTTTATGAGGTCCCATTTGTCCATTCTTGATCTTAAAAGCATAAGCTATTGGTGTTCTGTTCAGGAAATGTTTCCCTGTGCCTATGTGCTCAAGGTTCTTCCCCAGTTACTTTTCTGTTAGCTTCAGTGTGTCTGGATTTATATGGAGGTCCTTGATCCACTTGGACTTGAGCTTAGTACAAGGAGTTAAGAATGAATCGATTTGCATTCTTCTGCATGCTGACCTCCAGTTGAACCAGCACCATTTGTAGAAAAGGGTATCTTTTATTCACTGGATGGTTTTAGCTCCTTTGTCAAAGATCAAGTGACCATAGGTGTATGGGTTCATTTTTGGGTCTTCAATTCTATTCCATTGATCTACTTGCCTGTCACTATACCAATACCATGCAATTTTTAACACTATTGCTCTGTAGTACTGCTTGATGTCGGGGACACTCATTCCCCAAGAAGTTCTTTTACTGCTGAGAATACTTTTGGATATCCTGGGTTTTTTTTGTTATTCCAGTTGAATTTGAGAATTGCTTTTTCTAACTCTATGAAGAATTGAGTTGGGATTTTTGATAGAATTGCATTGAATCTGTATATTGCTTTTGGCAAGATCACCATTTTTACCATATTAATCCTTCCAATCTATGAGCATGAAAGATTTTTCCATTTTCTCAGATCTTCTTCGATTTCTTTCTTCAGAGACTTGAAGTTCCTGTCATGCAGATCTTTAACTTGTTCATTTAGAGTCACACCAAGATACTTTATTTTGTTGGTAACTATTGGGAAGGGTGTCATTTCCCTAATTTCTTTCTCAACCTGTTTATCCTTTGAGTATAAGAAGGCTTCATCCCAGGGATGCAGGGTTTGCTTGAGTTAATTTTATATCCAGCCACATTGCTGAAGTTGTTTATCAGCTGCATTCTCTGGTGGAGTTTTTTGGGTCACTTAAATATAGTATCATATGATCTACAAATAGTGGTAGTTTGACTTCTTCCTTTCCAATTTGAATCTCTTTGACCTCCTTTTGTTGTCTAATTGCTCTAGCTAGAACTTCAAGTACTATATTGAATAAATATGGAGAAAGAAGGCAGTCTTGTCTAGTCCCTGATTTCAGTGGGATTGCTTCAAGTTTCTCTCCATTTAGTTTAATGTTAGCTACTGGTTTGCAGTATATTGCTTTTTACTATGTTTAGGTATGGGCCTTGAATTCCTGTTCTTTCCAAGACCTTTGACATGAAAGGATACTGAATTTTGTCAAATGCTTTTTCAGCATCTAATAAAATGACCATGTGGTATTTTTCTTTGGATTTGTTTATGTAGTGGATTACATTGATGGATTTCCATATATTGAACCATTCCTGCATCCCTGGAATGAAGCCTACTTGATCTTGGTGAATGATCGTTTTGATGTGTTCTTGAATTCGGTTGGCAAGAATTTTATTGAGTAGTTTTGCATTGACATTCATAAGGGAAATTGGTCTAAAGTTCTCTTTCTTTGTTGGATCTTTGTGTGGTTTTGGTATCAGAGAAATTGTGACTTCATAGAACGAGTTGGGTAGTGTTCTGTTTCTATTTTGTAGAACTGTTTGAAGAGTATTGGTGTTAGGTCTTCTTTGATGGTCTGATAGAATTCTGCACTAAAACCATCTGGTCCTGTGCTTTTGTGGTTTGGGAGACCGTCAATAAACACTTCTATTTCTTTAGGGGTTATGGAACTATTTAGATGGTCTATCTGATCCTGATTAAACTTTTGTTGTTGGTATCTGTCTAGGAAATATTCCATTTCATACAGATTTTCCAGTTGTGTTCAGTATAGGCTTTTGTAGTAGGATCTTATGATTTTCTTAATTTCCTCAGTTTCTGTTGTTATATCTCCCTTTTCATTTCTGATTTTGTTAATTTGGATACTTTCTCTGTGTGCTCTGGTTAGTCTGGTTAAAGGTTTATCTATCTTGTTGATTTTCTCAAAGAACCAGCTCCTGGTTTTTTTGATTCTTTGTATAGTTCTTTTTGTTTCTACTTGGTTGATTTTAGCCCTGAGTTTGATCATTTCCTGCCTTCTACTCCTCTTGGGTGTATTAACTTTTTTCTGTTCTAGAGCTTTCAGGTGTGCTGTTATGCTGCTAGTGTATGCTCTTTCCAGCTTCTTTTTGGAGGCACTCAGAGCTATGAGTTTTCCTCTTAGCACTGCTTTCATAGTGTACCATAGATTTGGGTATGTTTTGCCTTCATTTTCATTAAATTCTAAAAATGTTTTGATTTCTTTCCTTATTTCTTCCTTGACCAAGTTATCATTGAGTAGAGCATTGTTCAGTTTCCATGTGTATGTGGGCTTTCTATTGTTTTTGTTGTCATTGAAGACTACCCTTACTCCGTAGTAATCTGATAGGAGACATGGGATTAGTTTGATCTTCTTATATCAGTTGGGGTTTCTTTTGTGACCTAATATATGGTCAATTTTGGAGAAGGTACCATGAGGTGCTAAGAAGAATATATATTTTTTGATTTAGGATGAAATGTTCTATAGATATCTATTAAATCCATTTGATCCAAAACTTCTGATAGTTTCACTGTGTCTCTGTCTAGTTTGTGTTTCCCTGATCTGTCCATTGAGGAGAGTAGGGTGTTGAAGTCACCCACAATTATTGTGTGGAGTGTGATGTGTGCTTTAAAGTTTAGTAAAGTTTCTTTTACAAATGAGGGTGCCCTTGAATTTGGAGTATAGATATTCAGAATTGAGAGTTCTTCCTGGTAGATTTTTTTTTCTTTAATGAATATAAAGCGTCCTTCCATGTCTTTTTTGGTGACTTTTAGTTGAAAGTCTATTTTATTGGATATTAGAATGGCTACTTCAGCTTGTTTCCTGGGACCATTTGCTTGGAAAACTGTTTTCCAGCCTTTTGTTCTGAGATAGTGTTTGTCTTTGACACTGAGATGCATTTCCTGTATGCAGCAAAATGTTGGGTCCTGATTACATATCCCTTCTGTTAGTCTATGTTTTTTTATTGGAGAATTGAGTCCACTGAAGTTGAGATATTAAGGAAAAGTGATCGTTGATTCCTGCTATTTTTGATGTGATTTTTGTGTTTGTGTGGTTATCTTCCTTTGGGTTTGTTGAAAGAAGATGAATTGCTTGTTTTATCTAGTGTGTAGTTTTCCTCCTTTTGTTGGTGTATTCCATTCATTATCCTTTGAAGGGCTGAATTTGTGGAAATACACTGTGTAAATTTGATTTTGTCATGAAATACCTTGGTTTGTCCATCTATGGTAATTGAGAGATTTGCTGAATATAGCAGTATGGGTTGACATTTGTGTTCCCTTAGGGTCTGTATGACATCTGCCCAAGATCTTCTGGCTTTCATAGTCTCTGGTGAGAAGTCCAGTGTAATTCTGATAGGTCTACCTTTATATGTTACTTGACATTTTTCCCTTACTGCTTTTAATATTCTTTCTTTGTTTGGTACATTTGGTGTTTTAATTATTTTGTGACAGGAGGAATTTCTTTTCTGGTTAAATCTATTTGAGTTCTGTAGGTTTCCTGTATGCTCATGGGCATCGCTTTCTTTAGGTTAGGAAAGTTTACTTCTATAATTTTGTTGAAGACATTTACTGGCCATTTAAGTTGGAAATCTTCTCTTCTATATCTATAATCCTTAGGTTTGGTCTTCTCATTTTGTCCTGGATTTCCTGGATGTTTGGGGACAGGAGCTTTTGCATTTTTTCTTTGATTGTTGTATCAATGTTTTCTCTGTTATCTTTGGCATCTGAGATTCTCTCTTCTATCTCTTATATTCTGTTATTGATGCTTGGATCCATGTCTCCTGACTTCTTTCCTAGGTTTTCTATGTCCCAAGTTTTTTCCCATTGTGATTTCTTTATTGTTTATACCTCCATCTTTAGTTCCTGGATGGCTTTGTTCAATTCATTCACCTGTTTTGTTGTGTTTTCTCTTAGTTCTTTAAGGGCTTCTTCCTGTTTACTAGTATTCTCCTGTATTTCTTTAAGGGAGTTATTTATGTCCTTCTTGAAGCCCTCCATCAGCATCATGAGCTGTGATTTTAAATCCAAATTTTGCTTTTCTGGTGTGTTGGCGTATCCAGGACTTGCTGTTGTGGGAGAATTGGGTTAGGATGGAGTCATATTGCCTTGATTTCTGTTAGTAACATTCCTGCTTTTGTCTTTTGCCATCTGGTTATCTCTGATGTTAGTTGGTTCTGCTGTCACTGGCTGGTGCTTGTCACTCCTGTGTGCCTGCAGGCCTATCTCAGCACCCCTGGATGTCTGGCTTTCCCCTGGCACAGGTTGCTGTGGGGATGCCCAGCTCCTGGGTATCAGTTAGGCGCTGGCAGACCGAGTCCCAAGTGATCTTACACTCAGGTTTTCTCTATGTCATTGGCTACAGCTGCCTCCTCAGTGGAAGGAGAGATGTTGGCCTCACCTCTACTGGAGGGACTCAATGCAGAGCAGATATCCCCTAGCAGACTAGGTTCACAGAAGGCTGTGATGCTGTCAAGCCCCTTGGTGCAGGCAGAGCCCTGTTGGGGCACGTCTCAAGTGATCCTCCACTCAGGTGATCCCTTTGCCCCTGACTGCACTTTTCTACTCAGAGGCAGTGGCAAAGATGGCGGGGCCTCACCTCTAAATGCGGGACTCCCTCCAATCGAGTGACTCCCTGCAGGGCAGATGTCCCCTGGCAGGGTGGGTACAAAGATGGCTGTGGTGCTGCTGAGCCCCTGGGTGCAGGAAGAGCCCTTGCAGGGTGCATCCCAAGCAGTCCTCCACTCAGATGATCCCTGTGCCCCTGTCTGCACATGTTTACTCAGTCACAGTGGCAAAGATCCATCCTGGGTGTTTTTTTTACTCCACATAAATTTGAGAATTGCTCTTTCTATCTCTGTGAAGAATTGAGTTGGGATTTTGATGGGGATTGCATTGCATCTGTAGATTGCTTTTAGTAATATGGCCATTTTTATTATGTTTATTCTGCTCATCCATGACCATAGTAGACCTTTCCATCTTCTGAGGTCTTCTTTGATTTCTATTTCATTTTATGCTTAGTCATTAATTTTTATAATATATTTTATTTATTTACATTAAGAAGGTTATCTCCTTCCATGATTTTCCCCTCCCAGAAACCCCCTATCTCATCCCCCACCCTCCTGCTTCTATGACGGTGTGTCAACCCATAAATAGTTACCAAACCCAGATATTACTGTGGATGCCAACAAGTGCTTGCTGACAGAAGCCTGATATAGCCTCCTGAGAGGCTCTGCCAGTGTCTGACAAATGCAGAGGTTGATGCCCAAAGCCATCCATCAGACTGAGCACAGGGTCCCAAATGGAAGAACTAGAGAAAGGACCCAAGGAGTTGAAGGGTTTGCAGCCCCATAGGAGGAACAACAATATGAACCAACCAGTACCCCCCAGATCTCCCAGGGACTAAACCACCAAACAAAGAGTACACATGGAAGGACCCATGGCTCCAACAACAGATGTAGCACAGAATGGCCTTGTTGGACATCAATGAGAGGAGAGGTCCTTGGTCCTGTGAAGTCTTCTTGCCCAAGTGTAATAGATTGCCAGGACAGGGAAGCAAAAGTGGGTGGGTTAGTAAGCAAGGGGAGGGGTGATGGGATAGAGTGTTTTCTGAGGGGAAATAAGGAAAGGGGATAACGTTTGAAATGCAAATAAAGAAAATATCTAATGAAAAATAAAATAGTAATCTTTAAAAAAAGTGTTAGTATTAGGTCTTCTTTGTTGTCTGATAGAATTCTGCACTAAAGCCATCTGATCCTGGGCATTTTGTGGGGGAGACTTTTAATGACTGCTTCTATTTCCTTACACGTAAGATAGTTTATCTGATCCTTATTTAACTTTGACAGCTATATAGAAAATCATCCATTTCAACTAGCTTTTCCAATTTTTTAGAGTATTGGCTTTTGTAGTAGGATTTTTGGAATTTCTTCAGTTCCTGTTGTTATATCTCCCTTTTCAATTCAGATTGTTAATTTGGATACTGTCTCTGTACCCTCTGGCTAGTCTGGCTAAAAGTTTATCTGTCTTGTTGATTTTCTCAAAGAACCAGCTCCTGGTTTTGTTGATTCTGTATATTGTTATCTTTGTTTCTACTTGCTTGATTTCAGCCTTGAGTTTGATTATTTCCTGATGTCTACAGCTTTTTGGTATATTTGCTTCTTTTTGTTCTAGAGCTTTCAAGTGTGCTGTTAAGCTGCTAGTGTATGCTCTCTCCAGTTTCTTTTGGAGACACTCAGAGCTATGAGTTTTTCACTTAATACTGATTTCATTGTGCCCCATAAGTTTGGGTACATTAAGTCTTATTTTTATTAACTTCTAAAAGTTCTTTAATTTCTTTCTCTATTTCTTTCCTGACCAAGTTGTATTGAGTAGGGAAATGTTCACCGTCCATGTGCATGTGAGATTTCTGTTGTTTGTATTTTTTTTAAAGACCAGCCTTAGTCTGTGGTGATCTGATAGAATGCATGGGATTATTTTATTCTTCTTTTGTTACAGACTTGTTTTGTATCCAATTATATGGTCAAATATGGAGAAGGTACCCTGAAGTGCTGAGAAGAAGGTATATTCTTTTGTTTTGGAGTGAAATGTTCTATAGATATATCTTAAATCCATTTGGTTCAAAACGTCTGTTAGTTTCACTGTGTCTCTGTTAAGTTTCTGTTTCCATGATCTATTCAACTGTGAGAGTAGCTCGTTAATGTCTCCTACTATTGTGTGAGGTTCAATGTGTGCTTTGAACTTCAGTAATGTTTCTTTTACAAATGTTGGTGCCCTTGCATTTGGGGCACAGAAGCTCAGAATTGAGAGTTCCTTTTGGTGAATTTTTCCTTTGATAAGTACGTAGTGTTCTTCCCCATCTTTTTTGATAACTTTTGGTTGAAAGTCTATTTTATTGGATACTAGAATTGCTACTGCAGCTTGTTTCTTGGGGCCATTTGCTTGGAAATTTTTTCCAGTCATTTACTTTGAGGTAATTTTTTTTTGTCACTGAAGTGTGTTTCTTATATGCAGGAAAATGCTGGGTTCTATTTTTCTATCCAGTATGTTAGTCTATGTCTCTTTATTGGGGCAATTGATGTTGAGAGATATTAAGGACCAATGATAGTTGCTTCCTGCTATTTTTGTTGTTAGAGGAAGAATTATGCTTATGTGGGTCTCTTCTTTTGGGCTTGTTGTGAGACAATTAATTTCTTGCTTTTCCTTGGGTGCAATTTCTCTCCTTGTGTTGGAGTTTACCTTCTGTTATCCTCTGAAAGACTGGATTGGTGAAAAGATATTATTTAAAGTTTATGGAACACTTCATGAATTTGTGTCATCCTTTTGTAGGGGCCATGTAATCTTCTCTGTATTGTTCCAACTTTAGTATATGTGCTGCTGAAGTGAGCATCCCTCTTTTCCTTTCTAATTTTGATTAATTTGGATATCTCTTTGTCTTTCAGTTATTTTCTCAAAGAATCAACTCTTCATTTTGTTGATTCTTTATATTCTTCCCTTTCTTTCTATTTTGATGATTTTTGCCCCCAATTTGACTTTTTTTCCTGCCATCTATTCCAGTTGGGTATTTTGTTTATTATTGTTGTATGACTTTCCTGTATGCTATTTAGCTGCTAGTATTGAATTTCTCCAATTTCTTCATAAAAGCACTTAGTGCTATGAACTTTCCTATTAGCACCACTTTAGTTGTGTCCCATACATTTGGGTTTTAACATTCATTTTCATTGAGTTCTAGGAAGTCTTCAATTTCTTTCTTTACCCAGTAGTCATTCAATAAGAAGTTGTTCAGTTTCCATGAGATTTTAGGCTTTCTCCTGTCTATATTGTTGAAATCCAGCTTTAATCACTGTTGGTCTGATAGAGTAATAGGAGTTATTTCAATTTTCTTGTATCAGTTGATACTTTCTTTGTAACCAAGTATATCTCTTTCTTCTATGGCTTCTTCATCGCCTGAGATCCTTTCAACACCTGAGATTCTCTATACCATCTCTTATATTCTGTTAGTGATGTATGCATCTGTAGTTTCTGTTTACTTACCTAGATTTTACATTTCCAGAATTTTCTAAGATTACCTTTTTTTTTCTATGTCTATTTTCATGTCTTAAACAGTTTTACTTGTTTTCTTCAACCCTTTGCTTGTGGGATGGAATTATTTAAGGGGCATGTTCTTTCTCCCCAATTGTTTGTGTTTTCCTGGCTTTCTTTGAAGGACTTACTCATTTCCACCAGTTAATTGTTTGTGTTTACCTGGTTTTCTTAAATATTTATTTATTTTCTTGTTAAGGTCCTCTATAATAGTTATAAAGTTGATTTTACAGTCTTTTTCTTATGCTTCATCTGCCCAGGGATTGCTGTAGTAGGATGCTGGGCTCTGATGGTGACATATCATCCTGGTAGCTGTTGATTTTATTCTTATACTGGTATCTAGGAATCTGGGTTTAGGATGAATATAGGTCTTGATGCCAATTTCTAAGTTTGTCTTATTGGATGAATATTTTGTTCCTTGGTTCCTTTTTCCTCTTGGATCTTCTTATTTTTGTGTTCTGGATTTCTGGTGGCTGGGGTAATCTCTGGTCCAACATGGAGTCTCCATTTGAGTTGGGAGTTGCACTTCTGGAGATTAGCATAACCTTTGGTCCAGCAAAGGTTTTTGCCTAATTTGGGAGATGAGACATGGTGATGAGGAAGGGAGTAGCGATTTGGTATAGTGTCACTAAGGACACTGACAGAGTGGAAAAGATTAATGAGTAAACTTCTTTCTTGAGTTCTGGTAGTCAGTGTGGTCTCTGGTCCAGCAGGGTGTATCTGTCTGAGTTTGCCTGTCTGTTTTACTGGAAGATACATTTCTGGGTGGTGAGGCCTGAACGTGTTCTTCTAACCAGTGTGTCTTGCACCTGAGCAGTGGATGGAATGGTAGCATGGGAAGGTATTGCAGTGGGTTTAGTCTTTAGGATCCAAATGGAGGATCCTACACAGGTCAGCCTCTTACTTGTTCTGACTCAAATGAAGCTAATTATAAAGCCCCACTAAGAAACAAGGTTCAGCATTCTGATTATGATGATGGCTTGAAGGCAAGGTTCACAAATAATCACACCCAGACAATAATAAGAGTTTATTATGATGATAATGTCCAAGACCACAAGTCTGAGCCTGCATCAGCAGTTGACAATGGAACAGCACACCATGGCCCCAACCCCACAGCCCTATATGTCTCCAAAGAGACCTGCTCCAATTCAACACACACAGCCCTGCCTGATTACCACAAGACCTGATCAAACTCCAGGCACACTCTGGCTTTTCCTGGCCTGCCTCATATGACTGAGCAACTGCTAGATCCTCGGACTTCCATCCACAGCTGCCTCGTGGGACTGAGCAACTGCTAGATCCTTGGACTTCCATCCACAAGTACTGCTGACTATTGTTGGGGAGTTTGACTACAAGCTGTAAGTCATCAACAAATTCCCTAACTATATAGAGACTACCCATATGTTCTGTGAATCTAGAGAACCCTGACTGGACTCCACCATCTTTGCTCCAGCACCAGGGCAGCTGGGACCAACAGGCTCAGAGACAGACAGGCATAATATCGCTTGGGTCTCAGACAGCTTGTGTGTAACCTGCTACAAGAGCTGGGCAGATCTGCAGTAAACAGCACGCCAGCTCTGATGTGGGACTTTTGCCTTGCAGAGGGACCTCCGCACTGGGCGGGAGCCTAGCAGCTTCCCTTTAGCGACCTCTGTTCCTGGATCAACTGCACTGAGGAGACAGGTACCCAGTTTCTCCCCAATATAACATCGCTTGGGACATGGCCTGTTGGGGCTTCCTTCTGCTCCCAAGAACAGGACAGCACTGTGGTCCTCTGGGCGCCAACTCTGCTGTGGGCCAGCCCCCCTGGAGAGTGACCTGCACCACCGAGAGCGTGCAGAGTGCACTCCTCCATCTTTGCTCCAGCACCAGGGCAGCTTGTGTGTACCCTGCTCCCAAGAGCTGGGCAGATCTGCAGTAATCGATGCATCAGCCCTGCTGTGGGACTTCTGCCCTGCAGAGGGATGCCCCCTCGACCCCCGGGAGAGATCACATACCCCTGCACAAGGCGGGAGCCTGCCAGGCTCCCTTTGGCAACCTCTGCTCCTGGAATCCACTATGCTGAGCGTTTGGATGTGCAGGGACTCCCCAATATAACATCACTTGGGGCAAGGCACATCAGGGCTCCAAAGTCACTCAAGAGCAGAGCAGGACCCAGAAATTGGTGCCAGGGGAATCCCGGTAATCCAGGGGGGCCAGAAATAGCTTTGCAGGCTCACAGGAGGTCCAACCAACAGCCAGGGACAGCAGGACCAACTAACGCCAGAGGTAACCAGATGGAAAAAAGCAACATTACTAACAGAAATCAAAGTAATATGGCACCAAGTGAACCCAAATCTCCAATAGCAGCAAGTCCTGGATACCCCACCACACCCAAAAGACAAGATCTGGATTTAAAATCACTTCTCATGATGCTATTAGAGGATAACAAGAAGGACACAGATAAATCTAATAAAGAATTACAGGAGACAATGAATCAACGGTAAGAAGCCCTTACAAAGGAAACACAAAAATCACTTAGAGAAATGCAGGAGAACATGGAACAACAGATGGAGGCCCACAAGGAGACAACACAAAAATCAATTAAAGAAATGAATCAACGGGTAGATGAACTTTCAAAAGAATCACAAAAATTGCAAAAAAAATGCAAAAGAATATGGGTCAACAGACGGATGCCCATAGGGAGGCAACACAAAAATTGCTTAAAGAAATGAATCAACGAATCGATGCCCTTACAAAGGAAACACGAGAACTGCATAAAGAAATACAGGAGACGATGGATCAACAGATGGAAGCCCATGAGGAGGAAACACAAAAATCACTTAGAGAAATACAGGAGAACTTGGGTCAACAGGCAGAAATCCTGAAAGAGGTAATGCAAAAATACCTTAAAGAAATACAGGAAAATACAAACAAACAGGTGAAGGATCTCAGCAAATCCATCCAGGATCTAAAAAAGGAAGTAGAAGCAACTAAGAAAATACAAAGGGAGAAAACTTTGGAGATAGAAAACCTTGGGAAGAAATCAGGAGTCATAGATGCAAACATCAACAATAGAATACAAGAGATGGAAGAAAGAATCTCATGTGCTGAAGATACCATAGAAAGCATCGACTCAACAGTCAAAGAAAATGCAAAATGCAGAAAAATTGAAACCCAAAACATTCAGGAAATACAGGACACAATGAGAAGACCAAACCTAAGGATTATAGGTATAGATGAGAGTGAAGACTTGCAACTTAAAAGGCCAGTAAACATCTTCAACAAAATTATGGAGGAAAACTTCCCTAACCTAAAGAGAGAGATGCTGATGAACATACAAGAAGCCTACAGAACTCCAAACAGACTGGACTAGAACAGAACTACCTCCCGTCACATAATAATCAAAACACCAAATGTACTAAACAAAGAAAGAATATTAAAAGCAGTAAGAGAAAAGGGCCAAGTAACATACAAAGGAAGACCTATCCGAATCACATCAGACTTCTCACCAGAGACTATGAAAGCCAGAAGATCCTGGGCAGATCTCATGCAGACACTAAGAGAGCACAAATGCCAGCCTAGACTACTATACCCAGCAAAACTCTCAATCTCCATAGATGGAGAGACCAAGATATTCCATGATAAAACCAAATTTTCACAATATCTTTCCACAAACCCAGCCCTGCAAAGGATAATAGGCGGAAACTGCCAATACAGGGAGAGAAACAACACCCTGGAAAAAATGAGATAGTAACATTCTTGCTTCAAACCCAAAAGTAGATAACCACTCAAGCTAAAGATAGCATCAAGAAAGGCAGGTGGCAATAATCACTATGCCTTAATCTCTCATAATATCAATGGTCTCAAGTCCCCAATAAAAAGATATAGACTAACAGACTGGATACATAAACAGGACACAGCATTTTGCTGCATGCAGGAAACGCACCTCAGTGTCAAAGACAAACACTACCTCAGAGTAAAAGGCTGGAAAATAATTTTACAAGTAAATGGCCCCAAGAAACGAGCCAGAGTAGCCATCCAAATATCAGATAAAATTGATTTTCAACCTAAAGTCATCAAAAAAGACACAGAAGGACACTACATACTGATGAAGAGAAAAATCCACCAAGAAGAACTCTCAATTCTGAATATCTATGCTCCAAATGCAAGGGCACCCTAAGTCCTAAAAGAAACTTTACTGAAGCTCAGAGCACACATCTCCACTGACACAATAATAGTGGGTGAGTTCAACACCCCGCTCTCTGAAATGGATAGTTCAGGAAAGCAGAAACTAAACAGGGACACAGTGAATCTAATTGAAGCCTTGGACCAAATGGAACTAACTGATATATATAGAACATTTCATCCTAGAGCTAAAGAATACACCTTCTTCTGAGAACCTCATGGTACCTTCTCCAAAATCAACCATATAATTGGTCACACATCAGACCTCAACAGATATAAGAAGATAGAACTAATCCCATGCCTCCTATCAGATCACTATGGAATAAGGGTAGTCTTCAATGGCAACAAAAACAAGAGAAAACCCACATACACATGGAGGCTGAACAGTGCTTTGCTCAATGATAACTTAGTCAAGGTGGAAATAAAGAAAGAAATGAAAAACTTTTTGAAATTTAATGAAAATGAAGGCACAACATACCCTAATTTATGGGACACAATGAAAGCAGTGCTAAGAGGAAAATTCATAGCCCTGAGTGCCGCCAAAAAGAAACGGGAGACAGCATACACTAACAGCTTAATGGCACACCTGAAAGCCCTGGAACAAAAAGAAGCAAATACACCAAAGAGGAGAGAAGGCAGGAAATCATCAAACTCAGGGCTAAAATCAATCAAGTAGAAACAAATAAAACCATACAAAGAATCAACCAAACTAGTAGTTGATTCTTTGAGAAAATCAACAAGATAGATAAGCCCTTAGCCAGACTAGCCAGAGGGCACAGAGACAGTATCCAAATTTAAAAAATCAGAAACGAAAAGGGAGAGATAACAACAGAAACTGAGGAAATTCAAAAAATCATCAGATCCTACTACAAAAGCCTGTATTCAACACAACTAGAAAATCTGGAGGAAATGGACAATTTCCTTGACAGATACCAAATACCAAAATTAAATCAGGATCAAATAGACCATCTAAACCATCCTTGGCCCCAGAAGAAATAGAAGTTGTCATTGGAAGTCTTCCAACCAAAAAAAGCACAGGTCCAGATGGTTTTAGTGCAGAATTCTATCAGACATTCAAAGAAGACCTAGCACCAATACTCTTCAAACTATTCCACAAAATAGAAACAGAAGGAACACTACCCAACTCGTTCTATGAAGCCACAGCTACGCTAATACCAAAATCACATAAAGATCCGACAAACAGAATCTCAGGCCAATCTCTCTTATGAATATCGATGCAAAAATACTCAATAAAATTCTTGCCAACTGAATCCAAGAACACATCAAAATGATCATTCACTACAATCAAGTAGGCTTCACCCCAGGGATGCAGGGATGTTTCAATATAAGGAAATCCATCAATGTAATCCACTATATAAACAATCTCAAAGAAAAAAACACATGGTCATCTCATTAGATGCTGAGAAAGCATTTGACAAAATTCAGCATCCTTTCATCCTAAAGGTCTTGGAAAGAGCTGGAATTCGAGGCCCATATCTAAACATAGTAAAAACAATTTACAGCAAACCGGTAGCCAGCATCAATCTAAATGGAGAGAAACTTGAAGCAATCCCACTAAATCAGGGACTAGACAAGGCTGCCCTCTCCATATCTTTTCAATATAGTACTTGAGTTCTAGCTAGAGCAATTAGACAACAAAAAGAGGTCAAAGGGATACAAATTGGAAAGGAAGAATTCAAGCTATCACTATTTGCAGACGATATGGTAGTATACTTAAGTGACCCAAAGAATTTTACCAGAGAACTCCTACAGCTGATAAACAACTTCAGCAAAGTGGCCGGATATAAAATCAACTAAAGCAAGTCAGTAGCCTTCCTATACTCAAAGGATAAGCAGGCTGAGAAAGAAGTTAGAGAAATGATACCCTTCATGATAGCCACAAAACATATAAAGTATCTCGGTGTGACTCTAACCAAACAAGTGAAAGATCTGTATGACAAGAACTTCAAGTCTCTGAAGAAAGAAATTGAAAAAGACCCCAGAAAATGGAAAAATCTGCCATGCTCATGGATTGGCAGGATTAATATAGTAAAAATGACCATTTTGCCAAAAGCAATATACAGATTAAATGCAATCCCCATCCAAATCCCAACTCAATTCTTCATAGAGTTAGAAAGAGCAATTCAAAATTTCATCTGGTATAACAGAATACTCAGGATAGCTAAAACTAACTCAAGAGTAAAAGAACCTCTGGGAGAATCAGTATCCCAGACTTCAAGCTGTACTACAGTGCAATAGTGTTAAAAACTGCATGGTATTGGTACTGTGACAGGTATGTAGACCAAGGGAACAGATTTGAAGACCCAGAAATGAATCCACACTTCTATGATCACTTGATCTTTGACAAAGGAGCTAAAACCATCCAGTGGAAAAAAGATAGCCTTTTCAACAAATTGTGCTGGCTCAACTGGAGGTCAACATGCTGAAGAATGCAAATTGACCCATTCTTATCTCCTTGCACTAAGCTCAATTCCAAGTGGATCAAGGACCTCCACATAAAACCAGACACTCTGAAACTAATAGAAAGGAAACTAGGGAAGAACCTTGAACATATGGGCACAGGGGAGAATTTCCTGAATAGAACTCCAATAGCTTATGCTCTAAGATCAAGAATTGACAAATGGGACCTCATTAAATTACAAGGTTTTTGCAAGGCAAAAGACACTGTCAAAAAGACAAAGCAGCAACCAACTAACTGTGAAATGATCTTTACCAACCCTACATCCAACAGAGGGCTAATATCCAATATATACAAAGAGCTCAAGAAGTTAAACTCCAGAGAGGCAAGTAACCCTATTAAAAATGGGGTACAGATCTAAACAAAGAGTTCTCACCTGAAGAATATCTAATGGCTGAGAATCACCTAAAGGGATGTTCATCATCCTTATTCATTAGGGAAATGCAAATCAAAACAACCCTGAGATTCCATCTCACACCAGTCAGAATGGCTAAGATCAAAAACACAGGAGACAGCAGCTGTTGGCTAGGATGTGGAGAAAGATGAACACTCCTCCACTGCTGGTGGAATTGCAAGCTGGTACAACCTCTCTGGAAAGCAGTCTGGCGGCTCCTCAGAAAACTGGGCATGACACTCCCAGAGGATCCTGCTATACCACTCCTGGGCCTATACCCAGAGGCTTTACCTGCGTGCAATGAGGACACATTCTTCACTATGTTCATAGCAGCCTTATTTATAATAGCCAGAATCTGGAAAGGACCCAGATGTCCCTCAACAGAGGAATGGATTCAGAAGATGTGGAATATTTACACAATGGAATACTACCCTGCAGTTAAAAACAATGAATTCACGAAATTCTTAAGCAAATGGTCAGAACTTGAAAATATCATCCTTTGTGAAGTAACCAAATCACAAAAGAACACACATGGTATGCAGTCAATGATGAGGGGATATTAACCCAGAATCTCAGAATACCCTAGACACTATTCGCTTATCAATAGATTTCCAAGAAGATGGAAGGAGAGACCCCTGGTCCTGGAAAGACTGGATGTAGGGGAATGTCAGGACAGAGAAGTGAGAGGGGCTTGAATGGGGAAAAGAGGGAGGGAAGGGGACTTATTGGACTCTCGGGGAGGGAGGAAACGGAAAAGGGGAAATGATTTTGAATATAAACAAAAAATACCTAGAAAATAAAATAAAATTAAAAAAAATTGATAGGAAGAAGTCAAGGTATCACTATTTGTGGATGATATGATTGTATACATAAGCAATCCCAAAATTTCAAACATAGAACTCCTACATCTTATAAACAACTTCAGCAAAGTAGCTGGATATAAAATTAACTGAAACAAATCAATAGCCCACCTCTACCCAAATGATAAACAGACTTAGAAAGAAATTAGGGAAATAACACCCTTCATCATAGTCACAAATAATATAAAATATCTTGACAAAACTTTAAACAAGCAAGTGAAAGATCTATATGTCAAGAACTTCAAGTCTCTGAAAAAGAAATCAATGAAGATCTCAAAAGATGAAAAGATCTCCCACACTCATTGATTAGTAGAATTACATAGCATAAATGGCCATCTTACCAAAAGTAATCAACAGATTCAAAGCAATCCCCTCAAAATTCCAACTCAATTCTTCACAAAATAGAAAGAGAAATATTCAACTTCATCTGGAATAGCTAAAAACCCACGATAGTGAAAACATTTCTCTAGAATAAAAGAACTTCTAGGGGAATCACCTTCTCTGACTTCAAGGTGTACTATAGAGCAATAGTGATAAAAAAAACACATGGTATTGCTACAGAGAAAGACCATACAGTGGATAAAAGAAAGCATTATCAACAACTCAACCTGGTCTAACTTGTGGTTTACATGTAGAAGAATGCAAATTGAACCATTTTTGGCTCCTTTTAAAAAGCTCAAGTCCAGGTGGATTAAGGACCTTCATATAAAACTAGATACACTGAATCTGATACAAGAGAAATTGGGAAATAGCCTTGAACACACTGGCCCAGGGGAACATTTCCTGAACTGAACACCAATGGCTCAGGCTTTAAGATCAACAATTGTCAAATGGGACATCATAAAATTGAATAGCTTCTGTAAGGCAAAGGAAGCTGTCAATAGGCCAAAAATCCAATCTATAGATTGGGGGAAGATCTTTATTAATCCTACATCCAAAAGAGGGCTAATATCCAAAATATACAAAGAACTCAAAAAGTTAGACTCTAAAAAGCCAAATAACTCACTTAAAAATAGAGTACAGAACTAAACAAAGAATTTGCAACTGAGAAATCTCAAATGGCCTAGAAATGTCTTTGTCATCAGGGAAATGCAACACCAAATGACCCTGAGATTCTACCTCACACCAGTCAAAATGGCTAAGATCAAAACTCAGACATCAGCAGATGCTGGCACAGATGTAGGGAAAGAGGAACACTCCTCCATTGTTGGTGGTATTGCAAGCTGTACAGCCACTTCTAAACAACCTGTCAGTTCTTCAGAACATTGGATATAGTAATACCTGAATACCCAACAGTACCACTCCTAAGCATATATGCAAAAGATGCTTCACTGTATCACAAGGAAACATACTATGTTATAGAAGCCTTATTTATAATTGCCAAAAGCTGGAAACAACACAGATTCCTTGAACAGAGGAATAGATATAGAAAATATGGTACATTTTCACAATGGAATGCTACTCAGCTGTTAAAAAGAATGACTTCATGAAATTCACAGGCAAATGGATGGAACTAGAAAATATGATCCCAAGTGAGGTAACTCTGTCACAAAAGAACACATATGGTATGTACTCACTGATAAGTGGATATTAGGAAAAATCTAGGAATACCCACAATATAACTCACAGACCATATAAAGCTCAGGAAGAATAAAGACTAAAGTGTGGATGCTTCAGTCCTACCCAGAAGGGGAAAGAAAATAATCATGGGAGTTAGAGGAACAGAGGGACCTGGGAGGAGGCAAGATCAGGTGTGGGATGATATTGGGAAGAAATACAGAAGGTCAGGAAATTGAACAGAGGTGTGTAGCAGTTGGGGATAGGGAACTTGTGGTACCCATGAGAAAGTCCCAGATGCCAGGAAAGCAAGAGGCTACCAGGACTCAAAGGGTATGACTTTAGCTGAAAAGCCCAAGAAAGTGGTGATAGAACCTGTAGATACCATATCCAGTAGATAGGCATGGCCCCTACTTGAGGGATGGGGCCACCTACTCAAATATTTTAACCCAGAATTGTTCCTGTCTAAAGGATACACAGGGACAAAGAGTGGAACAGAGACTGAAGGAAAGGCTATCCAGAGACTACCCCACTTAGGGATCAATCCCATCTGCAGATACCAAACCCAGATACTATTGCTTCTGTCAAGAAGTGCTTGCTGACAGGAGACTGGTATGCACGTTCCCTGAGAGGCTCTGCCAGAGCCTGACTAATACAGAGGTGGATGCTCACAGCCAACCATTGGAGTGAGCAGTGGGACCCCAATGGAGGAGTTAGTGTAAGGACTGAAGGAGCTGAAGGTAATTGAAACCCCATAGGAAGAACAGCAATATCAACTTACCAGATCACACAGAGCACCCATGGAATAAACTACCAACCATGGAGGGATCTGTGGCTCCAGCTGCATATGTAGCAGAGGATTACCTTATCTGGTAATCTGGAATCAATGGGAGAGGAAGCCCTTGGTCCTGTGGGAGCTAGATGCCCTAGTATAAGTGAATGCTAGGGTGGTGAGGCAGGAGTTGGGGAATGGGGGAGTGGGAGAGTGAGGGAGTAGGTGATGGAGCACTCTCATAGAAGCAGGGTAGAAGGGGGATGTAATAGTGGGTTTGTGGAGGGGAAACTGGGAAGGGGACACTTGAAATGTAATAAATAAAATAACCAAAAAATTTTTCTGTGAAGTTTTCCCACAGATGAATCAGTTATCTTCTCCAGGAAAAGAGCAAATGACACTAAGAAAGAGACCATCCTGCCTGAATTTAATAAGATAAACTGAAAAGATGCATTGAAAATGGCAAAAAGAAAAGAATTGTCTGTATAATCATCTCCTGAAGCCAGCAGAGAGAGAGAAACTTTCCCTTCTTTGAGGAGGAGGAGCCAGGAATTATGTATAAGTCCTGCATTTGAAACTGGGTCCCTGGCCCTTCCCTTTAGCCCCTATTACTGGGCATATTTCAGCCACACTCAGTACCAACCCATGAATTAGACATTTAGACTCATATTAGAATTGGCAGCAAACAAACTTCTTGTCACTGTGTGTCTACCCTTGAGCAACAGAGCATGGAACAGAACTTCATCTGTAGGAAAGAGTACAGTACTTTGTCTCAGAACTCAGTTAAGATATTCTCTGGTCAGAGAAAGAAAGCACCTAATAAAAGCCAAATGTTATATATGCTAGATCAAAGCTCAGAGACAACCTCTCTAGCTTGGCTCCAAGCTCAAGCAGAGACCTATGTGACAGACCTGAATTACTGTGGGACCATGGTGTGATACAAGGCCAACTCCATAATCCTGTGACCATCAGTCACGTGTAGCCATGCCCCAGGCCCCTAGCGTTCTGGCTAGACTCCACCTCTACAGTCACCTAGCTATAGCCAGGCTTTCCCCGCCCCTCAGTTACCTGGTAACCCAGGCCATTATTTAAGGAGGCTTCCTGCCCCTTATTCTTTATTCTTTTATTCCCTTATTCCTCGTTCTCTTTATCCCTCTTATCTCTCTCCCACCCCTTTTCCTTCCTTCTCTCTCTCTCTTTCTCTCTTTCTCTCTCTCTCTCTCTCTCTCTCTCTCTCTCTCTCTCTCTCTCTCTCTCTCTCTCTCTCTCTCTCTCTCTCCCTCCCTCTTTCTCTCATCTATTTTCTTCACCTTTCCACGTGGTCATGGCTTTTTCTCATCTTTTTATCTTCTCTTTTCTCTTTATTTCTCTATCTCTTTTTCTCTTTATATTTTCTTAATAATAAAGCATTAAAGCTATAAACAGTCTCTTATTGAATTTGCCACACAGAGCTAGCCTCAGCATTCCTGGCCATCAGGGAAAGGATCCAAGCCATCTCAGAAGCTCTCTCAACAAAAGCATCTCAACCAAACAGCTTCTCTACAGGTATTCGGGGCCGTACAAACGGCCCCGCCTTCTAGACAAAGATCTCGGCACTAGCTAGCTAGCCAGCCTCTGCGCTCTACAGGTTCGGGTGCCAGAGGTCCATGCCAGAATGGCACCGCCTTCTGAGAGAGACCTCCCTGCCTGCCCACTAGCCAGGCAGCTTCATGCTCTATAGATACTCTGGTGCCAGCACTGGCTATCACGGTGAGGCACACACGTCCTGATGGCCTCCCCTATCCTCACGCGGGCTCTGCCTGTCTGTCTTTCCTACGTGGGATCTGCCACAGCTGCTGCCACTTGAGTGAGACCCACACACTGCCTCTGCCCCCCATTTCTTCCCCCCCCACAAATTACTACTATATTTTTACACTCTTCAAGTGTTACTGAGAAGTACCTAGCTAGCTCTAGAGTTGTGAGGATCCTTATAGCTATGACTCTCTAGGACAGCTGAGTTTAGTGCCACTCTTTTTGGCCAAGGGACTATCTCAAGTACCTGATTTCCACCATCAAGTACCATAACTATTATTAAGCCAGTTCTAATAGTTAAGTTTCTTAAATTTGCTTCTGTTGAACACATATTCTTTTTCAGCCTAAGTCAACCTTGGGTACAACATGGATCTCAGTATATACTTGCAATTATGCAACACTTGGAGATATGACACTCAGATACAACCTAAGTGACCATCAGCTAAGATGGCCAAGAGTATGTCTTAATAAATAGTCAGAGACACAGACACAGAGAGAAAAACACAGAGATAGTAGGAGAGAATATGTGTGTGTGTGTGTATACACTTGTATGTAGGAATACATAAGAATGAAGTGCATGTGTGTATCCAAAACTGAGTGTTGATCCTTGTGCTTAGATACAGAGTTTCTCACTAGCCTGGAATATATTCCATAGGCAAGATTGCCTATCCATTGCAGCCCATATATCCTCCTGTAAATATCACTCTAGCATAGAGACTGCAAGTTCTCCATCAATTGCAGATAGTGACTTGTTTAAAGGATAGGAAAGAGTCTGTGTCCACTTCCCTGGCTCAGTGTTGGAATGCCTTGTGGCTTGAACATGTCCATACCCTGGGAGTGCTTCCACAGTCTCCATGAGTTCACATATGCATCAGCCCTGTTGTGTCTAGAAAACAATATTTCCTTGGTATCATCTAGTCCACTCTGGCTCTCAGCATCTGTCCCTCTTTTTCCACATTGATACCTGAGTCTTAAGGGGAAGATTTTGATGAAGACACTCCATTTAGAATTAAGAATTACAAAGTCTCTTGCTCTCTGCACACTATTCAGTTATGTGAGTGTGTGTGTGTGTGTGTGTGTGTGTGTGTGTGTGTATGCATGCACATGTGAGTGCAAGTGTCTCTGTGTGTGTCTCATTAGGTCCCATCTACTTAAAGAAGTAGCTTCTCTGATAAAGACTTAGCAAGGCACTAATATATGGGTATAATATAATAGCATTATGAGTCATTTTAATTGCTATGTTCCTTTAGGAGAATAATATTATTTGTTTTCCCCATAGATCCATGGTTTATCCATTCTCAGTTTATTGACTATGCCAGCATTGTCAGGCATGAGTCCATCTCACAGAAAGGTTTTTTAATGAAATGAAGCCTATAAAGTAGCAGTTTTTCCTCGTTCTTAACAACTGAATAGTTTTCCTGAGGTTTGCAGGCAAATGGATGGAACTAGAAATATCATGCTGACTGAGGTAACTCAGACCCAAAAGGACAAGCATGATATGTTCTCACTAATAAGTGGATGTCAAAAAGCAAAGAGTACCTGAGATAAAGTCCACAGAATTCAAAAAGGTCAACAAGCTGAAGTGCCAAGTGAGGATGTTTCAGTCCCATTTGGGACGGAGAACAAACAATCACAAATGGAGAGGAAGGCAAGAAAGGACCTGGGAGGGAAAGTGAAAGTGGGGAAGTCAGAATGAGAGGGGAATCTGATCTGGTATTGGGTGAGGGAAAAGGACTGAAGCTCTAAGGGTCAGCAGAAAGAATGGAAACAGGCAACCTCAGGAGGTAGGAGGTTGGGGGGACCCTCCAGAATGTATCAGAGACCTGGGAGGTGAGAGACTCTCAGGACTCAAAGGGAGGGACATTAGATGAAATGACCAACAATAGGAAGAGGGAACTTATATAGCCCACCTCCAGCAGGAAGACAGGGCATTAAATGAGGGAGAGGGGGCCATCCCACAGTCACAACTCTGACCCATAATTGTGTCTCTCTGAAAGAATTGTAGGGATGGAAATGGAGAGGAAACTGAGGAAACGAAGTTCCAGAGACAGACCCAAAGTGGGATCAAGCTCAAGGGGAGGTCGCAAGTCCCGACACTATTACTGAGGCTATGGAGCTCTCACAAAAAAGGGACTGAGCAAGACCACACTCCAGAAGACCCAACAAGCAGCTGAAAGAGTCAGATGCAGATATTTGCCCCCAACCAATGGATAGAAGCAGTTGACTCTGATGTTGAATTAGGGAAGGTTGAAGAGAAGGGCAATCCTGTAGGAGGACCAGTAATCTCATTTAATCGGGACCCCCAAGATCTCTCTAACACTGGACCACCAAACAGGCAACATACACCATCTGATATGAGGCCCCCAACACACATACAGTAGAGGACTGCCAGTTCTGTGTTCATTCAGAGGTGATGCACCTAACCCTCTAGAGACTTGAGACCCCACAGAGCTTAGAAGTCAGGTAGGGTGGTGGTGGGGAACATCCATGTGGAGACAGGGGGGAGGGGAGGAGGTAAAGGATTTGGAACAGTCAGAGGGTGGACGGGGAGAATAAAATATGGAGTGTAAAAAATTAATTAATTAATTAATTAATAAAAAATTATTAACAACAACGACAAAAAACTGATAGAGATGGAGGTATTCACAGCACAAGTAAAATTTGCCCCTGTCTTTTGGAACTGCAAAATTTGAAAGTATATTTATTCTCTTGTAGCCATTTATAGGCCATCCCTTTTGCCTGTATTGAATAAAGATATATTGACCTATGTACAAAAAAAAAAAAATAAATTAAGTAGCAGTTTTCCATATGGCCCTTCAAAAGCTTCTTAGTGTTAGTTGCTCCTTCCTATACACTCTCCTTTATATCTCTTTTCCATCCTCCACCACATTAAATTCTCCAATTCCAATCTTTCCTCATTTCTCCATAATTATATACTCTATAGTTACTTCCTTGACACATCCTTTCCTCCCAATAGTCCCTTTCTAGGTACAGACACTTTGTGGTTATACGTATTTTAGCATGAGTTTTGAATGCTTCATAGGTAACATATAAGAAAAATGGTATTTGTCTTTAGTGTTTGGCTTAACTTACTCAAGATTGCTTATTCTACCTCTATAAATTCCGTTATTTCATTTTTCTTAACTGTTGTGAAACTATACATTTTCATTATTTAGCCAACAGTTGATGGATATTGTTCATTTTTTCCAATTTCTGGCTAGTATGAATAGAGCAGCAGTGGAGATGCATGAACAAATACCTCTATTGTAGGCTGTGGAGTCATTTGGGTATACGCTCAGAGTGCTATAGCTGGACCGTGAGGTAGACATAGTTCCAGATTCCTTAGGGAATTCCATACTGATCTCCATAGTGGTTGGACACGTTTGCATTCCCACCACAAACAATGGATGAGTTTTCCATTACCCTATATCCTTGCCACCAGGAGCTGATATTTGATTTTATTGATCTTGTCCATTCTGACTTGTATAAAATGAAACCTCAAAGTAGTTTTTTTTATTTTCTATATTTTTTCTATTTACATTCCAAATAATTTCCACTTTCCTGTTTCCTCCCTCCCCGAAAGTCCCATAATCCCCCTTCCCTCCCCCTGTTCCCCATTCAAAGTAGCTTTAATTAGCATTTCCCTAATGGATGAGGATATTGAGCATTTCTTTCAGTGTTTCTCAGCCAGTTGTGTTTTATCTTCGTTAATTTTCTTTAGTTCTGTAAGCTGATTTTAATTTGGATTTTTTTTTTTTTTTGATTTTCAAGACACAGTTTTTCCATGTAGTCCTGGATGTCCTGGAACTCACTTTGCAGACCAGGTTAGCCTTGAACTCAGCAATCTCCTGTCTCTGCCTCCCAAGTGCTAGGATTAAAGACATACAACACCACTTTGTTTTCTTGAAGTTCAGAGTTTTCTTCTTTTACACAATGAAAGTGCAAAGCCAGAAACCACAATTGTTGCAAAATACCTCTAAGGAAACAAATGAGAAGCCTTGATAACACATAATGAGACAAAGAACCTCTCAAAGTGACATTCAGTTCATTTTCTGTTGGCCATCTACTGCTGAGCATGAGGCCTGCCCTTAAGTGTGGTTTGCATTAAAAGTTTAACTCCACTGGAAAAACAGGCAATTGTTTTCTTCTGAGTGGCTATCAGTTGGAGATAACTTATGAGTTTGTGGTTCAGACCTATGAGGGCACTGTGCACATTGTCACAGTCTCTGTGAGTGCATATAGGCTTTGGATCTGCTATGTTTAGAAAATAGTTTTTTCTTAGTGTTCTTCAACCCATTGTTCTTAAGATTTTCCAATCTCCTGTTTCATAGGGTTCCTTGAACCCCGAGGGGAGAGATTTGATAGCAAAGTCCCATTTAGGACTGAGTGTTCAAATTTCTATTACTCTCTACACATTGTCTAGCTTTGGGTCTCTATTTGTTTCCAACTGCTGCAAGAGGAAACTTCTCTGATGGTGGCAAAGCAAGACACTGATCTATGAGCATAGCTGAATATCTCTAGGGGTCATTTCATTGCTACATTCCTTTAGCAAAATAGTAGTACTTCAATTTCCTTAAGGTCTCTGGCCTATCTAGTTTCAGGTTCTTGCCCACTCAAGTAGTGTCAAGTATGGGTTTCAAATCATGGGTGGGCTTAAAATAGTCTATTATTGATTTGTTCCTCCTACAATATTTGAGCTACTATTGCTTGAGTACATATCACATGCAGGTTATCATTGTAGAACTAGATCAAAGAGTTTGTAGCTGAGATGGTGTTTGCCTTTTTCCTATGGTAGTGTGCACAATGCCTATCTTTACCATGAATACTAGTCAGTAGGGGTGGAACTTCTGTGTAGGGACCCGATTGTCTTCTCTGTGTTTATTGAATTAGGGAGGTTTTGTTTTTAGAAATAGGTCCCTATCATAAGGTTTTGAGAGCAACCAATTTCTGTGACAATATCCTGGGTTGTTTGAGGTTGGCCAATAACTTGACTAAATGTAACTCATTCTTGGAAATAAAACTTTCATTTGGTGAAGAGATATTGGGGGCTATATCCCCCATTATTTGGTAGTTATATTAAGAACTCTTGAATTTATGTATATATTTTAACCAAATGAAAGTTTCAGTTCCAGGAAAGGGTTACATGTAATCTAATTGGAGAAAGAACAATATCTTGCACAAATGGTGCTTAGAAACTTAGATATCAACATACAAAAAGAAACTATATCTATTATGTCTCACCTTGTACCAAATTTGTCTCTAAATAGATCAAAGATATTAACATAGAACCACATATCAAAAAGCTTCTACAGGGAAACATATTGAGTACACTTCAATATATAGGCACTTGTATTAGATTTCTAATAAGGATCTTGTAGCAGATGGGATCTCATGAAATTAAACAGCTTCTGTATCGCAAAGGGAACTGTCAAATTATTGAAGTGGCTGCCCACATAGTTCAATAAAATATTTGTATGTGTCAGATAAATTCCTATGTATGTATCAGGGAACTAAAGTCTAAATACAAAAACCTTTATATACTTGCTTCTTCTATGCCTGTATATTCATAAAGTATGCTATATGTTTGGGTGTGCATTCCTTTAGGTCACCATCTGTAGCAGGGAAAAAGGCAGCTCCAAAGCCTTCTGTGCTTAGCCTGCCAGGAGAAAATGATCTCCCAAAAGCTCTTTCAATTCTGAGTGTGGAGGTGAGATCTCTACTTTCTCTCTGGAGGGGGGTCAGCTAGGAGCACACAGGACATAAGATCAGTGGAGCTGTTGGGACAGGAGTCTTCCCTTCTAGCTACCATTTGCAGCAGGGAACCAGACAGCTCCACAGCCTTCTGTATACAGACCCTGCCAGAAGAGAGTTGATCTCCCAGGAATACGGGCTCAGGCTTACAGGCCCATAGGAGGGATAAGCTCCAGCCAGAGACAGTAAGACCAACTAACACCAGAGATAACCAGATGGTAAAAGGCAAGTGCAAGAACCCTACCAATAGAAACCAAGGCTATGTGGCAACATCAGAGCCCAGTTCTCCCACCACAGCAAGTCCTGGATACCCCAACACACCGGAAAAGCAAGAGTTGGATTTAAAGTCTCATCTCACGATTCTGTTAGAAGGCATCAAGAAGGACATAAATAACTCCCTTAAAGAAATACAGGAGAACATGGGTCAAATGGTAAAAGCCATTAAAGAGGAAACACAAAATTCCCCGAAAGAAATACGGGAGAGCATGGGTGAACAGGTAGAGGCCCTCAAAGAGGAAACACAAATCCCTTAAAGAATTACGGGAAAACACAAACAAGTGAAGCAACTGAACAAAACCATACAGGATCTAAAAATGGAAGTAGAAACAATAAAGAAATCACAAAGTGAGACATCTCTGGAGATAAATAATCATGGAAAGAATTCAGGAGTCATAGATGCAAGTGTCAACAACAGAATAGAAGAGATAGAAGAAAGAATCTCAGGGGCTGAAGATACCATAGAAAACATTGACTCAACAGTCAAAGAAAATGCAAAATGCATAAAGCTTATAACCCAAAACATCCAGGAAATCCAGGACACAATGAGACAACCAAACCTAAGGATTATAGATATAGAAGAAAGCGAAGATTTCCAACTTAAAGGGCCAGTAAATATCTTCTACAAAATTATAGAAGAAAACTTCCCTAACCTAAAGAAAGAGATGTCCGTGAACATACAAGAAGCCTACAGAACTCCAAACAGACTGGACCAGACCAGAAGGTCCTCCTGGCACATAATAATCAAAACATCAAATGCACTAAACAAAGAAAGAATATTAAAAGCAGTAAGGGAAAAAGGTCAAGTAACCTATAAAGGCAGGTCTATCAGAATTACACCAGACTTCTCACCTGAGACGATGAAAGCTAGAAGATCCTGGGCAGATGTCATACAGACCCTAAGAGAACACACATGCCATCCCAAATTTCTATATTCAGCAAAACTTTCAATTACCGTAGATGGAGAAAACAAGATATTCCATGATAAAACCAAATTTACACAATATCTTTCCACAAATCCAGCCCTAAAAAGGATAATAGATGGAAAACACCAACAGGAGGATTGAAACTACACCCTAGAAAAAGCAAGAAAGTAATCTTTTTCCAACAAACCCAAAAGAAAGTTAACCACACAAACATAAAAAGGACATCAAAAATAACAGGAAGCAATGATCACTATTCCTTAATATCTTATAACATCAATGGAGTCAATTTCCCAACAACAAACATACTCTAACAGAAATACTTTTCTTGTAAATCTTCAAATTTGTCAGAAAAAGTTTTTGATTTCTCTTTCAACCAATTTAGTAATGTTTTGTATGTCTACCATTTTAACTATATTATTTTCCATGATAATCTTTAATTTTAACATTTTTTTCTATATATTTCTTAAATTTATCAGAAATATTTTCCATGTAAATCTTCAATTTTGTTAGAAAATGTTTATAATTCCACTTTCAATCAACTTAGAAATATTTTTATGCCTACAATTTTATCTGTATAATTTTCCATGATAATCTTCAATTTTAACGTTTTTTTCTATATATTTCTTCAATTTTATCAGAAATATTTTCTATGTAAATCTTCAATTTTATAGACAATGTCTGTAATTTTACTTTCAATCAACTTAGGAATATTTTTATACCTACCATTTTATCTGTATAATTTTCCATGATATAGTCAGTTTTAACGTGTTTTTCTTTATATTTCTTGAATTTTATCCGAAATATTTTCCTTATACATCTTCAGTTTTATCAGAAAATGTTTATAATTCCACTCTCAAACAATTTAGGAATATTTTTATGCCTACCATCTTATCTGTATAATTTTTCCTTGAATTAGTCAATCTTAATGAATGTTTTTTTCTATATATTTCTTCAATTTTACCAGAGATATTTTCCATATAAATTTTCAATTTTATCAGAAAATGTTTATAATTCTACTTTCAATCAACATAGAAATATTTTATGCTTACCATTTTATCTGTAATTTTCCATGATAATCTTCAATTTCAATGTTATTTTATATTTTTTGACAATTTTATTAGAAATATTTCCCATGCTAATCTTCAATTCTATCATAAAATGTTTCTACTTCCTTTTTCAAGTAATCTAGCAATGTTTTTATATCTACCAGTTTACTCTTATTTTTCCATGAAAATTGTGAATCTTAATGTGTTTTTCTATATGCTTCTTCAATTTTGTCAGAAACATTTTCCATGTAAATCTTTAATTTTATAATAAAATATTTTTACTTCCTTTTTCAATAAAAAATGAAAGACACTTTTTTCATTTCTATGTTTCCTTTTCAGTGATGCTCCATAATATCACTTATCAAATGTTTACTATTGCAGAAATACTATTAACACATAAAACCATTTTAGGGATAAATATTTTAACATCTCATTAATACTATATACAAATAAAACTATTGTATTGCTTAAGTTTACATTAAACTTTGATATAAACTGCCCAAATATTTTCAAAAATGTCTGAATGATTTGGCATTTCTACTACTCAAATCACTAACACAAAATGCACAAAAACTATCTGAAAAGGACTCCTGGTTCAGAAAATTTTTATTCTATAGTTCTCACAACCATAAATACTGGTCCCATTGAATTGTAGTACATTGTGATAGTGGAAATACATACATAAAATGTCTACTCATCTCATGAAGAAGAGAAAAAGAGAATCAGAATCATAGGTATCAACATATCTCTCAAGGACCTACCTCCATTGACCTAATTCCGCTAACCAGGCCCCCATCTTCCATAGTCCAACCACTGTCAAATAATTCATTCAAATTGTGAGCTTATCAATAGATTTCCACTAATTAGGTGAAAGTCCTCAGGACCTAACTATATCTGGAGACACACTCTCTTATTCAGTTAGGCATGTAGTGTACAAATCCAACTAAATTGTGAGACAAGGTAACCATCACATATACCAACCATATCTGAATTATAGATACTATACATCTTTATCAAATAGTGATATAATATTGTTGAATTTTAATCATTGTCAAAATCTTTGATTGGTGTCTCATTATGGTAATTGGCTAGTTACTAATGCATCAAAGGTCTTTTCATTTGCCTGTTGATGTCACACTTATCTTTGGATAAAGGTCAAAAATTTTCTTTACTTTTTAATATAATGTTTGTGTAATGGAAATGTTAGTGTTCTTTTTATATTTTTATATGAGTATTTCACGACACATGTTTTTATATTTTTTTCCATCCTGTAACTTGCTCTTATATTTTCTTAGATTGTCTGTTGAAAAGCATTTTTGAATCATGACAGTACCACTTAATTTTCCATTTTTATGACTTATGGCTTTAGGAACAATATAAAAATATTTACCCAGGCCAAAACTTCAAGACATTATTCATTGTTTGTTCCTACAAAATTCATAGCTTTATTTTTTAGAATTAGTGTTTAATCTTGAATTACGTATAGTAAATGATAATATTATCATATAAATTCTAGAATAAACAAACAAAAAATCCTCAAAACTCTGAATATCAAGAGACCAAACAAGACATTTAAAATATGCTTTAGGACTAGACTTCACAAAAAAGTAATTAAAAATGTCTAGAAAACACTATTTAAAATACTCAATAAACCTTGGCAAAAAATGCAGATTGAAGCTACATTATAATTTCATTTCATTTTAGTTAGATTGGTCATCATCAGGAATACAGATAACAACCGAAAAATGTTGGCATATATGTGAAAAAGATAAACCATTTTGCACTACTGCTGATAGTGTAAACTAACATAGTACTTATGAAATTGTTCTGGGGGTTTCACAAAAATCTTGAAACAAAACTACCATATAGTCCATCTCAGCTGTTTCACTCCTGTGCATAAATACCCATAGGACTCTATATGCTACTACAGTGATAACTGTACATACATATTCATTGATGTTCTATACAAAATAGACAGGAAATTTAAATAGCCTGAATATCTATCAACTGACTAATGGGCAATGAAAACATAGCCCATATAAACAATGAATTTTTATTCAACTCTAAAAAGTGAAATTATGTAAAATTCAAATAGATGAACAGATCTTGGGAGAATATACACTGCATAAAGTAACACTGGTTCTACAAGAAATAAAACCACAAATTCTCTCTTTTGTGTGGATGCTCACCTCAAATACTTAATTTTGTATGTTTAATTTTGTAATCCTATGGAATTCAGGAAATTGAAAAGGAACATTAGGGCAGATACCTTAAACTAAAAGAAATAATAGAATATAGATAGATGGAAAACAGGGAGTGTAATGTGAGGCATTTGGTTTAAGCAGGAAGGGAGGTAGATGGATTCAGGAGATTGAAAGTGTGGAGAGGGTCGTTAACTAATGAATCATGCATAAAAAGCCGTATGTAATCATACTATCTTTTTTTTCTAAGTTTTTTATTTACATCCCAAATGATTTCCCCTTTCCCGTTTCCTCCCTCCCCGAAAGTTCCATAAGCCCCCTTCCCTCCCTCTGTTCCCCATTCAACCCCCTCTTGCTTCTCTGTCCTGGTATTCCCCTACATCCAGTCTTTCCAGGACCAGGGGTCTCTCCTTCCATCTTCTTGGAAATTTATTGATATGGGAATTGTGTCTTGGGTATTTCAAGTTTCAGGGTTAATATCCCCTTCTCAGTGACTGCATACCATATGTGTTCTTTTGTGATTGGGTTACCTCACTAAGGATGATATTTTCAAGTTCTGACCATTTGTCAAAGAATTTCGTGAATTCATTGTTTTTAATTGCAGAGTAGTATTCCATTGTGTAAATATACCACATCTTCTGAATTCATTCCTCCGTTGAGGGACATCTGGGTTCTTCCCAGCTTCTGGCTATTATAAATAAGGCTGCTATGAACATAGGGGAACATGTGTCCTTATTGCATGCAGGTAAAGCCTCTGGGTATATGCCCAGGAGTGGTATAGCTGGATCCTCTGGGAGTGTCATGCCCAGTTTTCTGAGGAACCACCAGACTGCTTTCCAGAGTGGTTGTACCAGCTTGCAATCCCACCAGCAGTGGAGGAGTGTTCCTCTTTCTCCACATCCTCGCCAACAACTGCTGTCTCCTGTGTTTTTGAACTTAGCCATTCTGACTGGTGTGAGGTGGAATCTCAGGGTTGTTTTGATTTGCATTTCCCTGATGACTAAGGATGTTGAACATTTCTTTAGGTGCTTCTCAGCCATTAGATATTCTTCAGGTGAGAACTCTTTGTTTAGCTCTGTACCCCATTTTTTAATAGGGTTACTTGCCTCTCTGGAGTTTAACTTCTTGAGTTCTTTGTATATATTGGATATCAGCCCTCTGTCTGATGTAGGGTTGGTAAAGATCTTTTTCCAGTTTGTTGCTTGCTGCTTTGTCCTTTTGACAGTGTCCTTTGCCTTACAGAAAAGAAACAGAAGGACCCTACATACTGGTCAACAGAAAAATCCACCAAGAAGAACTCTTAATTCTGAATATCTATTCTCCAAATGCAAGGGCACCCTCATTCGTAAAAGAAACTTTACTAAAGCTCAAAGCACACATTGCACCTCACACAATAATAGTGGGGGACTTCAACACTCCGCTTTCTGAAGTGGATCATTCAGGAAAGCAGAAACTAAACAGGGACACAGTGAAACTAATTGAAGCCTTGGACCAAATGGAACTAAGTGATATATATAGAACTTTTCATCCTAAAGCAAAAGAATATACCTTCTTCTCAGCACCTCATGGTACCTTCTCCAAAACTGACCATATAATTGGTCACAAAACGGACCTCAACAGATATAAGATCTAACTAATCCCATGCCTCCTATCAGATCACTATGGGATAAGGGTGCTCTTCAATAATAGTAATCATACTATCTTAACAAACCAAACAGAAAAGAAGAACAAACCCTATACCAGGCATGATACTAACCTTTGAGTTATTGATCAGGGAGGCCTCAGATGCAATCCATACAACACATGTCATGACATTTTCTTGTGGTTAACTATCATAACTAGATGAAAATGACATAACAGTTTGGCTACAGTACATAGAGAAATCAATCACAAGCTGACCAGGGAACTTCTCTTCTTCTGGCTTGCCTTTGCCATGATGTTAAATGCTGTGCAGGGCAATGGAAGAGAAAAGACACCAGTGTTTTCACCCAGTCCTAGACTCTGCATCCTACAGTATCTATCTGTCATGCAAAATGGGTGCACTGGTACAGTACTGTCATTGCTGCTTGGCCGGTAACCAGTCCATGATTAATTTTAGCCCTGATAGAGGCAGCAATTTATACCTGTTAATTTAATCCTGATTTAAAAGTCTGAGAATATTATAGTTCCTAAAACAACAGAATTAACCATTTTATTTATTTTAAAAATCAAGCCACAAAATGTCAGAACACTCATATTTTTAAGATATTAATGGCTGTAAGAGGTAAATAAGAAAATGATCTAAACAAAAAAGAACTAACACTGAAAAATGTGCTTCACTAAAAGAGATAGAAATGGCTGATAATAAAGCATTACATACATGTGATTAATAAGCAGTAAAATGACAAACAAAGCTACAATGATATGTCATATTCCTTAGTATTGTTACTAAACACATCTACATATATTTTACTCCAAAATAATGATTTTAAAAGGTTCTGAACAAATGAAATATTATGCCTTACAATTAGAAATGTAAAACAGGATAGCTTTTATGGTAAACAGTGCCATGAAATTCTATTTACATGAAGTATCTAGAGAAGTCATGTTCATAGAGAAAGAAAGTAGAAATGGGGTCCAGGGGCTAAGGATACAATGAAGAATCATTGTTTAATATGTACAATTTTTATGTTTTATGGAGGTGTATAGAGTCTATGTTTAAATAAGAATGAGAGTGTGTTTAATTCCCTCAAAACAGATATGAATGGATAAGATAGTTTAATTATGTTATGCTCTTAACCATAAGTAGTGATTAATATGGTGATTTAAATATAAATAACTCAATTCACAATAAGAATTGGGTTATTGTATGGGATTATGAGGTATCCATGATTCGATACTTGTGAAACAATGTTTTACTTGAGGCAGAACATGTCACTCACATTAGGTGCCTAGCTGTTTCTTAATTTTTACTAACTTTTCCTTCTACCTCATTTCCAATTCCTCCCCTTTCTCTATTTTCTAATAGATGTATTTATTATAATGAATGTCAAGGACATCCGCAAAGACTGCCTTGATTCTTTGAATGTTAGAAAAACCATAATCCTACAAATGGAAATCCACATATTATGTATGCTAATCAGTATCCACAAAACTGATGCAAACAATAGTTCAGCTTTTTTCACTGCACAATGATATGGCTGAAAAGATAAATGGCACATTGGGTACATATGTTCTAGCATATGTTAGATTCAATGTGTAACTTTCTAGCTCGTAGCAACTCTCTAGGAACCAATACCACAATTGTATATACACTTAAGGAATCATGAAAATCTGAGATAAGATTTAAAGTAGTTCATAGCCACAAAAGGAGTACTACTTGAGAGATATATCAGATTTTCAGTAGGTGAACGAAGCAGAAAAATTAATGTAAAACATAATCAGATCCATGTTGCATGCTTTGTGTACCAACTTAATTTGTTCTTATAGTAAGTACTGGACAAGGTAGGCAAAAGTAGAGAGAACTCCCCTAAATATGAGTTTACCATATTTAGAGATGAACTCATCTTCCCAAAAAAGCAAGCAGTTGATGCCGCTTGCCTGTAATCTGGAGTCACATAAGTGAAAGAGATTACAATCTGTTGAATCTATTATCTTCTTTAAAGTAAGTCCTGTATATATGTATAGATAGATATAGATATAGAGATAGAGATAGGGATAGAGACAGAGACAGAGACAGAGAGAGAGAGAGAGAGAGAGCAATCATACTTCAGAAATATATGTGGCATGAAATTCCATTATTGATAGTTCTGATTTCCCATTTCCACTTTCTCAGTTATTTTATGTTCTCAGGATGCAGTAGCTAGTAAGAGTGGAGTAAGTATGACTGTTCGAAGATGCAGTGGTTGATTTTACATTTTACACTGGAAAGTATAGTAAGATGCAGAGTGTTGGATCTGAAACTCTCTGTATGCAAGAATGAAGTTGAGGCCCCTAAGATCTCTGTATATAAAATTGTGCTTACATTGTCATATATAAATTTTGGAGGAGGATCAGAGATAAGGTTCATTGCTCTCATCTGATTATTTGAAGCAAAATGCATCAGTCTCCTCCAGGATAGTGGCCAAGGCATGTCTTTAAAAACACAGAGACCCAGATACTTATGATAAAACATTGGAAGAGTTTTTTAGACTTTTGGATTTTATACTAACTACTACGAATAAGTTGCAGCATGGGATCCCCTTGGGCCTCTGATTACATATCTGTAAAACAAAGAAGCTGAATTACATAGTCTCCAAGGTCCTTTAGAGCTATAAAGATCTGAGTCCATAAGAATGAATTGCTCTGATTTGCCATACCCTTGGGATGTCTCTGTAAGTCCAATTTATATAAATGAGATCTGGTAAAACATAGGTCAGGATTTCCGCAATAGTAGGATTTATGGTTGTGCTTTTATTCCCCTTTATCCACTGAAGTCCCATGAAACAGAAGCAGAGGGTGGGAAGATTGACTTTTCCAAATTAGTCTTAGTCTATACAGATGACTTGATGCATTGATCATAATGACTAGTCACAGGTTTGTTTTCTTTTTCTAACCTCAAAAAGACTTGTTGGAATTCTTAGCATCCTAGACAGTGAATCTCCAGTCAGCTAATTATTTCGCTTTTTAAAAGTGTTTTTTATCAGTTATTTTTTTAAGTGAAGGACAAATCCCTTATGAGTATATGGGTATTTTTGTTCTTTTAAAATTTCATATGTAAGTAACATGTGCTAGATTTTAATTCCCATCTCTCTAAGCTCTACTCATTACATCTTCCTTTCCCTACAAGTTCTTTTCCTACATTTATGAGAGGGAATTTGTCTATATGTGTCTTTGTCTGTGTGTGTCTTTTTTTATCAGTCCCAGTGCATTTTACCAGGACCATCCATATGACTGTGGATTTTTAGTTATTGGAGCTTCTTTTTATAACTAGAAATCTGTAACTAGTAAATATTAACTAATAACATGAAGTTAGTGAGCTCTTCAGTGGGTATACTATTAAATGCAATTTCTGTTCTTGCCCAAGAATCTATCTATAGTCAGTAGTTATCAGGATGGGTTAGGTCCTATAAGCTTCCCCTCAATCCATAGTCAATATTAAGAGTTAATAGTTAATCACTAATAACACTGTTAAGTAGGCCCATTTAAAATGCCAGAGCTGTTTTAAGATCATGACTGCATTGACTGTGCAATGGCCTAAAGGCAGCATTCATTTCCTAGCCCTTCTGTCTTCCAAATTTACATTTAGTCTGCTCCGTCTGAGTATTCCATAATCGTGATAGAAATAATCCAAGTGTTGTTTTAGGAGCTAAACACTCAACCATTACTTTTGCTCAACACTTGTATCTTTAGTCTCTGCATTGCTGTTTTATGTTATTTTATTCTATTTTTTAGTTTAATGTATCTTAACAGCAATTTTACAGGAGCAGGAAAGACAGAAAACATTAAAAACAGGTACTTGCAATGTCTGTTTCAAGGGGATACTCCAAGACCTGACACTGTTACTTATGCTACTGTGTGCTTGAAGACAGGGGCCTAGGATGGCTCCCCTCTGAGAGGCGGAACAAGCAGCTGAAAGAGGCAGATGCAGATACTAGCACCCAAACAATGGAAAAAAGCCAGGGACCCCTGTGGGTTAATTGGGGAAAAGCTAGAAGAAGCTGAGGAGGAGGGCAGCTCCATGGGAAGACCAGTAGTCTCAACTAACATGGACTCCCTGGATCTCTCAGACACTGGACCACCAACCAGGCAGCATACACCAGCTAATATGAGGCAGAGGACTCCAGGGTCTGGCCTCAGTGAGAGAAGATGCACTTAAACCTCAAGAGACATGAGGCCCCAGGGAATGGGGTAGGGATGAGAGAGGTACATCCTCTTGGAGACAGGGGGAAGGAGGGATGGGATGGGGAGCAATCAGGGGGTAGACCATGAAGGGGATGAAGTCTGGACTGTAAAAAAAACGGATTAAAGAATAAAAATCAAAGAAATAAATAAAATAAATTAAATTAAAAAGGAAAACAAACAGAAATGAAGCTAGCAAAGAAATATGTTGTCGGGTGTTCAAGAGAAGTTGAAGGAGGGAAACATAGTGTGGATATATTATATTAAGTATATGTGTGAAATTCTCCAAGAATTTTTAAAAAGTATTTCATAAATATCTTAATAAAAAAGAAATTTGGGGTTGGGGATTTAGCTCAGTGGTAGAGAGCTTGCCTAGCAAGTGCAAGGCCCTGGGTTCAGTTCTTAGCTCTGGAAAAAAAATTAGTTACTAAAAAATTCAAGAGCCTGGACTATAGACAAGTTTAAAGATAATTTTTAAAAAATCCAAATGCTGGCATTGTCCAGAAAATTTGAACAAGTTTATTTATAATCCTTTTAAAGTTGAACTGTTGAAATGTATTCACTGAAACATTTTCTTTTTTTATTTTTTTCAGCTTATTTTACTTATTTACATTTGAAATGCTATAGTCAGTCCTTCCTGGTGTCCTCTCCACAAACTCCCTATCACCTTCGCCCCTGTGCTCTGCCTCTTTGAGGGTACTTCCCCAACCACACACCAACTCCTACCTCAGCGCCCTAGCATTCTACACTGGATCATCTAGCCATCACAGGACCAAGGTGCTCCCCTGCCATTGATGCCAGATAAAACAGTCCTCTGTTACAAATCCAGCTGGAGCCATAGGTCTCTCCATTTGCATGCTTTGGTTGGTGGTTTAGTTCCTGGGAGCTCTGTGGGGGTTCTGGTTGGATGATATTGTTGTTCTTCCTATGGGGTTGCAAATCCCTTCTACTCAGTCATTCTTTCCCCTAACTCCTCCATTGGGGTCCCCATGCTCAGTGAAATGGTTGGCTGCATGCATCCACATCTGTACTGGTCTGGTGCCAGCAGAGACTCTCAGGGGACTGCTATACCAGTGTCCTGTCAGTAAGGTTTTATTGGCATCCACAATAGTGTCTGGGTTTGGTGACTGTATATGGGATGGATTCCTAGGTAGTACAGTTTCTGGATGGCCTTTCCTTCAGTGTCTGCTCCTCTCTTTGTCCCTGCATATTCTTTAGACAGGAACAATTCTGGATTAATAATTTTGAGATGGGTGGGTGGTGTCATCCCTCAACCAGGGGCCTTTTCTATCCACTGGATATAGTCTGTAAAGGTTCTATCTCCCCTTTGTTAGTTATTTTGGCTAATGTCATCACTGTTGAGTCCTGGGAGCTTCTTGCTTCCTTAACATCTGGAACATTCTAGTGACTACAACCAGTTACCCATCCCCCACTGCTACATAATTCTATTCAATTTCCTGAATCTCTGAACATCTCCCCCATCTGATCCTGCCTCTTTCCCCTCCCCTTCCTCTCTCCCTCCCAGATGTCTCCCTCCTCTACCTCCTGAGATTTTTTTCTTTCCCCTTCTGTGTAGAACTGAAGCATTCACACTTGGGTTTTCCTTCTTCTTGGATTTCAAGTGGTCTGTGAGTTCTATCATGGGTATTCTGAACATTTTTTGGCTAATATCTACTTATCAGGGAATACATAACATGTATGTTCTTTTGTGAATGGGTTAACTCACTAAGGATAATATTTTCTAGTCCTATCCATTTGCCTGTGAATTTCATATAGTCATTGTTTTTAATAACAGAGTAGTACTCCATTGTGAAAATGTACCACATTTTCTGTATCCATTCCTCTGTTGAGGCACATCTGGGTTCTTTCCATCTTCTGGCTATTATAAATAAGGCTACTATGAACATAGTGGAGCATGTGTCCTTATTACATGTTGGAGCATCTTTTGCGTATATGCCCAAGAGTGGTTTAGATAGGTCCTCAGATAGTAATATGTCCAATTTTCTAAGGAGCCACCAAACTGATTTCCAGAGTGGTTTTACCAGCTTGCAATCCCATCAGCAGTGGAGGAGTGTTCCTATTTCTCCACATCCTCTGAAGCACTTGCTGTCACCTGAATTTTGATCTTAGCCATTCTGACTGGTGTGAGGTGGAAACTCAAGGTTGTTTTGATTTGCATTTCCCTGATGACTAAGGATGTTGAACATTTCTTTCAGTGCTTCTCAGCCATCCGGTATTCCTCAATTGACAATTCTGTGTTTATCTCTTTACCCCATTTTTAATAGAGTTATTTGGTTCCCAGGACACTAAGATCTTGAGTTCTTTGAATATAATGGATATTAGCCCTTTATTGGATGTAGGATTGGTAGAAATCTTTTCCCAATCTGTTGTTTGCTGTTTTGTTCTATTGACAGTGTCCTTTGTCTTAAAGAAGCTTTGCAATTTCATAAGGTTCCATTTGTCAGTTCTTGATCTTAGAGCATAAGCTACCGGTGTTCTGTTAAGAAAAATTTCCCCTGTGCAATGTGTTCAAGGCTCTTTCCCACTTTCTATTGTATTAGATTCAGAGTATCAGGTTTTATGGGGCGGTCCTTGTTCCACTTGGATTTGAGCATTGTACTAGAAGAAAAGAATGGATGAATTTGTATTTTTCTACATGCTGACCACCAGTTTAACCAGTACCATTTGTTGAAAATGCTGCCTTTTCCACTGGACAGTTTTGGTTCTTTATCTAAGTTCAAGTGACCACATGTGTGTGGGTTCATTTCTGGGTCTTCAATTCTATTATATTGATCAACCTCTCTGTCTCTGTTTTTATCACTATTGCTCTGTAGTACAGCTTGAGGTCAGGGTTGGTGATTCCCCCAGAAGTTCTTTTATTGTTGAGAATAATTTTCAATATCCTGGGTTTTTTGTTATTCCAGATGAATTTCTATTTCTATCTCTGTAAAGAAATGAGTTGGAATTTTGGTGAGGATTTCATTGAGTCTCTAGATTTCTTTTGGTAAGATAGGCATTTTTATTATGTTAATTTTGCTGATCCATGATCATGGGAGTTCTTTCCATCTTCTGAGATCTTCTATTTCCTTCATCAAAGACTTGCAGTTTGAGGGTACTTCCCTCAAATTCAGATTGTTTCTTGGCTAGAGTCACACCAAGATATTTTATATTATTTATAATTATTGTGGAGGGTGTCATTTCACTAATTTCTTTCTCAGCCTGTTTATCCTCAGAGTCTTTGAATAGAGGAAGGCTACTGATTTGCTTGAGTTAATTTTATCCAGCCACTTTGCTGAAGTTGTTCATTAATTGTAGAAGTTCTCTCAAGATTTTTTTTCATCTCATATATATTATTATATCATCCACAAATAGTGATATCTTCACGTCCTCCTTTCCAGTTTGTATGCCTCTTATCTCCTTTTGTTGCCTAAATGCTCTGGAAAGAAGTTCTATTACTATATTGAGTAGATAGGGGTCGAGTGGGCAGCCTTGTCTTGCCCTTGAATTTAGTGGGATTGCTTCAAGTTTTCTGAATTTCTTTAGATCTTGGCTATTGGTTTTCTGTATATTCCTTTTATTGTGTTTAGGTATGGACATTGAATCCTTGAGTTCTCCAATTATTTTAACATAAAGAGGTATGGTATTTTGTCAAAGGTTTTTTCAGCACCTAATGAGATGATCATGTGCTGCGGGGGTTTTTTTATGTGATTTTTTTTCTTTACTTGACTACATCAATGGATTTCCATATATTGAACGATCCCTGCATTCCTGGGATGAAACATATTTGATCATGTTGAATGATCATTTTGAGGTATTCTTTGATTTGGTATGCAAGAATTTTGTTGAGTATTTTTGCAATATTCATAAGTCTAATTGGTTTGAAGTTCTCTTTATTTGTTGGGTCTTTGTGTGATTTAGGCATCAGCATAACTGTGGGTTCATAAAAGAATTAGGTAGTATTACTTCTGTGCCTGTTTTGTGGAATATTTTGAAGAATATTAGTATTGGGTCTTCTTTGAAGTTCTGATAGAATTCTGCACTGAAAGCATCTGTTCCTGGGCTTTTTTTAGTGGGAGACTTTAATGACTACTTCTATTTCTTTAGGGGTTATAGGACTGTTTAGATGGTTTATCTGTTCCTGATTTAATTTTGGTACCTTGTATCTATCTAGAACATGATCCATTTCATCTAGATTTTCCAGTTTTTTTGAGTATAGGCTTTTGTAGAACAATCTGATGTGTTTTTTTTTAATTTCTTTAGTTTCTCTTGTTATGCCTCCCATTTCATTTCTGATTTTTTTTTTTTCATTTGGATACTGTCTCTGTCCCTGCTGGTTACTCTGGCTAAGGGTTTATTTATCTTGCTGATTTTCTCAAAGAACCAGCTCCTGTTTTTGTTGATTCCTTGTATAGTTCTCTTTGTTTCTTTTTTATAGCACTTTATGGTTATTTTATTAGCATTCTTATTTTGACTGTTATGCAATATTCCATTATATGGAAAAGCCACATAGCATTAAATCTACTTAGGTTGGCCTTTTGATCATTTATAGTTTTTTATTCTAGTATACACACATCATTGTTATCAACCTTAATTTATTCACATATTAACTGAGCTATCCAAGTATTTTCATAGGGTAGATTTCTAGAAGTAGAATTAATTATTTATATGATATTTCTTTAAGGTCATAATATTACTTTACTTTAAACTTCTTCTTTTTTTAACCTAGCTGGGTTTTTTTCTTAGCTTTATTTTTTATTTACATTTCAAATGATTTTCCCTTTCCTGGTTCCCCCTCCACGAAAGTTCCATAAGCCCTCTCCCCTCCCCCTGTTCCCCAATCAACTGTCTCCCACTTCCCTATCTTGGAATTCACCTACATTGCTGCATTGAGCCTTTCCAGGACCAGGGACCTCTTCTTCCTTCTTCTTGGCATCATTTGATATGTGAATTGTGTCTTGGGTATTCCAAGCTTCTGAGCTAATATCCACTTATCAGTTAGTGTATACCATGTGTGTTCTTTTATGATGGGGCTAACTCACTTAGGATGATATTTTCCAGTTCCACCCATTTGCCTAACAATTTCATGAATTCATTGCTTTGAATAGCTGAGTAGTATTCCATAGTGTAAATATACCACATTTTCTGTATTCATGCCTCCGTTGAGGGACATCTGGGTTATTTCTAGCTTCAGGCTATAATAAATAAGGCTGCTATGAACATAGTGGAGCATGTGTCCTTATTACATGCTGGGGAATCCTCTGGGAATTTGCCCAGGGGTGGTATAACAGGGTCCTCCAGTAGTATCATGCCCAGTTTTCTGAGGAACTGCCAGAATGATTTCCAGAGTGGTTGTACCAGCTTGCAATCCAACCAGCAGTGGAGGAGTGTTCTTCTTTCTCCACGTCCTTGCCAGCACCTGCTGTCTCCTGAGGTTTTATCTTAGCCATCTGACTGGTGTGAGGTGAAATCTCAGAGTTGTTTTGGTTTGCATTTCCCTGAAGACTAAGAGTGTTGAATATTTCTTTATATGCTTCTCAGCCATTCGATATTCCTCCCGTGAAAATTTTTTGTTTAGCTCTGTACTTCATTGTTAATAGGGTTATTTGGTTCTCTGGAGTCTAACTTTTTGAGTTCTTTGTATATATTGGATATTAGCCCCCTGTCAGATGTAGGGTTGGTAAAGATATTATCCAAAATTATTGGTTGCTGAATAGAATTGAAGACGCAGAAATGAACCCACACACCTTTGGTCACTTGATATTTGAAAAAGGAGCTAAAACCATCCAGTGGAAAAAAGATAGCCTTTCCAACAAATGGTGCTAGTTCAACTTGCAGGTAGCGTGCAGAAGAATACAAATCAATCCATTCTTATCTCCTTGTACTAAGCTCAAGTCCAAGTGGATCAAGGACCGCTACATAAAACCAGAAATACTGAAACAAATAGAAAAGAAACTGGGGAAGAACGTTGAAAACAGGGGAAATTTTCCTGAACAGAGCTCCAATAGCTTATGCTCTTTTTTTTTATTTTATTTTTTTAATTTACATTCCAAATCACTTCCCCTTTCCCGTTTCCTCCCTCCCCGAAAGTCCCATAAGCCCCCTTCCCGACCTCTTTTCTCCATTCAACCCCCTATCATTACTCTGTCCTGGCGTTCCCCTACATCCAGTCTTTCCAGGACCAGGGGTCTCTCCTTCCATCTTTTTAGAAATCTATTGATATGCTGATTGTGTCTAGGGTATTCTGAGATTCTGGGTCAATATCCCCTTATCAGTGACTGCATACCATGTGTGTTCTTTTGTGATTGGGTTACCTCACTAAGGATGATATTTTCAAGTTCTGACCATTTGCCTAGGAATTTCGTGAATTCATTGTTTTTAATTGCAGAGTAGTATTCCATTGTGTAAATATACCACATCTTCTGAATCCATTCCTCCGTTGAGGGACATCTGGATTCTTTCCAGCTTCTGGCTATTATAAATAAGGCTGCTATGAATATAGTGGAGCATGTGTCCTTATTGCATGCAGGTAAAGTCTCTGGGTATATGCCCAGGAGTGGTATAGCCGGATCCTCCGGGAGTGTCATGCCCAGTTTTCTGAGGAACCGCCACACTGCTTTCCAGAGTGGTTGTACCAGCCTGCAATTCCACCAGCAGTGGAGGAGTGTTCCTCTTTCTCCACATCCTCGCCAACAACTGCTGTCTCCTGTGTTTTTGATCTTAGCCATCCTGATTGGTGTGAGATGGAATCTCAGGGTTGTTTTGATTTGCATTTCCCTAATGACTAAGGATGATGAACATCTCTTTAGGTGCTTCTCAGCCATTAGATATTTTTCAGGTGAGAACTCTTTGTGTAGCTCTGTACCCCATTTTTAATAGGGTTACTTGCCTCTCTGGAGTTTAACTTCTTGAGTTCTTTGTATATCTTGGATATTAGCCCTCTGTCGGATGTAAGGTTGGTAAAGATCATTTCCCAGTTAGTTGGTTGCCGCTTTGTCTTTTTGACAGTGTCTTTTGCCTTGCAAAAACTTTGTAATTTAATGAGGTCCCATTTGTCTATTCTTGATCTTAGAGCATAAGCTATTGGAGTTCTGTTCAGGAAATTCTCCCCTGTGCCCATATTTTCAAGGTTCTTCCCTAGTTTCCCTTCTATTAGTTTCAGTGTGTCTGGTTTTATGTGGAGATCTTTGATCCACTTAGAATTGAGCTTAGTGCAAGGAGATAAGGATGGGTCAATTTGCATTCTTCTGCATGCTGACCTCCAGCTGAGCCAGCACCATTTGTTGAAAAGGCTATCTTTTTTCCACTGGATGGTTTTAGCTCCTTTGTCAAAGATCAAGTGACCATAGGAGTGTGGATTCATTTCTGGGTCTTCAATTCTGTTCCATTGATCTACATGTCTGTTACTGTACCAATACCATGCAGTTTTTAACACTATTGTTCTGTAGTACAGCTTGAGGTCCGGGATACTGATTCCCCCAGAGGTTCTTTTACTCTTGAGAATAGTTTTAGCTATTCTGGGTTTTCTGTTATTCCAGATGAATTTTTGAATTGCTCTTTCTAACTCTATGAAGAATTGAGTTGGGATTTTGATGGGGATTGCATTGAATCTGTGTATTACTTTTGGTAAGATGCTCATTTTTACTATATGAATCCTGCCAATCCATGAGCATGGCAGATTTTTCCATCTTCCGAGGTCTTCTTCAATTTCTTTCTTCAGAGACTTGAAGTTCTTGTCATACAGATCTTTCACTTGTTTGGTTAGCGTCACGCCAAGATACTTAATATGGTTTGTGGCTATCGTAAAGGGTATTATTTCTCTTACTTCTTTCTCAGCCTGCTTATCCTTTGAGTATAGGAAGGCTTCTGACTTGCTTGAGTTGATTTTATATCCGGCCACTTTGCTGAAGTCGTTTATCAGCTGTAGGAGTTCTCTGGTGGAGTTCTTTGGGTCGCTTATGTATACTATCATATCGTCTGCAAATAGTGATAGTTTGACTTCTTCCTTTCCAATTTGTATCCCTTTGACCTCTTTTTGTTGTCTAATTGCTCTAGCTAGAACTTCAAGTACTATATTGAAAAGATATGGAGAGAGAGGGCAGCCTTGTCTAGTCCCTGATTTTAGTGGGATTGCTTCAAGTTTCTCTCCGTTTAGATTGATGCTGGCTACCGGTTTGCTGTAAATTGCTTTTACTATGTTCAGATATGGGCCTCGAATTCCTGATCTTTCCAAGACCTTTAGCATGAAAGGATGCTGAATTTTGTCAAATGCTTTCTCAGCATCTAATGAGATGACCATGTGGTTTTTTTCTTTGAGATTGTTTATGTAGTGGATTACATTGATGGATTTCCTTATATTGAACCATCCCTGCATCCCTGGGATGAAGCCTACTTGATCGTGGTGAATGATCGTTTTGATGTGTTCTTGGATTCGGTTGGCAAGAATTTAATTGAGTATTTTTGCATCGATATTCATAAGAGAAATTGGCCTGAGATTCTCTTTCTTTGTCGGATCTTTGTGTGCTTTTGGTATTAGCGTAATTGTGGCTTCATAGAACGAGTTGGGTAGTGTTCCTTCTGTTTCTATTTTGTGGAACAGTTTGAAGAGTATTGGTGTTAGGTCTTCTTTGAAGGTCTGATAGAATTCTGCACTAAAACCATCTGGACCTGTGCTTTTTTTGGTTGGAAGACTTCCAATGACAACTTCTATTTCTTCAGGGGTTATAGGACGGTTTAGATGGTCTATTTGATCCTGATTTAATTTTGGTACTTGGTATCTGTCAAGGAAATTGTCCATTTCCTCAAGATTTTCTAGTTGTGTTGAATACAGGTTTTTGTAGTAGGATCTGATGATTTTTTGAATTTCCTCAGTTTCTGTTGTTATCTCTCCCTTTTCGTTTCTGATTTTATTAATTTGGATACTATCTCTGTGCCCTCTGGTTAGTCTGGCTAAGGGCTTATCTATCTTGTTGATTTTCTCAAAGAACCAACTCCTCGTTTTGTTGATTCTTTGTATGGTTTTATTTGTTTCTACTTGATTGATTTCAGCCCTGAGTTTGATGATTTCCTGCCTTCTACTCTTCTTTGGTGTATTTGCTTCTTTTTGTTCCAGGGCTTTCAGGTGTGCCATTAAGCTGTTAGTGTATGCTGTCTCCCGATTCTTTTTGGCAGCACTCAGGGCTATGAATTTTCCTCTTAGCACTGCTTTCATTGTGTCCCATAAGTTAGGGTATGTTGTGCCTTCATTTTCATTAACTTTCAAAAAGTCTTTGATTTCTTTCTTTATTTCCACCTTGACCAAGTTATCATTGAGTAGAGCATTGTTCAGCCTCCATGTGTACGTGGGTTTTCTTTTGTTTTTGTTGCCATTGAAGACCAACCTTATTCCATAGTGATCTGATAGGAGGCATGGGATTATTTCTATCTTCTTGTATCTGTTGAGGTCTGATTTGTGACCAATTATATGGTCAATTTTGGAGAAGGTACCATGAGGAACTGAGAAGAAGGTGTATTCTTTAGCTCTAGGATGAAATTTTCTATATATATCAGTTAGTTCCATTTGGTCCAAGGCTTCAATTAGATTCACTGTGTCCCTGTTTAGTTTCTGCTTTCCTGAACGATCCATTTCAGAGAGCGGGGTGTTGAAGTCACCCACTATTATTGTGTGCGGTGTGATGTGTGCTTTGAGTTTTAGTAAAGTTTCTTTTACGACTGAGGGTGCCCTTGCATTTGGAGCATAGATATTCAGAATTGAGAGTTCTTGATGGTGGATTTTTTCCTTGATCAGTATGTAGTGTCCTTCTGTGTCTTTTTTGATGACTTTAGGTTGAAAATCAATTTTATCCGATATTAGGATGGCTACTCCACCTCGTTTCTTGGGGCCATTTGCTTGTAAAATTGTTTTCCAGCCTTTTACTCTTAGGTAGTGTTTGTCTTTGACACTGAGGTGCGTTTCCTGCATGCAGCAAAATGCTGGGTCCTGTTTACGTATCCAGTCTGCTAGTCTATGTCTTTTAATTGGGGAATTGAGACCATTGATATTAAGAGAGATTAAGGCATAGTGATTATTGCCATCTGCCTTTCTTGACGCTATCTTTATGTTTGAGTGGTTATCTACTTTTGGGTTTGATTCAAGAAGGTTATTATCTCATTTTTTCCAGGGTGTTGTTTCTCTCCCTGTATTGGAGGTTTCCACCTATTATCCGTTGCAGGGCTGGATTTGTGGAAAGATATTGTGAAAATTTGGTTTTATCATGGAATATCTTGGTCTCTCCATCTATGGTGATTGAGAGTTTTGCTGGGTATAGTAGTCTAGGCTGGCATTTGTGCTCTCTTAGTGTCTGCATGAGATCTGCCCAGGATCTTCTGGCTTTCATAGTCTCTGGTGAGAAGTCTGATGTGATTCGGATAGGTCTTCCTTTGTATGTTACTTGGCCCTTTTCTCTTACTGCATTTAGTATTCTTTCTTTGTTTAGGACATTCGGTGTTTTGATTATTATGTGACGGGAGGTATTTCTGTTCTGGTCCAGTCTGTTTGGAGTTCTGTAGGCTTCTTGTACGTTCATCGGCATCTCTCTCTTTAAGTTAGGGAAGTTTTCCTCCATAATTTTGTTGAAGATGTTTACTGGCCCTTTAAGTTGCAAATCTTCACTCTCATATATACCTATAATCCTTAGGTTTGCTCTTCTCATTGTGTCCTGGATTTCCTGGATGTTTTGGGTTACGCGTTTTTTGCATTTTGCATTTTCTTTGACTGTTGAGTTGATGCTTTCTATGGAATCTTCAGCACCTGAGATTCTTTCTTCCATCTCTTGTATTCTATTGTTGATGTTTGCATCTATGACTCCTGATTTCTTCCCAAGGTTTTCTATCTCCAAAGTTGTCTCCCTTTGTGATTTCTTAGTTGTTTCTACTTCCTTTTTTAGTTCCTGGATGGATTTGCTGAGATCCTTCACTTGTTTGTTTGTATTTTCCTGTATTTCTTTAAGGTATTTTGCATTACCTCTTTCAGGATTTCTTCCTGATGACCCATGTTCTCCTGCATTTCTCTGAGCGATTTTTGTGTTTCCTCCTCATGGGATTCCATCTGTTGATCCATCGTCTCCTGCATTTCTTTAAGCAGTTCTCGTGTTTCCTTTGTAAGGGCATCTAACCGTTGATTCATTTCTTTAAGCAATTTTTGTGTTGCCTCCTTATGGGCATCCATCTGTTGACCCATATTCTTCTGCATTTCTTTATGCAAATTTTGTGATTCCTTTGTGAGTGCATCTACCAGTTGATTCATCTCGTTAAGTGATTTTTGTGTTGTCTCCTTGTGCGCCTCCATCTTTTGATCCATGTTCTCCCGCATTTCTCTAAGCGATTTTTGTGTTTCCTTTGTAAGGGCTTCTAACCGTTGATTCATGGTCTCCTGTAACTCTTTATGAGATTTATTTGTGTCCTTCTTGTGATCCTCTAATAGCATCATGAGAAGTGATTTTAAAACCAGATCTTGTCTTTCGGGTGTGGTGGGGTATCCAGGACTTGCTGCTGTTGGAGAGTTGGGTTCGGATGGTCCCACATTACTTTGATTACTGTTAGTAACATTCCTACGTTTGCCTTTTGCCATCTGGATACCTCTGGTGTTAGTTGGTCCTGCTGCCACTGGCTGTTGGTTGGACCTCCTGTGAGCCTGCAAAGCTATTTCTGCCCCCCCTGGATTACCAGGATTCCCCTGGCACCGATTTCTGGGGCCTGCCTGCTCCTGAGTGACTTTGGAGCCCTAATGTGCTTTGCCCCAAGTGATCTTATATTGGGGAGGCCTTGCACATCTAAAGGCTCAGCCTAGTGGATTCCTGGAGCAGAGGTCGCCAAAGGGAGGCTGGCAGGCTCCTGCCCTGTGCAGGGGTGTGTGATCTCTCCTGGGGGGGGAGGAGGCATCCCTCTGCCAGGCAGAAGTCCCACAGCAGATCTGGCGCGCTGGTCACTGCAGATCAGCCCAGCACCTGGGAGCAGGTTACACACAAGCTGCCCGAGACCGAAGCGATATTATGCCTGTCTGTCTCTGAGCCTGGCGGTCCCAACTACCTGGTCACTGGAGCAAAGATGGCGGAGGGCACTCTCCGTGGTGCCGCTCACCCTGTGGTCACGATGGCCCGCAGATCTGGCACCCAGATGACCACAGCGCCAACCCGCCCTCGGGCACAGACGGAAGCCCCAACAGGCCGTGTCCCAAGTGATGTTATATTGAGGGGAGAGCCTGGGTAGAGCTTATGCTCTAAGATCAAGAATTGGCAAATGGTGCCGGCTCACCTGGAGGTCAACATGCAGAAGAATGCAAATTGACCCATTCTTATCTCCTTGCACTAATCTCAATTCCAAGTGGATAAAGGACCTCCACATAAAACAAGACACACTGAGACTAATAGAAAGGAAACTAGGGAAGAACCTTGAACATATGGGCACAGGGGAGAATTTCATGAACAGAACTCCAATAGCTTATGCTCTAAGATCAAGAATTGACAAATGGGACCTCATTAAATTACAAAGTTTTTGCAAGGCAAGAGACACTGTCAAAAAGACAAAGCAGTAACCAACTAACTGGGAAATGATCTTTACCAACCCTACATCCGACAGAGGGCTAATATCCAATGTATACAAAGAACTCAAGAAGTTAAACTCCAGAGAGGCAAGTAACCCTATTAAAAAATGGGGTACAGAGCTAAAGAAAGAGTTCTCACCTGAAGAATATCTAATGGCTGAGAAGCACCTAAAGAGATGTTCACATTCCTTAGTCATTAGGGAAATGCAAATCAAAACAACCCTGAGATTCCACTTCACACCAGTCAGAATGGCTAAGATCAAAAACACAGGAGACAGCAGTTGTTGGCGAGGATGTGGAGAAAGAGGAACAGTCCTCCACTGCTGGTGGGATTGCAAGCTGGTATAACCACTCTGGAAAGCAGTCTGGCGGGTCCTCAGAAAACTGGGCATGACACTCCCAGAGGATCCTGCTATACCACTCCTGGGCATATACCCAGAGGCTTTACCTGCATGCAGTAAGGACACATGCTTCCCTATGTTCATAGCAGCCTTATTTATAATAGCCAGAAGCTGGGAAGAACCCAGATGTCCCTCAACAGAGGAATGGATTCAGAAGATGTTGTATATTTACACAATGGAATTCTACTCTGCAATTAAAAACAATGAATTCACGAAATTCTTAGGCAAATGATCAGAATTGGAAAATATCATCCTTAGTGAGGTAACCCAATCACAAAAGAACACACATGGTATGCAGTCACTGATAAGGGGATATTAACCCAGAATCTCAGAATACCCAAGACACAATTCACATACCAATAGATTTCCAAGAAGATGGAAGGAGAGACCCCTGGTCCTGGAAAGACTGGATATATGGGAATGCCGAGACAGAGAAGCAAGAGGGGGTTGAATGGGGAAAAGAGGGAAGGAAGGGGGCTTATGGGACTTTTGGGGAGGGAGGAAACGGGAAAGCAGAAATGATTTGGAATGTAAATAAAAATATAAAAAGTAAAAAAAAAAAGAATTGACAAATGGGACCTCATAAAATTACAAAGTTTTTGTTCTCTTTGTTTCTACATTTTTGATCTCAGCTCTGAATTTTATTGTTCCTGCCATCTACTCATCTTCGGTGAATTTGCTTCTTTTGTTTTAGAGCTTTCAGATGTGATGTTAAGCTGCTAGTGAATGCTCTCTCCAATTTCTTTATGGAGGCACTCAGAACTATGAGTTTTCCTCTTGGCATTGCATTTTTTAAGGACCAATGATTGTTTCTTCTTTTTGTTTTTGTTCTTAGAAGTGGAATTATGATTATATGGTTCTCTTCTTTTGGGTTTGTTATGAAAATACTAATTTCTTTTTCTTGGGCGGAGTTTCCTTCCTTACTTTTGAGTTTTCCTTCTATTCTCTTCTGTAGGCCTGGGTTGGTAGAGATATTTGTTTAAATTTGGTTTTGTCGTGGAATATATTTCTTTTCCATCTAGAGTCATTGAAAGTTTTGCTGGGTATAGTAACCTGTGTTGGTATTTTTGTTCTTTTAAGGTCTGTATGACATCTGCCCAAGATCTTCTGGATTTTAGTCTCTGTGGAGACATCTGGCATAATTCTGATAGTTGTGCCTTTATATGTTACTTGACTTTTTTCCTTTACAGCTTTTAATATTCTTTCTTTTTTCTGTGCATTTGTTGTTTTGGTTTTTATATGTTGGGAGGAATTGCTTTTCTGGTCCAATCTGTTTGCTATTCTTTAGCCTAATTGTATGTTTCTTGGCATCTCTTCCTTTATATTAGGGAAGTTTTCTTTTATAATTTTGTTGAACATGTTTACTGGCCCTTTGAGTTGGGAATCTTCACTCTCTTCTACATCTATTATTCTTAGGTTTGGTATTTTCATTTTGTCCTGGATCGTTTGAATGTTTTGAGTTAGGAGCTTTTAGCTTTTTGTATTTTCATTGACTGTTGTATCAATGTCTTCTGTGGTATCTTCTATACCTGAGATTTTCTCTTCTATCTCTTATATTCTATTGTTGATACTTGCATCTGTGACTCTTGATCTCTTTGCTAGGTTTTCTATCTCCAGGGCTGTCTCCCTTTGTGTTTTTGTTAATGTTTATATTTCCATTTTTAGATCCTAGACAGATTTGTTTAATTCCTTCACCTATTTGATTGTGTTTTCCTATATTTCTTTAAGAGATTGATGTGTTTTCCTCTTTAAAGCTTTTACTTGTTTACCTGTGTCCTCCTGTATTTCTTTAAGGGTGTTTTTATGTCCATCTTAAGGTCCTCTATCATATTCATGGAATTGGTTTTTAGATCCGCATCTTGCTTTTCACATGTGTTGGAGTATCCAGGGCTTGGCGTGTTGGGATAACTGGGTTCTGATGTTGTCAAGTAGCATTGGTTTCTGTTGCTTATGTTCATGTTCTTGTTCTTTCCTCTTGACATCTGGTTTTCTCTAGTGCTGACTGGCCTTTCTCTCTCTGACTGGAGCCTGTCCCTCGTGTGAGCCTGTGTTTTTTAGAAGTCCTGGGAGTCTAGATGTCTCTGTGAGCCTGTGATTCTGGGATCCTCTGATCCTGAGATCCTGGGTGTGGCAGAGCTCCTGGGAGTCATGCTGCCTCTGGGATCCTGAGCTCCTGATGTGCCCACATTCCTAGGAGTCTTGCTGCCTTGGGGTGTTGTAGGAGAAGGTGGGGAGCTGGAGCCCTGAGTCTAATCTGGGCACAGGCATAAACGAGAAAAAGCATGTATCTCTGGCTGGGAAGGGGCTCCTGTGTCCCCTGGGTCCCTATGATCCCAGTTATAATGAGTATTGGGGCAGATTTAGGGGCCTCACCTGAGATCCTGGTGTGTCAGAGCTCCTAGGAGACAAGCTTTCTCTAGGTGTTGCAGGAATGGGTAGGGAGCCAGAGCCCTGGGTCCACTCTAGGCATAGTTGCAAAGGAGAAAGAATATGTGCCTCTGGCTGGGCAGGAGTGTATGTAGAGGGCAGGGTTTCCTGAGACCCTGGGTACAGATGCAAACCAGAAGGAATGTGTCTCACTGAAACATTTTGAATGCTTTATATCTTGCATTTATATTAAAATTCATACACAAATGAAAGTGGAGAAACTGCCAATATCTAATTCTGTTGCTTGCTTATGTTTCTACTTGGAGTCATATATTTATGGACCTTCTGACCCCATGGGGAAAATATCTAACATTCAGAACTACTGTTAACAGGAAAAAGAGAAAAGTAATTTTCCCCTTATAGTGGACTATAACACAGTCTCCATGTATGCAGCATGCTAGCTGGGTATCTTTTGGCATAACTGTTACAAATTTGGCATGGATAGCACACATGGTATCTTCTTATAGGCCAACCAGATAGGCTTCATTTGCCTCCTGCAAAGCACCAGCAGCTGCACTCTGGAAATTCCTGATGCATTTTGAAGTCCTAGGCTACTTCTTGTACCAGACACTGAAAGGGGAGCTTGCAAATCATGAGTTCAGTGGACTCCTGATAGTGTCTGATTTCACAGAGTGCCACAGTGCTAGTCCTGTAATGATGATATTCCTTCATTCCTCCAGTAGAGGATGCACTCTTGCAAGTGGCCTTTGTAGTCACTTGTTTCCTAGGTGCTTTACCACCAGTGGATTTGTGGACAGTCTGGTTGTACATTTGTGGTATGGGCACATCCTTACTTACCCCCCTTCTCCTTAGGCTGGAGCATGTCAAGCAAGAGGCAGGGCCGGTCTTAGAAAGCAGTGTTTAGAACACAATTGTTATTATTGTTTTAAATAAAGACTTCTTTGGTTAAAGCTTTGAATAACATTTGTCTGTATGCAAATACAGATATATTTTGAAAACATTTGGTACCATGGTAATTTATCTAAACAGCAATATTTTTTGCTCTAAAACTTAAGAAAATTCCACATGTGTCTTTGCATGGGTTTACAATGACATGCATGAATCTCTTCATATTGAATAAGCCTCAAGCACAAACAGAAAATGGTTGCTTACCCACAAAACACTCATACCACTATTGTAGTAGTGGGAAACTTTTGGCTAATAGGTTGCTATATAGATAATAGAATTTGTAGCTTGGAAAGAATGATGTTTTCTCTTCCCAGCATCTGGCATAATTTCTTTTGGCTCTATAAAAGCTAACAAGCAGGAAGGACACTTTGATTTTCAATCCAGCTCTTTTTATCTTATAATCATGATAAGTACAGTTTTTTTTTATTATTTTCTATATTTTTATTAACATTCCAAATGATTTCCCCTTTCCCGTTTCCTCCCTCTCGGAAAGTCCCATAAGCCCCCTTCCCTCCCTCTTTTCCCCATTCAACCCCCTCTTGCTTCTCTGTCCTGGAATTCCCCTACATCCGGTCTTTCCAGGACCAGGGGTCTCTCCTTCCATTTTCTTGGAAATCTATTGATATGTGAATTGTGTCTTGGGTATTCCGAGATTCTGGGTTAATATCCCCTTATCAATGACTGCATACCATGTGTGTTCTTTTGTGATTGGGTTGCCTCACTAAGGATGATATTTTCCAATTGTGACCATTTGCCTAAGAATTTCATGAATTCATTGTTTTTAATTGCAGAGTAGTATTCCATTGTATAAATATACCACACCTTCTGAATCCATTCCTCCATTGAGGGACATCTGGATTCTTTCCAGCCTCTGGCTATTATAAATAAGGCTGCTATGAACATAGGGAAGCATGTGTCCTTATTGCATGCAGGGGAAGCCTCTGGGTATATGCCCAGGAGTGGTATAACAGGATCCTCTGGGAATGTCATGCCCAGTTTTCTGAGGAACTGCCAGACTTCTTTCCAGAGTGGTTGTACTAGCTTGCAATCCCACCAGCAGTGGAGGACTGTTCCTCTTTCTCCACATCCTCGCCAACAACTGCTGTCTCCTGTGTTTTTGATCTTGGCCATTCTGACTGGTGTGAAGTGGAATCTCAGGGTTGTTTTGATTTGCATTTCCCTAATGACTAAGGATGATGAACATTTCTTTAGGTGCTTCTCAGCCATTAGATATTCTTCAGGTGAGAACTCTTCGTTTAGTTCTGTACCCCATTTTTTAATAGGGTTATTTGGCTCTCTGGAGTCTAACTTCTTGAGTTCTTTGTATATATTGGATATTAGCCCTCTGTCAGATGTAGGGTTGGTAAAGACCTTTCCCAGTTTGTTGGTTGCCACTTTGTCCTTTTGACAGTGTCCTTTGCCTTACAGAAACTTTGTTATTTTATGAGGTCCCATTTGTCAATTCTTGATCTTAGAGCATAAGCTATTGGAGTTCTGTTCATGAAATTCTTCCCTGTGCCCATATGTTCAAGGTTCTTTCTTAGTTTCCTTTCTTGTAGTTTCAGTGTGTCTGGTTTTATGTGGAGGTTCTTGATCCACTTGGAATTGGGCTCAGTGCAAGGAGATAAGAATGGATCAATTTGCAAACTTCTGCATGTTGACCTCCAGTTGAATCAGCACCATTTGTTAAAAAGGCAATCTTTTTTCCACTGGATGGTTTTGGCTCCTTTGTCAAAGATCAAGTGACCATAGGAGTGTGGATTCATTTCTGGGTCTTCAATTCTGTTCCATTGATCTACATGCCTGTCACTACACCAATACCATATAGTTTTTAACACTATTGCTCTGTAGTTCAGCTTGAGGTCCAGGATACTGATTCTCCAGAAGATCTTTTACTCTTGAGAATATTTTTAGCTATTCTGGGTTTTCTGTTATTCCAGATGAATTTTTGAACTGCTCTTTCTAACTCTATGAAGAATTGAGTTGGTATTTTGATGGGGATTGCATTGAATCTGTATATTGCTTTGGGACTCAGCCAGCTTGTGTGCTCCTTGCTCCCAAGAGCTGGGCAGTTCTGTGGTCACCTATGTGCCATCTCTGCTGTGGGACATCTGCCCTGCAGAGGGACCCGCACTGGGAGAGAGTGCACTGGCACAAGGGAGGGAGCACACCAGCCTCCCCTTGGCGACCTCTGCTCTAGGGATTGACTAAGCTGAGCCTTTCGGATGTGCAGGGATTCCCCAATATAACATCACTTGGGGCAAGGCACATCAGGGCTCCAAAGTCACTCAGGAGCAGGGCAGCCCCTCAGAAATTGGTGCCAGTGGAATCCTGTTAATCTGGGGGAGGGGGCAGAAATAGCCTTGCAGGCTCACAGGAGGTCCAACCAACAGCCAGTGACAGCAGGACCTTCCTGGTTTACCCACCACAAACCCCCTATCCCATCCCTCCCTCCCCCTGCTTCTATGAGGGTGCTCCCCCACCCCTCTACTCCCACCTTACCACCCTAGCATTCCCCTAAACTGGAGCGTTGAGCCTTCATGAAACCGAGAGCCTCCCCGCTGTAGAGAAGACTGGCCTTGAACTCAGAGATCTACCTGCCTCTGCATCATGAGTGGTGGGATAAAAGGCATACATTACCATGAGTTGCTCAATGTTTTCTTTTTTCCAGCAAACTAACTCAGAAATTAATGGAAATTATGTTGGATTTAAACATCACTTTGAGAAAAATTTTCTCTTATTACTATTGTTTGCCAATCCTCAGTTACAGTTATCTTTCAATTTACTAGTGGTTTTTAAAACTTCTTCCATTAATGTTGTTTAGATTTTGCCATATAAATTTTTAATTCCTGGCTAGGCTACTCATAAATATTGTATTGTTTTGATATTTAGCTACATTCTAAAGTTGAAAAAACAAGTCTTATAAAAACCAAAAATATTTACCTATTTGACCATATATACTTTCCTTTGGTTGTTATATTTTTTCAACTAAATCAGGTTACTTTTTTTTATCTCAAGGACAGTTTTCATCCATGATCTCTACATGCCAAAGGATCACTGTCACATATGTTAATGATGTTAATGTAGTGGCTGTATTTTGGTTTAGTTAAGGAGTTAACTTTACTTAAGTTAGAAAGTCAATTTCTGCATTGACTTAGTAGTTTAGGTTTTTTTTAAATAGATGTTGTAAACACTCTTAAACATTCATCTTCAGGTCAATTTGGCCTGTCCAAAGGACAGACAAGGACAAAAACTGGAACAGAGATTGAAGAAAAGGCCTTCCAGAAACCACCCCACCTAGGCATCCATGCCATCTTCAGACACCAAACCCCAACAATATTGCTGATGCCAAGAAGCACTTGCTGACAGGTGCCTGTTATGGCTGTTCCCTGAGAGGTTCTACCAGTACCTGACCAATATATATGTATATACTCACAGCCAACCATCAGACTAAGCCCAGGGAGTCCAATGGAAGAGCCAGGGGAAGGACTGAAGGAGCTGAATGGGATTGTAACCCCCATATGAAGAACAATGCCAACTAACTTGCCCACCCAGAGCTCCCAGAGACTAAACCACCAACCAAACCAAAAAGTATAAAGTATACATGGAGGAATTCATTGGTATACATATGCATATATATATATATATATATATGTATGTATATATAATCAGATGGCCTTATCTGGCATCAAAGGGAGCAGAGGACCTTTGTCTTGTGGAGGTTTGATGTCCCAGCATAGTGGGATACTAGAGCACTGAGGTGAGAGTGGGTGCGTGGGTAGAAAAGTACCCTCATAGAGACAAAAGGGAGGGGACAGGGGATGGAATTGGGGAGTTGTGAAGGGTTAACCTGGAAGGGAGATATCACTTGAAATGTAAACAAATAAAATTATTAATAAAAAAATAAAGAAAGCAAATAAACCAACGGTAAGATTCAAACAGGATCTTGAGGGAAATAATAAAATGAAACATCCAAAATATAAGAAAAAAGAAGAGTGAAGAAAAGGGAAAACAGTGGTAAATAATTGGTTTATTTAAAAAATATTAAGGAGTAAAGCAAGTCACACGATAAATGGGAAGTTCAATAGGATGACAAGATCTGTTTCAAGGAAATAGCAGAAATAACAGAGACAATTAAGTGGAAACTTAAGGATTCTTTTGACAGTCAGTTGGAATGTGTTTTGCTTGGTAAACATGTGAAGGAATGCTTTGTTGAAGCAGATGCAGGAGAGAGTATGTTCTGCTAAAACAAGCATGTAAAAGAACACATAACGAAAGATTCTTTGCTAAGGACATGCATGTATTGGCCTGCCTTACATTGCATAGGCAAGCTGCATTTGGCAGGATGCCATAGAGAGAAACACACCAAAAAATCTTCTCATGGTATACGGCAGTTTCTTACTGCTTCCAAGGACTCAAGACTGATTGGATGCAAATGCTGAGGCAAGACCTGTGCTGAGGCAACACACTGGAAGACATGTGAGGACTCCACAGAGTGATGGAGACAGAGCTGTGCAATGCTTGTGAATTTAGCATCTTTGCTGATCTTTGCGTCCCATTAGCTGAGACAGGCACAGCTAAGAACATTTGGTGTTCCTGTTGGTCCCTCCTGCTGACTCAAGCAGATGCTGAAGCCTGGCTGTCTCTGTTAGGGCATGTCACCACTGATGCTAACCCAACTCTGCAGAACTGAACTGGGGTGTATCCATGAGGTCTTTGTGAGTAGATAGAGTTGCTGCTTCCTGCTAACCTGCAAACTAAACTGCTGATTTCCTGATTTGGGAGTTGTTCCAAAGAATCTTTCTAAACACTTCCACTTCCCCCATATCCTTTCTTTTTCACTACCTCTTGTGGGTGGTGGGTTACAGGAAGGATAAAGCATTTAAAAATGTCATTAAAATAAGATTTAAAAATTCAAATTACAAGAAAGCAACAAGAGGTGGGTAGAGAATAATTGTGAAGGCAGGCCTTTGTGCTTATAAGTTCCTACTTATAACAAAAATATATTAAATGCAGGGATAATCTGTACAAGAAGGTTTATACAGAGCTATTTTAGGAATATTCTTCAAATCCAGCTTGGTTTTCAAACTTCCCATAGTTTCTCTAAAGTCATTGCCAGGGGTTGGTGGTAAATGCTGAGGAGAATAATTGTGCTGTAGAGACATTATTACAGCAAGTGTAGATTTTGAAAAATTACCGAGCTTTCTTGAACATTCTGGTTCTTCTAAAAGGGACTGGAAAAGAAGGATCCTCTTTCAGGTAATATTACTTCTTTCTCTCTCTGGTAACCAACAATGGTGTTGGAGGGAAGAAGTTACCATTGTAGTCAAATTTTCATTACTTTGATCTCAGTTCTTCCTTGGAAGCAAAGTAACAGGCTTTAGGTCTTTAATTGTTGCCACATCCTTTGTTGAGATCCCCATAGGGATAAAGGAATGATTGGAGCGGTACCCTGTGTTCTTCGGAAAAATATCAAATCACACAATGGAATGTCTATTCTCTACATGTAATAGGTAGTATTGGAGCTTTTATACAGCATAAGAACTGGACTCAAGATGTGGGCATTGAGTCCTGCCTGTAGCTTGTTGCCCAGGGCAGCCTCTTTTTTCATATGAAAACTGTCCTTATAAACTCCTTCAATTTTTCCATTCTATTTCTTCCCGGGATCCATTGTGGGGACCTTATATGTGCTCCAATGGCTGGGTTTAGTCATTAAAAGTGTTGTCATGGTAACTATCCACTTTCTGCAATGACCACCCATTGCCTTGAGGGAGGAAGTTGGCAAAAGCCTCTTGATATTTTCACTTAAGATTAGCTTAATTATATTTACAAAAGATTCCTGCATGTTGCCTGCTTAGCCAGGACCAGGAACTATGAACTGGAAAGAGAGAAGACAATGGAAGAGAGGGTGTCTTGTTTTTGTAGGAGAATTTGGCATTACAATTTCCACCCACAATTAATATCCACTTCCAAATCTCTTTTTACAGCCATCAACAGCAGGCTGTACAAAAATGTAGAGGGCCTATTTGATTTCTGGTAAATTCCTAAAAGATCAGGTGCAACTAGCACAATCAGATCTTTTTTGAGTAATTTAGGACCATAAAGGCTAGCTCAAGTCCAATTCCTCTCTCCCAAGAGTATTGGAAGTTTCATAAACTTTTATGGGTTGTTTCTTAATGGTACAAACAAACAGATGAGATACACTTTCATTTGCACCTGGAGAGATTTCCATCATAGGTAGAAGATTTCTTTAAGTAAATTTTTAAGCCTTAGTGGATCATTTTAGAGGTTATCTGAAGAAATAAAAACAAAATCTATTTTTCTTCTCTTTGTAAATAACACTTTAGTGGGAAACAAACTGCCTCTTTTTAGAATAGATCAGCAGTAGAATGTACAGGTATCATCATGTAATCCTGCCTATCAGGTTAGGCTCTGCTTACTTTATGTTTTTTTTTCAGTGTCAGGTACTCATTTCAGACCTAGGAGAAAAACAAGCATTAATGTCAGTAGAGCCTTTGTAAGCCAGTTTCTTTGTGAGCATATCTGTCTAATCGCCATGTAGCTTCTGGGTGTTTGATATTTACTCCTTTGTAATTATCTCACAGTCCATGCTGTGTCTAAATAGATCAGTCACAAGGCTATTCCTTGTTTGGCTTGAAATCTATCTTTTACACATGTGGACACAAATAGCCCTGTCTGAACTTTAAACAGAAGAGGCAATTCCTCCCACATGTAGCAGAATGATTTCAACCTTCCATGCATACTTTTGAAGAATATAGACTATTTGCTTCCTGAATAGATTTTAAAGATACAGAATACTTTATTCAGAGATATGGGGTTTCTTATAAAAATCTACACAGCAAGCACATATAAATGTATCATGTGGAGAATTCTTACAGAATTCTTTCTCTTGCTTCTTGTTTTTCTGGTCAGTTTTAATGTCAGATTGATCCAAATTAGATCGATTAGTATGTGTCCTCACTTGAAGAACCACTCTGATTGCCTGAAACAAAAATGGTGGAAGACACACACACACACACACACACACACACACACACACACACACATCTGATAGTGGGTAGCATCTTCTAGCAATCCAGATTTTAAAACCAAGTAGGGCAGAGGAAGGTTACTTGCTTTTGGTTTGTTTGATCTTCCCTCTTGACACCACATTGTCTTCCACTGTTTCTGCTGTTGATTCCTGTGTGAAACAAAGCAGCATTTCCAGACTACCATTGTGGACCAAGGATTTGAAATTGCTGAAACACCCATCCTTCATTTTACCCACCTACCAGCTTGTTGGCCTGCCCAGTGAACAGATAGTTATTCTGGGGTGACTCTGCTTTCTTAGGTTTCGAGCCTTAAGTACTGCGCAACTACTTGATCTTCAGCATTTCATGTGTGAGTCAAAGGTCATTACTATGCTAACATGAGCTAACTTAATATGTTCAAGTTTAAGATTATCCAAAAAAAAAAAACATAAGAAGGTGGAATTTTTTGAGCTAACCAAATATTCCTGGTCATTGGTCTACCCTGGAATGTAGTAAATATACTCAGTGACACTCTACTGTGGAAAACTGATTTCCATTTCAAATTAATAATCAAATGAAAATAGCTCCTTGGCAGGGGATTAGACTATGTGTTCACTTCCCCTTTTTCATGCTGAGATCTTGTCAGGTTTGAACCTGTGCAGGTCTTCTGGGGCCTGTCACGGTTCTGTGAGTTCATATGTGTATCAGTACTATTGTAGTATTTAGGCAATTATATTTTTTGTTTTGTTTTAGTTTTGTCTTGGTATGTCTTGTCATATGTTTTATTTTTATTTTAGGTTTTTCTTGTGATTTGAATTTTTAGAGAGAAGGAGTAAGGGGGAGGTAAGTTGAATCTGGGAGTAATTAACTTAGGGAGGAAAAGAATATGATCAATGTATGGTGTGGTGTTTAAAAATTAAGACTGTTAAAATATATATGAAAAAAATATATATATAATCACTGGTTCTAGTCCTCTAGAACATCATTTTTTCTATCTGTTACAGGTCACAACTGCATTGGGGTCAAATGATGCTCTCATATAGGTTGTATATCAGATATCCTGAATATAAGATATTTACATTAAAATTCATAACAGTAGCAAAATTACAGTTAAAAAGTAGCAATGAAAATAACTGTTTTGTTGTGAGTTAGCACATGAGAAACTATATTAAAGGGTCACAGCATTAGGATGGTTTAGAACCACTGCTCCAGAGAACAATGACAATTATATATTTGCTAATGATAAAATAAACTTGTACTGACTGTAACTGTTGTTCCTGTTTAATTTCTAGGCTCTCCTTCTGCTCTGTGAGGATGAATGTTCCTACTACAGTTAATCATGCTTCTAGTTTAAACTCATGCTATTGTTTTGGGTATTATCATGCTTGCCATCTAAAACACCAATGTGATCTTATGAAGAATTTTGGTTTTCTTCTATGCCTGTATTTTTAAGTGGACCCAGTCTTTATCGCATATCTTTTATATGTATATTATTCGTGGGGAACTTCCTTATCACTGCCACTTGGGTATCTGGCTCAGGTTTCCTACCTTCACCATATAGTTCTATAACTTCTGTTCATCTTTGGAATCAGTGAGCTAGCCTTGTATATAATCATTCTTTGCACCACCTTTGAATACAGTTCATATAGAATATACTTGTCTGTTTTCCATACAGTAGCTATCTTCCTTCGAAATATATCAGGGATCCCATATAGAGCACTTTAAGCTTTAGGCCCACCATCTTCTCAGGATCTTGACCAGAGGAATTTTCTGGTTTTGTCTCAGTCACTAAGTGGCTGAGAAAATTTTGGTTCCTATTTGGCCCTGTTTACATTTGTCCCCAATTTATTTTGAAACAAATACTTAGGCAACTATATTTTTTTGTTTTGTTTTGTTTTTGTCTTGGTATGTTATTGTGATTGCACTTCTAGATTGGGAATCAGTCCTTAATTTATGTAGTATACTACATTCCACAAACTTGAACTCAGTAATTTTACCAGTTTTCCCTGGTTCTCATGGCTTAGCTTTTCCTAAGGATGTTTACTATCTTCTCTCAGGTGACTACAGATGCTGGAGAGGATGTGGAGAAAGAGGAACACTCCTCCATTGCTGGTGGGATTGCAAGCTGGTACAACCATTCTGGAAATCACTTTGGTGGTACATCAGAAAATTGGACATAGTATTACCAGAGGACTCAGCTATACCACTCCTGGTCATATACCCAGAAGATGACCCAACATGTTATAAGGACACATGCTCCACTATGTTCATAGAACCCTTATTTATAATGGCCAGTAGCTGGAAAGAACCCAGATGGGTCTCAGCAGAGGAATGGATACAGAAAATGTGGTAAATTTACACAATAGAGTACTACTCAACTATTAAAAACTATGAATTGATGAATTCATGAAATTCACAGGCAAATGGATAGAACTAGAAAATATCATCCTTAGTGAGGTAACCCAATCACAAAAGACCACATACAGTATATACTCCTTGATAAGTGGATATCAGCCCAGAAGCTTGGAACACCCAAGATATAATTCACAGACCACATGAAGCTTAAGAAAGAAGACTAAAGTATAAATACTTTGGTCCTTCTTAGGGTTCAAAATACCCATGGGAGGAAATACTGAGACAAAGTGTGGAGCAGAGACTGAAGGAAAAACCATCCAGAAACTGCTCCACCTATATACAGTCACCAAACCCACACACTATTATAGATGCCAACAAGTGCTTGCTGACAGGAGTCTTATATTGCTGTTTCCATAGAGGCCCTGCCAGTGCCTCACAATTACAGAGGGGGATGCTCTCAGCCAACCATTGAACTTCTAGCCTTTCTTATGTATTTTTAACTCCTTTTGTTTATTCCAATAAATAATGTACTTTATATTCACATGTTTGGTAATATTTACTCTTTGTATATTATACTATATTCTCTGTCTTATTCTTTGTCTCTATGTGTATTTTACTTTTAATGTTGAAGTTCAACTACTTAACTGTGACTCTTATATTTATCTATTTATGTATATCCTAAGCATAAGGACAACCTTTCCCATAACAATGGATTTGTAACCTGACTTTATAAAGTTGACATTGGCATTGTGCTCTCTCTCTCTCTCTCTCTCTCTCTCTCTCTCTCTCTCTCTCTCTCTCTCTCTCTCTCTCTCTCTCTCTCTCTCCCTCTGCCTGTGTGTCTGTGTGTGTGTTTTTGTATGGAATTTTAAGTTAATATCACTTACTCCTCTCATATGGCATAGTAACCATGTGAACTGACCTTATTATTTGATTATTTTCTTACTCTAGATTAACTGATCAAGTTATTAACTGAACTTGCTAGTCTACTGCTAGTGGGACCCACGAACATTACCAGTATATGTTTAAGGTGATCCCATACTTCATTTTCCAGGCTAGATGTGAAAACAGACTCAGCCAATAATAGAAAAAACAGAAAGCTTCAATTTTTAAATTCCTTGGGAACCAAACTCAATGATGATATTTTAATATACCCAGGAATAGGTAACTGCCTTCCTGTCTTAAAAGATTAGAATCAGAAGGATGGGAATAAGAAAATAATTAAGATAAAATTTCTTTTACTTATGCCACTGAAAAGCAATTAAATATTGCCAAAGAAGAACCATTATGCAGCATCTCAAAACATGAGTCAAAGATGCTGGATGTCATGGGCCATGCATTCCAACATCAGAGTTATTGGTTGGAATACAACTAAATGAATCTACATTGGGAGAAGCAAGGATAGAAGATAGCTTGGAGTAAAGTATTCCTCTGAAATGGCTTCAGTGCCATTTCACCTTACTGCTTTAAAAGCTGCTCAACTGGATCTTTAAAGGCATGTGACAGAAATAGAACATCAGATCATTTTATTGTGTGGTGTGACCTTAAGTAGATTTCCTTGGTAAACTTTCTGGAAGCATAAAACTTGTCAATAACACGTAATTTTAGATTACCTTCAAAGGCCAGATACAATCATTATAATCAGTTCCACATGAGGATGCAGTGAGGAGGGCATTAGTACATTAACAGATATGATTGGGGAAGTGTATCCCACAGTAATAACAAAAGAGGAAAGGTCAGGGGGCACTGTAAAGATATGGAGAGAGTAGGGGGAAACTGGCTTAACTAGAAGGGCATAAATTGGTGCAGAGGAGTTATTACAAGGAAGTAGTTCCTGTCATCACATCAAGAGAGAAAGGTAAATCCCCAGAATAGGAACAAAAATTAATTTTTCAACATAATGTTTATTCTGTAATCCATTAGTCAAATTTGTGTTGGGTTTGTTCATTTGTTTTCTAGATTATAACACAAGGATTTTGATTTCTCTGTATATTTCCCAAAAGGAGAGTCTCTGTGATAATTCAGGATATGCCATCTGTGGTACCAACTGTATTTGTATCATCTCTCATTACTGATGGTATGGAGTAGGTACATGGAATAAGGTCTTCAGCCCCATTCTTTACTGTGCTCACATTGGGTCAGGTTATCAGTAGGGGCATCTACCTTCTATGTTCTCTAGTTTGAAATTTTTACCAAAGTGGAAACACCACTGAGTCTTGAGTATAATAGAAAATAAAAACACAACAGCAAATACAAAAATATAGTGTTAATAAATAATTGTCTACAGCTACACTGAGGTTGATGCTCAGACAAGCAAGAGTAAGTACTTTCAACCTATGCATCACTTCACATGTCTTATGGGTATATGTATCTTTGGAGAAGTCATGAGTGTCTGAAAATTTTTTCAGTCCACTTTCTAATAATTATGTTGCTTATTAAGTAACCAGTAAGATAGGTTTGGGATTGCAATTAATTTAAAAATTACATGTGTACTCACTAGTATGGTCCAGCATAGAACACATTTCAGTGATAGAAATTTACCCAATAAATAAATGTTTATTTAATAATATTTTAGAGCTAGACTTACAAGTACTGCAACATATTTGGATCTGGAGCAGTGAGGCTGGAGAGGGTGGGAGGATGGGAGAGTGGGAGAACACTCTCATAGAGGAAAAGGGGAAGGAAAAGAGGGAAGATATGGGATGGGGTGGCTTCTGGAAGGGTAACCAGGAAGTGGCATATCATTTGAGACATAAACAAATGGAATAATAAATAAATAAATAAATAAATAAATAAATAAATAAAATTGATTTAAAATAAAATAAAAAAGAAAAAACAAAAAATAAGCAGTCCTAGTTTGCTTTCTATGCCTGAGATAAACACCAGGAACAAAAGTAAAATGGGAAAGAATTTGTGTATTTTGCTTACAGATTATATCCCATCACAAAGGGATTTTAGGGGAGGAACCTGGAAGTAATAACCGAAGCAGAGGTCATTAAGGACCACTCTTTATTGCCTTGTTTATCATGGTTCTTTCATCTTGCCTTTTTACATAACCCAGTAACACCTCCCCATGAATGTTACTGCCCTTAGTGACTTGGACACTCTCAGATTAATCATTAATAAAGGAAATGGCACACAGACTTGCCTTTATGCCAATCTGAGGAAGGTTGTGGCACAATTTATACTCCTAATTCTCAGATCCTTCTCACTTGTGTCATTTGACAAAATACTTACACCATTGATCCTTTGTCAGCTTGACATATAAATGCTTCATTATTAAACCATAAGCTGTCCTTTCTTGTCTTGTTTGTCTCCAACATGTCATTACTATAATAATTACAATATAAAATACAGTCCAACTTTTTAATTATTTTATTTTAATTACAATATCACATTATCACTCTCACCCTCCTCCCTCTACTCTTTCCATGTACTTCCTCCTTTGTCTCAATTCCATACATAGTCTCTTTCTCTTTAATAATTATTGTTACATGTACACACAGACACATATATGAATAAATACATAAATATAGCCCACAGCATACATATAGTGAAAAATTTATGTACACAGTTTTAGAACGGACCACTTTGAGTAAGCATTTAAGAGACGCTTCCCTGGGGAAAACTTATTCTTCCTCTCTTAGAAGTGAAAGATTAACTTGTCATTCTTCATGAAGTGTAGGGCTCCGTTCCCCATCCCATTTGAGATGTCAACTGATGTTTGATTTGTTTAGATCTTGTTTAGGTAGACATCTTGTTAAGATTTTATAGGTATAGCTTCCATGTTGTATATAGAAGACATTATTGTACAGCAGACTTCCTGGTCCTTCCTGGTCCTCTAGATCTTACAGTCTTTCCACTACTCCTTTTACAATATTCCCAGAGCACAAGATGGAGGAGTTTTACATATATAACTATATAACTATATAACTATATATATATATATATATATATATATATATATATATATATTGATTATAAGCATAATTATGTAGAAAGCCCTTGAATATTACACTGGTTTAGGAAAGTGGCAGTAGTGGGCTCTGCGATAACTTCTACGACCTTACTTACTAGTTGTAAGGTTGACACTAGACAGTACACATGTGTAATTGTCTAAATTTCTAGTATCAGACATGATTTCTCTCCAGTTAAGCTGTTCTTATGGCAAATTAGACAGTTATTGGTTACTGCAGAGATATAAGTGCCAATATAACATATTCAAATATATCTTGCTATGTTGGTTAGGGTTGTGGTACACAGGCACCACAGCTGTATATAAAAGTTTATTACTTTCCACTCTTGGCAACTTTCATATTTATTTTCTGTATTGTGAATGCTGTTCCCCAGAAAAGAGACTTCCACTTTGAATCCAACTTGAATCTTAAGAATCCAATATCCAAAGTTTATGGCATCTTCATCGAGAGGAACTTATCTTAAACTTCTATAGTGCAACTAAGTGTATCTTTATATTGTTCTGGGAGACTTTTGATCTCATCTGTCCAACAATTTTGTTCTTTTTTTTTTTTTGGTTTTTCGAGACAAGGTTTCTCTGTGTAGCCCTGGCTGTCCTGGAACTCACTTTGTAGACCAGGCTGGCCTCAAACTCAGAAATCCTCCTGCCTCTGCCTCCCAAGTGCTGGGATTAAAGGCATGCGCCACCACCGCCTGGCTCTGTCCAACAATTTTAAAGTAGGTTTCTTATCCCTACGTAGTGGTGTTTTCTCTGGATAATCAATAGTAATTATAGATGGAGCATTATCATCTCAAGTGTTATACAAACACACATACAGAGAGAGAGAGAGAGAGAGAGACAGGGACAAGGACAGAGACAGAGACAGAGACAGAGAGAGACTTGGATATACTATACTCAATTTTATGTAAATATATAATAATATGATTCTCTATTCCTGTTTCAAGCGTTCTTAGTTTTATTTACACTCTTCTGTCTTCATTCTGTACTGACCTCAGTATATCCTCCCCAAATAAGGACCCCCTTTTCCCATTTTCCTCCTTCATATCACCTGTGTCAATCTGTCTTAGATAGGGTTGCTACTGTGATGAAACACCATGAACTAAAAGCAAGAAAAGATTTATTTGAATTACACATCAGCATTGTAGTCCATCACTGAAGGAATCCAGGAAAAAAAATTTACAAATGGCAGGAACCTGGAGACAAAAACTGATGCAGAGGCCATCAAGGGTTGCTGCTTACTCAATTACTCATCATGGCTTGCTCGGCCTAATTTTATAGAAATTAGGACCACCAGCCCATGGATGGCACTGCCCACAAGGGATGGAACCTTACCCATTAATTATGAATTAAGAAAATTCCCTACAGCTGGATCTCATGGAGCCATTTTGTCAACAGAGGTTACCCCTTTACAGTTGACTCTAACATGTGTCATGTTGACATAAAACTAGCCAAGATATCATATATATCAAAATCTTTTTAAATACCAATAATTATTTTTGGAATATAGCCTTAGCCTATAGTTCATCATGGTGGGGAAGTCAAGTCAACAAGAGCTTAAAATTGATGGTCAAATTGCATCCACAGTTAGGAAGGAAACAGAGATGAATAATTGTACATGCTAAGTTAACTGTCTCCCTTTTATGCTACTTAGACTAAAGGACAGGGAACATTACCATCTACTTTTAGGGTATATCTTTCTACCATAATTACCCTAATCAAGATAATCCCTCACTGGCATGGCCATAGACCAATCTAGTTAACACAATCCCCAGAGAGTATTTCTAGAGGTCTTCTTTTAAAAGGTTATTCCAGATTCAGTCAAGTTAGGAAGACAGTCATACTAGCTAACATTTTTTTTAATTTTTATAATACCTATCATACTCATAAAGCTATGAGATGGCATGCCACTGGATTTTAATTTATTTTTTCTAATTCTGAGCATAATTAAAGACATTTTCAGATATTTTTGTTCATCTTTATGTCTTCTTTAGGGGGTTTCAATTTACATCTGTTTTAGTTACTTTTCCATTACTGTGAAAGCACAATGACCAAAGAATGTTATAAAAGACAGCATTTAATTTATGGGCTTGCTTAGAGATTCACAGTGTTAATCTAATACCACCAGGGCAGGGAGAACAGCAGCAGGCGAGAAACATGTTTCTGGAGAAGTAGCTTAGAGATTGCATGTTGAGACAAGTACAAAACAGAATGATCCATTTGGAATGGCATATCCTTTTGGAACTTTATAGTCTACTCCTAAAAGTGACACATCTCCTATAAAAAGACCATACTTCCTAATCCTTCCCAAACTATTTCACCAACTGGTGAGCAAGCATTTAAACATTTGAGCCTATTGGGAACCATTCTCATTCAAATCACCACATGTTCCTTTGCCCATCTTAAAAACAAGCTATTTGTGATTTTTCTCTTGTTTTGCAATGTTGGCTATTTATTTGTATGAATCATTACATATTTTATAGTAAACTGTTGCTATAGCCAAAATTCCAATGAATAAGAAATTAATGTTCTATTTAAATTATGTAGTTCATCAACTGTGGGCTTCTGTAAAAACCAGAAGTACCAGGGTACAGTACAGTCACAATAAAATAAAAAAAAACCCAAGTCCAAAAATGTAAGTAGCTCTATTCCTGGTGGCATTCTATGAGGACATTACTTACAGTGTGATGGTTATTTTTTGTCACATTGACACAAGCTATAGTCAAATGTGTAAAGAGAATATCAGCTGAGAAAATGCCTCCACACAATTGGTCTGTAGGCTAGTCTGACAAGTTTTCTTGATTAGTGATTAGTGTGGTGTCACCCATGTAAAAGTGTGCACTGGTTGCAAAAAAGTGAACTGAGGTGCAATTAAGAGCAAGTCCTTAAGCATTAGTCCATTACTTGTTCTTTGGTTCTGTCCTGCTGTGAAATCTTGCCTTGCTTTCACTCCATGGTGAAATAAACCCTTTTGTGCTCAAGATGATTTTGGTAATATCATTTTGTCACAGCAGTATAAAGTAAACTATTACAAACATAGATCTATACCCCATTCAGATGTACCACTGTTGGACAAATAACAAAAAGATTCTATATGCTACAATAGAGAAACCTGTTTATTAAAGTTCATTCCTGACCTATTAGCCAGGAAAATGCATATATATAGATGTTCATATATTTATGAATGAATGGTAATGCAACACATTAAAATGATTGAATAGTATTCATATTTTAAGAAAAATGAAATTATGCAATTGACAAGTAAACGGATAGAGTTGAAAAGAATCGTTTGGACTGAATAACCAACACACAAAGAGATGCATTTTACATGCTTTCTCTCATTTGTGTATTTAGCTCTGAGTCTTCATATGTGTGTTTTATCTAGAATACTAATAGGGGTCAGAAAATTAGTAAGGAGCCTTGTAGGGTGGTTATGGAGGACAGGTGCAAAGTTTAGTAGTGAAATTTGGGGTTGGGGTTGGAGAATAGGATAGAATAGGGAATTTATGGTGTGAAGAATAACACTGAAACTTTTAGAAACGCCTCATAAAAACCTACTACTACCAAAGCTTGCTAAAACATATGCATATACACATTTATGTACACATATATTTTTACATATACAAAAAGAAATTCAATATATTTTCCTACAAAAAAGAGGTGAATTTCCTAACTAGGCAACACATTCTAGCAAACATAATCTCTAATACCAGAAATGGGCTACCCCTTTTTGACTTGTTGTCTCTAAACACTCATCAGAATAGCTTCTCCTTATAGCAAATACTAGTTAACACAGAGACTCTAAACTAGTCATTATGCAGAGAAGTGAATATGGCATTCTCAGGTGTAAATGGAATGTTTGTCACACTATTCTGTCTTAAAGCTCACAAATCTTCATAAGATAAGGAGTAGAAAATTAAAAGAAAAGTGGATGCTATATAATTTCAACAAAACAATATTCTCAAAACACTGGACTGTCTAGTCTCTTGTTCATTGTCACCAAAGCATTTTCAAGTATGGGTTCTATCTTGTGAAGTGAACCATATGTCAAATCAGACATTGGTTGGTTACTCCCACATGGTTTGTTCCACCATTGCCCTGGCCTATTTCACAAGCAGGACAAAATATGGATAAAAGGTTTTGTGGTTAGGTTGATGTTTATGTTTCTTGTTTGGGAACCTATAGAGTACCATTTCATGTAAAAGACATTAGAACATGGGAGGCAAAATTCTATGTAGGTGCCAACTTAAACTCTCCCTTCTCAATGAGTTCTGTGAGTATTGTCTTCAGCAATGGGGCTTGGTTTTCATCTTCTAGAGAGCAATCTATTGTCTTGACAACAGCATAGATTGTTTGAGGTTTTTTTATGGGAGCCATTCAACCAACATATCAATTGGATTAAATACAATCCCAATACTGGAAGGTTCGGGCTGTTGAAATTCTACCTCCCTTACTATTTTGAGATTTCATCAGGATTGGTTTCATATAATTCCTATATCACTCCTCCTCAAATCCACTTCATTTCTAGCTATCTCTCCCCACATTTACCCCCTAATTCCTATCCCTGACTCATATTACATACTTGGTCTTCCTGTTCTAGTTCCTTCCCACATAAAATTGATTCTATTTACCTCTCTGAGGGAGATCCATATGTCCCCCATGTATACCCTTCCTCTAGGCCTAAAGTATCTCAGTCTACAGATTGTAGCTTGGCTATTATTTATCTAATGGCTAATATCCAGACATAAGCAAATACACACAATGTTTATCTTTCTGAGTCTGTATTACCTCACTCTGGATGATTTTTCCAGTTTTATTGATTTTACTGCAAATCTCATGATGTCATTATTTTAGGTCCTGAGTAATACTCTATCGTGTAAATGTACAATATTTTCCTTATCTATTCTTCTAGTTAGTGGTATCTAAGTTGTTTCCAGTTACTGACTATTATCAACATAGCAGCAATGAACAAGATTGAGCAACTGTACTTGTAGGATGAAGCATCTTTTGGGTATATGATCAAGAGTGGAATAGCTGGGTCTAGAGGAAGATCAAGTTTCAGAAGTTTTAGGAACATCGACACTGATTTCCATAGTGGCTATAAAGTTATTATTCCATCAGCAATACAAGAGTGTTTCCCTTACTGTAATGCTTGTAGCAAAGGTATGAGATTCTGGTGCAGTATTTAAGGGAGTAAAATACAATATAGAGTATATAAATCAACTCATACATATGGAATAAATTTTTTAATTGCTAGGGAAATTTGCTAGGTATAATATAATCTGTTAAAGAAATTGTACATAAAAATTAGTTAAATTTGAGCAAAACCTTTACTTCATAAAAAATTAATTTGAAATATACCATAGATCTAACTATGGGAGCTTAGGTTATAAAACTTCTAGGAAAAGATACGAGGAAAATCTTAATGATCTTGAGAAAGTGTTAAGTACAGAATATACAAACTCCACAGAATATATTAATAAACTAGAATTTAGAAGATTGAGATTTAGGCTCAGCAGAACACATAAGAAGAAAAAGAAGAAGGAAAAAAACCAAACCAAAACAGGGGAGAATATATTTCAAAATTTACAGATGATAAAGATATATACACCTTGTGAAAGACACAAACAAAATTTCAATCACTAATGTTTACCAATGGCAACTAAACACATGTAAACATTGTTAGTCAGTACATTCTTTTAAAAATAAAATAAGCATTTGCACCAGGGAGCTGGGAGACTCCACAGCCTTCTGTGCATGACCCACCAGGAGAGAGTGATCTCCCAGGAGTGCTTTCACTTCTGAGTGCAGAGGTGAGATCTGTACATTCTCTCTAGAAGGGAACAGCTAGAAGCACACTGGGTATACGATCACTGGAGCAGCTGGGACAGAGTTCTTCAGGCTGCCATTTGCACCAGGGAGCCAGGCAGCTCCACAGTCTTCTCTGAACAGACCCTGCCAGAAGAGAGTTGGTTGCCCAGGAGTACAGACACAGGCTTACAGGCCCACAAGAGAGAAAAGCTCGAGTCAGAGACAGCAAGACCAACCAGCACCAGACATAACAAGATGGCGAAAGGCAAGCACAAGAAACCTATCAACAGAAACCAAGGCTACTTGGCAACATCGGAACCCAGTTGTCCCACCACAGCAAGTCCCGGATACCCCAACACACCTGAAAGCAAGATTTGGATTTAAAATCATATCTCATGATGCTGATAGAGGGCTTCAAGAAGGACTTAAATAACTCCCTTAAAGAAATACAGGAGAACATGGGTCAACAGGCAGAAGGCCTTAAAGAGGAAACACAAAAATCTCTTAAAGAATTACAGGAAAATGCAATTAAGTGAAGGAACTGAACAAAACTATACAGGATCGAAAAGTGGAAGTAGAAACAATAAAGAAATCACAAAGTGAGACATCTCTGGAGATAGAAAATCTTGGAAAGAATTCACGAGTCATAGATGCAATCATCAACAACAGAATACAAGAGATAGAAAAAAAGAATCTCAGGTGCTGAAGATATCATAGAAAATATTGACTCAATAGTCAAAGAAAACGCAAAATGCATAAAGCTTGTAACCCAAAACATCCAGAAACTCCAGGACACAATGAGAAAATAAAACCTAAGGATTATAGATATAGAAGAAAGCAAAGATTTACAACTTGAAGGGTCAGTAAATATCTTCAACAAAATTATAGAAGAAAACTTCCCTAACCTAAAGAAAGAAATGCCCATGAACATACAAGAAGCCTACAGAACTCCAAACAGACTGGACCAGACCAGAAGGTTCTCCCAGCACATAATAACCAAAACAACAAATGCACTAAACAAAGAATATCAAAAGCAGTAAAGGAAAAAGGGCAAGTAACTTATAAAGACAGACCTATCAGAATTACACCAGACGTCTCACCAGAGACTATGAAAGCTAGAAGATCCTGGGCAGATCTCATACAGACCCTAAGAGAACACCAATGCCAGTCCAGACTACTCTATCAAGCAAAACTCTCAATCACCATAGATGGAGAAACAAAGCTATTTTGTGATAAAAACCAAATTTATACAATATCTTCCCACAAATCCAGCCCTACAAAGGATAATAGTTGGAAAACGCCAACAGGAGGAGTGAAACTACACCCTAGAAAAAGCAAGAAAGTAATCTTCCAAAAGAAGATAATCACACAAACAAAAATAACATCAAAAATAATAGGCAGCAACAATCACTATTCCTTAATATCTCTTAACATCAATGGACTCAATTTCCCAATAAAAAGACATAGACTAACAGAAATAGTTTGCATGTAAATCTTCAATTTTTCCTGAAAATGTTTATAATTCCACTTTCAATCAACTTAGAATTATTTTTATCCCTACCATTTTATCTGTATAATTTTCTATGAAATAGTCAATTTTAGCATGTTTTTCTATATATTTCTTCAATTTTATCAGAAATATTTTCCATGTTAATCTTCAACTTTATCAGAAAACGTTTATATTTCCACTTTCAATCAACTTAGTAATACTTTTATGCTACCATTATTATATTTATATAAAATTTTCCATGATAATTTTCAAAAAATAAAGCAATATACAAGTCCTTACATACTATAATGGCTAGCACTATACATGTTTGGCAATGGTGAAAGAACTACAATCATAGGCCATTGTTAATGAGAATGTAATCTCGAATAGTTGATCTGGATTTTTTTTCACAATTTTATTTAAAGGTAAATGTTGTGATCATAAAAAGAGAAATAGTTATTAGAATATGTACTGTGGGCATATGGTCATGTGTGGGGGAAGGGTGTGCCTTGGTGTGCCCATGCTGAGGCATCCTTTCCCCTTGAGGGACCAACCACACAAAGGTAGAACACAGAATAGAATTTATTTAGGGCATGGGGAGGGGAATTAAGAGAGTAGTAGGGGCAAAGAAAGGCAGAGAGAAAGAGAGAGTAGAGAAGTAGAGGCTGGTCATTACCACGTGGAGAGAGAGGGGAAGGGAAGCGGAAAGGGAAGGGCCCAAGAGGGCAAGAAAGAGCAAGAGTGCAAGAGAGAGAGGAGGAACAAGCCCTTCCCCTTACAGTGAACCAGGCCTACCTGGCTTTTGCAAGGTAACTGTGGGGAAGGGCATACCTGGCTGTTGCCAGGTAACTGTGGGGGGATAAGAAGGGAGGAATGTTGGTATCTGGACCTCTGAAACCTGTGACATCACATAAGAGGCAGTGTGATCTGCACACCTGTTGCCAAGGCAACAGCCACAATATTCCCAGGATCTACATGGCTTACCTCCCACCTTTACCTGTAACCACATCATCATCCACATATAAAGAAAGTCCCCTCTGATCATTCTTTCTTTTCCCCAACTTCTCTTTAAGTTGTCACCTTGCTGTTTCTTCCCTCAATAAACCTCACATGGAACTGTTTGGCCTGCTATGGTCTTTCTAGAGCCACCCGAAGGTCCTAACAGTAAATATAAAACAAATATCATATATCCTAAGTACTTCACTATGGTACTCATTTTTTTTCTTTTATTTTTATTATTCTTTATTTTATTTTTTTTATTTACATTCCAAATCATTTCCACTTTTCCCGTTTTTTTTTTTTAATTTAATTTTATTTTATTTTTTTAATTTACATTCCAAATCACTTCCCCTTTCCCGTTTCCTCCCTCCCCGAAAGTCCCATAAGCCCCCTTCCCTCCCTCTTTTCTCCGTTCAACCCCCTCTCATTACTCTGTCCTGGCGTTCCCCTACATCCAGTCTTTCCAGGACCAGGGGTCTCTCCTTCCATCTTTTTAGAAATCTATTGATATGCTGATTGTGTCTAGGGTATTCTGAGATTCTGGGTCAATATCCCCTTATCAGTGACTTCATACCATGTGTGATCTTTTGTGATTGGGTTACCTCACTAAGGATGATATTTTCAAGTTCTGACCATTTGCCTAGGAATTTCGTGAATTCATTGTTTTTAATTGCAGAGTAGTATTCCATTGTGTAAATATACCACATCTTCTGAATCCATTCCTCTGTTGAGGGACATCTGGGTTCTTTCCAGCTTCTGGCTATTATAAATAAGGCTGCTATGAATATAGTGGAGCATGTGTCCTTATTGCATGCAGGTAAAGTCTCTGGGTATATGCCCAGGAGTGGTATAGCCGGATCCTCCGGAAGTGTCATGCCCAGTTTTCTGAGGAGCCGCCAGACTGCTTTCCAGAGTGGTTGTACCAGCCTGCAATTCCACCAGCAGTGGAGGAGTGTTCCTCTTTCTCCACATCCTCGCCAACAACTGCTGTCTCCTGTGTTTTTGATCTTAGCCATCCTGACTGGTGTGAGATGGAATCTCAGGGTTGTTTTGATTTGCATTTCCCTAATGACTAAGGATGATGAACATCTCTTTAGGTGCTTCTCAGCCATTAGATATTCTTCAGGTGAGAACTCTTTGTGGAGCTCTGTACCCCATTTTTTAATAGGGTTACTTGCCTCTCTGGAGTTTAACTTCTTGAGTTCTTTGTATATCTTGGATATTAGCCCTCTGTCGGAAGTAAGGTTGGTAAAGATCATTTCCCAGTTAGTTGGTTGCCGCTTTGTCTTTTTGACGGTGTCTTTTGCCTTGCAAAAACTTTGTAATTTAATGAGGTCCCATTTGTCTATTCTTGATCTTAGAGTATAAGCTATTGGAGTTCTGTTCAGGAAATTCTCCCCTGTGCCCATATGTTCAAGGTTCTTCCCTAGTTTCCCTTCTATTAGTTTCAGTGTGTCTGGTTTTATGTGGAGATCTTTGATCCACTTAGAATTGAGCTTAGTGCAAGGAGATAAGGATGGGTCAATTTGCATTCTTCTGCATGTTGACCTCCAGCTGAGCCAGCACCATTTGTTGAAAAGGCTATCTTTTTTCCACTGGATGGTTTTAGCTCCTTTGTCAAAGATCAAGTGACCATAGGAGTGTGGATTCATTTCTGGGTCTTCAATTCTGTTCCATTGATCTACATGTCTGTTACTGTACCAATACCATGCAGTTTTTAACACTATTGCTCTGTAGTACAGCTTGAGGTCCGGGATACTGATTCCCCCAGAGGTTCTTTTACTCTTGAGAATAGTTTTAGCTATTCTGGGTTTTCTGTTATTCCAGATGAATTTTTGAATTGCTCTTTCTAACTCTATGAAGAATTGAGTTGGGATTTTGATGGGGATTGCATTGAATCTGTGTATTACTTTTGGTAAGATGCTCATTTTTACTATATTAATCCTGCCAATCCATGAGCATGGCAGATTTTTCCATCTTCCGAGGTCTTCTTCAATTTCTTTCTTCAGGGACTTGAAGTTCTTGTCATACAGATCTTTCACTTGTTTGGTTAGCGTCACGCCAAGATACTTAATACGGTTTGTGGCTATCGTAAAGGGTATTATTTCTCTTACTTCTTTCTCAGCCTGCTTATCCTTTGAGTATAGGAAGGCTTCTGACTTGCTTGAGTTGATTTTATATCCGGCCACTTTGCTGAAGTCGTTTATCAGCTGTAGGAGTTCTCTGGTGGAGTTCTTTGGGTCGCTTATGTATACTATCATATCGTCTGCAAATAGTGATAGTTTGACTTCTTCCTTTCCAATTTGTATCCCTTTGACCTCTTTTTCTTGTCTAATTGCTCTAGCTAGAACTTCAAGTACTATATTGAAAAGATATGGAGAGAGAGGGCAGCCTTGTCTAGTCCCTGATTTTAGTGGGATTGCTTCAAGTTTCTCTCCGTTTAGATTGATGCTGGCTACTGGTTTGCTGTAAATTGCTTTTACTATGTTTAGATATGGGCCTTGAATTCCTGATCTTTCCAAGACCTTTAGCATGAAAGGATGCTGAATTTTGTCAAATGCTTTCTCAGCATCTAATGAGATGACCATGTGGTTTTTTTCTTTGAGATTGTTTATGTAGTGGATTACATTGATGGATTTCCTTATATTGAACCATCCCTGCATCCCTGGGATGAAGCCTACTTGATCGTGGTGAATGATCGTTTTGATGTGTTCTTGGATTCGGTTGGCAAGAATTTTATTGAGTAT